>CM039468.1:1034968-1334979 GCA_022433065.1 Begonia loranthoides | reverse complement strand
TATATATGAATAAAACAATAGATGTATATTATATGTTATGAGAGCTGATGAATGTCTGAAATGTGCAGCATAGGTGGTGGAATTAAAGTGATGGGTCCTATGGGAAACACAAAAGGAGCAAGAAGGAAATATGGAGGAGATAGGCAATTCTTATCTCACTAAAGAACATCTAACGCAACCCAGCCGACCGATTATTCATTCAGACGAGAAGCAACCCCCCTTGCAATATTCCAAACTCAAGCAAGTAGGACAACATTGTCAGTTTTGGATAGAGACCCACACAACTTTGCTCTTAAATTTGACCTCATATGATCTTATTCTAGTTGAAGATGAAATACTATAAATATATATATATATTGCACTTTTAGATCACAAATTTTTACTGTGGGATTGTAGGCGCATCGCTTGGTTGGTGTAGAATGACCCACTATAGGCCTTGGCCTTAACAGTTAAGCTTCACAATTGTCACTTCATATCTATAATTATGAAACTCATTTTGTAGTCTGATCTTTCGGGTAAACTTAGAGGCAACTAAGTATGCTTAGATAAGGATAATGTTGGAATATTTAGATGATAAATGTATATATGGAGAGAGAGAGAGAGACATTTAAATCCATCCATCCGCGTTGTCGACATGTCGAGGAAGTAAAGTCGACTTAAGAAATCAACGAACGTCGAAAGTGTGTACGTTTATGATGGAGTTTTGAACAGAGATCTTGTTTGTGTGTTTGGTTGATTTCTCTTCTATCCAATACCAAGTTACGAATATTAGTGGCTCGAACCTTGGAGTGGTCTTGGAATGGATAGTCATATTTTGGCACATTTTATCATTTTACTACATTTCACATTTGAGTTTATTTGTTTAACAATTGAGGAGATGGACCATAATTTGGAGTTCTTATTATAAATTTTTGGTGCTATTAATGTTGCTATTAAAATTGAGACGGCTTGTTTTTGTAACATCCCGATTTTTATTTTATTTAAAAATAGCGTAAAATTTAAAATTTTTCTTTATAAAATTAGAGTAAGACTTCGTCTTAAAAACTGAGTGTTAAATCCATCACTTAAAGCACTTTTCCAATGTATCATGTTAAGAAATAATAATCATTTTAAACATTTTAGCACCGGAATATCTTTCTTTTATTAAAAATTATTTTTCGTGAAATATAGCGGAAGTATTAAATAAAACAATTATTTAAACTTAAATTGTTTGTTTACAAAACTATTTACTCTTTAGCCTAGTCAGCCACAAAATCCGCTGCATTTAAATCCTTCATCAACCATCCCTTGTTGTGATTGTTTTTAAGCACATACCTACATCGCAAGATAGTAAATTATGAGCCTAATGTCCAGTAAGTAATAGAAATAAAACTGTACAATGCTCATGCTATGCTCTTTTCAAAACCATATGCGATTATATTTTTTGTCTTTCATTTATCTTTTATCATTTTATTTCATTTACAGTCCCCGACACCTTTGGTATAGCAAAATCGGCTCCGATTGAGAGTTTAACTAGCGACTCGGGCTCCGCCTCCGCCTACTAGCAGCTGTGCCACAAAGACTTAAACGACCTCTCTAACCATTGAGCGGTCCGTCCCTGCTCCAACCGAAGACGTTTATGTGACAAAGGATTCGGCTCCAACCGAACCACCTGTTAGCTATTGTGCACACACAACGACTATCCTCAGGAATAAGCAACTCAAGCTACAACCGAAAGCTTTACTAGCTACTGTGCCTAGTGTGAAGCTCGGGCTCCAACCTCCGCTTACTAGTGACTATGTCATCAAAGCTTAAACAGTTTCACATATCCTTTGGCTAACCAGTCTGAAGATCAACTAACAAACTCACAGTTCATTTTATTTCTTTTATATTTATTTATTTTCATTCTCTTTCGGTTTCCTTTTCAAAATCGTGCATGTAAACCATTTTCGTATCATTTAGGAAACCATGATGCATGATGTTCGTGAATACATACAGTACAAATTCTCTAAGCATGCTCATCTATTAAACATATTATTAAAAAAATCTAATTCTAATAAACATCCAGCAACCAATAGCACAATACATGGAATATGCTCAATTTCTCGTAAAGTAGTAAACAACCTAAATATTTTATGAAAGCAATAAACAGTCAGCATACAACCCCTAATTCTTGCGATGTAGGGTCTGAAGACCAAAACACATGCATATTAACTTACATGCGGTCCTTAGCGTATTTAGCTTCTTATTCTTTTTCCTCATTAATACCTCATGTAGAATTTTCCTACAGTAGAATCTTCCAAAGCGTAACTTCTCCCGATTTTCAAGTAACTCCTCCTTCACACTTTCACCCTCAAATACTTCACAATTCCTCACTCACAAATTGATGTGAACCACAGTTATTAGAGATCTGAGACCCGGCAATAATGTGAAATAATCACAAGACACTTTGGAGGTTCAAAAGAAATTATGAGCTCAACTCGTACCAAACTTGTTGATTGAACCAAATGTATCAAGTTTGATCTCTTCAAGCAAACAATCCAAGAAGATCAAGTCCTCAAAGAGAACTCAAGAAAAGAACCACTCTCTAAGCAAAAATGCTCTTAAATTTCAAGTTGTAAGTTATGATTTGCATTGAAGGTTTGCCCATCTATTTATAGGCAACTCTAGGAGACATAAAATATACAAAAGAATGCAAAAATTCAATGTTAGGTGAAGAATTGTTGCGGGTGGCACGTGGGAGGCACTGGGCGCAGTGGTCGGCAGCTGGCGCGACAGTCAACATTGGGGGGTGTGCGGTCAAGGCAGGCAGGCGTGCTGTCGAAAGGCTATCTGGGCGGCGCACCTAGTGGGCTTGGGCCATGGGCTGCTTCGGTCCATCTTCAATTTTATCCTTTTTTCCATTCAATCTATTCCTTCCTTGGGCCTCCATTGGACCCTCCTCAATCCCTAACACTACCATGAGCCATATGTAATACCCTGACTTTTCATAACGGAGTTTAATAATAATAATTGAAAAGTAATTGAGGACATTCGAATTATTTGGATAATTATTGGGATATTACCAATGACGTAATCAATATATTATAATATAGGAGAATTATTGGGATGATAATTAGAGTTAAATAAAGTGAGATTAATTAGAATTAAAATAAAAGAAAATAATTAATTGAATATTAAAATGGAATTAGAATTTAAAAGGGGTAAAAAGAAAAATAGAAATTAAATGATGATTGGAGGAGATGAACCAGTTCACTGCTAAACTAGTTCGATCTGCTGGGCTTGCTGGTCTGATTAAATCAAATGAAGTGGGAGAGGAAATTGAGTGTTGGCCTGCGGTTTGCTGAAGAATGTGAGAGAGAGAGAGAGAGAGAGATCGAGAGCGAGAGGGACGATGGAAGTGAGAGCTCGGACACGGGCGTTCGAGGCGGTGTCCAGCGGACGTGTGACTGGCGACGTCATGGAGTGTCGAGTCTCAGGCTAGGGCTCGGGTGGCGGCTCCTCTGGACGATTCGATGCATCGCCAGGTTGAGGTATGTTGCATTTGATCGATATTTGTTGGTTTCGGTTGATTGGCGACGATTGGCAGGAGTGGGTGGCGGCAACAGCGTGGCTGTAACCAATGTGTTCGGGTTGGCGGATGCAGGGGACGTCAGTTCGGGTAGGATGTTGTTGGTCCGGTTTGTGCTAAGCGTTGGACTGGGCCGATTTGTGGTTAATCCTGGTCTGGTATTGAAGATTGGCCAACATGGTGTGCAGCTCCTCCCGACGACCCCACGTGATGCTCCAGAAGGCAGTATGGAGCTTTCCATGATTCGGCAAACTCCTCCACGTCGTGCTGAGTGGACCACGACTATGGAGCTGTAAGTGGAGTGATGAAGGGAGATTTTTTTTTTTTTTGGGGGGGGGGATGGAGTGTTGTTATAGAGAAAAAACAGAGAGAAATTGAGAGGGGAAGAGGAGGGGTGCTTGCTGTTGGTGATTCGGCCGTGAGAATTCTCTAGTGAGGTAAGAAATTTGAGTAAAGTCTTGGCCAGTGAAGGCCCTACACCACAAACAGTGTCTTGTTTGCCCTTTCATTGTTTTATTGAAGTGTTTATTGCAATATGTTGATGTTGTTTGAGATTGTTTCAAGTTCTTGATAATTTGCTGATGCATACTATTTTGATGTGACCTTTGATTTCTAATGAACTAAAGATGCTAGAAAAGATGGATTTTTATGCATCTAGAACTCTAATCCTTACATTTAGTATTGTTAAAACATGACCAATAAATCTTGCCTTGTAAATGTTATCAATTCTCTGACTTAGAATAAATTATAGTTGTTGAAATATTGGCTTCCATATAGTCTAATAATGCCTCTGTTTTGATAGTATAATTCATTGTTATTACACCTTAACTTCACTCGTAGTAGAATATTAATTACTTGTTGATTGTTGCTCAAATGATAGTTAAAAATTTGGTTGTTAGTCATCCATAGACTTTGTTAAAATGCTGATATGAGTTAGGTATTATTAGTTGTTTTGAGATCCTTAAACTGATGTACAATCATCCATGTCTAATTTCACATGTATTATAATCGTATGTCTATCGTTGTTCTATTGTTGAAATCTCTTGTCGAAAATCAAGCATAATAACATGTCATAATTATTGTTAATTTCGCTGTTATCCCGTTGATATTCGAAGTATGTTGGCATGGTTTACTCGTTGATGAATTCGCTGTTTTAGTAGTTTGCACGTCGTTATTTCCAGCTTTAAATCAAAGCATGATAAACTATTTTGCTGACGCTAATAGTTCGTTGTCATACGTTGCAATTTCTAGTGAATCTCGAAGCACATTATTCGTTTTAGTCACTGTTACTCGCTGTCTTTTCTAGTTTGAATTCAAGCATGACAAACTGTTTTACGTCATTTTAATTCATTGAATACACGTTGTCATTTCCTGTTAGATTTTGGAGCATGACAACACGTTTTATTTTGTTATAGCTTCACTATTATATGCTCTGCTATTTTCTGTCAAAAATTCAGCATGATAGCACGCTTTAATTGCTATGAATTCGCTGTTGTTTCGCTGTTATTCCATTGTTATTTTCCGTCAATTCTGAAGCATGTTAGTCGTTTTATACGCTGTTAGACTTGTTGTTCTTTTACTGCTAGTTTTTGTAGATTCCGAACCACGTAAGCATGTCTCATTGATTGTTTAAATTACAGTTATCACATTGTTATTTTCTGGATCCCAAAGCATGTTAATTCGTTGTTTGTATTCGCTATTAGTTCGTTGGTAATTAGTTGTTAGTTCCTACACGATAGTAGTTTTTATGTGCTGCAATTCTATGTTTAATTTCAGTCGTTTATTTCTATGGATATTCTAGAATTTAATATATATATGGAATATGAATTCCCGATGAATGGATGATATTGTTTATAGTTTCATTTCCAGTCTTGCATTGACATGCATCAAGATAATAAACATCATAAGAAATACCACAAAAGGGTTGATATTCATATTGTGAGAAGAAAATAAGGAAAAGAAAAGAAAGTAAGGAAATTGGGGGTCGGGGCAATGGTTCGGATCTAACTGGTAGACTCGAAAAGAATTATATCATTCCCTTGTCGGGTCGCGAGAGCTTGTCTACTATAGGGTGTTAGATGTCGACTAGCGGCCATTCCCTGCTAGGATCCTTCAATCTCCCAACTCGATGTACGAATTTATGATATGTAATCGTGAGTAAAGAACAGTTTGGATGGATTCCTTTATGACATAATGAGTTAGAGGCATACATATTGCATATCTCATTTTCTTACTGGGCGTTAGCTCATTTTGCTTCGTGGTGTAGGTGATCGTGATATTACAATTATTCTAAAGAGCAGTGGTTGATAAAGGATTTGCATGTTCGAGCGTTGTGGTTGGTCAGGCTAAAGACATAAAAAGAGAATTGGTTTTGTAAATATAAATGTAATCATTTGCTTATTATTCCGCAATTAGTTTATTTGAGCGTTCTCTACGTTTTCATAAAAATGATTTCATAATTAAAGTTTTTCGCTGTTTATAACGGTTTAAATAACAAGTATAAGAAAATGATTTTTAACAGTTCGGTTTTAAGAAAAGAACTCTGATTTCAATTAACGACGATTTAAGTTGTTGTTATAAAAGTTTTAAATTTCTCGTATTTTTAAAGATAAAGAAAAACCAAGTCGTTACACCATGACTTGCCATTCAATGGTCTTTATTTTGGATTTCATTCTGTTACGGGATGTTACATCCCATGAGAAAATCATTCTAAAATTTCTAAAATTCATAAATAATATATTTCTAATTCCGATAAAATATTGGGATATTACAATTTTGCAAAGGCGAATATGACCAAATATCGTGTAATTCTCAGGGCCTAGCTCGTACCAAGAAAATTACAAAATCCTATTGCATGCGAAAGGTGGAGTTGAGTAGATCATGAGAAGATATCTCCTTTTAACCCAGTACAATGCGTTCGGGGGAAAAAAAAACTCTATAAACTCTAGTCGAATGTGGATGATATTACATTAGCAGAAGCAAAATTTGACAAATAATATTACATACTGAGTCTGACCGGAAGTGTAGCTAACAGAACCGACAACTCTTTAAGAAGAGATGATTTTGTTAATTAATCTGGTAAAGAGTCGGACGGCCTGAATATCAAATAATTGTGAGCGTTCACTTCATATCATGACAGTTATACAATCTTGTATTACTTAAAAAAAAAATGTATTGGTCAATGATTCACTAGTAAAATTCTCTTCTTAACTTATCACTACACACGTTTATGAGGACATTTACTTTTTCTTAAAAAAAAGACAATGAATGTGGGTATGCTCATATGCGTTTTTCCTATCTAAAATATTTAAGTTTCCACAAAATTGGGAGGCCAGTCAAGTTAATTAACTTCCTTTCCACCTTCCATTTATGATAGTCAACTGTGGTGTGAACGTACAAATTGTGAACAGGCTGGATATGTGTGTGGATGAGAGAGAGGAGGGAGTGAGAGAGAGAGAGAGAGGGAGGAGAGAGAGAGCTTCGTCATTCATGGTTATGGATTCCCTTTTTCATGGTAAACACCTGATTCTTTTTTGTACGTGACTCATAGAAAAGAGCAAACATTGGAAGAACTACCCAAAAAGATGTTCATGTAGAAGCGACTACCTGTGTGCAAATTACTAACACAGAACGATTAATGTGGACAAATCCGCCATTGTTACTCAAAATACATCTGTTCTTAAAAAATAATCCGAATTTTACTGTTGATCAAGACTAATCCCTGCTCGAATAAAATTCTCTCAATGAGTACGCTGATGGGAAATGGTCCAGAACTGGATAGAGTCCAAGCCAACACTACTTGGTTCCGAAAAGAAAAGCTTAAAAAATGAAGAACTCTGTACTGGAAATGCTATCTCTCTGCTTGATGATGATCCAAATGAAGAGGTGAAACTGCATTTTTAGACCCTCGACAATGGCCATGGCCAAACGAAAAGAAAGATCTTCTAATTCTATTACTGCAATCTTCAACATGACTAACCTCGCCGACTTGCCTATTCTTCTGCAAACCCTCTTGAATCGCCAAATAGAGCTGTCTATCTGCTGAAGAATCCATGGAAAACGACCGTCTAATCGGTTGAATCATTGAAAATTGCTCATCTTTCTCTCTCGTGTCAATGCACTCATCCCCCATACTCGTCACCTTGCTCAACTTTCTTTTACTTTTCGACAGAAACCCCAACTTTCTCGGCGACGGAGTGACCGATCGACGCGATAATTCCCCCGACCTCCCAAACAAGGTTTGGTTTTGAGGAGAAGAATCATCGTTGGATACTTCAATGACTATAAAATCTTCAGTTTGATCAAAATGGGTGGGCGAAAATGGGATTGGATTTTGATGAGATGAGCTTGGGGAAATTATAGGAAAATGGGTAGCTGTAGAAATTGAGGTTCTGCAGAGTGGGCAATTGGGATTGTTTTGAAGCCAAATATCAATGCAATCTATGTGGAAAAAATGTCTGCAATTGGGTATAATCTTTAGCTTCTCATCTTCCTCAAATTCATTTAAGCAAATTGCACATTCAGAAAAGCTTGTTTCTCCTCCAAGCTTTCTGATTTTCTTGTATTGAAATACTGGAATTGACCGGATAACTGATTCGTCAAGGCCATGGGACTCTCTCTCCGGAAAATAGGCAGCGAACGGCTCTGTTTGGCTTCTTGACAGGTTGAGTCGCCTGAGAAGATCGGTATGGTGCCAGTTCAGGCAGCATCTGATGACGAAAATGTAGTAGCAGACTAGCAAGAAGGCTGTGGCTAAGATTCCGATTATTGCAACCAGGATGATCGGAAAACCATTGCTGGAACTTGAAGAATGAAAATGGTTTTCTGAATACGAAGGCGGCGAGAGATTTGCAGAGTCCGGGATCAAGTGAGTGCTCCTTAAAAGATCCATCGCAAAGAGAGAAGAAAAGGATTCGATTGGATCTTGCACTTGGATGAAAGTCAAAGGAAAATACTGAAATCCATGAATAGGGACGGAGGGAGAGAAAATGCGAGAAAGTGGTGAGAAAATGAAGGATGATTTGGATTGTCTGAGGTCAAGGAGTTGAAGTGGGAAAATGGGGGAGGATGAAATCTGAATCCGAATGTGAAATCAAAGAGAGTGGGTTGGATAGCTCAGAAAGGAATCAATGGAGGCTGCTTTTGAGAAGAAGAACCAGAAGAAAACGAGTTTCCACCATTGCCATAGGTAGGAAGAAGACGGCTTGGGGTTCCATTTAGATTGAGTTGTCAGCAGCAGTAGGTAAAATCTTGATTTTCCTAAAACGCTTCCAACATTCAAGTTCATGCTTTGTATTCAATCAAAAATCAAATTTTTTTTAATTAATTAAAAATCTACTCAACTTGCTTTAATTTGGATTAAGGTGGTCCAGCTGTCCCATCCTAGGATTTTACAAAACCCTAATCATGTTTTAGTAGTTCTCACATTTTTTTTTTTAAATCACAAATTAATCATCGTGATAACAAGATAACTACTATATTTTATTTTCTAATAAATTAACTATTACCGTAAAAAAAAAATGACAAAGTCAACATCATTATTACGTTCGCCGTTAGAAAGCTGACAGGGCGCCGCGGCGTCTAGGCCATTCTAACCAGCTGTTCAAAAATAAAAATCGAGAAAAGAACCGAGAAAAATAAGTTACAACCAGATATGTTCCAAAGTCAGTTATAGAAACAAAATTCTCATTCAATTTGCTTATGCTCGCTTGTCATTTATTTATTTTATATAATATTTATCATAAATTATAAATAAAATTATTTATGATATTATAGTATTAGAGTCTTCAAATTCAAATTAAAGTATAAAAAAAAAAACATTTCTATTGAAAACTTAGAAAAATTGAAATCTATTTTTCAAAAAAAATTAATCAAGTTTAACCGAAAAAACGATACACATGTTAATCGCACAACTCATATTATTTGCACTCTTACATTATTTTTTAAGAATAAATTACATTTTAAACTCTAAACTTATGACCTTTAAATAACTAATTTTTTCAAAAAAATAAGAAAAAATGACAAATCAACTATCATGGTTTACGATCAATGATAGTCAACCACTATGGTATAGTTTCTAACAAGTTAACCACTGACGTATGAGAAAATGACAAATCCAACATCAAAGTGCGGCGTTGTCCCGGGACACCGCAGCAGCGTCCCAGGACACCGCGATGGCGTCCTGGAAAACCGCGGCGGCGTCCCAAGACATCACGACGGTTTGACCTGATAAAAATATTTGATTGCAAATTTGAGGGCTTAAATGATTGATTTTGGAGCCGATAAAAGGGGATGGAAGGGTTTACCCATGATATGATGTAAATCTCTAAGAGAGCTTCAGTTTGATACATTTTGCAACTAATTCTGACATATGTAGTCAAAGTTATGATCGTTTGAAGTTGAAGAGGTAAAAAATCTAAAAAAAACATTGGATTCGAAAAACATTTAAAGTAGCCATGAAATACTAAAAATCAAGAACAGCTACGAACTTTGAAGTAGTCATGCATGAAAAATATATCGTTTTTCATAGCCCTCAAAGTAGCCATCACGGACTTGGGACGCCGCGACGGTTTTCTAGGACAAAGCTGCGGTGTCCCGGGCAACGCCGTGGTTTGGCCTGTAAAATCATTGTGCTGCCGAGAGTTTCCAGGATACCGTGGCAGTGTTCTGTCTCATTTTTAACGGTAAACATAATAATAATATTAGATTAATTATTTTTTTATACGTTAGTGGTTAATTTGTTAGAAACTATACTGTTATAATTGATTTGTCATTTGATCGCAAATTATGACTAAGGTTGATTTATCATTTTTCCAAAAAATTATCATGTGATCGCTGTAATCCTCCATGTGTCACCTCCAAACTAGACTTTACTCTTATTTTTAATAATATATACATAGTCAAAAAGCCTAAAAAAGAGTGCAATAGAATCTTGGAAAATGGAGGACAAATCCAAGTAAAAAAAAAGGTAGAAATTAAAAAAGCAAAGTCAAACTCGTGTCCACACACATCATAATGGTTCCAGGTAATAAATATACAACAACACACACCTTACCTTCCTTACTGGCTTTGTTGACAAACAGCAATACCATACACTAATCTAATTATTACAATATTTTATTTTATTTATAAAAAACACTGAAATTTTGCTATTTACAAAGTTATCTTCTCAATTTTTTGTAATTTTGTTACGTGTTACAATTTTATACGGAAACTAAGGTGTTCGTTCTTCATTTTTTTTTTTTTCCATATTTGCATTTGATTATTTTATAAAAAAATGATAAATATTGAGGACGAAAGGCAGATTAATTAAGTATAAAATAGAGAAATATTTTATAAGGAAATGCACATGGAAAGTGACACTAAGTAGCAGCTGATGTTTACTTTGGGAGGGAGTACGAGTTGAAGAAGTCACTTGTTTATTAATTGGGTTTGTACCAACTCGTCAGCTGACTCAGTCATTCTAAATAAATTTGTAGTTTTGACCAAAACTTCCGAAATTAAATTAATTACATATTTTTGGAGTATTTTGATTTTGTAACTCCTGTGACATTTGAGCTGAAATCTATTTTAGTTTGATTTAAATGTTGAGTTTATTAAATAAAAAGTTATAAATATTTTTTAAAATTTGTCAAATATAATTTATTTATATTTTTTAACTACGGTTTGTAATTAAGTTTGCTTTATTTTTGTTGCATGTTTGTTTTTTTAACTTCTATTTTGTAGTAAATTTTCTCTTATGCTTGTGAATTTTTTTTATAAAATTTTGAGAAATTAATAAAATAACCATTAGACTATGGGTAAGGGTGGATAAATCGGTTCTCGATTCTGTTTTCGGACCTTTTGGACCCGACCTTTCGGTTCTCAGTTCTAAGATTAAGGAACCGGAACCGGAACCAAAATAGGAACCGTGTGGTTCCGAACCCAGAACCGGAACCAAGACTCGGTTCTAGTTCGGTTCCGGTCAGTTCCAGTTCCTAGCAAATCTAGTTCGCATAAATTAAATCAACACAATACTGACTTCTCGTCCAAATATAGATCATCCAAAACCAGACTGTACAGAAAAGCATGAATAAGCCCCTAAAAATTTTGCCGATATAGCATTTGTTAGTCTTCTCTGAGTTTCTAATCATCTTAAAGTTGAAATTTGAAATCAAATGCAAGCAAAAATATACTTGTTTTACAGCTTCACCATTGCAACCACTACACAGCATTCAAAGAGAACATAAAGCATCAAAAATGAAGTAATTGAGTAACACAGAGATACTACCGCAATATACTCAGAGTCCCGTTTCCAGGTCTGGGAGAAGCTCCACAATCCAAAAGGTCTATCGACACTTCTCCTGTTTTTCCCTTTCACAAGGCGTTGCCCACTAACAGAAGTCTTTGTGCAATTTTCATCATCTCCTTGGATGTTTATTACAGGGTTTTAGCATAATAGTTTTTATAAATCAAGTTGCACCATAAATACAGATAGCAATATAACAAATGAAAAGCAGATATGCCACAAAAGACTAAACAGAAAGGAAAAGCATCCATTCAGACAATCTGAAAATGTTTTCCACTTTACTCTTTTATGTCATACATAACAAGCGTATAATTTTTCAATGGCTGAAGATATTGGGATAAACTTGTAGCACAAAAATTAGGTCTACAAATAAAATTATTTCAAAGAGAACATAAAACATCAAAAATATCTGATTGAAAAATGTGTCAAACACAGCATTCAAAAATGCAACACATAACAGTTATTTTAAACACAACATTTTAATCAAAACTTATTTATGATAACTGGAAAATGCAATACATAACAGTAAAAATTTTGCTCATGCTTCTGGATAAATGATAAATAACAGAGGGAAATGGAAGATGAAGAAAGAACAAAACCTCAAAAAATTTTAACCTCCTCCTTCGTCATAAGCTGTAAGTGCTGAAAAAAAGTATCATATTAATCACTTAACATTAAAGAGTTTCATCAAATATATAAAAGTATTTGTACAAGTAACGCACCTTTGTCAATAGTTTCGTAGTTGTTTGTTGGCTTGCGACGTATCCAGATGAGTTTGGGAACGAATCCAACTTTGTGTGCAAATTATAGCTTCAACTGTTTCAGGTTGGAGGGTTGTACGCAATGAATCAATAATACGTCCCCCACAACTAAAAGCTGACTCAGAAGGGACAGTGAAAATCAGAATGCTCAATACATCTTTCGCAATGTTGCTCAACACTAGATACTTATGTGTCATCAATTTTCACCACCTTAATATGTCAAAAGTCTGTGTGAACTTCTCAACTCGTTCGCTCAAATACTCCTCCACTTCTAACATATTATTTGAATTTGAAAGCCTCTCAAGTGAATTGTCATAGAATTGCGCATAAACAATATCTACCTCCTTTGACGGATTTCCAATATTAGCAACATTAACAATCTCCACATCATCAAATGAATCACCTCTATACTCCAAATATAATCGTTCTAAAACATTCTCTGTTACTTTCACATACTCATCAACTCTATTGGATCCAAACAGAATGGAGATACAATGTCTTAGAAACTTCGATTTACCTCTTGGGTCGAGGAGGACTGCCACGAATAGAAGAGTGTTCATCATATCGAAATATCCCCAATACTTTTTCAACTTGGTCATCATTCCATGAGACATGTGCATCAACGTCAAACTATCATCGTTGGCATACTGATCGATGATCATCTTCAACTTGCAAGCTTCAATGACATACTAATGAGCTGTAATTGACAAATATTTTGAAACCGTCAGAGTACTATAGTAAAACACTTTCAGAAACTTGACAAATATCTGAATGTTATTCCAATCTGTATAATTAGGATGCCTTTCCTCCTCCATCGCCGTTGCGTAAGTATTATCACATTCTCTCATCTTATCGAATGCTACAGCATACTTTTCGGCATTATCTAGCATCAAATAAGTGGAGTTCCATCGAGTCGGCATATCAAGAGTTACATTGCCCTTAAATGTAATCTTCACATTGTCGATGCAAAACTTGAAGAGTCTAAGTCGTTGCGGAGAAGATTTAACATACTTCACCACATTTCTCACTCGAACAATTGAGTCGTGATGCTCCTTTAGTTCATCAGCAACTATCAAGTTCAGAATATGAGCAAAACATCGAACATGCATATGCTCTCCATCTAAAACCAAATCATTCCAATTTCTCACAGTTCGCACCAAGTAAGAAATACCAACATCGTTAGATGAGGCATTGTCAATAGTTACCGTCAAGACTTTGTCAATCTCCCATCTAAGTAGACAAGGCTCCATTGTGCTGCTAATTTTCTCTCCCTTATGGTCACAGATCTCACAAAAGGTTAGTATCTTCTTTTGCAACTTCCACTCATCATCAATCCAGTGTTCGGTCATCACCATATAGGACTTATTTTGTGTAGAAGTCCAAGTGTCCATAGTCAAACACACTCGTTGACTTCTTTGCTTGAAGTGTGCTTTCAAATTCATTTTTTCTTTTCTGTATATCTTCTCTATGGGATCAATAACAAGTCAACCACTAAATAATTTTTGTTAACAAATAAAACACTCAACTATGAAAAAAGAACGGAGCAAACATTGCGGTTACGTTTTCCGTTAAAAAATATTGTCTTTCCATTGCAGAACGTTGTCTTTCTGTAGCTGAAAGTGAGTCTTCGAAATAAAAATAAGGAAAGATTATTTTTCTCAGAGAAAAGACGACGTCTTTCCAATCAAACTATGAATTCTTCTAAGTAATTTAATGACATCGCTCTTGTATATTGTTCGAGCTCCAATGACTTTACAATAATCATGTCTGCACTAGAAGAAACTTATAGACAAGAAGAAACTCTTAAATTGACGGTGAAATAGGTGTTAATCACAAATTCATCGAACCCACTCGATAGAATCCTGAATTTAGACAAAATTAACGACGTAATTAATTTTACAACAACCAAAGAAATTCATGTAGTGAGCGACGAATTAGAAGACATTTTCGAAGGAAAACTTTATATTCTTTCATTTTCAAAGTAAGTTCGCTGTTAACGACTATGATTGCGTAATTTATTTTTCATAATTAAGTATTTTATTTGTTAACAAAAATTGTTTAGTGATTGACTTAGTCATTGATTTCATAGTTCAGTAGTTATTTTGTTAATTTTTCTAAAATTCTTTTATCTAAAAATCAGGGTTTAGGATTTAGGGTTTGTATTTAATTTTATGACAATAATATTATTTCTCTATAATTTTATGATCCGTGAACTATATTGTTTAGTTAGTTCTTTAATTGAAGTTCAGGTTATGTATGCATCGCGAGTACGATATGACACAACATGTTGTTAGTTTTCGTATTATTTTAATTGAAAACAAATATATTAATGCAAAGTTGAACGAAGCAAATGAATAGTCAAATTCGAATATAAGAATTTTAAAAAGTTTTAATTCGGATGAATTGAAATTGTAAATGCTATCATATTTATCATACATATAGCAAAAACTACAAATTGTATAATAATAAATTTTCACTAGTAAAATTTTTCACATTATATTTAGTTAAGGTATTTGAAATTAATTTATATGTCACATAGCGACTATATAGAAAGTTTAGATCAATTGATCAAACTATAAGAAGTTATGAGTTACCGCGTAGTGATGTTTGAGAGTGATGCTCAATAATTAGAAATTATCGCATGTTAAATTATGTAACGTTGAGAACTCCAAATGATTTAACCAAAGATTTATTTAATATATAGAGAAATTAACAAATTAACTGATGTACTTTATAATCAATGACAAATCAATCATTAAAGTATTTTCACTAACAACTTAATCACTGAATTATGGAAAATAGACGTCGAAAACATCGTTGTCACGTTTGCCGTTAAAAGACGTTGTCGTTCCACACAGAGGATAGTCGTCTTTTTGCACATAGGAGAGTCATATTTTCGCACAAAGGAAAGACATCTTTCTGTTTGCGGAAAGTCAACGTTCCGCAGAGAAAAGTTGTCTTTCCATAGAAGAAAGTTTGCAAATAAACAAAAAATTCATGTCTTCTTCGTAAAATAAATACAAACAACACAGACAAACTGCGATTCTCCCATAAAAAGTAAAACAATTCTAAATCATCCAAAATTTTTACATTATATATTATTTTACAAAATCTTCTAAATTTTAAAACTAAAACAGATTCAAATTAAATTATACAGTATTTTCTCAAATTCATTCTCCATGGATATTAATTTTTTTCCACTTAAAGTTTCTAAAATCATGAGTCATTGCAGTTTTTTTCATGAGTATTAGTTCTCAAGTTCTCAAAAAGTTAATGGCGATGTTTGCTCTGTTCATCTTTCATAGTTCAGTGTTTAAGTTATTAGCAAAAATCGTTCAGTGATTGACTTATCATTAATTTCATGGAACAGTGATTGTTTTGTTAATTTCCCTAATATATATATATATATAAAATTTTGATAAAGGTGTTTATTTATGGGAATGTTAAAATCTCTTTCCCATTTTTCATTTAGCCGATTCCTGTGTGAGAGAGAGAGAGAGGAAGACCAAAAAAGAAGTGAAAGTTCCGGCGGGGGTGAGGCTTGAAGGACATTCGTGAGGCTTTGATGCTCGACTTTTGTGAAAAGACTTTGAGGGTAAGTCGTTTCCTCCTCTCTATTTTCGCGTTTTAAGTTTATGTTGTATGTTGGTTTTGGATTCAAGCATAAACTCTAAGTCTACCCAAAAATTTCTAAGATAGTCTTAACTCAAATCCATAAACTATCTTAGCAATGTTTGGGTAGATTTAGAGTTTATGCAGGTGCTTAAGCCGATTGAATGAGGAAATCGATAAAAAGGGCTCGTTTTCCTCACAGTCTCACTCTAGAAACGTCGTCCCCGGTCAACCACTAGATGAGCTTAGTCGACCACAAGAGTATCTTTTTGGATCATTAGAGAGTGATATAGAATGGGTTGTCCACAGTTGGACAGGATGTTTGCGGCAAACCTCGGGCATCTGCGTGGGTTGTCCATACTCAGGCCGGACGTCCACGTCAGACCCTGGGCGTCCACGTGGGTTGTCCACACTTGGACTGGACGTCCGCTGTAGACCCTAGGCATCCACGGTAGTTGTTCTCTCTTGGACCGAACATTTGTGGCAGACCTTGGTCGTCCGTGGTAGGATTCGGTATAAGACCCATCCTTTAATTTCCTTCCTGTTTTGGTTTCTATTCCCGATACAGAACTCATCGTTTAAGTCTTCCTTAAGTTTGAATAGTGACTCATTATGGTTGACTCTATTATAGATTCATACAACTTTGTTAGCTACGAGCTCATTCTTAAGGTAGTCGCTCGTGCTGGTAAGAAGAGCAATCGTCATCCAGATAGGGATTTTATACTGTTTTGCATTGCAACATGATTTTCAAAACTGATATTTTGTAAGTTATCACATATGAAATCCGACAGGGATTGTTTGACAGGACATCTAGTTTTATACTATATGTATACACATTTTTACATGTTTAAATTTACGTTTGTATAGTATTTCATTATCTTATCATTTTTTTCACTGATGGATGAATGCTCATGTTGTTTTGGATGGTCTAGGTGTCAAAACAACATTAGGTTATCCTTGTAAACCTTCTACTGTGTGAAGATATTTTGTTTGTTATGACACAAAATGGGTATTAGAGAGGTGATAATACGCTCCTTGGGTTTTGAATCTCTAAATCTGATCAGAGTATATTTGTTTTCATGATCATTTTGTAATGACGTTGTTGGATCTTCGGATCGCGATCATGTTTTCTTTTTGACTCATGTGACTAGATAGATCTTCAATTCGCCGTCATTCTTACGCACCTTGTGAGCAAGTGTGTCGGGGATCCTTGAGCGACCTTCCTTTTTCACTTGGGCTGTTTATTTGAAAGTAAAACCGGTGGGGTCTATTTTTGCTATAGTTGTCTATGTATACAACAATATTTTAAAAAATGTCATATCATTGGCTCACGAAGCCCTTTGTTAAAATGGTAACCGAATTTTTCAAAAGTTTTGTAAATCCATGCATAGAACGTTTGAAACGAAAGGTAAAACCAGTTTTTTCATACATTGTATATAGTATAATTTTTCTATTGAGTTAGTCACTCACTCCAAACGACCTCTTCCTTAAATAAGAGTAGAGGCAGTCAGGAGTAGTGGCTAAAGTGAAGACCCCTTTGGATTACTTGTTTTTCCATGGGTGTTTGAACCTTTAATGAAGATTATTATTTGTCTCTGTATGATATTTTCTAAAACTTTGTTGGTTGTTTGGATTTCTACAAATTACTTTATTTCTTATTACATTATTGACTGTAATCACATGGAGTTCGGCTTATTTCATGTGAACTATGGTTTTGAATTTAAAATAAATCTTTAACTGTCAACCAAACTTTGGGTTAAACGATCAAATTTTTTTTTAAAGATCGAGTTATTGGAGTCGACGGTTCTGTTAAACCTGATTTTGGGTCCTATAGATTTTAATCATGCATGTGTATGTGTATGTACGATAATAATGTCTTTTTTCAACTTGTATTTTTTTTTTTAATTTATACTTTTGCATTTATATATTCATATAATTAATTTTCTTACTTGACAGGTGATGAACATGTGTGAATGTCAGGTGCGACGTGTTCCTTGGAGTCTGGTTTTGATCGATTTAGCTGGTTTAGAAACAACCATTTCAGTCAAACCATTGACTAAACTGAGCATTGAATTGTAATATTCTTAATATTTTATTCAATAAAAAATGGAGCAGGGATTTTAGCTTTGGATCCAACGTTGAACACCTACTCTTTTCTATTTTGTCAAGGTAATTTATAATGTAATAATGAGGATGGTTTATATATTAAGAGTTCAAATTATTTTTTTGAATAAATTAAAATTTCATATTTCAATTAACAATAATTTATATTTTAACATTAATTTATTTATTAAATTTAGCACGTGTGTATCACATTTTCTATTTAATAAAAAAATTTTAACTCTATTTCTAACATATTCATCAATTTCTCACCTAATTTTAACCTCTATTGAATTCTAATCATACGATTTCAAATTCTGTCAGGCGTACGATAGAGTTTGAAATCAAGTTAAAAATCGCCGAAAGAATTAGAAATCATATTAAACCATCTTATTAAATAAAAAAAATTTAACGGATAAATTAACGACATAGTTTAAATTACTGATAATTGAAAGATTAAAGTTCAATTTATAAAAAAAAATATTTAAGATCTAATTTATAAATAACTACAAATATTAAAATCTAAATTACATTTTACCGTTACTTAAAATATTAACCAAAAAAATAAATTTGTTGTTGGGATTAGAGTGTTGAGATTAGATGCTCTAATCCGACTTGTATCGAAACTATTGATCAAGAAAAACACAAAATTGAAAACACGCAGTTTATAGTGGTTCACTCTCAGTTTGAGAGCTACGTCCACTGGCCACTAACAGATCTCACTATGATCAAAAAACAGAGTTACAGAAGTTGTTTCTTGTTTTTGTCTCACCCCCATTGTTTCTCTCTACAGCCTCCAAAACCCTAATTACATCTTTATATACCTAAAGAAATATGGCTACGAAAATAGGGTGAATATACCCAAATACCCTAAACAACAAAATTAGATTCCATAACTCAACAATCTCCCACTTGGAGACTAATCACATCATCTCTCCATCTGCAGCGGCATCATGCACATATCTCATCCAAGAAGTACAACTAAATTTGCGCATAACTTCAGCTTCTCACTAGTCACAGCTTTCGTCAACATGTCAGCTGGATTTTGACTCCCTGATATCTTCTCAAGTGCCAACACACCATCTTCTAAAATGGATCTGATAAAATGATAGCGTACCTGTATGTGCTTTGTCTTGCCATGATAAACTGGGTTCTTTGCCAAAAGGATGGCACTCTGGCTGTCACAATGCAATATACTCCCATCGTAGTTTTGGCCTAATTCTTGTAGAAAAGGCTGTAACCACATCATCTCCTTCGCGGCTTCTGTCACTGCAATGTACTCTGCTTCACAACTAGAAAGGGCAACTACATCTTGAAGCCTCGAGACTCAACTGATTGCGGTACCACCAAGAGTGTAAACATACTCAGTTCTGCTTTTACTGCTATTAATATCACTACCATTATCAGCATCAACATATCCATCCAAACTAGAATATGACTTCTGAAAACATAAAGCAAACCCTGAGCTTCCCTTCAAGTATTGTAATATCCACTTTACAGCTTCCCAATGTTGTTTTCCTGGATTACTCATATACTTGCTGACAACTCCCACTGCATTTGCAATATCTGGCTGTGTACAAACCATCACATACATAAGACTACCAACGGCAGAGGCATATGGAACTCTGGTCATATAGCTCCTCTCTTCCTCGGTCGACGGTGATTGATCTTTAGATAGTTTGAAGTAACTAGCCAAAGGTGTAGTAACTGGTTTCACATTCTGCATATTGAACCTGCTAAGAACTTTATTCACATAGTCTTCTTGAGAACGTTTGAGAACATCTCTATCCCTGAATATTCTCATTCCAAGAATTTGTTTTGCAGCACCCAAATCCTTCATAGCAAATTCTTTAGATAACTCCCTCTTCAGCCTGTCAATCTCAGTCAAGCTTGCTCCAGCAATTAACATATCATCAACATAAAGGAGCAGTATAATGTAGGAAGTATCAAACCTTTTAATGTAGCAGCAGTGATCGGCTTCACATCTCACGAAGTTCTTACTGTTCATGAAGCTGTCACATCTCTTGTACCACTGTCTTGGAGCCTGTTTCAAACCGTACAAACTTTTATGAAGTTTACACACAAACTCCTCTTTCCTCTTCACCTCAAAACCTTGTGGTTGACGCATGTAGATTTCTTCATATAAACTGCCGTGAAGGAAAGCAGTTTTCACGTCCATTTGCTGCAAATGAAGATCTTCTTTCACAACCAAACTCAAAACAATTCTGATCGTCGTCAGCTTCACCACTGGTGAGAAAATCTCAGTGTAGTCAATGCCTTCTTTCTGCTGAAAACCTTTGACAACTAATCTAGCTTTAAATCTCTTGCTTCCATCAGGTTCTTCTTTAATCAGGTAAACCCACTTGTTATGCAGTGCTTTCTTTTCCTTCGGCAACTTAGTCAATTTTCAGGTTTCATTTGACTTCAGTGAGTTCATTTCATCTTTCATGGTTGCCTCCCACTCAATCAAATCATCTGACTGTTTGACTTCCTCATAATATCCTAGTTCACCTCTGTCAGTAAGCAAAATATAATTTAGAGACGGGACCATCTCTTAGTTGGTCTACTAGTTCTGGATGATCGTCTTGGTTCTATAATCGGCGTTTGCAAATTTTCTTCTGGAGCCGTATTCTCATCAATTTTTTCTTCAATAATACTCTGATCTTCTTTTCTAATCGGAGTATCTTCTCCTGAAAAATCTCTGAAGTTGACCACAGTAGACTCTTTCAATACTGAACTCCCACTGTTTGAAGTGTTACCAACTGCATCTTTGTAGAGAACCTTCTCGTTGAAGATGACATTCCTACTGCGTATGATTTTCCGATTTTGATTATCCCAGAAACAATAACCAATCTCGGAGTCACCATAGCCAATGAAAAAACACTTCTTAGATTTCGGATCAAGTTTGCTTCTATTAGAATCATCAACATGAATATAAGATAAACAGCCAAATACTTTCATGAAAGAAAAATCTACCTTTTTTCCGCTCCAAGCTTCTTCTAGAAGTTTAAAATTCAAAGGTATGGAGGGTCCTCTATTGATCAAGAATGCTGCTGTACTAACTGCATCTGCCCAAAAATATTTAGGTAATCCGGCATGCAATCTCATGCTCCTTGCACGCTCATTCAACGTTCTGTTCATCCTCTCAGCTACTCCATTTTCTTGAGGAGTTCGAGTGATGGTCTTCACCATCTTGATTCCATTTAAAAGTACAATATTCTTTAAAATCTTCATCTATATACTCACCTCCATTGTCAGATCTTAGACATTTCACCTTCAGGTTCGTTTCATTTTCGACCAGGGCCTTCCACTTCTTGAACACATTGAAAACATCAGATTTATTCTTCAAAAAATAGACTCATACCTTTCTTGTTGAATCATCTATGAAAGTCACATAATAGACTGATCCACCAAGAGAGGAAACGTCTGCGGGTCCCCACACATCGGTGTGCATTAATTCAAGTCGTTTCTTCTTTGGCTCTTTCCCAACCTTTAGGAAACTGACACGCTTCTGCTTGCCAAGAGTACAACTCTCACATAACTGATGCTCAACAGACTTTAACTCTGGAATCTGACCACCCTTGACAAGAATTTTCATTCCTTTCTCGCTCATATGGCCCAACCTGCAATGCCATAAATCTGTGTTGCTTTGACTGTCAACAATTGCAACTGTATCTCTGCATGTAGATGTCATGTATAGGGTTCCTGTTTTCTGACCTCGAGCAACGATCATTGCTCCCTTAGTTACCTTCGAAACATTGGTCCCGAAATTGACGTGGTAACCCTCACTATCAAGCTGCCCCACTGATATCAAGTTTTGCATCAAACCCGAAACGTGTCTCACTTTACTGATACTCCAAACTGACCCGTTTGTTGTCTTTAATTTTATGTCCCCGATGCCAACAATATCCAGTGGCTCACCATCTGCAAGATAGACTTTCCCATGATTTCCAACTACATAATTTTCAAGTAATTCTTTGTGTGCCGTGGTATGAAAAGATGCTCCCGAGTCCAAAACCCTTGAGTTTATTGGGCTATCGACTGAAAGAATCAACGCGTCTGTGATTTCCTCAGTTGCTGCATTTGCTCCATCACTTTTGTCAATACTGTTCTTCTTCAGTGCTTTGCAGTCCCTTTTGATGTGACCCTGCTTGCCACAATTCCAGCACTCAAATTTTCTCTCAGATTTAGACTGACCCCTTACATTTCTCGACTTTGATCTGCTTCTGCCCCGATTAGAATTCCTGTTACTATTTCGCCCTCTGTTTTCCACATTCAATGCTGAGCTCGTCGATGTTTCACCAAAATCAATTTTTCGAACTTCCTCAGCTAGAATTCGATCCCTCACATCAGTAAATACCAACTTTGAGCTTCCAATTGAATTACTGACTGCTGCTCTCATAGGCTTCGAACTATTTGGTAAAGATGCCAGTAAAATTAGGGCACGTACCTCATCCCCAAAGTCGATCTCTACAGAATTCAACTGATTTACCACTGTGTTAAATTCGTTCAGATGAGCTGCTACAGAAGTTCCTTCAGCCATTTTCAATTTGAACAATTTCTTCATCAGATGCACCTTATTATTTGCAGATGGTTTCTCGTACATATCAGATAACGCTTTCATTAATCCTGCGGTGGTCTTTTCTTTTGCAACGTTGTGAGCAACATTTTTTGTTAGCGTCAATCGGATGACTCCCAAAACCTGTCTATCAATAAGATTCCATTCAGCATCTTCCATTTTTTCCGATTTCTCACTCAACGGGATATGAAGCTTCTTTCCATACAAGTAATCTTCAATCTGCATTCTCCAGAAAACATAATCAGTCCCATCAAATTTACACTGTCTTCACCTGTCATTTTATCAATACCAAGCACAAAAGTTATTATCCAAATTTTATCAACCAAAAAACAAAAATTTCCCCCTTTTTTTTTAATCGGCAGCGAACTCCCTTAGTTCAGAATCGATCGACTGCAAGAGGGTCGATCGACGGGGGGCACTGCTTTGATCGACAGTAACGGTTCTGTTCGGTGCACGAAGACAGCGACTTCCTTGTTCGCGGCCTCGCGGGCAATCTGTTCTGCGCAGCGTTCTTGATCGACGACCGGGACGGAGCGATGTGGGCTTCGGATCTTGCCCCTGTTCTTCGCGATTCTGTTCTTCTCTGGACAGAATCGCTGGCTTCGTCGGACGATAACAGGTGTGCTGTGGCGCGAGAGTCCTTCTCTCTTCGGCAGCGGCGATGGACTACAACAAAGAGACTTCCCTCTTTTTTAATTCTTTTCAAATTTACAATTTTTCTCACAAAAATTGTAAACCCTAACTTCGTTCGATCCGAGTACAAAAAACTCCAACTCCTTCGATACTTTCGACAAATCAAACTGATTATCGAAACCACTTCAACTTGAAGCTTTGATACCAGTTGTTGGGATTAGAGTGTTAAGATTAGACGCTCTAATCCGACTTATATCGAAATTATTGATCAAGAAAAACACAAAATTGAAAACACACAGTTTATAGTGGTTCACTCTTAGTTTGAGAGCTACGTCCACTGGCCGCTAACAGATCTCACTATGATAAAAAAACAGAGTTACAGAAATTGTTTCTTGTTTTTGTCTCACCCCCACTGTTTATCTCTATAGCCTCAAAAACCCTAATTATATCTTTATATACCTAAAAAAATAAGAATACGAAAACAGAGTGAATATACCAAAATACCCTAAACAACAAAATTAGACTCCATAACTCAACATTTGTATGACAGGAAGCTTTGGCAAATAAAAAAAGTGTAATGGGCTTTTAGTATGGGCCTAAAGTTTGAGGCCCAGCATTTTGAATTTCATCCACCTTCATATTTTGTCAAGGTGGGAGCTAAATCAACGATTTGATGATGTCATGTCAATTTTGCTTTAAAAAATAAAAATAAAATTCATTTAAGTTGGCGAGAGAGAGGCAGAGTTGGTCTTTTACTTTCATTTTTTTTCTGGGGTTAGTTTTCTTTTTTTATTTTTTCCAATTTATTTAAGATTAATTCCAATTATAGATCTCCAAAGATTGGGTTTAAGTGGCAACGGACACCCTAAACCTAGCTATCATGGTGTCAAATCATTGGAGGAGTCGTGGGGTGGTTTGATTGTATTTGTTTGTTCATATGTTTTTCTGTTTGCTTGTATTTTCGGGGAAACGAAGGCTGCATCCTATTCAAGTATTAATGATGACAAAGTTTCAAAGTCAAGATTCGTTTATTTGACACTTTCAAAATGTGTGAAAGTATCAATAAGTTTTTGGTCAAAATCTTTGAATTCTCTCTTATCCATTTTTTCTTGCACATTGGATTGGTCTAAATTCCCGGCCTAAGACATCGAGAGACTTCACGTACCATAGGTTGTAGGGAGTTATTTTTGTTAGCGTAAGAGTTGTTAGTCTTATTTATTTTGATAATGATTATATTAAATATATTATAAGTTGTTTATTGTATAAATATGCTTAATGATATTATCTAGATATTTATATTAGAAATATCTTCAATACGAGTATTAATTGCAATTATAAGTTGCTTATTGTATGAATATGCTTAATGTTATTATCTTGATATTTATATTGTTATTTATTGGAAATACCCTCAATACGGTTTTTAACTTGTGCTAATATGTTTATCTAAGTTCATGTAGTGAATGAGTATCATATTGGAACTTAAAAATATCAAGAATGACAAATGAAAGGCAAGAGGTAGAGTAAACAGCAGAGGAAGTCGACCAAAAACTGCCCACACGAAGGAAGTGGTCAATCAAGTGATTGACCGCAACATATATAGATTGTTCCCAGGTTTTGCGTTTGAGCATCGAAGATTTGGTCCACCGATTTTAAAGACAGATTGCCTCTCAGATTTGCGGTCGATGAAGCAGTCAAGCAGGAAGAAAATGGTTGGCTGCAACCTATTACAGATTACCCATCAAATTTGCTGTTGAGGTAGAGATCGAGCAAGTGGTCGGTCGGAATTGCTGACATTGCAACAACTAGCTTTTAACGATCGGATGCGGTCGACGAAAAAGAAATTGGTCGACCGATTTCTCAGTGTCTATTAATATAGGACACTTTGAGACTCATTGAAACGAGCCATGAATTGAGGCGAAGTCCTGGCGATTTTTATACTCAATTTCAAAACACTATTTGAGCTTTTAACCTAACTCTCATCATTTTTAAACTTGAGATTTGCTTTAGGCAGAGTTAGGATTTTGTTTGTAATTTTCATTCTTCGAATTGTATGCAAACAAAGAGTGACACACCACAACAGTCAAAGACTAGATTGACACATGAGAAGATCAATCCAGAGGGTGACGCCCTGAGAACAATCTATAACGGTTTGTTTGACACCCATGAAGTCAAATATCATCAATCGAGGAGATTGGGCGATTAGGGATTTCCAAGTGGAACACTTGGAGCGCAGACATAGGTTGGAGTAGCCGAATCGTGTGAACAACAACGATATCAACTTTCTATCCCTATCTCTTTATATTTGTTGTTGCTTTATTTTATTATTGTCAAATCACTTAGAGTTAGAGAAATTAATAATCATACAAAAAAGATTAGTTCTCCTAATTCACCCCTCCCCCTTCCCCCCTCTATAGGCGAACAATGATCCTAACAATTCTTGTGAGAGATCAAATGATGTGACAACAATCTCAAATTGGAACTTTGTAGTTTTAGGGTGCGCTATATATATACATATAATATCCAATCTCCAACTAATACAAAGATTTTTTTTTTGGTGAAACCCAAGAGTAAAATTGTGTAAGTCTTGACTTAAAGCGGATAATATTATACCACTTGGTAAAGTTTGGGATATTGCAAAGAGTAAAACACATTGCATTTTCTTGATTCATCTACGCAAAAAGGCATCATCTTCGCAAACTTAGGTATGTATTAGCACATTTTTGTATCCTTTGCATGTCCAATACTATGCTTCATTCATTGAACAAATTCCTAGCTTTGAACAAAAAATAGTATGATTATTAGATGTACATTAAGATGCTTACTTTTTCAGCACATTTTCTCACGAGGCCATCCCTTTAGATTATTAGCATCAATTCAAATTGGTGAATTATGGAGCCCACAAGATTTTTATATTATTAAGCTCTTTAAATAAAATATTAATAGAACTTGATGGGCAAGATATTAGAATTTCAAAGAAGGCGAGAACATGATAAGTAAGGTTGGAAAGAGTTCGACCCAAATTACAGAAGAAACTCAACTTTGAATCCTAAACCCTAAATCTCAGTAACACGAACACTTATTCGTATTGAAGTCTAACATTCCTGAACCAAAGTCTAACATTTCCAAACCATCTAACGTAGGATGAAATGGAGAAAAACCCATCTGCGGAGGATCTAATTCGAAAAGTAGAACATAGGAATGGAGGGTACTAGGCTACTAATTGTAAAAGAAGATGCAAACTTTATAGGGTTTTTTATGCCAAAAATAAAGGGATTCTAAAAAGGGAATCAAAGGTACAAATGAGACGATTGGTGAAAAGTGAATCCAAAAAGAAAACTAAGAAGCCATCGGAGATTGACCAAGCATCAGCCAGATGCATTGGACAAAACAAACATCTCCCCCAACCCATGTCTTTGTTCTTCTAGAAAGTTCCTGTTCAGAAAAGAAAATTCACAGCACACGTGTGGAATGACACCATGCACCTTCTTTCAAAACGTGATTAAACCTAGATTGAATCTCATATAAAAGGGAGTGAACTAGAGTTGTTTGGAAGGTAAGAAAACCAGGAGCAAAATGGAGGGAAAAGGCGGTGAAGAGAAAGATGTAAAGTATCGAGGCGTAAGAAGGCGGCCATGGGGGAAATTTGCAGCCGAAATTCGAGATTCGGCCCGACATGGGACGAGGATTTGGCTGGGGACTTTCGATACAGCAGAAGAAGCAGCCAGAGCTTACGATAAAGCTGCTTATGCAATGAGGGGTCATTTAGCAGTTCTGAATTTTCCCAATGAATATCCTTCTCATGGTGCCTCTTCATCATCTTCTGCTTCTTCTTCTGCAACTAGAAATCCAGAACGACAGCAAGTTTTTGAATTTGAATGCTTGGACGACAAGGTGCTGGAAGACCTTCTCGACGACTGTGATGATGACAAGAAAAAGAAACCTTGAAAAATTCAATCTTTTTCTGTAATGCAGCTCATTTTCCCCCGTTAAAATGTATTCGAATCCATACCCTCTCTCTCTCTCTATACATATGCAGGTTATTACTATCAATCTCTGGCCTTAGAGTATTATTCTATCTTTTGAAGAAGATTATATGAAGTTTTAATGGCGATTAAATAACTTCTATTTAATAAATTAATTTGAATCAACAATGGAACTTTTTTACCTCCAAAAAATGCAAAAAATTTATTTAAAAATTTTGTTCATTTAAAATTCGCAGATTTTACAAAGATGATTTAATAACTTTTTCTGCCATCTTCCTTGAATTAGTTTTGTGTTGTTTTTGAGTTTATCGATAGGTTACTCGCACGAAACATCAATTGAATACAATGTTCTAGAGTTTTGTAGCCAATTTGTTTAGAAAAAAACACTTATTTCTGCTATTGTTTAGTGAATTTGATGAAGATTTATGCCTAGGAAATACATAACTAAAAGAAGACAAAATTCAATTGATTAACAGCTGATTGAAACGTCTCATAAGATGGCTTATAAATAGCCATTAAACAAAAGACAATCAGGAAAACAAAACTAGAACAATGCAAAAATATAAATTATTAAAAAAGTAAAAATTTTCAAATAACTAGATGGAAAGAAAGAGAATGTGTAACGTTTCTAGTTCTCCTAGTATAATATTGTCTGTTTTGGGTTGAAATCTGCACAATTTTGTTCTTGGGTTTAGCCCAAAATGTGTTGTAAAAGGTAGCGAGGAAAACCCTACTTATAAATTATGTATTTTTCACTCTCTCAAACGATGTGAAATTGTGCACCCCCACTAATATAGGCCGGACCCTCACATAGAGCATCATGGCCTTCACAGGACGGTTTGCCACAATCTTCTTAGTTAGAGACTCGACGTTCTTGTCGACCACACTTTCGGTTGGGATTTGAATCTAATACCATTTGAACGTCTTCAGTCTTCCTAATACAATTTTATCCGCTTTGGGCAAAAACTCGTACATTTTTGTTATTGGGTTTAACCCAAAACGCGTTGTATTAGGTAGAGAAAATAACTCTACTTATAAATTATACATTTTTCACTCTCCCAAACGATGTGGGATTGTTCACCCCTCCTGATATTGGTTAGACCCTCACATAAGTCATCTTGACTTTCACATGATGAGCTACCATATAATAAAATCATGAGAATCTTGATTAAAAGTAATATAATTTAATTAAAATAGCTTAAAACATTCATATTGAGTCGTAGACGTCAAATAGCTTAAAACATTCATAATTCATATCGCGTTTAGTTCTTGATATTCACGCGGTGGCTACTCCATGTTAGAACAATGCATTTAGTGATCCCACAGAAAAAAGTGTCTATGTAATAATAAAACACAAATTACCAGAAGAAAAAATGAAGAACAAATACATTTATTTTTGTGGGAACTCTTACATGAGAAATCACATACAACATCGTGAAAAACATCAAAAAAAAGTTTAAGTAAAGTTTCTTGTGCAACAAAATAATGAAATCTAAAAAATTTAAGTGAAAAATTTTGAGATACGATCGAACCGATCTCGTCGTTTTTAACATAAATCTTACACAAAATTCATAATTTTATTTTATCTCTTATAATCGCATAATAACTTTTCAAAGCAAATTTGAATTTGAATCACTTTACTCTTAAGAATTTAAGCTTGTTTTAACTAAATTGATTGGCTTGCATTTATGACAAGACATTTTCTTAACTTTTGTGCCATGGCCAAAAAGGGTCAAACTTGTTAAGTTCTTCGGTTCAAATGGGTCCTGAAAATTGAATAAACAATCATGTACTGTAATTGTCTACGTGCTCAGCCCTAGACAGTAATCTAAGTTGATGGCTTTGATATGGACTCTTACCATATGTCCACCAATTAACCTGTGTTTGGCTAAAAATGTTTATGCAAAAGGGCCATGGTTGCCATTTTAAGAAATAATTTTTTTAATGAATATTTATTTATAATTGGACAGTTACAACTAGTGCCCTTACAAATTTACAATTAGCCATTCACCCCATTTCTTTATGTCATTTGGAAACTGGGAAAGAGGGAGGGAGAACATCATCAGCCGAGGGAGAAAAGTTCTTGGAAGATAAGACCTTGCTGGTTTCCAGATATGTTCAGTATGTGATGCATTTTAATGACTAATTCTTAGAGCTCAAGCCAAGAAGCTCCTTAACCATTTTATTACTTCTTATTTTGCAGAAGAAACTTCATTAGAAGAGCTTGAGAAAGAACCAACTCTTGAAGACAAGGAAAAACCAAAGCATTTAATCACTTGAAATTTTCATCCAACACACACGACTAAAAGTCCACCTGATGCAAAGCATGCATTCCCAATACCGTGCCTTCTCGTGGAAACTTCTAAAGATATGGCAAAATAATGTTATTCAAGGCATTCTAACTCCTTAGTAGATACTATGAATGCAAGTTTTATCATTTTGGATTTTTAAATGAACAATTGGATAATGTTTTGTTTGGGTGTTCTCGGCTATGCTTGTTAGCCAAAAACCTTATTTTGTGTTTGTTTTATTATGTGGTTATTTGTGTAATTGTGACATTAGGGCAATCCTTGTGAGATATTTATATCCATATTAAGGGTTGTCTGAAGGCTAAGTGAGATTTTTAGCAAAAACAAACCCTTGTGAGTCAGAGTTTTCTCCATAGCAATCGACCTCCCATTTTCAAGATGAGAACCAAGAGAGTGAAAGCCTCACATTGATCCACCATTGCTTCTTTGGTTGTCTTGAAGTGGATTTCTTACACTAGTTTTTCCTTCATCTCGTTCCAGAGGTGAACGTCCCTAGAGAGAGATTAGAAGACTTGCTGTAATCTAAGTTGGAGTGGTTTCATTGTTGGAACCCATTTGAAGTCAAAGGGTGCCGCCATAGCACCATTTCGAACCAACTTGCAAGTGTTCGTTTATTATTTATTTTCCTGGACGATTTTGGCTCTGATTTTTGGAGGGTTGTCTGTACACATTTCAAGAGTTGTGTAGTTCAAATTTGGACAAGAAACGAGTAATTAGTGGACCGTCCTTTTCTAGCTTGAAATTATCTCGTTGGTGCCATTTGGGGCAGTTAATTGTATGTTGTCATATCTCCCTCTCATTTTGGATTTTGTGCATGATTTTTGGAGAGCACACTCTATTCGAGGGATATTTACTATGGTTCAAATTTTACATTGATTGGGTTTCAAATAAGCGATTTACAGATTTGTGAATTAGGTACTCTGTTTTTAAAACCATGGTAACCACCATCTTCCAAGAATTTGCTCAAGCTTTGCACCCCTTGATGCATCCATCAGTATGTTTGCGGTGAAATAGATATATCTATTTTATGATGAAATTCTCAAAAAAAAATTTAAGTTTTAGCAATTGATAGGGTTCAGGTTTGCGATCCGTCAATTTGGTCGAATTGTTACAATTTTAAAACTCAAAAACTTGGAAAATTTGGAAGTCTTCAAGAGGTAAAACTCGAACTTATGTTATCATTCATCCATGATTGGAATTTGAATTTTTATTGGAAGATTTTCAAGTAGATTTAAAGTTTAAAGTTTGGAAATTTACGTTCAAACCATCCCGTTGTTGCAAGTTATCAACTTGAATTGTGATTTTGGTCAAATTTGGTATGTTTTTCATTGGATTTCGGATGGAAGTTGTGATTTTTCGGAGTTTCAGAATGTTTCTGTGATGCAGCGGTCAACCGGAGCTGGAAACCGGTCGACTGAATGAATACTTGAGAGGTTGATGTCGAGGGGCAATCGACCGGCGCAGTCGACTCAACTTATTTGAGGAAGACTAGTTCGATTGACCAGATGTCTCCGGGGTTGTCTGAACCAAGTTATGAAGTTGAATTTTTCAAGAGATTGTACGTATGTTCCCAGAGCTTGTTCCTATCCTGGTTATAGGTTCCAACAGACTTTTAAAGGTTTTAAAAACGTTAATTTATTTGAATATATATATTGATAAGTCCAATAGATTGACTAGAGATTTAGACTCTTTGAATTTATATTTACTTGGGCTTTGACTTTAATAGGCCAATTTTGAGGTAAGAGGTTAGTTTCATGTCTAGCACTACATTGATTTTAAAATATTATTTTGAGACGTGTTCTTATATAAAATGACGTGACCAATTTTATGGTCGTTGGGTTTTCATATTACTATGTATACTTGACATGTTTTAATTAAGCATGCATATTAATTCATTGATCATCTTAGTCAAGCAAACCAAGTTTGATCGATCTGTTGGAAGATGTGCTTGTTTGTTTTAACTAGAGTAATGAGACAACTGACTGTGACGCATCCGTAAGCACAAAACCCTAAACTTGATCAGGGTCTTATTTTCCTAGATTTAGCAATCGCCGAGTATCGCCATTTTTATTTATGCCTATGACATCGTGTGCCCAGAATCCATGAATGACTCCATTTCACTAAGTTTTTCATATCATACAATAGGGTCTATTTTCTATACGTACCACACTATAGTGGAGTGTTTTTAATATTTCCCCTACTGCTTGATTTATAAACCAATTTTTATGGAAATGTTTTCGATATGGCATGCTCCCCATTTTTATCATAAATTTGTTGTTGAACGTAAAATTTAACCTCTATTAAGTTTAGTCTATTCACCCCAATGACATTTTTCTTTAGACATTAGTTCAAAGGATTTCCTATTGCTGATGCACTAGTGAGCTCGAGATTTACTTCTAGTTAATTTTTTGTTACAAATGAATTTTTGATAAAGGTTTGACTTAGTTAATTATTGCTCGGTTTAAGTTGTATCTTCTCATTTAATTTTGGCATAGATATTATGTGGACTTATATTACTGCATTATCTTAGATGTCACTATTGTACTTATATTTTAGCCCATTTGATTTTGGTCCCTAGCTGTCTTATTTATATTTAAGTCTTCTGCTGCTCATTAAGAATTTTAAGTAAAAAGGTTGTGCGACTTGGTTCGTTTTCAGACCGAATCATTCCTCGTTTTATCTAAAGTTTCATTTGGAATGTGACAAAAAGTATGAGAAAATTATATTCTAATAGATATTTTTTTTATTTGTTAGTTTCGTCTATTCTTTAACCGCAGAACATGGTAATGGGATATTTAGACGTTCTGATAATATATAGAGAATTAGTTATTGAAAAATTGTATTTTATGTTTGTTAGAATGAGAATAATAAATACGAATAACACACTGAGCAAAAATGTCATGACTCTGACCTCGACCTCTTCGGGAATCAAAATAGTGATGAGGATTCTCCACTAGGAGAGTGTACAAGGAGCAAAAGCTCACAATGATTAATAATGTTAACATAATTGAGCCACATAAAATATGAAATTCAACCCTCAGAAAATTCACAAGTTTTATTATATACATGACTTTATCCAAAATTTATTTTTTCAAACATGAGTCATACTAAACTAAATATAAGAAAAAGTAAAACTCGAAATCACTTCACTGGGTCTATGTTGTATAGAACTCATCAATTCAATTGATCTTTACCTTTTGCTTTTGAGCTACAACTACCTTTTCTTAAAAAATTAGAGGAAACAATGCAATGAGCTTTGTAAGCCCAATAAGAATCCTAATTTAATGATCTAATAAACCAAACAAATATCATATCTAATTATGTACTAATGCCCTACATGATTAGTCCTCACAACCTTAACGTTGCCTTTCAACTTTTATCATCATTCATCATCACATATCTCATGATTTATAAGTTAATCAATACTCTAAATATTTCTTATTAATGTCACATTTATTTGTCGCACTGCTTTATGTAAGAATTGTGCAATGCATATACATGAATGTTTAAGCATATGATTTAAGTAATCATAGCTTAATTATACTATAAACTCATGCCCAATTATTCTCCATACACAACTTTACCTTGTGTGTACATATTTCATTTACTTCAATCTTGATTTTAACATAACGATGAGCATACCTTGTGTGTACATATTTCATTTACTTCAATCTTGATTTTAACATAACGATGAGCAGTATGAATCTCACCACTCATTTCTAATTGATATCTAATTTCAAATTGTTTTTTATCATCATCCTCTATACCTTGGACTTTCATGATGCACATATGAATATACTTAGACATATGATATTATAAATCATTGTCTAAATGTCATGACTCTCAAATTCACAAAACAATTCACTATATCTCCACACTTTCCATTACTTAGATCAACATCTAGACTTCTATTTATTATCACAATGCAATATGATTATCATACAATGACTTTTTTTCACATCCATGCATTGATGCAATGATAATTGAATCAGTGCAAATGTTCAATTTAATTTAAATAGTGATGTTATTAATAGGTATCATATTAACATATATGCGAATGTCAATATGCATATTCATAATTCATCCTATATAAAGTCGCACACAACTATTTAACTACACAGTACTTACTATTTTTCCCAAAAGGTGGGTACATATTAAGATATATCTCTGGAGGGATAGGAATTTGTAACCTAAGTGAGACCCACAGTCACTCACATTCTATTTTTTACTTTACATACGTCACACAATACATAGTCAATGAGATATATTGAGTTCAAATGTATCTAATCATACCTTTTGTATTACCTTTCATACATAAACATAATTGTCATGATGCATAATTTGAGCATTTATTTTATGCATACATTGAATACATATAAATACATTCTAATAATGCATGTGCATGAATCATATAATTCTTGTTATTAAACAACCACAAATGATGCACAATTTGGTGTCACACATCTATCTAACTATGTTCTATCTATGTCTCAAACCATTCTTTAAATAGACATCTTTATTATATCTAAGCATTTTATTTCATTAATGCTCATCAATTATGCAATATATATAATTTAATTGTTCTATTATCAAATCAACATGTTTGTATCATGTCTTTAATCATCCAATACAACCATAATCTTTTCATCAACACAATAAATATCAATATTTATCCAAGAATGCTAATTTCTCTTACTCAATTCTCTTAATTATGAATTTTATTTATGTATTGAATCTTTAACTATGAAAGCACATCAATTACATGCTTATATTGAACCACTATCATTAAACTTCAACCCACAACAAATTAATATCAATCATTTTAAATCCAATTCATCTAACATCATCAAGCATTATCCACATACAATTCCACGAATTTTACATATAATTTTAAAATAAAATTTTCTTCATCTATTCAATGCAGTAATCAACATAGTTTAGAAAACACTTAGATTCAAGACTCTTACTTCTTTGATCTCTTTATTGGCTCTGGTTTTCAACTCAAAAGCATCCTTTTGAAGAAAAGAACAACTTTCAATGAGGGCTTAGAGATCAATTTCCAGTCCTTCCCCCACAATTTCTCACTTTTCCTCTCTTCCTCCTTTTTCTCTTTTATTTTCTCTTCTTTCCTCTTCTCTCTTTCTTCTCTCTGGATTAGCACGAAAATGGCTGACACTTAGCCATTTCTACACATTTCTAGAGTTCTTCATGGGTAAAATTACTTTTTTGACCATTTTGTCTTTTAAAATTTATCATTTTAACCTTAAATCCATTAATATTCTCAAAAATATCATAATTTATTATCTCTTAAACATACTTAGATTAAACTAATTAATTTGAATTAGTTTTAAGTTAATCTTCAAGATTAATATAATTAATTAATCTTAATAACCTTATAATTAGACCTTATGATGTGATCTAGAAAACCCACAAAAATAATGATTTATTAGGAGCCATTGGAGACCAAAATACTAGAGCGATGATAAAGAAGATGAATGAAAGACTCCAACTTTTTGTGGAAGAAATCCAAGAGAGGGAGCCCAAAATCAATTATCCAAAAATATTGAAGAACTTGCTAACAATAGAGGAGATACAAGATACAAACCCTAGACCCAACAACTTTTGTGGAATTAGACAGATCGTCTCACGATTTCAAAATCAAAAAGGTGGAACTACGACCCTAGCCAAACCTGTCGACTAGAACCGGAGTATTCCGAATAGGAGCTTGACCCTAACCAAACCTGTCGACTAGAACCAAAGCTATCAAAAGTTCGATCTTTCAAGAATCCACTTGAAGAGATCAAGTTCTTCGCAAAGAACTCAAGAGAAGGAAATCTCCCCAAAAAAGCAAAAGCTCTCAATTTCAATTTGTCAAAAGATTCCAACAATTGTTCCCTAAAGTGTTTTTATAAGCAAAACATAAAGTAGATCTAATCCTAATAAAATAAGAAAACTAATTCAAAACAAGATAAAATAAGATAAGATCAAAACTAATTCAAAATAATATAAGATCTAACTAATTAATGGCAAGTGCATGGCATGTGCACGACATGTGCTCAATAATTAATTAATGGCATGTGCTCGACATGTGTTCGGCATGTGCTTGGACTAAAACTTTATTGGGCTGTTGGCTCGATAAGAATAGAAGGTGGACACGCGCGGGCTTCGAAATGTGTCGAGAGGTTACATTGGGCTTTCCAGATCAAAACCCATTCTTTGCATTCTTTGATTTTTGTATCTTGTGTCTCCTCTATTGTTAGCAAGTTCTTCAATATTTTTGGATCATTGATTTTGGGCTCCCTCTCTTGGATTTCTTCCACCAAAAGTTGGAGTCTTTCATTCATCTTCTTTATCATCGCTCTAGTATTTTGGTCTCCAATGGCTCCTAATAAATCATTATTTTTGTGGGTTTTCTGGATCACATCACCTTAATCATATAATTAGTCACTAATCTCGAAGTGACATGAGACACTATCCTATTGTTGATCTTATTTTATTATATGACATCATATGTATAAGTCTTAGGAAACTTTTATCTTTAGGGATCATCCTTAAATTCTTACTCAATTTGTTTGAATCGAGTATTTATCAGAAATTATACATAAGAGTGCTACATGCACTTATTCTAACTTCTAAATTACATAACTTTGGCGATACAACTTCAAGTTCCACAATTTAAGTGTCATTCTCTTCCTTAAAATGTCTAATTTATCACCTTAAAATTTCATAAGATTTCATTTATGTTTACTTATATAACGACATCAAAATATATAAACTACTCATAAGAAACAATTTATATTTTAATCCACTAGTCCACCATCCCCATTGACCACATATTCTTTTTGGTCGACCACGTCTCGTAATACAAAGATTGAACGCTCTTGGGAGGTTTTTCAGACGAGCTCTATTCTAACTAGTCAACTGCACCAGTCTACCTATGTCGAAGCGGTCGACCACTTCAACAATTCTTCAAAACTTGATGCTCTTGTGTATTGGTTTGGACGGCCTCTCAATAAGGGTCGGTCCACCACTCTAACACATTCTACCTTCATCCAATTTCAAACTTACATATATCCAAATTCTTTTAATCCAAAACTATTATCTTCATTTACGTGTCTATTTTAACACAATAAAATTACAGAGTGATTTAATTACTACAACAATTGTTAGAGATGTTACACTAACACATGTTCCATTAGAACAATTTTCACTTTAACATAGTAAGTGTTTCATGTTCTTTCTAATCACATTTTATCATTGTAAACTTGATTATTATAGTTAAATTAATTTAATTTTTAATCCATATCATTACAAAAAAAAACATTTTGGAAAAAAAAAAAACCAGGGATAGAGGAGAATATCACCATATAAAGAACAAAGTGCAACCACGAATTTTTCGTCTTAAGCTTACATTAATTTATAGAAAATAGCTAAACCTTTATTTAAATTTGTAATGTAGATCAGTTGGCCCGACCTAAAAAAATTTGGGTCAATTAACTCTGTTTTCACTCTAACTTTTACCTCATAACATAGTGCTCATTAATTAATATAAGTAATATTTTTTTCTTAACTATTTATAATTCTTTTAATTATTATACTAATTAATGAGATTCATGTCAGAAAGTAAAATTAAAAAATAAACATAGCATTACCCTTTTGATATTACACGTTTAATAGCATCATATGGTGACCATTAATTTGAAAAAAAAATATTACACCGTTGAATTCGTAACACACAGCATAGTCATTCAAATTTAGGCTTATATTTATCGTTGAATATTACCTTTTCAATTAAAACTTGGGTTGGAAAGATTTCTTGAGAATGCATAAAACAAAACATCTATTTCTTAATTTTTTTTTTATAAAAAACAATAATAAGATAAAGTGTTACTTCCTACAATTTTTGAGTTTTTCAATTTTTTTTAAGAAAAATGGACAGTTTTTAAATAGTCACCATCTACAACAACAAGGTCTTGAACCTAAACTTGCATGTCTTAATGAAATAGGGGATCTGTATCTGGGCTTATTCAAACTATCCATTTCTCCTTGAAAGTGAGTTTTGGTGGATTTATTGCTTACTTTGATTATTCTTATTCTATCACTATCTACCTAAAAAAGAGTTGTTCTATTAACAAACTTCATAAGAAAATAGTATGATTTTTTCAATATTGTCTTCTTCTTTTTTCCTCGTTTATTTTTCATCAAGAAAGATGTAGAAAATATTATTCGAACATCTTAGAAAAAACGATACACTATTCTTTTATTTGAAGGGTCATTATCGTCTGGGTTATAAACTAAGTTGCATACAATCGTTATAGCATTTTCACATGAATCCAAATGTTGGACAGCAACAGAAAAAAGACGGGGAATGATACGTGACAATTTAACTTAGGAAAACTATATTATATATTCCTTTAACATTAGGGTAATGTCACGTTTATATCATAATCTCATACTCGAACATGACGATTGTGTGTCGTTAATTCATTTGATATAATATAAATATTTAAAAGAATATGTTACATGATTTTCTTGATCATCAAATTGAAATTTGTTAACCCCACTAACACAAACCCAAAATTCTCTTGAATTTTTATATAACGTTTACTTGTTAATAATATTATAATATTACGTCTTAATTTATAATGAAAAATTAGAAAAAGAGAGCTAAAAATTACAATGGAAGAACTCCAATTCACTCTAAGTTAATCAATCAATCCGCCTAATGAAAAACAAATTATAGGGGTTTCACCAAAGGGTTGAACTTTTCTTCCTTCCAAAATCACTTACTCCCTCAGCGTTAGAAATTTTTATTTAAATACAATATATTCTTAAACGTGGAATTCTCTGTCCTGCTAATATGATATTATCAATTTTATGTCAAAACTCACGGAATTATGTGTTTGGGTTTTATCTAAAAAATTGTTCTACTTTGACAGAAAGAAAAATTCTACTCATCAACAATTCAGTCGAAGAAATCCAAGTCCAACACTTGTTTGGCACGTGTTTACAAGAAACTCAAATGCTGACGTTTTTTTGGCAGCCGTCTCAACAGTTTGACCCACGTGCGTCTTTTCCTTGGATTTTCCAATAATTGGTTCTCAAGTCAACAATTATCTACAAGCTTTAAATATTAAACTTTTAAGTCACGCATTATATTTTTTTTAAATAAAATTAAATTAAAAATATGAGAGTTTTAATTAAAAATTTAAGAATACGAGCATTGAATTAAAACATTTCTTACACTAAAACAACAACCGTATAGTTTAATATGGTAGATCACTTTTGCACTCCCGGAAATCCGATTTCTTATCGGAATCTTACTCAGGGTCGCCGGTATACTTTTCTTCCGGCCCCACCACCTTTTTCTCTTTCAACGGAAATGGCTCCGAAGAGATGCTTCTTTACGTCCCCATTTCTCCGTTTCCGGAGAACATATTTCCCCGACAAGTTTAAGAAGAAGAAACAGATTCAGCTTTCAGAGGAAATCCAGCACAGTCTGACAGAGGCGGGAGAAAGAGGCCATCGGGAAAATTCACTGCAGAAATAAGGAACTCAACTAGAAAAGGGGTTAGAGTTTGGCTGGGGACGGTGGACAGTGCAGAAGCGGCGGCCATGGCTTACGACCAAGCGGATTTTTCAATGAGAGGGACGGCAGCAATTCTCAATTTCCCGGCGGAGAGAGTACAGGAATCGCTTAGAGAGATGAACTGCGCCGTCGGGGATGGGTCTCCGGGGATTGCTTTGAAACAGAAGCACCGTTGGAGAAGAAAATCAATGAAGAAAAGGTTGAAAGAGAGAAACTGGAGCATAGGGAAAGCGATGATTTTTGAAGATTTAGGGTCAGATTACTGAAGAACTTTTTGGTCATCTTAAATGGTTAAATCTGCGAGGATTTGCATGTAGTTCATGTCTTTATTATCTTTTCGTCAAAAACTAGGATCATGTTTTAAAGGTGTGATCAAATCTCAACCTGTTAACTCCCACTTTCCATGAACCAACTCATGTCAGTGACAAAATGAGTTGCCTTTGTACTTAGATATGTTAAACGAGTCCGCCGAGTCTAGTCGAGCCTAGACCTAACGAGTATAGTGAGCCTAACGAGTTAACCCCAAAAAATTTTCTATCCGAGCCTGCTCGAGAGCCACGAGCCTAACAAGTCCAGCCAAGCTGATCTAACGAGCCCAACGAGTCACGAGCCTAACAAGTCCAGCCAAACTGGTCTAACGAGCCCAACAAGTCGAGCTTAACGAGCCCAGCATACATAGATAAAATTATTTTATATAAATATGTTTTATATATATATATATATATATATTTAAATTTTAGTTATTAAAACTATAATAAATATTTATTATTGTAATATTAAAATAGGATAGACGTTAGGGGTGTGCAAACCGAACCAGAACAGATGAACCGAACAAGAACCGATCAATTCTATTTGGTTTGGGTTGGTTTTACACATAGTAGTCCTCTCCCTTTCTTTTGGCCTTCACCTTCTATAAGCAGGAGAAGGTTCTTTGAGAAGCCTCTTGGTGATATAGGTTCACCAACCACTAAGAGGTGGCACAACTCACAATTGCCACATAGATAATCTTATCGCTTCATGAAAATCGAAGTTAATCCATCGCCGTTTCAGGCAAAGCACAAGCTGGCATGCTGCTGAAAGAAGGATTTTCATAATTTTTGCATGGAGCCGATCGATCCCAAGATCGACCACTCTGCCTGATGTACCCCAAATCTGGATGCACGAGCCCGAGCCAAGTGGCTCCTTTCTTTTCTAACATTTTTATTTATTTTTGTAGGTGTCTCTTTCCTAGCTAGCTTGGAGGAGAATTTTAGTGCATTACACAAAGGGGAGTCCGGGCATTTGGATTAGTGGAAGTTAAAGCAAAAATATAGGAGAAATAGTGTGCGTTACAAATCTGCCTACAACCCGACCACAGTGGAGTATTTGGCATTTTTATTGATCCAGACGATCTTAAATGAAAATATGTTCTTCATTCAGTTTGTAGCAGACATCAATAGCTTTCTAGAGAGGTATTTTGTGTTACATTTGAGGTTTGTTTGCTATGTCAAACATTCCATTTACAGAGACCAAAAATCCAGCCAATGACCTATTTTGTGTTTTTATTATTTTAAGGTTACTTTTGTAATTTGATTTTGATGATATTTTTGTAATTTTGTATTAGGGTTTCTTTGGAGGGTTTCTTAACCTCTCTTAGGGTAACCCTAATCTCAGTTTAGAATGAATTGGAAACTGAAGCTTTGCTGGTTTTCGGAGCTCTATCCAAAACACTCAAATCGTATTCTAACCAGGGAGACTCGCGGCTTGATTCCACCGAACTTCCCTCCTCAGGTTTTTCTACTTTTTGAGGTTGGATTTTATGCTGCGAATCTCCCAATAGCCTACCATAGCTGCTAATCCATAGAGAAGGTCCAGAAAAGTAGATAGAAAGTGAAGTGGAGAGGTTTCTTCCAAGAGATCCATTGAAGTCATGGCTACCGGGCATAGGGTTTTCGTTGACCACTCGCAGGTCTACTGTTATTCTGTTCTGTTATTTTCGAGACTGGTTTTGTAATTTTTAGAGGTTGAATCCCTGTTTAATAGGAAGATCTGAGCACAAATTTGGAGTCATTTGGATTTATATTCAATCGTTTATGTTCGTTTCTTTATTGGTCGCCGATTCTGTTTCTGCGAGTACAGTTTTTCATAACTCGCTTTCCACAACGAGTTTGAACGACATTTTTCAACTGCATTATCCTCTATGGTACTTTTTGAATCCTTGATATTTTTGTGGCGTTTGGCTATATGCATTTGGAGATACGCTTGCTTAAAGTTATTGCACAGTTTTTTAGTTAACCAATTGAACTCATTTTGTTGAATTGATAATATTGCACTTGGAAGTGCATCACTGCCGTAGCCAAATTCCCCATTGTCCCAGTCGAGCATATGCTCGATCGCAAACTCGACCACAAATTTGAGAAGCAATCTATCTTTATAATCGGTCGACCAAATCTTCTTTACTCGACTGCTTTGTCGATCGCAAAACTAAGATGCAATCTGTAATGGATTTTGGTCGATCTCTTCATCCACATACTCGACTACTTCGTCGACCGCAGAACTAAGATGCAATCTGTAATGTATTTCTGTCGATCGCTTTGTCTTCATACTCGACCGCTTCCTCGGCCAAAGAGTTAAAATGCAATTTGTGTTATATTTCGGTCGATTAACTAAACGACTGAATCTTCAGTTTACTCAACCTCGTGTCTTCATTTTGCACATCTTGATTTCTCTAAGTCCCAATATTTATACTATAGGGCTACAAGAACTTAGATAAACCCATTAGACAATATTAATACCCTAATCAAGGGTATTTCCATTTAATATCCATATAAATGTAATGTTTATGCAATTAAGAACATTATCCAATAAACAACTTATAATTACACTCAATACAATCATCATCAAAACAAATAAGTCTTACAACAGTTAGGTTAGCATACCATATATTATTACGGAACGTATTTCCTTTATCATAATATGTATTCCGAAGAATTCTTTACATTATACATAGAGAGATTTATCCTGGTATTACACTCGTATCACTACAAATTAGATACATCTCAACTAGGTTGATACCCATCTAATTATCAATCATGTGCAAAATGTCAAAAAAATTACAAGTTAAAAAAAATACTTCAAAATTCAAATTACAATAAATTCAAATTTAAATGAAAATCTAATCTTCAACGTCCAAATTTTTAAATTCTTATAGTATTTCATCCTCTGTTGATTACTCGTAATGGTGTCATTCCAATCCTTCATACAAATAAGTGCCTCCACGAGGTCGAGTGCAAGTCTTCCTCGACGTTCATTGTACACACATCCATATGCACTAAAAGCAAACTCCGATGCTACGGTAGAGACAGGAGGTGTTAGTAGATCACGTGCCATTATAGAAAGAATAAGATATGTAGTGGAAAACTTTTTCCACCAATCTAAAATATCAAAGTTCTTATTACAAGAAAATTGATATCGAGTGTCAAAATAAATATTTAGTTCATTTCTCGTAGAACTAAAATAAACATCCGTATCTAATTCATTCCAAATATCATGAATACTAAATTGTAAAGCTATTATAGCTCCACCACCACTACTAGAACTAACTGTTAGTCTAAATGGTGTTAAACTTAATTATTTTAATGATGATGTTTTGATTGTAATTATAAGTTGTTTATTGGTTTTATTCTTAATTGTATAATCATTATGTTTTTATTGAGATTAATTGGAAATACCCTTAATACGGATATTAAAGTTGTGCTAATATGTTTATCTAAGTCCATGTAATAAATAAGTATTATATTGGGACTTAGAAATATAAAGGATGGCAAATAGAAAGCAAGAGGTCGAGTAAACCGGAGATTTGGTCTATCAAAATAGCCCACGAAGGAACCGATTGAGAATGTGGTCAAGTGAGCGGTCGACGAGAAAGAGCGAAAGATATTACAGTGCACTCCTAGGATTTGCGGTCAACGAAGTAGTCGAGGGTGTGGTCGAAGAGATAGACCAAAATTCAATACAGAGTGCTCGAAGATTTTCAGACAAGTACACGGTCGAGTAACCGATCGACAAGATCAACCGAAATACATTACAGAGAGCACCTTGGTTTTTCGGTCAAGTAAGCAGTCGAGCAAAAAGAAAATGGTCGACCGAAAAGTGCAGAACAACGCAACAACTAGTTTTTAACGGTCGGTTGTGGTTGACCAAAAAGGAATTGGTCGACCGATTTCTCAATGTTTATAAATATAAGACACTCCAAAACTCATTGCAATGACGCGGGAATTGAGGCAAAACCCTGTCAAATTTGATACTCAATTCCAAAGCATTTATTGAGCATGTAACCTAACTCTCCATACTCCCAAACTTGAGTTTTCTATTTGGGAGAGTTAGGAATCTTTGTATTTTCAACTTCCACAATTGTACTCACATGTAAAGGGTGATGCCCTACGAATTAGTCAAGCAAAGGGTGACACCCCACAATAGTCAAAGGCTAGGTTGACGCCCGTGAAGATCAATCTAGAGAGTGTCGCCCTGAGAACAGTCTGTAAAGGTTTGGTTGGCACCCGTGAAGCCAATTGATACTAAGGTTAGTGAGTAAAAGATCTCCAAGTTGGAAATTTGAAGCACAGACGTAGATGAGATTCGCCGAACCTCGTGAACAAACTGGTGTCATATCTCTAACCCTTACTCTTTATATTTATTTTTTGATTATTATATAATTGCGATAAATCACTTAGGTTTAGAAATATTAATATTGCACGAAAAAGATTAGCTTGCCTAATTCACCCCTCCCCCCTCTCTATAGGCGGGTAACGATCCAACACTAGCATGTGAAGAATAACGTGAATGAGTAACATTAGAATATTTAATTTCATAAGAATAATATAAACTAGTAATTCTATGTGTTATTTGATCACTAGAAAGTAAAGGAGTAGTACATAAATTAGTAGAAATTCTATTAATCATGAGATTAACTCCTCTTAATTTATACCTAGGATCCATTATGCATGCATAACAAAAAATAGGAGGAATGTTAAGCCAAAATTTTTTAAATTTTGTTTCCAGTTTATTAAGTATATCTCTAAATTCATCTATTTCTCAATATTGTGGAAAATTACCTGTTAAATTTACAAAAATTGGGAGAACAAGATGAGAAGTGAGATAATAAATTTCCAAACATTCATTTGTAGTATCATAAAATGGTTTTAAAAAATCAAGAAATGTATTAGCTACATCACAACTAGATTTATCAAGATTAATACTTTGTGTTTTCTAATTAATAAAAGCACAAATAACTTGTCAATATGACCTAGCATTTTTCAATATTAAATAAGTCGAATTCCACCTATTATATACATCGTTTTTTAATTTTCTTGGTTTAAGTTGGGCAACTTTACAAAATCTCTATATTCTTGTTGTCTTAAATTAGATCAATGATATAAGAAATTGCGGATCTAATTAATTCAATATGAGGCGAAATATATGTCATACTATCTTTAACAATTAAATTCAAAATATGACATACACATCTCATATGGAAAAGAGAATCGTGAGTAGTATCTAATTGAAAATAATTTTTAAAATGAGAAATAACAACATTGTTAGCACTAGCATTATCAAGAGTTATGCTAAATACTTTATCTCTAATAGAATATTCTTGCAATAGTGCTATAATATATCTATAAATAGTAATACCAGTGTGAGGATATTCACAATTACGAAATCCTAAAATTCTTTTATTTAATTGCTAAGATTCATCAATAAAATGAGAAGTTATAACAACATAGCCTATGACATAGTGTGCACTCCATAAATAAGAGGTAATACAAATAGACATTGAAGGGCGTTTGAAAAAAAATGAAATTAGTTCATTATTCATATCATTAAACATTTTAATAATATCATTTCTAGTTGTACTTCTAGGAACACGTTTGAAATTAGGAGTAGCATACTCTTTTATAAATTTTTCAAATTCGTCATTATAGGTGAACGATAAAGGCAACTCGCATTGTGCTACAAGTTTTGTTATTCCTTCTCTCATTTTATTTTGTGAATATAAAAAAGTGTCACTACCACTAGCATTCAATAATCTATGTAGGGTCCTTTACTTGCTCATTTAAGTGACATTTTTTATAATGCCTACCAAATGTGTTAGTTGAACTACCGGTAACATATGCATAATTTTTAATACAATATTTTCATTGAGCTCTAAATTTTACTTTTACACCAATTTTGATTTCTTTCATTTCAAAATTTTTCCATACCTCAGTTGTTTTGTTCCTTTTTTTTTAGGTGAAAAAATGGATGTTTGTGCAGATGATTGCCCTATTGAAAAAGCACGATTTAACTCCCTATTTTCCTCAATATCATCATCAATATTCTCAATATTATAATTACGTGGATCCATTTAAAATAAATTTCAAATAACAAATTGATACCACAAATCTAATTTATCAACAATAGTTTGTAGGTGATGTGAATTTTGTAATCACCTCCACATATACGAAACCTATAAAAATTCACACAAAAACTGTTAAATCATACACGTAAAATTAACAATATAAAAATACATAAAATAGTAAATTGTAATATAAACTTTGTTGAATAAATGGAAAGAGTATGAAAATTGGTAAGAACAAAATAGATCGATTGAGCACTAGAAATTTAAAAGTAGGAGAATAAGAGATTGAAAAAAAATTTGATAAAAAAATTTGAAAGTATTTGAGAGTATTTATAGAAGAGAGGAGAGACTAGAAAGGGGAGAGAGGGGAGAGGAGATTCCCCCTCCTCCCATAGGCAGGCCCCAGACCGGTCGACATTGGCGTTTAAGAGAAATTGGTCGACAATGAAGGAATAGGTCAACTAAATGGTCAACCGCTAGATATTACAGTGGCATTTTCAGTCAATAATGAAGGAATCGATCAACTGCTAAATATTTCAGTGGCGTTTTCGGTCGACAAGGATGGAATCGGTCGACCACTAAATATTATAGAGGCATTTTCGGATTTTTGAAGCATGGAACCGGTCGATCCAGTGATCGACCGATCATTTTGACAACAGAGCGGTTGATCATTTGATCGACCGTCTCATTGCAGAGCTGAAATTTAACAGTGGGCGTTGGAGAGAGAGGGGAGGAGGAGGGGGATTTCCCCCTCCTCAGAGGCAGGCCTTGGATCAGGTTGTCCTGGTCTTCGATTGGCTTGTGAGCCAAAAACACGGGCCCGACTCGGCCTGTCACCTGAGCACGGGCTTGGCCCAGCCCGTCACTATAGCTTAGCCCGCTATAGTGACTAGTCATCAAAACTTTATGAGAAAATACACACATAGCTTCTCTTAACCAAGGTTTTTCTCGAGGGTAATTGATGTGTCAACAGAAGCTAAGGAAATTAGTTCGGTCAACATAAGTGTCAAATGGTCGACTTGAAAACGCACATATTCAAATCATAGATGAGAGGTCCACTTATGAGAACGTAGATAGAGTCTCAACTTTGAAGGTCGACCCATGATTAATAATAAAATTTTTCAAATCATACATGTTTGTGATTTCAAGGTTTTCTAGGGTATTTGGATGATCAAAAACGAATTAAGTCAACTAAATTGACAGAAACTCCTCAAAATCCAACACAAAACTATGATTGAAGTCAATTAATCGTGCAAATCTAATCTAACCCCTTAAACGTCTCAATGAGAATCATACAACAAATGAATTAACAAGTTGCAACTTGCGAATTCCAAATCCAACACCAGAATCAAAATAAACAATCTTTTCAAATAGTTTCTTTTGATTTGTCTTGGCTCGCCACAAAGAAAACATACACCCATCTACGATGCTCTTTTTCATAAAGTACTACTCTTTTCTTATGTTGGCTGATATTTAAATTGAAATCTCAATTTCTGAGAAGTTGACTTTTGTTTCTTCTATTTGTCGCTACCATTTCAATTGGTGTTGCTACTCTATTTTTGGAACATTTTTTCCTCTCTGGGCCACCCCACACATCATGGCTCTCACTCATCAAATCTTGCTCAATTAATTTCATTTTTGCATAACTTTTTCATTATAAGTCCAATTGACTTATTTTTTCAATCATTGAGTTGTTTATGATACCGTATTTCATACTCTATTTTTTAACTGAAAGTTTGAGCATAACATCACGTGTTTATTAGATATCCTCAAAATATGAGATAATTCAATATAAACATAGTATTTAACTCCAAATAAGTCTAAAATCAACATATTTATACTCAAAACATGTTCGAAAAAACAATTTACGTGTTCATAAAAGTTCAAAATATTAAAAAGAAAGGAAAAGAAAAAAATCGAAAACTACAGCTTAAAAACAAGTAGAGCCTATAATCTCTCAAAAAGTGATTTCCTTTAGAAAATGTTTCCTTACGTTGATGATGTAGGTTCCTCCCTCATCCTTGCGGAGGAACCTCACAAGATCAGTAATGTTTGCCTATCCACTCATGTCTCACCAATCTTTATGAACTTCCGCATGTTGTTCTTCCCATTTTTCAAGTGGCGCATGAGGAAAATTTGAACTATGTGCGTGTGACATTAGCAATGTAAATACAAAAGTAGAGCAAACATAAAACTCATGTTTCACAAACAAAGATTTGATGTGGGCATTAAAATCGAATTAAATCATTTTGTTATTGTGACATTCCAATTTCAACTTTTTTTAAGGATCTAGGTCCGATGTTTCAATACTAAGTTTCTCGACAGCAAAAGGGAGTTTTGAGTTGAAATTTCTCTCTGAGTTCATGCAGTCATTTCTCCATTTTCAAACTTCTCAGCTGAGTGGTACCCACAAAAAGCATACCAAATAATCGGACATTTTCAGACAGTCCAGCTTGAGATTGCCAATCAGCTTACTTTTGGCTCATATTTCAATGCCGATTACAACACTTGTCAAGCAAACAGAAGCCCTAAAATGATATAACTATGTGTGCATTTTGGTCTTACCTTCATACCAGCTCACAAACCAGGAAGATATGTATCTCCTACTTGTTGACAATGCTCATTGGGCTAGTGGCTCTCACCTCTCTAACCCTAGCTAGCTATGAAAAGAAGCGTCCAAAGCACAAGCCTGAGCCAATTCCTTTCCCCAAGCCTCCTCGTGGGGTTAAGCCTTTCCCTCATCCGCCCTGTTAGAAATTAAAGAGAAATGAAAAGCACAAAGATGGAGAGAACAAAGGATGTTAGTGTTTCACATCGACGGCTAAAAAAGTTCAAGACAATAGAGAGAGTTGGGTAACTAGGGTCACAAAAATCATAGAAAAAGACTAAATTACCCTTATAATAAATTAATTAACGTATATAATCTAACATCCCTGTCAAACTCACAATATGGCTGTAATAATCATCGAGAGTTTACTAAAAGAACAAAATTGTGAAATTGTATGCGATTTTGTAAACAAATCAATCTGCATTAATGAGAGAACAAAATGAAGAGTGATAGTCTTAACCTGAAAGTGATGTTAAACTACATGACAATCAATTTTGAGATGTTTACTTCGCTCATGAAAAAATGAATTATGTGCAATCTAAATGGAACTCTTGTTGTCACAATATAAGGAAGTAGGTCGAGGAAAAAGAGCACTCATATCAACAAGTAACCAAATTATCACACAAACAGTAGAAGTTATAGCAATCAATACTCTATCTCTGTAAAAAATCTAGAGATGCTATATTTTTCTTACTCTTCCACAAAATAAGGGAATCTCCTCGAAAGATTCAAAACACAGTAGTAGACTTACGATCTGTAAGATCACCTGTGACACTATGTGTTGTGGGGTGGGGAGTTTAATGTGACACCATGTGCTGTGGGATTGGGGGGGAGGCAGCAACCGCATTGAAGTTAACTCCCCCACCCCACACCTTGTTTTTTGCAATTTCTTCTTCATCCTTAAATGGACGTTTCTTCTCCCTCATCTTTGTTGTGTAAACAGAAATTCAGAGAAAGAAGAATTGGTCTCTGCAAAAATTTGTAAGTTTCAAACATCGAGAGGAGGTGTGGAGCAAGATTTTCCCAGTAGCTGTAGTCTTTGAGGCATTTCTAGGAGATAATATTTGGTTTATGTTCATGGTGATTTTTGGATTTCTGTTATTAGAGATTAGAGAATTCATTTTGATATTGAGGATGAATTGGTGTTTAAAATTGTTGATTTCGGACTTTTATCATGTCATAATCATAAATCAATGTCTTATAAATCGTTTGTGGTCATTTCGGTGCCAGAAACTTTGGAAATTCAGCAAGTTTGGATGGTCTAGCGTTAGGGAAGACGACGTTGGGGTGCGGCTCAAGCCCAGTTTTGGCCACAGTCTGATTTATTTAAACCACAGTTTAAATCTTGTTTTAAGGTTATTTTGGACGTTTAACCCAATTGTCTTTGGATTCACTCGATGCTATTTTGGGAACAAGTTTAGGCCTCGGACTCAATTCTTGAGTCATTTTCCTGAACCTAAATTTAAGAATTTAAAAGGGATAATTTGATCTTAATTTCGTAATATTATTATCTTTAGATTTTTAGATTTGGACTCTTTTAGTTTATGAGGTTGGACTCTTTTAGTAAAATCTGTCATAATAATGGTATTAAATTTCTGTAATTGTTGGCACTTTTATTTTGGACATATATTATCATTTTATTTTGATCTCACTATTAGACCTTCGATATAACCCAATTGGTAAGGCCCTAGCAAAAATTATAATTCACTAAAGTATTTCAATGCATAATTAATTAAATAAATAAATAAGGAAAAAGCTAAAGGGTCGGGTTAGGTCCATCTTCAGGCTGGGTTGTTCCCCATACTTTCTCGGGTTCCCTCTGGGTCGTAACATTACCAGCCCAATCACCATCAGAGTACACATGCATCTCTAATGAGGCAGTAGAGGAAAAAAGGTGACTCTGAAACTGGGTACCTCGAAGATACCTCAAAATTCGAAGAACTATAGCCCAATGAACTGAAGTAGGTGAAGCAACAAATTGGCTGATGATATAATAGTGTGTGAAATATCTAGACAAGTGATGATGAGGTAAACAAAGCTCCCAACAATAGTATGATATAAGGTAGGGTCTAACAAAGGAATCCCATTAGAGAGAGAATATCGAGCCTTAACCTCATGAGGTGTTTAACAGTCTTGTTATCTGTAAGACGAGCACACACAAATACATCAGTAATATACTTCGTCTGAGAGAAAAGAATATCGTTTGGTGAAGAAACAACTTCGATTCCTAGAAAGTAACAAAGAGGGCCAAGATCTTTCATGGCAAAACACCTAGTCAACTCATAGTTCAATGTAACAATCACATCAATATCATTATGCCTTTAAATCTTAATCCTCTCTCAGTCCCAATAACTAGCTAAAACTTTAGCTTTAAGATTCTTTAACTCTTCATCTTCTTATTGTAAATCAATAATTTCTTGCATCATTGCAGGTTTCACCATTAAATTATAGAGTTATATTTGTAGATTCTTTTTCTACAATTGTAACTTATAGATATCAATTTCAGACCACATTTCATACTGTCGTATACTCAAACTAGCTACTATTATTCTTGACTTTGTATTCAAAGCATCAACAACCACATTAGCTTTACCTGGATGATAATAAGGGTATAATCACAGTCTTCCAAAAATTTCATCCGGCATCTTTGTGTCTGAATTAGTTCTTTCATGGTAAATAAATATTTCAGACTTTTATGGTCCGAATTGTGATGATATGGATTAAGGATTAACATTAATAGTCATGTTTAGTATAATTAAACAGATTAAGTGATAATAAGTCATAAATGACTTTGAAAAAGCAATTGACTAACCAATTGAGGGTATTTTTTTCAAACTAAAAATATTATAATAGTAAATACATTAGACTTTGGAAGGGTGATAAGATTGGATCAATTGGATGTATGCTCATTAAGATATGAATTTATGCACAAAAGTGATAAATGTACTATAAATTAGCATAGTCACTATATGTGGCTAATTGGACAAACTATTCTAATTATAAATTCAAATCATTTTAAGGTAATAAATTAGACACATAAATGAAATGTATGACTTTGTATTGAAAGGATTTGAATGTATGCAATAAAAGTTATGTAAGTATGAATTTGGATGAGTCCAAAACTGCACTGTTTTGGAAAATGTCTTTAAATGCGACTTTAAAGTGGAAATTTGGAGAAGTATGTAAAAGAAGAAATGTTCCTAAAACATTGAAATATATAGTCATATAATAAAATTGGATAGCCAATGGGGTTATGACATGTGCCACTTGTGGATTAGTGATTAGTTTAATTTAATAATGATTAATGATAATTAACCCTAATATTTTGGTAAATATTCATGGAATTAAGAGTAAAATGGTAAAAATCAAAAGACAAAAAGGACAAAAGGGTAATTTTATCCTAGGAACTCTCTAGAAACTTGATGACCAGAAGGGAATTCAACCAATTCGTGTTGAACTAGAGGAGGAAAAAGAGGAAAAAGAGAAGGGAGAAAAGAGGGAAAAGGGAAGAAGAAGAAAGAGAATGAAGAAGAATTGGCTCTCAATTCTTCAAGAAAAAGTGTTCCTCTCTCCAAGATGATCATTTTGAGCTTAAAATCAAGAGGAAAAAGTGAATAATAAAGTGGTCTTCAAGAGGTAAGAACCCTAAACTAAGTTTTTTTATAAACTATGTGAAATATCACATAGTTTATGTGAAGAAAATGGTAGATTTAAGGATTATATGTGAAATTTATGGATGGCATGTTGTTAGTCATTGATAAATTTAGTCTAATTTTGTTTAAAATGGTATCTATGGATGATATTTTTTTTGTTGATGTTGAGATTCTTGATGGAATAGAAGCATGGAAAGTGCATGATATTAGTTAAATTTAACAGTAGTGTTTAAGTGAAAGCATGAATACTATGGAGATGTTAATACGATTTGGTTGAAAAAATGATGTATATGTTTATATCTTTAGTGGAATTAACTTAATAAAGAATAAAGTTGAAGTGGTATGATGAAAAAGGAGTATAACCTATATGTTTTTCTAAGTTAGGTTATACATTGTATGATTAAGTAGAGATGATTAATCTTTTGGATTAGATATTGATATCTATGATTGACATGGGCTTGGTTTAATTGAAATTGATTATAAGTTATATCACATATTGTGTAGTTGGGAAGTAATAATGGAATAATACTGATTATGTGTTAAGATAGAGTAAAATTATCTATTTGAGGGAAAAAGAAGAAGAAGAAAGAGAATGAGGAAGAATTGAATCTCAATTCTTCAAGAAAAATGTTATGCTCTTCAAGAGAATCATTTTGAACCTAAAATCAAGAGGTGAAAGTGAAGAATAAAATGGTTTTTAAAAGGTAAGAACCCTAAACTAAATGCTTTATAAACTATGTGAAATATCACATAGTTTAGATAAAGAAAATAGTGGATTTAGAGATTATATGTGAAATTTATGAATTGCATGTTGTTAGTCATTGATAAATTTAGTCTAATTTGGTTCAAAATGGTAACCATTTGTTTACGCATTATATAAACTATTTTAGAAGATAATCGAGATATAGATAGAACATGTCAAGATAGATTAATGAGATCATTTCAGGCATCATTATTGTATGCTTAATAATAAGATTTGTATGGTTTATTTTACATGTAGTGCATTCAATGTATGCATAATGAGAATATCAAATCATGCATCATGAATATATTTATATATATAAAACATATTATCATTGTAGTATTATTGGTCACAGAGAAACCCAATATAGCTCATCAGGCTACGTATTGTGTGACATATGTAAAGTGAGAAATAGAAGGGGAGTGATTGTCGGTCCCCCTTAGGTTGAAAGTCTCTAGCCCTCTGAAGGCTTATTATATTCATGGACACACCTATTGGAGATAGCGACCAGTATAGTAGAGTACCATAGTTGTGTGTGACTTTACATATGATGTTGTATGATCATTCATGTCAGTAGTCACATAAATGTTGACGTTCACGGATATGTTGACATTCACGTACATGTTAATAAAATGGTTCTTATTAAATATATGACCATTTAATAATAAATGGAGCATTGCACTAATTCACAATATCACTGCATCATTGTAAGGACCAAAAGAAGAGTGTCTCCCATTGAAGGACACTTCTTCCACAGAAGCCCATCCCCAGAGTGGTAGACCCTTCGGGAAAAGGCCACCTCACAAGAAGAAACTGCCCCTAATGGAGGCTGAAACTAGCGTCGAACTAGGACAACGTGACGACTCAAAGCTACTCTGGAAATGACCACCCTTTTCTAAAGATCCTAGGAAGGGAGAAAGGCCGAAGACGCCACCTCATAACCCTAATTAGAGACAGACCCTGCCAGCTTATTTTCTATCTTGTAATCAAGAATAAATCACCAGCTGGTGTTGTGTTTTGCAGTTGTGTGATTGTGGATCGAAGACTATGAATACTATATTATGAATTTGAAAACTCGTAATTCTTATATTATATTTGTAAAGATAAAATAATTAAATATACATGAATCTATGAAATCATTTTTAGAAAATAATTTCTAAAAACTGTTGTAGGGTTTGATTCTTAAACTACTTTTCAATTTTGAAGCTAGTTATCATGATCTACTAAGTAAAAATGGCATTCTTGAGAGACAATTTATACTTTCTATATTCTCTTAGCAATTTGTAGACTAAGAAAACAAAAGATAACACACTATTTGACCCAAGGATTATAATCATTTTATTTATTAATTGTATCGAGTTTAAGTTTGGCTTATCATCAAAGTTAAATCTAACACATGATGTGACCTCACACTTTCATTAAATACTAACTACCATCTTTAGTTGATCACTTAATTGGATTTAACTTTATAATTGTAATATCTGCTCATTTAATTAATTTAGGGGACGTTTTTGAAAAATGCCCCCAGTCGTCAAATTTTCATGGGATCGGGAAGGAAACTCCTCCCCAATCCTCTCCCTTGCCATCAAGGCAAAATGCCTATTTCTTGTTGTATACCTCTCGGCTTCGCACTACGTCTCACCTCGTGGTCTTTCTCACTTTCAGCTTCAAGGATTTCAAAAGGGCGATTACCTTGCGATGAAGGAAATTTACCATTGTAAGTTGAATTCTCCTCACCTCTGTAACTCTGATTGTTACCAATTGAAATTCTCATTTTGTTACAACTTTCTAATGGAAGGAATTTGTGCGTGTTCCGAGACAAAGAGCATTGAAAGTACACAGGTACAGCAGAACTCATTGATCAGAAAACTATTAGACAGAGGTATACAAAAATTTCATTTTTATTTCTCTGTGTTGATTGGTAATCTAAATTGGATGTCGATTGTTGATTTGATAATCTTGGTTGATAAGTTTGGTCATTTTTCGCCATGAAATTGGGTGAATAACGTCGTGGGGTGAACGATGGTCCACGATGCTGGGTACATCGGGTTGTGGCATCAGTCGCCTCGGCCTCGACCTCGGCTAATTTGACAGATGGCCGAGACTGATAAGTTCTGTGATTTGCCGTCGATTTCTGCCTCCAAATCCCCTTCGCAAAGAGACAGAGACAAGGATGAAAATTCTGTCCTCGTCTGGATTGCTAATCAAGCAGGGTTGAATCTTGGTCGCGGTCTAGCCTTGCGTGTGGGTGATTCAGCCCAACGTGGGCCAAAAGTTCAAGGTCCATTTGGACCTATTTTTGGGCCAAAATGTTGGACCACGGTCCAGTCCTGAGTGGACTAAAAATCAAGGACTAGATTTTTAGAGTAATTTTATCCAATTAATTTTTAATAATAATTGAAAATATCTATATATAAAAATTTGACCCAAAATTTAATGCCGTAATTTTTTTTTATAGATACCCATATTTAATTTAAAAATTTGTGAACTCCTTTTCAGATAATTGGGTTTGGCCCAGTGATAAGCTCACTTCAAGGTAGATATTGATTTTTATGCACTGCATTGTATAATTTTTATAAAATAAATATTTTGAGACGTATCTCACATAAAAATGGCGTGTTCATTTTATGGCCGTTAGATTTTTAAATTATATTTAATTTTTCATTGTATACGTTTCAATTAAAGGATGCACATTAAAATTTTTGGATCAACTCGATCTAGTGAATCGAGTTCGATCAATCTAGTTTGAGGTCTGTTTTATTTTACGCACATTCGACCGTTGGAGGATGTATTTATTTGTTGTTAACTAGAGTAATGAAACAACTGTATGTATTGTGTCCCTGAGTGCAAAATCCTAAACTTGATCAAGGCATTTTATGTGATTTTCGCGATCGCTGAGCATCGCTTTTATTTTGTTAATTATCTATGTCATGGTATGCTCGGAGTCCGTGAATGACTCTATTTTCGCTGGATTTTCATTTTGTACAATAAGGACCTATTTTAATTACGTATCACATATTAGTAAGTTGTTTTAAATACATGTCATTTTGTACAAATCTTCTAAAATAGAATTTATAAAATCTGAGTTTTAAATTCATGCATGTTTAAATATTATTTTAATTAAAATTATTAAATTTAATCTCTATTGAGTTTAGTCAACTCACTCAAATGACACATTTTAGGATTCTATCAGCCTGACTTCCAATTTTCGAGTCAAGATTATACCCCGCGGAGTTTATTTTATTTTCAGTACTTTAATAAATTTTATTTGAGAGACTTTGTGAGGTAAACTTTTGATTAATAAGTTGTAATTCTTAATTTACTTTTTCGCACAATTATTTTTATTTGGATTTTATTATTCTATTATATGATGTCACTTATTAAATCTGTTGAGCTCATGTGTTGTTGGGTCCTGCCTTGTAATAATTATATTAAGTCTTCCGCTGCTAATTAATAAAATTAAGTGAAATTAGTCGTGCGATTCGGTTCTTTGGATCGAGTCATTCTCATTCTGTCTCAAGTCCCTTGCGGGTCGTGTCAATAATAGCTAATATTGTATAATTATAATTAAATATATAAATCCACTAAATAACTATTAATTATCTAAGATCATTGTCTTTATTCAGCATCCACATCATTAACTGATTTAATAGTGACATTTACTAGAGGTTTCCAACTTAGTCGATTCTAGCTCAGATAATATTCTATCTACAATCAAACTAAGTTCTAACCATTCCATGTTCAACTGGGTTCTTTAACAAAGAAACTAGCAATTTAGTTTGGCCAATAATTTTTTATATGAAAACCAACCAAGTGCAAGGTGAACATTTATCGAATAAACGACAAAAAAGTCGGGTTGTTCGACCTGAGGCCGCACAATCTTAACTAGATATGAAAAGCCATCTTGGAATTTAGATAAATGAAACGTAACTAATGTTTTTAGCCATTTTGGAAATTGACTTAAAATTTGCACAAAGCGATTGAATTTCAACGTATAAATACATTAATATAATATAGACAGTAAAAATAAAGTGTAAACATAATATTATTCATATTTAAATAGTGTACAAGTACATTTAGGATCCATAGATTCAGATCATCGATATCATAAATGTCTTTGAGATGATAGACCCACAGATTTGAGCCGAGCCAAATATTTATCAGCTCAACTCATCGAGCCTGATTCAACTTAGACACTCAAACGAGTATATTTTTTCGGAGTGACCGAACTCGTTTAACATCCCTATGATTAAGGTCGATATATAAAGATGTTTGTTTAATACAACTTAGTAAAGAATAATAATACTCTATAAACAGTATTACAGATAAAATAACTAAGTTTGTGCCAATTTGAATTAACCCAAGAGTAACTCGGAAATTACAAGGATTAAGAGTAGGCAGTGGCACCTTGATAACCAAGCTTACAAATCAATTTGATTGATAGCATAACATACTGTGAAAGCTAGGCTGAATAGCAGCCATCTTCCTGCTTTAAGAAGCCCCCAATTTGTTCAAGCGCCTGGAAATACACATACACAAATTTATTCAAAATGTAGCAAATCTGAAAAAAAAAATTAAAAGAGTGAAGCTCCGCCACCTCTGTATTTAATAAATTTTAAAATATAATATCGATGTTAATTGATCGATTAATTGCATTTTTACGCGATCTATTACGATAAACAAGAAAGAACAAGGAAGAATGTGAGACCTCTAGAGCGATAGCTACAGGGGAAACGTTTAATACATCTCTGTAGCCCAGTTTGGCCGCAATATCTGCACAATCAAATTGCATCATTTTTCAGAACCAACAACATCAGAGTCATCAGCAATTAGTTTGGTCATAACTTAGCATTAAAAAGACAACAGGGTCTAATTCTCAGCGCCAAAAAATATCATACTAAAATCAAATTGAAGTAACAAAACTTTGTATTCATAAAATTTAAGACAAAAAGTAGACAGATGGAAAGAATAAAAGACTGTTGCACATACTTTCCAAGGAGACTTTGGCATTGGTCTGGGCATATGCGTCATGCCTTTCTTCAAAAAGATATGACAATCGAAGGAGAGCCTGAGGAAGTAAGTATAAGCAGAAGAAATGGTGCAGGCATAATAATTTAATATCTACAAAATACAAACATTGTGGAAGGGAAAAAACATAATTTTCTAACTGACTAATATTAAACATGTTACATTATGGCCAAGCATTTTCTCGTTGGCACTTCCTTGTCTATCCATGGCTAGTTCATAGCCTTTAATTCCATATTTAATGTCTAACATTAATTCCATAAAAAAAAAAAGGATTAATTTAGATTGAGTAAATTTGTGGGATGTGGGAGTGCATGTTGACATTTAGAGTTTCCATGCTAAAACTTTTAACAGAGACGGCCGGTTTAAAAGGTGAAAATTAATCTTGAAACTGAGTGTTTTTGTGATTTTTAGATTATCCGACTTTATTGTAATGCTATTCTCTTTGAAGATAAAGAATCAACTATTGACCTTTAGGATAATAGTAATTTAATGATTATTAAATGGACATGTAATTGTAATTTTTAAAGATTTATTCTTTTAATTTTATTTTCGGTAATTGGAGAAAATTTGCTATCAACTATGCAATGTATTTTTGTTTTGTTTTGAAAAGGATTTTTCTCCTCTCTTCTCTATATTTTCTTTCTATTACTATATATCGTTTCTTATATTAGATTTTAAATTAATGGTTTAAAGTTAGGAAATAATAGACAAGAAGAGAAAAAGCATTGAGCAGACATTGTCCGACATTTAGACATATAAGATAAGAAAAGCTACCTTCGCATATGCGCCCCTTGAATCATGGTGCAAGAGAGGGCGAGAATCTGTTCCTACCGCCACAATTCTATGAGCCAAAGCTTCCAAAGGCACATCCAACCAAACACTAATTCCTTTCTGCATATATTTCCTATAGCCAACAAAATATGAAAGGTGACATCCTCTGACAGCACTAATGCTCATTTGACATGGAGTTGCATAAATGAAATATGGGTAGAGTTTACTATCATACAAGTTGATGGGTCGAATAACTGCACCTCCACCAGTTGAAATAACAAGATGGTGCATCAAAGATAACTTCATCAAAGCTTCACTCTGCAAAATACACAGTCCCAAGTGTCAAGGACTAGGATAGTCCTACCCATCAGCTATTTTACAAACACGAAGTTTTACTCGTTATTGATAGAGGCGTTATTTTTCTTCATTCTTTTCTTTTTACATCAATCGTTGTTGTAATATGTTTTTAATCTTATGTCTACCAACAAGCCTTGATTATTCGAAGAAATTGAACTTTCATTAAGACATTGCCTCTCTCAATCAAAGCAGAGAAAACATACCAATTTTAGAGACCACATAATACAGATAAATACATCAACATCAATCTTGCTGATACAATTTTCATAATTTCACACAAATAAAGAAATTGCTTATTTTTTTAATGCCAAAGAAGAAAATGCATGTATACCAGAATCACAATTAAAATTTTCATTTCTAAATGTTGAACACGGAAATATCCCCTAGAGTAACAGTATCATGAATAAAAAATGTGCATGGATTTTTCAATCCAATACGTTTTTTACATCTCATCACTCACTTGATATTGGATATTGGATATTGGATATTGGAGAATACTAATAATTGAATTCACTTTTTGAGAAGATTCCAGTGTGTATTGATGGGTGACCGAAGTATGACTATGAAACTAACCATTACAAACTGCAAAAATTGAGTTAACACCAATGTTTTTTCACAAACCTCCTTGTCTCTAAAAACCCCTTCTCCATAGAGCTTGAAAATGTCAGCTACAGATGTTCCAACTTCTTCCTCAACAAATGTGTCGCTTCAGCAACCAAAAAATAACAAAATAACAAATTTATTGAGCAAGAAACAGAATTCAAATTCAGTTGGTAAGTGTGAAGTAGATACAATACCATACCTATTTGTCAATCATAACTTCACAAATTCTAGAACCAAAAGCCTAAACTTAAATAAGCTCCTTAAGATCAGAAAAGCACATTCCTTATGCCAAGATAAATTATTTTGTATACGGACAACTATTATTTTCTACATTACATATTATGTTTTGAACCTTGTATATGCCATTTTATATCAATCAAATTTGGAAGAACCTAGTTAAAATTTTCAAATAGAAGCTCCTTTGCAGTATGCCTTTTTTGGTTTATCTTTTGCCCTGCTACAGCAGCATACTATTCTTTGTCGTCGATCAAAACGAATTCAAGGAAAAATAAATGATGGAACCTGGGTCTAAAATTTGTTCCTCCCAAGGCAAATTCAACGTTTCTAATCCAAGTAGTATGGCTGCGTTTACTGAGAACTACTGGAATTGAAGGAATAAGAGTTCAACTCCAATTACTGATACTTAGAGTTCACTCAATCCAATAGTCAAAAGAACAAACGTGGGCCCAACTGACATAAGGGAATGTCTTCCCTTTCATGGCCGAGTGTTGGACCTTCGACTACTGCTTTGAGATTTTCATTCTTGGATAGAGATAATGACTAAAATGATCCAACTCTTGCAAACATTCCTATCTGCTCTTTATCCCCCAATTACAAATTCCCCTCGCTTTGAGAGTGAGATTTTCACTAAACCTATCTTGATCCCAAAAGTCAAGACATAATTGAAAGACAATACAAGTTTGAACACATTGTTTTCCAGACATATACATTTTCTCCATATATCTATATATAATGTAAAGGTTAACACACATTCTTGTAATTTATTTCATTTTTCCATCATTAATTCCAGTTACCTCATGTGTGAATTACAGATCCACGTCTCAAAACTTTTTGACAAAGTTGTAAAATCAAAAGGATAAAATCACAAAATAAAACCTACCAATCACAAAACGAGTAACAAAGTGCTTGGGACAAAATCTTGCCAACCGTAGTTTTTCCAGAGCCCATCATTCCTAAATTCAAATTTGGTCTTCCTTAGTTTAAAAGAAAACAGAATCGTTTCATCACCAAAATGTGTTTTCTAGCAACAAAGATGTGAAGAAAAGAAACTAACCAACAAGATAGATACAACGTCCACTTAGATGTGGCACAATCGCTTCTGATTTATTCTGCAATTTCACTGAAGACCAGTGAGATATATAGCAAAAATAAGTCATAGGAGCAATGAACCATAATCTTTTAACAACCCATAGATTATAATCTTCAGAATGAATATTATAGAGAATTTGTACGCCATACCTTCAAGATAAGAGCTTCATCTGCAGGAGGACAGAGACACCCAGTTTCATATATTGCAGTGGCAGAAGAAATATTCAGAAAAACATTTACATCAATACAAGAGGTTACATTTTCTAGGCCAGATAGAAGCCAGTGCTTTACAAGAAAAAAGGAACTAAAAGATCTTTCTAGCTAACATTTGATAACTTACCCGTGATTTAAAAACATTCCACCTAAATATACTATCAAAAGTAATACTAAAATTTTTAGAAAGTATAGTGCGTACTATATCCCATGATATTGTATAATTGTCTCCAATGTCATTAGAGTCTCCATCTAGCTTGTCTATGAAGTGTACACTCTAGTCCACTAGGTCAATCGCACCTAAGAATACAGAAAAGAACAAGCTCGGCCACCCCGTCCGAATCCCCAACCCTTAAGACAGTAAATCGAATTTGCATCACCAAACACAATTCAAGCCACTCCCAAACTAAAGACCATAAAACATAAGTCACATCACAATGCAACAGCCACCAGGTTATAGTGTGCATCTTCCTCAGCCTTGACACACAAGAACATCTACTCTGGAGATGTGCTTTTGACATGCAATGTTCGACATGCAAATAAAAATAGTCCACTTTGATGACAGAAATCAAAGTTTCATGATGGAACAATGAAATAACAAAGAAAAAAAGGTAAAATTTCAAGCTAATAAATAACCATTTTTAAAGTCAACTACCTGGATTGTTCTTATAAGAACATGAAACTCCTGAAAAAACAATTTTTTCCTTGTTTAAAGGGCTCACAAAGATTTGAAGCTTCTTCTCTCCCAATCTCCTAGAAACCAAAAGCAAACTACTCGGCCTCCAAGCAACCTTTTTGGAATCCATGCATGTCAACAACTGAAACCTTTGGGAAACTTTTGCATCCATGCGCCTGTACAAAAACTCAATTTCTAATAATATTTTCTCAATTGATCTGCCCCAGTTTGAGAAGTTGTAGGGAGAATCTAACAATCTAGCTCTTAAACAAGCAATGAATAATAAAAATTACTTTAATCCTTAATGCATTTACCGAAAAGTATAAAAAAAATGGCGGATTAGACACCAAACAGAAAAACTAACAAGAAAAAGAAAATAATACAACAAAAAAGAAAAAAAAATGGCGCAATAGACACAAAACAGAAAAATTAACAACCAAAAAAAGAAGAAAATAATACAATGAAAAAAACTATGCATTAAAACCTAAACTAATCAATTTCTTTCAGCAAAGTTAATGAACAAATGAAGATCCAAACAAAAAAGAGTTTATGCAAGAAACTCAATTCATGAAAAAAAAATTACAAATCAAGCAATAGAAGTAATAAGAAGTATAAATGATTAAATTAACCTCAACCCAAAAATTCAAACTATTTAGATTGATAATACATCTCCGTATCAAAGCCAAAGATCTCAAGTTCAAATCTTTTCTTCATCAAAAAATACTTCATTTAGAAATTAAAATTTTCACAATATGACAAACAAAATACAAAGTGACATGTACACGAGGCTCAATTAATTTAATTTCAACCCAAAAACTTAAGTTTTTTAGATTGTTGGCAAGTTATTAATGAGTACCTCAAATTCAAAGTAACTATTAAAGGTGATAATGGTGGTTTTGTTTGGGATTTTGCTAAAAATTAACCAAACTATATTACACCTTGAGTGGTCCAACCAAAAACCATTCAAATTTCTTTAAAAACAAACCCATTTTGAATGCTAGTGGTGGAAAATCACTGATCTTTTATAAACACAACTTAAAATCCTTCAAACCAACAATTATCACTTACAGAACTTCAACAACATACAAACTAAACAAACACTAAACAAACAAGAACATTAAACACACTACACCACAAACCCGGAAAACCACAGGTTCGGACACCCTTTTCCTTCTCTGGAAATCCTCTTAAGAATGCTTTTCTGGAAAACACAACACACACCCCCCTTGCAACTTCCCCCACAATATAATAAGTAAAACCGTTTTTTGTTAACTTTCATGATTTAAATACAAAAGTACCATTTACTTCCTCCTATTATTTCCTCCATGTTCATCAATACTCCCCCTTTTCAAAGAGACCTTGGCCTCAAGGTCGAAATAGGGAAAACAAACTTGAATATCAGCAACTAGTTCCCACGTAGCCTCCAATTCTGAAGAGTTCTCTCATTGCACTAACACTTCTGGGCCATTGGACCCATTGCGGTGTTGTAATATTTTCGTCGGAGTTGGATTATTGTCCTCTTCGGTATCAACTTTAATATCCTCCTCTTCTAACAGTTGTAAACTCGGTTTGCACCAGTGGCTCGCTTCCCATTTATCACCACAACGAAAACATAGATTAACTTCACGTCGTCTTTGTCGTTCTGTCTGTGAGATGACTGTTCTACTCGATCCAGGGTCAGTAGTCTGTACTCCATGGGAAGGGCCAGGATCCCCTTGGCTACAATGAAGTGAGTTCGTGCCAACTTGATCAATAACATTTCCCAATTGAAGCTTAGTCGGTTGAGTCCTCATTCATTGGATAAAGTTCTTATTTGGTCCATAAAAATTCAACCCGGACTTATTATCTCTTCTCTGGTGTAAAGTCTGCATTTTGAACTCATATCTTAAGGCTAACATCAGAGCCTCATATAAATTTCTGGGCTGCATGATACGGACATCATCCTGAAACTCCCAAGATAATCCATTTAAAAAAGCTCCCAGCACGGCTTCTCTATCCATGCCTCGAATTTTTGCAGCTAACTCTAGGAATTGCTCACCGTAATCTTCCACACTTCCAGTTTGTTGTAACCCCATTAATTGCTCTTGATTAGAACGAAATTCTTTGGGCCCAAAACGTTGCTCGAACGCAAATTTGAGGTCCTCCCAACTTAAACGTGGTTCTTCTTCAGTTATCCATTCATAATAATCTCATGTTTTTCCGATCATATATCAGATACCATATACACCTTATTTTCGGGATGTACTAATTGACTCGAAAATACCTCTCAGTTTTTTTAAACCACGCAGGCCAATTATCTCCATCAAAAACATTTAAATCAATTTTTAGAGGACTCCCCCAATCTCCTCTTCTACGAAAACCCAAGGAAAAATCTCTTCTTCTATTAAAATCCATGGAACTGTCACTCTCCTCCCTTAAAAAATAATTTCTCTCTCTTCTATTATAAAAATCATTTCTGTCTTCCTCATTTCGGTACCCATCAGACTGCGGGTAACCACGGTATTGCTTCTCCTCTCGTCTACCCACAACCGAAGGCCACCCTGGCTCGCGATATGGCTGTTCTTCACGGCGACCCACCAACGGCGGACACCCTAGCTCGCAGTAACGTGGTTCCTCGAGTCGACCCACCACCGGCGAACACCCATGATCGAAGTCCTCTGTCGGCCGGTTAATGTTACGGGAGTCGGAATCATCCATACCCAGTACCCCTTTTCCTTTGTCGACAGTCGGTCTGACACTCGATGTAACAACCGGAGGACTTCGGAAATCTGTCCATAACTGATTAATGTCCGCCCTTAGTTCCGGCCGTAAACGAAGCACTTCCTCCACTTTCGGTAACATAGCATCAAGTCTCGGCAAAATCAACATTTTTTGTTGCAAGGTTTGCCACTGTTCAACATTTTTTTCCAATTCTAAACGTATTCCAACCATCTCCTTCTCCAATTCTTCCATTCTGTCCCCTCGGGTTGTAGGCTTTGCCATGCTCTGATACCAAATTGGTGGAAAATCACTGATCTTTTATAAATACAACTTATAATCCTTCAAACCAACAATTATCACTTCCAGAACTTCAACAACATACAAACTAAACAAACAAGAACATTAAACACACTACACAAATCCGGAAAACCACAGGTTCGGACACCCTTTTCCTTCTCTGAAAATCCTCTAAAGAAAGCTTTTCTGGAAAACACAACATACCCCCCCCCCCGGCAACTTCCCCCACAATATAATAACTAAAACCGTTTTTTTGTTAACTTTCATGATTTAAATACAAAAGTACCTTTCACTTCCTCCTATTATTTCCTCACTGTCCATCAGCTAGTAGTTGTTTTGGTTTGGTATGGTTTGATTGGCATTAAGGCAGGAAATAATAATAATGAAGAAATCATTAAATGTTTCATGACCAACTAAATTTCTTAATGAACTAAATAGTCCAACTTTCATTATGTATTCCTAAGCAATTTAAAATAGGTTTGTGTAAGCCTAGCATAAATCTTTTTATTCACACTCACAAACACATTAATCTTCTAACTATTTTCAATTTTTGTAAGAAGAACTACATAAACGGATCTTCCACAGCAATCACAGAATAATGAATTATGTTTCTGATAAGTTAATATCAATAACTATTTGAAGGTTTTAACCAAAAAACAGAAGCTTAAAGTGCGATTTTATCGATCATTTCACAAGAAACTCAATAATATATACTGCTAATTCGAGTTAGACGAGCAAGTAGCATCAAAGCTATAACAAGAGGAGAAAGACAGTAAAATTAAAAAAAAACAAAATAAAACACATAAAACCAACAAATGAAGAGAGAAGCAGAAGATCGAGAGAGAGAGAACTTGCATGGTACAAGCAACCAAAGGCGAGAAAGTGAGCTCGGCGATAATGGCCGGGATTGACGACAAGAGAGTGAGAGCAGCAAAATGGAAACTGCACAGTGGGGAATTTGGATTGGGTGACAGAAGTTGCTGCCTCACCTTGCACGAATCCGGTTTGGTTTAATTTCCGATGAAGCTTTCTGCACGTTTCGGTTTACTTGATTAATTAATAATCGATCAAGGCTTTTTTTCCTCGCCGGTTCAACTGAATCGGTTTGGTTTCTTAGAAACTACAACTACGAAGATAATGTTGGTCTTATATGCTCACCAATCATGTGATTAATATTTTATTTGACTTAATAAATAAATAATTTTGTTGATTAACCTTTATGTTTGTATTTTAATATAATATTGTCTGCTTTGGGTCGAAACCCGCATGATTTTGTTCTTCGAGTTAACCCAAAACGCATTGTACTAGATAGGAATGAAAACTCTACTTATAAATCACTCATTTTTCACTCTCCCAAGTAATGTGGGATTATACACCCCCATTCGCATGGGCTGAGCCCTCATAATTAATAGTATCTTGGGTCATCTTTGCCTTCACAGGGTGGACTGTCACATATATGCTTTATAAAATTTATAAAAAAATTCACTAGTTTTTATTAATATTTGTGTTATATACGTATGATATAATATAAAGAGTAATAACTTAAATAAGTTCATTAGGTATATTTAAACTAAGAAATTTTTAAATAATATAAAAGTTGTAAATATAGTTTATTCTATAAAGAATCTATAGTCATACCCTGATAATATATGTAGTGACATATAATAAATATATTTTATATAATATGATTACATAAGAATCTGTCAGATGAAATTATGCTATTTTTTTTAATATAGAATAATTAATTTTATATATGTTGATTTTTATTCATTGTATTTAACATACTCATATTTCATATTAATTTATTATTTTATTTACGTGACAAAGTTTTGTACTTCATAAATTTTGTATTTTGAGAATAAATTAAATTAATAGGTGGAAGAGTAATATTACGTTTACCTTCTATTTTAACCTCCTTATTTTTACCTTCTAATGTAGCACTAATTAATTGATGCAATTAACAACTTATTTTAATTATTTGTAATATACATGTTAATTGCATCAATTAATAAGTGTCACATTAGAAGGTAAGAATTAAGAGGTAAAAGTAGAAGATATATGTAGCATTATTCAGGTGGAAATGCTAATATTGGTACAATAATTATATCTATGAGCATTACTTTGAGTACATATACTATATAGTTTTAATAGTGTAATTTTAGTAAAATTACTTTGTAATTAATTATTGTATTAATTAATGTGAATAGTTTATGATAATTAACGAATATTATTAAAGCTTAGAGCTATACGTTGATTGATCCCTCTATCATCTTCCATCGTTATTTGGTTATATGTATATACAAATAATAATATAAAGAATAAAATGCAATTTAGATATTAATGTTTTGAGTTATTTATAGATTATACCTTAAATTACTTTTTCTTACAAATAGAATCTCAACCTTTAAGTCATTAATAATTTGAGTATTGTCGTCAATTTATCCATTAAATTAAGCACGTTTATACTATGTTATCTATTTTATGAAGTGTTTTATCTCAATTTATAACTATTTAGCAATTTATAATTCAATTTTGAACTTTGTCAATCATGCGATAAATCTTAAAGATCTTAACATTCAACTTAAAGGATCTACGTTCTTGTTTTGTGATAATCAAACAACTTTACATATTGCTAAGAGTTATGTTTTTCATGAAAGAACTAAGTATACTGAGATTCGATTGTTATATCATGTGAATCATAATTAATGTAAAACCCTCAAATTTTTAGATTTTACATTTCTCAGAATAAATTTTTTGTTTTAGTGTAAGTCAAATTTTTTGTGTTGACTGAGTTATTGTTGTGTATCATGGGTCATCTGTCACGTGTGGTGATTTGATCAAACAATCAAACCGGTGGATTTGTGGGTTACCATGTTGTTTGGACAATGTGAATACGTTTAGTATTTTAAATTAAGTCGTGAGACAATTGAGATAGAATAAATTATTTTTGTTAAATCGATAATTATTTAATATATGTAATATTTTATATTTTATAATTATTATATATCATTATACTCTTAAAAGGAAGAGAATTTGTTTTAATTAATTGGTATAAAAATTGAGTTGTAGAATTGTCTGGTAGTTTTTGTTTTAAGTTTTAATGTTTTTGTTTTAATTGTTGGTATAAAAATTGAGTTGCTCCTTTGACCGATAGTTTTTGTGGTATAAAGATTGAGTTGCTCCTTTTGCTGAGTAGAGTTTTTAGCCCGGTGTTTGGTTTGATGTTCTGTTTTTATGGGGAAGGAAAATTTGTGCCCTCTTAACATAACAGAGGCCAAAATGGCAGTGACGAAATGAAGTGGCGAGCTATGTTAGTTTGGTCGATCAGTGATCAATTGGGAGAATTGAGTGGCGATCGATCGGTGATCTGAATTGGATGTTGATGATTTGAGAGTCTTGGTTGATAAATTTGGTGATTTTTCGTCATGAAATTGGGTGAATAACTTCGTGGGGTGAACAATGATTCACGGCGTTGGAAACGTCAGGTTGTGGCGTCGGTCGCTTCGGCCTCAACCTCAACCAATTTGACAGATGGGCGAGACTAGAAGTCCAATCGACGTTGTCTACGTCCAAATCGCCTTCTCAAAGAGACAAAGAAAAGGATGAAACCTTTTGTTCCCACCTGGACTTCTAATGAAGCAGGGCTAGACCTTGTGTAGGTTGCGATCCAACCTCGCTTGGGGTGCGACTCGGCCTAGGGTGGGCCAAAAGTCAAGGTCCGATTGGACCTATTTTTGGGCCAAAATATTGGACCACGATATAGCTCTGAGTGGTCCAAAAATCAAGTTCTTTTTTTGACTTGTTTTTGGCCAAATTTTTTTTGGAGTAATTTTATCCAATTAATTTTGGATAAATTTTAAATGATAATTGAACATTTTAATATATAAAAATTTAAACAAAAAATTTAATACATTAATTTTGAGATAAGTACCCAGGTTTAATTAAAAATTTGTGGACCGTTGTATTTTGGCTATTTGGACTTTGAGATTTAGTCAGTATAAGCTACTTCGAGGTAAAGATTTATTTTTATGCACCACATTGCATAAATTTTTATAAAATAAATATTTTGAGACGTGTTTATTTTATGGCCATCGGGTTTTATATTATATTTAATTTTTATTTTACACGTTTTATTTAAAGCATGCATATAAATATTTCTGGATCTATTCAGTCGTGTGAACTAGGTTTGATTGACTCGATTTGGGGTCTATTTTACTTTATGCACATTCGACCATGGGAGAATGTATTTTTTTATTGTTAACTAAAGTAATAAGACAACTATATGTGTCGTGTCCCTGGGCACAAAACTCTAAACATGATCATGGTATTTTATGTGGCTTCCACAATCGCAGAGCATTGTTTTTATTTTGTAATATGTCTATGGCATAGTGTGTCTGGAATTCGTGAGCGGCACCATTTTCAATGAGATTTTTTTGTATTTAGTACAACAAGGGCCTCTTTTAATTACGTACCACATATTAGTGGGTTGTTTGAAACACGTGCTTTTTTGTTCAAATATTTCTAAAATGAATTTATAAAACACGAGTTTTAAATTCATGCATGCTTAAATATTGTTTCAAATAAATCATTGTTAATTTTAAATCTGATCTTTATTGAGTTTAGTCAATTCACCTCACTGACACATTTTCAGGATTTTATTAGCAAGACTTCTTGTTGCCCAATCAAGATTAAATTCAGCAAACTTTATTTTATTTTCAGCACTTTAATAAATTTTACCTTGAGAGGCTTTTTGTAAGATGAACCTTATTTTAATAAGACATAATCTTTATTTTACTTTTTTGCACAGTTAATTTATTTGGGATTATATTACTTTGCTATCTCATATCACTTGGTGGACTTATTAAACTCATGTTTGTTGGGCTCTGTCATGTAATTAAACATTTTAAATCTTCTGCTGCTAACTAATAAATTTAAAATGATAAAGAGTTGGGGACCCAATTCTTTCGGGTCCGATTGTTCCTTATTCTGTTTCGGGTCTCTTACGAGTTGTGACAGCCTTAGGCTAGGCAATCAGGTCCTCTCCAATGATCGGGTTGTTTAACCTTGCATTTCTGTCAAGCCCACTTCCAAAAGCGTGAAAGTTAATTCTTCACAATCTTAGGACATTTCGTGCTTCTTCTCAACATCAACCAGGTGATTTGGTGGTTAAAGCTTTCATCCACATCAATTTCAACCCCTTTGAAAGTTAGCTCGGAGTGCCAAATATTCACACTCCACGTTGAGGGAGCATTAAGAAAGAATAACCTGCTCCACCAATCATGAAGAAGGTAGCTAATGAAAGCCAGATTACTGACTCATAGGCTAACGTGGATGATTTAGTTATATTTGTACAGTTTTATTGCTAGTTGCTTGCTGTGTAGAAGCTGTTTTTCAGCTCATTCTGTAAATTAATATTCAATCAATACAGAAGCATTGTTTTTGCAAATGTCTAATTCCTTATTGTTCTTCATAACATACATCTTGTTTCTACAAAATTTGATATCGTTACCTATCACTGATTTTCTTCGATTGAAACGTGTTCTTCCTTAGAACAGTAGGTGGCAACTTAGTGGAGATTATGAGTCTTGTTTTTAAGTTTAGTCAACTAAAAACGATATAAATAATGAAAAAAAAAATTGAAGAAAGACTTATTTAACTCTAACTTCTTTGCTTCACTAAAGATGTAATAACAATTAATCACAAAAAATTAATTAATTAAAATTAAGTTATTATAATTCATAGTTTCCTCCGGCTCTAACAAAAATATTGTACCAAAAATCCATGTAATCATCGTCAGGAGTGGGAGGATCATAATCAAAGTCAGGTTCCACCAGATAATCAAATTTAAGATTGTCAGTAGCATTGATGAACCCTAATGGCGTCTCCGACCAACTTCTCTCTACAAAGCAACCTATGTCTCCGCCATTAACGTTGAATTCTCTCTCCGACATGGAAGCAGGACCATCTGTAACCGAAGAAGCCTCGCCCGAAGAAGATGAAGAAAATTCAGTGAAAATCTGAAATTTCTCTGGTTTTGATTTCTTCGAAACAGTGGGTTTGAGGTTGGATTGTTGTCGTTCAACCCTTTTCTTCAAATGGGTGTGCCAAACATTTTTTATCTCGTTGTCTGTCCGACCAGGTAGGCTTGCAGCAATAGCTGACCACCTTAAATAATACAAAAATACAACTTTTTATAAAAATCAATGATATGTGGTTGTAATACACAAAGGGTAACATTATATTCACCATGAAATTTAACTGGATTCCATCTTTAGCCTTTCACAGAAGTGTTTTACCATATTGTATGATTGAAATTTGGGGACGAGAGAGGGAGTGAGAGAGATAGATAGATAGAGAGAGAGAAAGAGAGAGAGAGAGAGAGAGAGAGAGAGAGAGAGAGACATACTTATTGCCGAGCTTTTGGTGTAACTTGATGATAGTGTCTTCTTCTTCCTCACTGAAGTTTCCTCTCTTAATATCTGGCCTTAAGTAGTTAATCCAACGTAGCCTGCAACTCTTCCCACATCGCAGCAAACCTACAATCAAAAACCAGAACTAATGAAAACTCAAAACGCTGCAATTTTCTATGCTCTGTTTTTTTTTTTTTTTATTACCAGCTTCCTTTGGGAGAGCTCGCCAATTTTCATGGCCACGATTCTGAACAAAAGTTAGCAAAATCTTGTCTTCTTCAGGAGACCAAGGTCCCTTCTTCAGTCCTACCTTCTCACAGCAAGGAGCTCTTCCCATATCTTCTCTCTTTTTTTTTACTCACTTTAAACGCTACCCTTTGAAGCACACATCTCTAGAGCGCACAAATGGGTACTTATACAATGATCTTCCTCAGACGACAAGGTTTTTTTGACCAGTCCAAATTCGTTGAGTTTGTCATTTCCAGGAAGGAGGATCTTTCAAGAAAATTAAACAAAAATAAATGACGACAGCTAATGCCATGGGTCTGCAAGAGAGAGAGAGAGTCCAGTAAGAGCGAGAACGCGTGTCTGAGGGCTTGGAGGCTTAGGTCTCGAAGGCTAAATTCCATGAAAATAAATTATCGTTGGTCAACGTTGGCTAACGACTGCCATTCTCGCCGAAGCCCTAAAATGGCTTCCACTTTGGAGTTTTCTCCGTGTTTTAACTTCTATCTTTATTGTACTGTTATTATTTACGGTCATTGACAATAATATATCTTGACCTATAAAATTAGTGACTGAATAAATCTTAAATTAATTTGACTAATAATTAAAATTTTAAATTATGAGAAATTAACATTGTATATCTCATAATCATTTTTTTTTAAAAAACATCTTTTGAATATCCCTTAACATTAAAGGATGTCCAAAGTTGATCTTTGGACGTCCATCAGCGTTGAAGGGCATCTAAGAATCAGCCATGGACGTGAACGAATCTACGGGCGACATGATCTTGCAGCCATGGAGATTTCTTTATTTTTCGATTATCGAGAAATATATCCTTGGATTCTTAGTTTCAAAAGAATGGATGACCGCACATAAGGTGTATTTACAAAAATGTTGGTGACCACATATGTGTTTGTGTTTGCAAAAGTGTTTGTGTCTACAGATACTTGGTTTTAAAATAATACATGGCCGCACATGGATGGTGTTTGCAGAGTGATCGGATATTCGTAATGAAATCGTTGGTGTTCACAAATTGAGATTTCTTTGTGGAAAGACATGACGTGGCAGATTATGATTAGCGGATAGTGTGAGCTGATATTTGCGGTGGATAACATTTGTGTCTGCGGATTTGAGATGGAATGCACAAAATGAGGTATGTGATGGATTGTAATTGGCAAACAATGCAAGTAGATATTTGCAACGGAAGTGTTGGTGTCCACGGATGTAAGGTGGAATCTACAAAATAAGATACGTGGCAGATTATGATTGACACACGAATATTTGCAGTGAAAACATTGGTGTCCGCAAATATGAGGTGGATTCTGCGAAATGAGGTACGTGGTGAATTGTTATTAGCAGACAATGTAAACAAATATCCGCAGCAAACAAGAACAAGTATGGATATAGAAGGAATCATGTGCACGACACATGCAATTTAATAAGGAAGCAGAAACAAATGGAGAATGAGTCGTCCACAGAAAGAATGATGGGCACATGGGTAGCTCATGTTAATTAGGGAGGAAGCGAGTATCCGTGAACAGTGAAGCAAATATCTGCAATGAAAAGAAAAGTGTCCACTGATAGGAAGAATCATGTGCACGATACATGCGATTTAATGAGGAAGCAAAAATGAATGGAAAATGGGTTATCTGCAGAGAGAAGGATGAACATATGGAAAGCTCACATTAATTAGGGAGTAAGCAGATATCCATGAATAGTGAAGCAGATATCCACAGCAAAAAGGGATGATAGGAGGACGTCCGCTTCTGTGTAAATGGATATATGTAGACGTCCATTATAAGTACGGACATCCGCCTTTATGTAAACGAGTATAATCGAACGTCTGTAGTCATGTAAACGAATATAATTGGACATCTGCAAGTGGCGCAGACTTCCAAAAGATGTCTTTTAACAGAAAACGTAACTGCAAGTTTCATACTTCAAGATTTTAGTTATTAACAAATTTAGGTTAAAGTTTGGTTTGTCATTGACCTCGTATTTTAGTATTTTGTTTTATTAATTAACCTATAATTTATTAATAAGAAAAGCAATAAAAGTAAAAAATTTAAAATTCAAAAACTATCGCCAAACTGAATTTACCAAGTCCTCTAAACTTCAATTATTAAGATAATTATTTAAAAGAAAATGGTTTTTCTATAAAAAAAACATTTAAGTAAGAAAAAAGAGTCCATGATCTTGATAAAAATTATAAGCCTTGAAAATAAAGTTCCAACTAATCTAGTTAAAATACTTCACAAAATTGATAGGAGGCAAGCAGTGAAGCTACAAATTTTTCAAGTTCGATTTATCTTTTAATTTATATTATCATATTGAATTTTGATATATATTTATAATATTTGAGAGTATTAATATTGTTTTTGTTTGATTCCACTGCCTTAAAAAATAGTTTTAAAAGCAATAAATACAATAGATACTATAAATTACTTGAAAATTAATATCCTTGTCAAAGGGCATTTTTCTCTTCATCCGGCACCCAACATGGACGTCCCTCCGCCTTACGATGGCCCTAAGGACGTCCCTACTTATAGATCAGTTTTGAATATCCCTCGTCGTTAAATTATATTCGTTATTGATTATTGGACGTCTACGTTATCCAGTCATTGACGTTTTTAAGCAGAAAACATGACCATAGCATTTGGCTCGGTGTTTTTTGACAAAAAAACGTAACTATAAAATTTATACTATTTATTTTTTATAATTTAAAATTTTAATTATCTGTAAAAAAAAATTAAAAAATTTTAAAGTTTAATTTTCTTGGTGTCCTCGAGCAGGATATCCTTTTCGCATCATTGCTAGTCCTAGGTGGGTCAAAGAACGCAAGTACTACTTTTCCATCCAATAATAACGATCATTCATTTGTGGGCCATATACTTGTGCCACGTCATTTTTTGTAGCCACTTTTGAAGGAGCCAAGATCATAGTAACCTGCATGTTTGAGCAATTATTTTAAAATAGAAAAATGCAATTAATTTGTGACATTTTCAACAGCAAACGAAGATATCTTTGTAATAGTTTAGTATTTTGTGACCTTAGTTTACATACTTTGTCACTCTATAGTAAAATGTTCTATCTAAGCACGTGCATGAACGGGTCAATGCAACCTGCAGTCGAGGTTGGCCAGGGCAACGGTGGAGACACAGTCCAACTTTTGTGAAGCAAAGAGAAGATAAGAAGATTGGAGGGTTTCAATGGTGACGTTCTGAAAATAATGTTAAAAAGATTATTTATCTCCCCCATATCTTGACATTATAGGAATAAAGAATTGTCTATGGCTTATACGTGAATAATAACAATAATATATAAATAAATAGTACTTAGATTCATTTCACGTATCCATAAAAAGATAACATGGATGGTCTGCGACGAATGAGCATGTCACATCATTCAACTAATCACACTTTTAAAAGTTAATCAGTGATTAGTTATGATTTTAATTATTCTTTTGACATTTTCAAATCAGCCTCGAAGCTAATTTAATCTAGGCTATGTTTTTGATAAACAATAATAAATAATTGAGAAAATGACAAATGAACCACAGTAATTTTTTATATAATTCGATAATTAAATATTTTTTTTAATAATTTAATTATTAAACTATAAAAAAATTAACAAAGTACATCATGTGATTATATTTTTTGTCAAATAGCGTTGTTGTTATATAGCGAAACGTTGTCTTTCTGTTGCAGAACATGAATTCTTGAAATATGACTTAAAGAACACCGACATTCCTCAGAGGAACATCGTCAATCCGCATAGGAACGTCGTTGTTTTGCAGAGAAATGTCTGCAAATTAAAAAAAATCATTATTTTCTTTATAGAAAAACACAGACAAATTATGATTTTTCTATGGAGTATAAAATAATTCTAAATTATCTGAAAACTAAAACATTAACATTCTTTTACAAAATCTCAATTTGTCTATTTCTAACTTATATCATATTGTTTCTACTCACCGGTCTTCAAGACTAAATAGGCGAACTATAAGTACAAAGCTAATATTAAAAATCGTTTGATTATTATATCTAGAAAAGCATATTTTGATACATTTATCGATATGGGAATAGAAGATATTTTTCCATTAAAGAAACTAAGATTCCGCAGCAGAAGGCCAGCATCCGCTGCGGAAATTATCCTTTCTGCTGCAGAAAATACTATTTTCACAACAGATACTTACCTTCTACTGAGGAAAACAATTTCTTGAAATATAACTTACTTTTATGCAGCTGAAGACAAGTTTCTGTAGCAGAAAACACTATTTTCATTTATCAAATTAACGAAAAACGTAATTACGATGTTTGTCTTCTTCATTTTCTATAATTTGATATTTTAATTGTCTGCAAAATTACTTTTAGGATTGGCGCGATGGTGACCCAATATTTCAATATTTGTTTTGAAAATTTCACTCGAATTTATTATAGTTTTCAAGAAAAAAAAACAATCAATCGCATTTACTAGAGTTATTATTTAAAGTCAACTTTAGTTTTGGTACGTTATCTCATACTCTAAAACCTCAGATGGCTATGGCTGAAAAACTAAAGGCATGACAAAACTAAGATCACAAAATTACATCTATACATTAGCTCAAATCTAGACTAAAACTGAAAATATTTAAAATACGGTTCAAACCTGACTCAAACTCGACCCAAACCCATCGAAACTCGTTCAAAACAACTTTAATAAAAGTAATTTCTACTTTTATTCCGGAACTGAACCAGAACCTAATTACATTGTTCGTTCCAGGTTCCTAATATTTAAGGTTCTAATTCCTAAACCTAGGAACCATTAAATCATTGTTTGGTTCGACCCCAAACTAAAACGAACACGATCATGCCCACCGTATTTCATACACTCACGTTAATCCATTCTACAAGGTGGTAAACGCTCGTGTTGGGATAATGCGTCTAGAAAATTAGATCAGTGCGTGACTAGATCTTGTCAACCTAAATTAAAATCTTATCTAAATGTGTGTTATTTTTTATTATTAATAGACTAAATCCTAACCACTAAATTATAAAATAACAACTAAGATATAGTGATTAACAAGCAATTGAAAAAGAAATAAAAGTATGCTTGCCCATTCTTCACGAGATAACTTTAAATAACTATGGAGCAACTAGTGGAGCTTTTTGAGTGAGTCTAGTTTTTGACCTAATCATAAGCTAATTAACTTGTTATATTAATAAGGGAGACTCCATCAAGAACAAGGCAAAAGACTTGTTTTGGTTGTAACCCCATTGTAGCTCAACTTAGAAGACGAGTCATGAGTCTCCTTCGATTTGGTTTCGAAAGTATTTTCTCGGAGGCTTCCGTTTGCAAGTGTAGAAGTATTCAAGTTTGATGGTCGAACTCTAAGAAGAACCTTGTTGATTCGATTTTGGAGCAAAATAATCTGATCATAATTTTAATTTATGTTGAAGTAATTGTTTTTAGTTATTCATTTGCTTGTATGTTTTTTTTAGAGTAAAGAGCAATTTAGACCCTTGCCTCTAGAGTCATTTACAAATTAGATCTTAAATAATTTTTCAAACAAATCAAATATTCACTCGCCAACTATTAGTAATTTGGACATTGTTATCAATTTATTTGTTAAATTCAATATTTGAATACTATGTTTTTTATTTAATCAGACGTTTTAACCAAATTTTTGACTCATTCAACTATTTCTAACCCAATTTTGAACACTCACGATCTTCTTTTTGGATAAGTAATCGTCAAAGCGGCTAAAAATTGAATTAAAATACCTGATTAAATGAAAAGCATGGTATACACGTGTTGAATTTTACAAATAAATTGGTTATAATGTCTAAATTGATTGCAATACTCAAATTACTGATAATTGAAAAGTGAACGTTCGATTTGTCAGAAAAAATAGTATAAAATCTAATTTGTAAATGAAGTCAGACGTTATTATCTAAATTGCACAAATAAAATTTTTGAATTGTATTTGATAATCTCTTAGTGGCCGTACATTTGTTTTTCTTATAATTGTATATTTACAAATAAAATGAATGTGATGTCAACGCCTTGCTACTCTAATTTGTTTTAATTTCTTCACTCAATTTTTTCTTCAATTTATATTGATGTTTTTATTTATTTCATATTTATTTAAATTTCATTTTATTTTTAATTGATCAAAAACTTCTTTAGCTTCTTAAAAATATTTGGTAAAAAAATATTTCATAATTTTATATATTTTTATGATATTTTCATTGTGACACAAACATGCATATCAAAAATGATTATATGCACGTGTGTCACACAGTGTCACTGTCCTACCTTTGAGGGATTAAATAGAGACTGTGCGATGCTTATTATCAAAGAAAACAACGAGTCATTTTACGAGGTATGCCAACAGCATCGATTGCTCGTGCCATTAGTGCGGGAACAAGAAATGCACACAGGGAATGTATGACTTATAAATGCAGTCTTAAAACAAAAGACCTTAATCCTATTTAATTAATTACTCATTATAATAAGATCAACTAATTGAATAATTGGATTTGGACAAAAACAGTCAACACGCTTCCTAAGAAGACCAAAATGGGAAGCCCAAAGTAGAGAAGATTAGAAAGAGAGAGGAGAGAGAAAAGAAGAGAGAGAGAGAGAGAGAGAGATGGTGCGAACCAGCGAAATGGGCATGGAGTTAACGCGTATAAAGACGAGGGATTCAACTTTTTCAACTGTAAGGAAAAGGAAAAGCTAAAAATGGGGGCTAGAGAGAGGAGAGAGAGATGTGAAAATGGGGCATCTGATTAATAATCATCAACACCATCCCGAACTTTTTCTTCTACTACGCTGTTACTTCCACACTTTTGATCACGGACCCTAAGTTTACACTCTAACTCTAGGGTTCACTTTACTGCTGTTGCTGCTCTCCTACCGCTCACACGGTTTGCTGCCTCTTCCCTTCTCCAGATCCTATCCTTCTCAATGTTTAGAATTTGTTCTTTGAACTGTCGTTTTTTTTAGAATTTGCAGTAGCCCATTACAGTTTGTTGCGATTATGATCGGAATTTCGGTTCCTTTTTTTTTTTTCTTAAACTGCCATGAATTTGAAATTGGGTGATTCTGTTTCTTTGCGATTTGGACGATTCTCGGTTTGAGCATTGAGCATGTTTTTGTGCTGGTTGTACAGGATATATGTAATGGGAGAGGCGATTTAGTGTTTGAGAAGCATCGTTAACCATTTGCATAGAGGCATTATTTTTCTTTGTCTTTGATATAATGCTTGATTATTGAACTTGAGGGATTTCACTTTCCAGCGTAGAGAGAAAATGTGGAGGATGAAAAGAGGGTACGGATTTTCAACGAAAACTTTAAAATCACTGTAGTGAGAAGTTGTTGATCTATGTTGTGAATGGTAATGCACATAACTTCTAAGTTATTTTTCTGAGAATGGGAGATTATCATGTTTATTACTTGTAATGTTTTGTAAAACTTCAGTGTTATTGTCTTATCTAAGCTCTAGAACATCTAGCTAAAGTAATTAATGCATTTGGAAGGTCGCAATTTTGTGCAAGATAATGCCTTTAGATGAATTTGCTTACTATAAGTGTTTCTTGTAATTTTATTGTTCTTATAATATTAAAGCCTGAAAATGAAACTGAAAATTCCAATTTCTGTATTATTCTTATCATTTTCAGCATATTAGTGCTAGTTTCAGTTTATTAGATGTAAAAACTTACATCTATTGTCTTTTACCACTCACGCATCCATTTTTGGTCGAACAGATGCATTGATTTGGTAACTGAAGAGGCATAGTATACATGTTGAGCTGTTTTGAAATCAGTGGAATGAGACACGTTTGCATTGGTTGTGGATGAAATCAAAGGAATACGCAAGAGATAGTAAAGCTTGTAAACTGTAAGTTGCATGTAAAAATGGATTCGGTGAGGCGTTGGTTCAATAAGTTTAAGTCCAAAGACAAGTCGAAGTCTCCAAAGAAGAAAGAGGCAACAAGTGGGAAGGAGCCATTAAAAGCTCCAACTACTGAGGAAATACCTTCAAATGTAACCAAACAGAAGGTTGCAGCTGCAAAGCAGTATATTGAAAACCATTATAAGAAGCAAATGAAGAACTTGCAGGAAAGGAAGGACAGGTATAATTTGAATGTTTTTTGTATCAGTAAAGATGTTGGAAGTTATATTTTGAATCATTAAGCTGAAAAATTGGGCAATTTTTTGTGAAATATAATTTTTTTTCTTGCTTAAACTTTCTTAATTTCAATTAGCTGCTCTGTTTGTAATACCAGTAAGTTACTGTTATTGGTGATTAATTAACATCTCTGACATAGTTCTTTAGGTGCGATTGTATATTTGGAGTGATGGTGTTTTGGTGCTTTTAACTGTAGGCGTGATTTATTAGAAAAAAAATTGGCAGATGCTGAGGTTTCTGAAGACGAGCTAAACAACTTGCTTAAATACTTAGAGAAGAAGGAGACTGAATATATGCGTATTCAGAGGCATAAAATGGGTGCTGATGACTTTGAGCCTTTGACTATGATAGGGAAGGGTGCATTTGGAGAGGTACATATTACTTTAATGCTTGTTCTTGTTCCTCTCATTTTATATATTTAGTTCTCCGTCAAAATAAACTACTGGGATGTCATTTACTCATTGGGACTTTTGGCTGCCATCTTGATTTTAGCTTTCTTTCTTCCTTTAGACAGTGTTTTTGTGTACTTGTTAGAATCCTTCTAATTGTGTAATTTGTTGCATTGTTAGCCTTGCCAGTTTTCAATTTTACAGTTCCATCATATTTTTGTATAAAACCAGAAAGGAAGGCATTGTAGTGTTAAAGAGTGGGTCCTAAGAACATTTTTAATTGTATAACTGTGTATTCTTAACCTTGTCAATTTTACTACCCTCCCTTTCCCTAATTTGAACGCTTAGTTGTATGCACATTTGTTGTCTATGCTAGGAGATAGAAATAATTTAACTGTGATTTGAAGTTCTTAAACAGCTGAAAATGTGGACATAAACTTAGGCTTATCCGTTGTAGACTGATTATTTAGTGATGGTTATTTCAGTTACTGTTACCTATAAATTCTCAGATGGGGTATTAGTAATGGTTACAATGTAAGAAATGCCCCTGTTGGAAATGTGTGTACCTGTTGTTTTTTTTTTTATCTGGGATGATTTTTCATTCTAATGCAACAAAAAATACTAACTGAATTCTAATCCCATGGTTTCCTTTATTTGGCATAGGTTAGAGTCTGTAGAGAGAAGGCCACGGGTCATGTCTATGCTATGAAGAAGCTTAAAAAATCAGAGATGCTTCGAAGAGGCCAGGTTTATATAAATTTCTTTTTTCCTGAAGGATGGCTTTCTCTGATCTCATTCACTTCACTGACCCATTTTTATTTCATAATATCAAGGTTGAACATGTGAAAGCAGAGAGGAATCTACTTGCAGAGGTTGATAGCAATTGTATTGTGAAGCTGTACTGTTCCTTCCAAGATGAGGAATATTTATATCTAGTTATGGAATACCTACCTGGGGGAGATATGATGACTTTACTTATGCGGAAGGATATACTTACAGAAGATGAGGCCAAGTTTTATGTTGGGGAAACTGTTCTAGCTATTGAATCCATTCATAAACATAATTATATTCACAGGTAAATACCGATTTTTTGATTCAATGGGAGTTATCGGATACCTTAGATAAGCGCAACTAATTGGCAGTAATCCTCTTTTTGTTGGCATTCTTCAGAGATATCAAGCCTGACAACTTACTACTAGATAGAACTGGTCATATGAAACTATCAGATTTTGGATTATGTAAACCATTGGACTGTTCTAACCTCCAAGAAAAGGACTTTTCTATTGGAAACAACCTTAGTGGAGCCCTTCAAAGTGATGGGCGCCCTGCAATACCAAAACGGACACAGCAAGAACAACTGCAGCACTGGCAACGAAACAGGAGGATGCTAGTAAGTGCCCTGACATCATAAGAGCTACAGTTGTGTGTGTTTGTGTGTATATATATATATATCAGTGAAACCTGTAAACAAGTTAAATTTTCTTGTTTTTCCTTATTTGGTAATGACTAGGGTATTTCTGTAATGGGTTTATATTTAGATGTCAATTTGATCTTTAACATAGAAATGTCCAATGTATCAAGTTATTCCAGTTTGGGTTTTTCAGATCCTGTAGATTTAACACCGAAATGTCTATGTATCAAATTATTCCAGTCTTGTTTTTTTTCAGCAAAATAATTTTCCTGTAGATTTTACCTTGTTAACATGTTCAACATTCTAGTCTGTCCATTCTAAATATTGCAGGCCTATTCGACTGTTGGAACTCCTGACTACATTGCCCCAGAAGTTTTGCTGAAGAAAGGATATGGAATGGAGTGTGATTGGTCTGCAACTTTAATTTTTTTGGTTTAACTCGATAGTTACTTTTTTTGTTTGAACGCACTGATAAATTTGTGTATAATACTTTAGGTGGTCTCTTGGAGCTATCATGTATGAAATGCTTGTTGGGTACCCACCTTTTTATTCAGATGAACCAATGTCCACTTGTAGGAAGGTAATGAAACATAGTAATTATTTCAGTTATGATTTCCTAATGCTCATAATTTTTTTCTCGTGCTTCCATTTTATTTGCCTGTTGAATTATATTGTTGGCTTTCTTAAAACTGGGGGAAGAAGTTAACTGTGTGTAAGCAATTGTCATCATATTTCTACGAAGTTTATTTTTAAAATAAATCTTCTGGTCATTTGTTATGCGTGCATCTTCAAACTGACAGATTATAGAATTTTACTTTTTCTGGCCAATTAAGTGAGCTTATTTTTGCAAATATTGCAAACCATAGAGTAGCTCAAAAGAAGATATTTGACCATTACAATTTCAAATTAGAGTGTGATGGAGAATGATATGAAATATGATTAATCTTATTGTTTGGGACACCATATTAATGTTTTTAAACCTTTATTAAACTTTCTAATTCGTTGAGAAATTGTGGGCCTGGGAGTAATCGGGGTGAGGTTGGGTGCATTTTTTGGTCGAATTATTGAATCTTTTTCTTAATTTTGTGTTTGATTATTCCCTCAATGATGTCCTCTGAACTGCCATTATTTTTTATTTTTTCTTTTTGACTAAGTATGTTCCAGATGTGCTAAATAGTTTTTTTTGTTTATAAATATTGCTGCAGATAGTCAATTGGAAGACTCACTTAAAATTTCCAGAGGAAGCAAAACTCTCTCTGGAAGCAAAGGATCTAATAAGTAAACTTTTGTGCAATGTTGACCAGAGACTGGGAACAAAAGGGGCTGATGAAATAAAGGTGTTTTGTGTGTTTTTCTTTTATTCTAGGTTTCATCGATAGATCTTCGTGAACTAAATTACTTGAAATCAATTGGTGGGCTATGTACCTTGTCATTGCAGGCTCACCCGTGGTTCAAGGGCATTGAATGGGATAAATTATATCAAATGAAAGCTGCATTTATTCCGGAAGTCAATGATGAACTGGATACTCAAAATTTTGAGAAATTTGAAGAGGTAGGTGTATTTGTATCACAGACTAGGAGGAATCTCTTGTTTCCAGAATTTTTGCTAACTATTTTTTTCTGTTTGGAATTATTGATGATGTGATAGGTTGAAAACCAAATCCAGACATCATCAAAATCAGGGCCGTGGAGAAAGGTTAGTTTATCCCTTTGATTGTAGTTCTAATTTCTTTTAGTATTTTTTTCATAGGACATCCACTTCCCTTACAATATTTCATGTTGCCAGTCAATTATATTACTCTGCCTCTGCCGTGATTAGTGACTGTGATACTTTATTTATATTGCATTTCTGGCTTCATTAAGTTAAAAGGTCCATGTAGGCATTGTTTGGCAAGTTCTTTTGTTCAAAATAATAGTAACCAAGTTAGTTGCCTTCCTTTTCCATAAGCAGTTTTTTTCGGAGCATGACCTTGGAATTTGATGAGAGCTTCTTTGGGCTTTCTCTGAGGTTCTTAAAAAACCTTCCTGGTGACTTTTGATGTCTTTGTTGTTTGCTGCAGATGCTCTCATCTAAGGATATTAACTTCGTGGGTTACACTTACAAGAACTTTGAAATTGTCAATGACCATCAGATACCTGGCATTGGTATTCAACTACCCAATATTCTGTTTCCCTTTTTTTACTTCTTTCCTTAATTTTTTCCAGCATTAATTCAACAATAGGAGCGAAAGAAAATGGTTCTTCTTTTACAACGCCACCCATCGGTGTGGTAACACCAGTTTCTGTTTTATGGGAATTTAGTATGACCATTTGAGAAATATTTATAGTTTATGAAGTCAAATGAACAAAACAGTGGAAGCAAAAAAGACATTCATCTTTCATCTGTGCCTCGAAATGTAGTTCTAGTTTAGTAAGGTTCAGGTCTATTGCCATGCTGAAGTTGAGAGAACAAGTGACCATATTACTGTCAATTGGTCGCAATGATGGCTCTTATACACTATTTATATCCTCAATAGCCTATTACTTTGAATGGTCAATATCCTCCTTTTAATTGTAGCTTGGGGAAATACTATCATCTGCTTTGATTGGGTGGAGTTGAGTTTAGCGTTGTCTAACTTGTTATATTGGACTGTGGTTTAATTGTGCTTACTGTAGAGTTGCATCAAAACTTGTCACTTTGTTTAGCCTTTTATAAGTCATAGCTTTCTAACAAGACCCATTGCCATTGGATCATTGACAGCTGAACTCAAGAAGAAGAGCACAAAACCTAAGAGACCTTCCATCAAAAACCTCTTTGGTAATTTCCTTATTAATATACTGATCATCATGCTTATTATGTTATGATATGTTGTTCGATGTGGATCATGTTCTCGCCAATGCAGATGATGAATCGGCCATGGGTGCCAATCACTCGGTCCAGGGAAGTTTTTTGAAGCTCTTGCCTCCCCAGTTGGANACCGTTGCAGCGGGTATCCACTCCCCACTCTTCATGACAGTTTATACAGAGAAACAGTATGAAGCTGATATGAAACACTGTTCAATTATTGTTTCTAAAAGAGTAGAATAGGAGTCGTTGGCAGAGTTGAGAATTCAACAATTATTAGAGGGGGCTGACTTAGCCGGTTTGTGCAGAATGGGAGGGAGTTATTGTGAGCGGATTGTGAGGCTATTTTATGCTAATTTGGAAGTGTCCATGCAGCCATTAGAGGTCTGCACTAATATGTTTGGACGGCAGTTAAGGCTGACTCTCAACGATCGGAACGTGATGCTTGGATGTGTGATGGAGGGGCCAAACGATCAGTATTACCACGTGTCTTGGGAGCCACTTTTCGTCAAGCAAGGAGATGGGTTGGCAGTGCTTAAATTGTTGCACCGGGATCCCGAGATTAATGCGTACAAGAAGCCAAAGGACAGGGAGCTAAATGCCATAGCCATAGTCATCCACATCATCATGGCATACATCATTTTGCCTCGGGATGGACATCGAGACCATGTTAGTTGCATGGATCTCTATTTGCTCGAGAAGGTGTTCACCAAAAAAAGGTGAACATCAAATATGTTATTCTAAGTCACATGCACGAGGTGCTCAACAACCCAGCAAAAAGTCTGCCATTCAACTGGCTTATCCAGAGGATTGTTGAGCAGTCTGGGGTATCCTTCTCAGAGGATGAGCCAAGAATCGAAGAGATGGCCACAGACGTCTACAATAAAGTGAATGTGGACAGAATGGGCCTTAACAATGTTGGAGAGGAATGGGTACGCAAGCCCTTGAAGAAGCAAGGTGCAGTGGCTCAGCCTTCAACCCCCTCGGAGGAACAGCCTTCAACATCGCCCCCTCCTCAGACATCTCATTTTACTTCGATGCCTGAGGAGCTGTTCTACTGGATGCGCAGGATGGAGGAGCTTCATGAAAGGGCGTTGAACAAAATAGACATGATGGAGGAGCACTTTCAAATGGGGATGCTCCAAATTAAAAAAAATGGAGGAGCAACCTCAAACGGGGCTGCTCCAAATGCAAAAAATGGAAGAGCGAGCAGAGGAGCGCTATCATGAGATGTTAGTAACATTTCAACGAATACAGCAACAAGCAGTCCTTACAGCAGCTTCTCCATCTTCCTATGAAGCAACACAAGGCACAAACCACTTGTAAGTTATTTACTTTGTACGCAAAGTCTAGTCTTTACTTTATTTTGTGCAACGTAATAACGTGTCTAAAATTTGCAGCTCCATTGCACCAAGAGGCATCACCAATGGTGTTTTATGTTGTCCCTATACCTGCACACTCACTTCCCTCACCAGGCGTTGCTGGTGGAAGCAATTGTGATCGTCGTATTGCCAAAAGACAAAAAGTGGTATATCTCTTCCCTTGTGTTCATTCATATTGCTTTATGTTTATGTGCTGATTTAGTCCTTTGTATTTCAGCCCGCATGCCATCTTTCAGTGTACGAGTCAGGGGTTGAAGGTGATCCGAGCTTGCAAGAACAAGGAGGACTTCCACGAGCATGATGATGCACCTCCGAAGGGTCCGTTGTACGCCAAAGCATCCCACACACTAGTGGACCCGCATTTGTCTTTTTTTATCACGAATGTGAAGAAGAAACGTAGCAAGCAGCCGTCTTAGGGTAGTTGGGATGTGGGATACTAACTTTGTTATATATACTAAAGAATTCATTAACTCTGTCCATGTTTATGTTTTCTTTTTTTTTTGTTGGATGATATCTGTTGGGAAATATATTTGTTTGGAAAAATATCTATTTTGATAANAGTATGACCTATCAATTTTTATCTTTATTTATTGTATGTCAATATCTAATCATACTTTTGCAGTTCAAAATATCAAGAGCATAATAATATAATAAAATTGCAAAAGAATTTAAATAAAAAGTTTTGTGATTGTAGGATCGCTGGCCAAAACATTGAAATCAATATCTTTACTTATCTGGATTCGGAGAGGGTAACGGATTTGGGTATTCCAAGTCTTTGGATAAACTAGCCTACCGAAAGGATTATCGATTAATTCCCTTCAAATATTAATATAAATCATTAAAAGAGATTTAGGCATAAATTCGTTACCGTTAAAACCTTCAATTGGATCAAAGATGAATTCGGTCAGGTTGGTTCGATAAGCTGAACCGATTCGGTTTGGTTTGGTCTAACCGGTTCGGGTTGGTTGAGCTAGACCCGTTCGATGTGGTTGGGTTGGACCGGTTCTATTTGGTTGAGCTAGACTGATTCGGTTCGGTTCAATTAAGCTGGACTGGTTTGGTTTAGTTGAGCTGGACCGGTTCATTTCGCTGGGTTGGGTTTGGTCTAGTTCATTTGTTCTGGACCGGTTCGGCTGGACTCCTTCAATTAGTTGATCTGCTTCTTCTTCTTCGTTCTTCATTCTTCGTCAATCGCTTTTCGTCCTTCGGTTGATAGAGAGTTCCTTTCTTTGTTTCGTGATGAGTGAGTTTCTCTCTCTCGTCGAATGACGTCGGTCGCCAAGGTAGGAGGAGTTTCGTCGCGATGAAGAGCTTGACTGGAGGAGAGTTTGCTTAGGGAGGGATTTTGTCACAGCAGAGGTAACTTTTAGAGAACTTTGGAGAACTTTTCGAGTTTTGGTGTGTTTTTCTTCACATGTGAGACCCTCAATTTATAGGAGAGGTCTCACCATTCCTTCCTTACAAGGAACGTTTTGAATTTGCTCTTCTATTGGGTCCAGATTCAACGACGGAGAAGGAAATAGAGGTGATTTCTTGATTACGCTCCATCTAGCGTAGAATTTTTGGAAAAACAATTAATATCGAATTTTGATTGAGATGGATTAGGGAAGAGTTATTGAGTTTATTTTGGAAATTTTCCTAATATTTGACAACACCGCATAGTGAAATTAGAAACCAAATCAATTTAGGGTTTTTTATTTCTAAATTGGGGAAATTGCTATAATTGATTTTGATTTGGAAATAATTGCATAAATTAGGAAATTCTTCTTTGATACATTACAAATAATTGGATCAAGATGCGTCACAGTAGGCTACATGATTTGTCTATTGACGAGGCAGACAAAGTGGGAGTACATCGCCATGTATGTTTCCCGATGATAGCACACATGCACAAATTCCTCAAGAGATCTCCTTATGAAGTGAATGCACGAGACTGCATGGACACAAGGGATCTCCTCATGAAGTGAATGCATGGGACTGCATGAAGTGAATGCATGGGACTGCATGAAGTGAATGCACGGTAACAACTACAAGTACGCCTGTCCAAATCGACAGAGTACTGTTCGTTACCATTGCTGGCCTCAAACTGGGCAGCTCCTGAACACTGGGGGCTCCAATTTCGACCAACAAGTTGTAGTTTGGCAAGCTGGTTGTTGATCTGAGGACACAAAAGGTCCGTCGAGCTAGCCATCTTTTCATTTGTTTTGACGATCCTACACATGATGCCCTTTGTTATGATCTCAAACATACTTATAATCAAATTGTCCCGGGCTGGTAGGATGCAGGTGTTGAAGGACTCGCTGAGGTTGTTGAGGCTTAGGTCGCATTTAGGGATGGAGTAGAAGAAATGTTTAGCCCAGCATCTCGCATCTATTCCTTGTAGATAGTTGTGGGTCATCGGGTCTAGCAAAAATAACTTCGCTATCTCTCTCTCAAAGTGCCTCTCTGTTATGGCTCTAGATACGGCTCACATTGCATCCTTGAACAACTTGCCTTTAAATTGTTTTTGAAAATTGCTATACAGGTGTAGGATGTAAAATCGATGATCCACTTGCTTTGCCACCTCTCTAACAGCTGGCACTAGCCCCTACAAAGATTCATAGTATGAGTCAAACATTGGTACACAACGCATAACATAAATATAGAAGGCAAAAGCAATCAACCGCACATTTTGTCGATCAGAAATAATTCTCTACCCATTGCTGCTCTGGGTGTTTAGATCGTTGAGCAACAATTCTAGAAACCAGCTCCAAGAAGCCCTATTTTCCTCTTCAACCACTACTATAGCAATCAGATACATTCCATCGTTCTCGTCGATGGTGACAGCAGTGAGAAGTTGGCTCGAATTCGCTTCCTTCAAGTGGCAACTATCTAAACAAATAACCGGTCTACCACAGTTCTGCAGGGCCATCTTGCATGCATCCAAACATATGTACATTCTTTTAAATGCACCTATCTCTAGGTCAACATGCACCGAGCTTCCAAGATTAAATCTGAATTTCCTCGGCATATGACCATATGAGCTTGTATTGCTCATTGTCATCCCCTTCGTTAATTTTTTTGGTCGCATTTTTTGCCCTTCTAGTAAGGTTGGGTGTGATGTTGACATGAAAGTCCTTCCTGACTATCTCAAGTATGGAAAAAATGTCTCAGTCGGCTTGACTTTTAAAGCTGTCCAAGTAATGCGCTGTCACCCATTTGACAGAGGCATGACGACTTTCCATCTTTCTCGAGCAAGTGTGAACATCGTTGTAGCACTTTATTTGAAACTTCATTTCACCTTGCATTTTTTAGGCGTGCAGCCGCCACATGCATCCTTCCTGGCAGACAGCCCTCAACCGATGTGTGTCACTGTGAGTGAATTTTATCCCGTACCCATTCTTCAACGCATGATCGACAATTTCTTCTCTAATTTCATTTAGTGAACTATACTTTTTTGCCAAGGCCCATACAAGCGAATGTGCATTCTGTTTGTGGTGGGCGTTTATGCTTACTCTCGGCCATGTCCATATCTTTGTCACTATTGGATTCGCATACTGAACGGAGCTCCTCCTCGTGTAGAGTTGCCGAGACGGAATGCAACACTATAGCAACTTCGTCTCCAATTCCACGTACCTCATTGGCCAAAAATGTGGTTGTGGGCCCTACTTCAAATTGACGATTAATAACAGATTCCTCAACACTCCAATACGCTATATGGTGTTCAAGAAATTCTTCAACTTTGCCAAAATGCGGTTCACTTCAATTCTCAGAAATCTCTAGGGTTTGCTAATCGTTGGAAAAATGTCTGAGAAAATCGTGAGGAGTTTACTGTGTATTTGTACAAGGCAAAGGAGGCACCTTGAACCGCGGTGGCTTCATAAGAAATCGCCGTGGTGTGAGGATAAACTGTTGCAGGCATACCACGGCGGTCTGGTAAGACACTGCAGCGAATCATCAAAACATGTCGTGTGATTTTTTAAAACTATGGAGCCGCGATAGTTTGTATGCGAACTACCGCGGCCCGATATTTTTAATGGTAAACGTGACAGCGATGTTGGCGGCGTCATTTTTCCGTAGTTTAGTGGTTAATTTCTTACCAAAAAGGATGATGGTTAATTTGTCACAAACAGTAAAAAATGATGGTTGTTTGTCATTTTCCCTTAATCAAATTATGATGATCAATGTGAAAAAAATACTCATACCTGGATTTGAACAAGAAAGATCGTATCATACCGAGTAAAGTTCAATTCAAATCTTGAATTATGAAGATCTTGACAACGGTTCTCTTAAACTAAATTTGTGAACGAATTGAACGTCAAATTATTCGTTGCTAACAACAAACTTCTTGAGTGTGATGACATCGTCATTTGTCACCACACTTCATCCAATGCAACCATACAGACCCTGTCTCTTGCCAAAGACATTTTAAGAGATTAGAACTGATCAACTGCCTTTTTTAGTGGCAACAATCTGCGTCTTGATCTCATAAATTTGAGCAGCATCTTGGACCTTGGAGTACGTTTCCAAATTTTCTTGGCAATATCGATCAACATTCAGTGTGTCACTAATGTCAGGAGACAACAAATTCCAAAGCCATGATATCACATCGAATCATTTACGTCCCACATTGCATTTTGGATCGTCTTTAGGCGGGAGCAGTACCGAGCAACTCAATTTGCTTCGGCCTTTCAAGTGTTTTCTCATCAGTCGAAACCACTTCAAATATTGGGTAGTTCCCCAAATGTGGAGTGATTGTGGTTAAAAGGTAAGATCATCTGACTTTCAGAAACCTTAGTTCTAAAAGATACTTTTGCATAGCGCAACATTCATCATTTCCTCTCATAAAACGTTTTCCTATGTATAGTAAAGCAATATTATATACTAATCACAATATATATATATCATAATCAACAAAAATTTTCATTAAACTTTAGTTATCTTCTACATAAAGGGTGCATAGATACATTTGATTATATTCATTTGGCCAAAAGAAATAGGAGAAATTTCATCTTCTTACCAAAAAGTATGATGACAATTGGAGGAATTTCTTTTTCTTTCTCTCTTCTCTTGCCAGAGTTTACCCTCTTTCTTCCTCTCTTTCTCCATCTTTGCCTCAAGCTCTTGTCACATCGATTAACTATTTCCTGTTTTTAGACACTTTCTCTTTAATTGGATTGAGTCGGCAGCACATCATCATCACACCATCAATTTCTTCTCATTGTGTTTTCTTCTGAATGGTGATAGTAGGGAGAAAGAGCGGGAAGCTGCACCAAAAAATACAAATGAAATAGTTACTACAAAATGAAAATTATCTCATCCACAAGAAGTGATTAACCAACTAGTAGTGATTAGTAAAGCCAAGAGCTCATAGGATACTTACATTTCTGAGAAGTGCTGGCAGCGGTAGTTTCTTCCTCTGATATGAGATTTTTCAGTGATTGAACTGGAAAAGATGACAAAAGATCACGGTCAACTAAGACATGCTGTATCATTAGTTTTTTAAAGAAAAAAATACAAGAGAAGAAAAGAACCCTTCTAGAAAAAACAAGCACTTAGTTTAACGCAATTTATTTGCAATTAGTTTAAATTTCTCACAAATTTACAATGGCATTTGAATTTGATCAACCATACTTCACTTCAATCCGAGAACTTACGGCAAGGATATACGCATCTATTTACTATGTTCAAGGAATCTCACTTCAATACGTTAGATGGATATCCTAAAACTTCAAATATTCTACATATAAATACATTCCTAAATCGGGAAATGATCTTGATTTCATTTTTCTTTTCACCAGTTCATTTGACTAATAAAATAAACAAAGCAACAACAGAATGAAAGAGGTCTTCCTAAATCAACTTGTTCTGTAATGTCCAACAGAGAATGTTGCAACCTGCACACTCAATTTGACGTATTCGAATCTCCATAATCTAAATATAACTAACTAGGATTACTCAAGAATTTAAGTGCTTCATCTTTAAGCAAGTTTACCTTCATTAGAAACATCAGTATTTTCCCCAGAATCATCAGCCTCACAACTATGAGTGAGCATATTATCTAATTCCATGTTACGTTCACCTTTTGCTGGACTAAAACTCTTTCTTCCAAACTTTAGCAGCCGCTTAAATCCTTTTAAAGTTTCCTTTACCTCAGTTTCTCAATTGCTTCTGAAACCTTTCCTTGTTTTGAGTTACCAAAACTTGAAACGTGTGTTTTACTTCCACTACTTGGAGCCGCAAATTCCAAGTTTGTTCGTGGAGCTTTACCATAATCTGACCTACGTGTACTTGGATCTTCCAAAGAAGAAACTCAAGCATAAGGAGCGTTGTATGGTTTTGCAGCAGCTCCAGCAGTTGAAAATTTTGGAGTTTCCTTCTCTGCATTGCTCAATGTAACCTGTGCATCAGAAAAACCTTAGATAAAACAGGACTACTTTGAAAACCTTTAATTTGGTGAAACTTTTCCTTTGCAGAAAGAAAAGTTGTTTACTCTAAAAGTCAAAAGAACAGCAGCGTTTAAAGTATTTCATTTGGTAGAGATAAAGGAAGAAAGAACATTAAGACAACAAAAAAAAAAGAAAAATTTTGATAGCACAAGGTCCCATTTTGTCTTCGATTGTCTCATAAAATCCAACAGTTTCAAATAATAGTGGAAGAATCTGGAAAATAAGGAGAAAAAGGGAAAGATCTTTCAAATGCTATAAGATCTAACTACTAACAGAATTTTTTTACAAGTTTTCACTTAGTTAAAATAAATAATAAGTCATAGAACTATTACCTATTTTGTAATTTATAGTTTTAACTTAGCAGGATATTATAATATGTTTAGATATTCATTAGGTATAAATATTACATTTAGAAAACCGTTGGAAGTTTTTTTTCCAAGATTCCACTATGCACATGGTATCAGAGCCATGGGTCAGGATCCCTTTTAGATAGGTTGATCAAAATTGAAAGACTCTTCAGTTACATTGTGTAACTGAGATGTCAGATTTTTCCGGGGAGAGAACTTCAAGTTCTGAGCTGCAAAACCAAACCCAAATCTAAATCCAATAATAAGAGAAAACTCTAGTCACCAGATTATATCTCATTGTTTGAATGGCCATAATTTCTTTAAAATATAGGCAAAATATTTGACGAATTTTTTGGACAACGTTGATTTCATTATTGTTAAATGAGCTTATAGTTTTAAGTTCTTTAGGGATAATCTTTTTAGTTTTGTTCTCCCCAACTAGAGGAGTGATGTTGTGGCATCCCGCCCTGTGAAGGCTAGGAAAGGCCCAAGTGTGAGTCCGGCCTATATCAGGGGAGTACAATCCCACATCGCTTGGGAGAGTAGAAAATGCATGGTTTATAAGCATGGTTCTCTCCCTACCTAGTACAACGCGTTTTGGGCTAACCCCAAGAACAAACTCGTGCGAGCTTCAGCCAAAAGCGGACAATATTGTACTGGGAGCACCGGGGGACGTTACAAATGATATCAAAGCGAAATCCCAACCGGAAGTGTGGCCGATGAGGACGTCGGGTCTCCAAGAGGGGGAGATTGTGGCATCCCGCCCTGTGAAGGCCAAGAAAGGCCCAGGTGTGGATCTGACACATATCAAGGGGGCACAATCTCACATTGCTTAGGAGAGTAGAAAATGCATAGTTTATAAACATGGTTTCTCTCCCTACCTAATACAACGCGTTTTGGGCTAACTCCAAGAACAAACTCGTGCGGGCTTTGGCTCAAAACGGACAATATTGTACTGGGAGCATCGGAGGACGTTACAGATGCATAGTGAACCCACTAAAGTACAGACTCTTTACTAAAAAGACTCCTACCACAAGCCGGAGCTAATTCCCCAAATTCGAACTACCTTCTAAGCTGAAGACTACTAAAAATCCTAGACTACACACAGCTCTAGAATGATCCACGGACTCGAAAATTACTTACAATGCAAGAATTCTCGATTAGATATCAACATGTCTTTCTAACCTTCCCCTTCTTTATACTCTCTCTCTCTTTCTTCCATTTGTTACATGTTCCTCTCAAAAACTCATTCCCACATGCATAACCTTACCACATAAGCAACCTTAATCATCAGTCTACCTTTTTAACAAAAAAAAATTAAAAATAAAAAAATAAAAAGAGGCTGATGAGATGCACCCTTTTGCTGTTCTTGTCTTCATTTCTTGCTCTTGTTGATTTTCTTGAGATACGACATGAAGTGAAGATCGTCTTCCTTCTTATGATCTTGAGAACAAAGTCAATTTTAGAGGGGGTAATGCTAAGAGTGAAATAGAGAGAAAGTAGAATATGTATATAGCAGAAGGAGCTAATGGATAGTTTTGGTATTGTGCCCTGCTCAGATGGCATGGTGGTTAGGATGCTAGTTAGGGGTGCAGGCCATTTAGAGAATAAAAGGAAACAACAAAGGAGAATTTGGGCATTCAGAATATTTTCTGCAGCAAGTATCCCCTAGAGTAGAGTCTGTGAGTCTGTGGCTTACTGGACTTGTGGTGTTTTGTTTTATTTTTGGTGTTTTGGAAAGAGTTTGTGAGGTGCAGGAAGTTTTCAACTCATCAAGGAAATTGTAGTAAACTGATGACTAACTTTGCCAAGGAAGGGTGGTTTGGTAAAATGATCATTATTAATGGTGTGTTAATTTTGCGGAGGTGTTTTATTTTGTAATGATGTCCTAACAGTTAGTAGTGGGAGTCTTATTTTGTTAGAGGAGGCAAGAGGGGATGAATAGGGGGTAATAGGGAAGAGGAGAGCACCTGAATATTTTGTTAAGAACACTATTTCTGTTCATTTCCATCCTGAAGATAGTTTATTCTGAATTTGTGGTATTTTCCAGACTTGTGGCTGCATTTTACTGTTCTTTTGTTTTCTGTTGTGTTGGTGGTGTTCTGTGTGTGCAGGTGACCACCATTGAAGCAGGGAAACTCCTAAGAAGAGCATTACATTGCATCATAAACTAGGTGTAACCCTTTGCATTTTTTCAATATGAGTTCTCTCGTTTTTTTTATAGTTTCTTTCTCTTAATACACTTTGTTTCTTATAAAAAAAATTACAAAGAGATTTTATGTAAGCATGGTAGTTTTTGAAACACAACTTTTTTACTCCAAAATTTTATTTCAGTTTAAAGAATACTCACAAATATTATGAATGACACCATCCTAACTCCAACTTTATCTCCAATCTCATCTTTCGGACATGATCAAAATTGAACTCCTCCAAATGAACTTTGCCTCCATTAAAATGTCACATTTAGTCCGTCAAGGGAAAAGAACCATTGTTCTTCAAATATTAACCCAAATGTCATCAAAAGTCATTAAGAGAGAGAGAACCAGAAGTTTCAATCTTTCTAGCATAATGACCTGGTCTACCAAAAGAGGAGAACTGACGAGGATTAAGATTCATATCTGACACGTTAAGACTCTTCTTTGAATAACAGTAATTCAGGTCATAACTCTATTTCTAATGTTGTTTATGATAGTGTGCTTACTCCCAATTGCCTTGAGAAAAGGGACATGTTATGCATATTAAATCATATCCTATCATCAATTGTCTCCAAATTATAAGCACTCCATTGCGAACCTCTATAATCAGACCATTCCTAAGTCTATTAAGGAAGCTTTGGAGGTCAGTGAGTAGAAAATGTTATGATGGAGGAAATGAGAGCTCTAGATATCAACAAAATTTGGCGTATCAGTAAGAAGTGCACAAGTAGTTGGCATCCAATATCATTTATGGTCAAGAGTATAAGGTCAGCTTATAGCTGAAGGTTTCACTCAAACATATAGATTCAACTATCAAGAGACATTTGCCCTGGTAGCCAAGGTAAATTCAATACTCATTCTGTTAGCACTTGCTATAAATTTACGAGGCTTTTGCAGCAATTAGATGATAAGTCGATAACGTTCAGTGGTAAAACTTCTAGATACTGCTCGTGGTACATGTGAAATCATTAATCATGAGGGAAACAAAGACACTTCAAGATCTTTGGATTTCAACAACTTTACCAATGAGATTATAATACGACAATAAGGCAGTCATTAATATCTCTCAAATCCAGTACAACATAACAAGACTAGCATTTTGAAGCATAAAGGCATTTCATAAAAGAGAAGCTAGAATAATATTTAATATGCATATCTTATATCTCTAGCAATGATCAAGGGATTGATATCTTCACTGGAGTATAAAAGAAGCAACGCCACTACTTAATATGCAAGTTCCATATGAAAGATATTTTCCAACAAGCCTAGGGGAAGAGTGGATGAATCTCGAAAAAAGTAGAGCGTAAAGTTCATATATAACTAGTTAATATCTAATATCACATATACCTGTGTTTTTTACCTAATGTAAACCTAATATTCACATTTTTAGAGTCAATAAGAAGAAGGAGAAAAAGATAAAGTCTCTCAAATGGTATGAAATCTAACTAATAAAATAAAGATTTTTAAATGTTCTATTCCGTTAGAGTAATCTAAGATTATAGGATGTTTATCTATTTTGTAATTTATACTTTTACATAGTAGGATAGGATTATATTTAAAATATAAGCTAGGTTATAGAAATTACATTTTGTATGAGATGGGAAGTTGTTTTCATAACAAACTCCCTTGTGCACACCAATGATATCAGACATTCATCTTATTGCGATTGTAGCATCAACAAACATAGATATGCAATCCCATTAATAAAGTTGTCAAGCATTTTAATATTATAAAAAAGAAGATGAAACTAATTTGGAGACTTAGAATTTTTAGTTTTTTTTAACTATTTGGTTTCATAGAAATGAGATTATTTTGATAGATATATCACTAATTAATGATTTATGTGATAAGATTAATTTTTTTATTGTTAAATATATTTATAGTTCTAAGTATTTTAAAAATTACTTTTTTAATATGATTTTTTTCAATTGAATTTTTTTTTTGTCATTAGATGTTTCTTGTTCGGATGGAATTCTCCACTCTCAACTTCTTGTAACTTTTTGCTTTTAACATGTTTCTTAAACAAAAAAAAAAAAAGAAATTCAGATAAACTCTTTTCTTTTTGTTTAATAAGGAGGTGTAAGATCCAGAAAATCACCTCATAGGAAAAAGGCAGATCGGGGGATGGGTGTTTAATGCATTCTATATCAGCACTCATCTGAAGCTTTTCATGTAATGCATGGTCTTTCCCGTCAGTGGGCTTCCCGGACCCACATTCTAACATTAAAACAGTTTTATCAATCACTGGGTTGTCATCTGCTTCACTGTGGTGGGAAATCCCATTTCTACTCTCAATATGAGCACCGTCAGAGGTCAAAGAACTAACGTTCTGTGCCATTTCTTTTATAACTGGGCCACTCAATGCGATATCAGGTTTTCTGGATGTTCTAATTTTGAGTTCCGGAAGTGTTGCAACCTTGCTCCTATCATGATTCACTATAGCAGATATTTTCTTCTTCTCAGAGCCATTGATCTTTTTTTGCTTTGACAACGGCTCAATGGTCTGCAGCTTCACAGAGGAAATGTTAGTCATGCTGCTTGTCTTAGGCTCTGATAATCTTCTTATTCGTGCCATTGATACCTTGCTACCATTTGTCACACTACCATTCTCTTTCTTCGATTCAAGCAATGAAGATACTGACCGACTTAGCCTATGACCAGGCAAGTCACTTTCTGTATTTACTCTGCTAGGTTTATAAGCATTCTTTGAACCAATCGAGCCAACGGGTGTATTTTTTTTGGTAAATCTTTGTAGAGGTGACAATGATCCAGGCTCTGAATCAGTGAATTTTGATCCTTTGAGAGAGCTTGGCTTTGATAGTCTTCTTTTTTGTGCCATTGACACCTTGCTACCATTTGTCACACTACCATTCTCTTTCTTTGGTTCAGGCAATGAAGATACTGACCGACTTAGCCTATGACCAGGCAAGTCACTTTCTGTATTTGCTCTGCTAAGTTTATAAGCTTTCTTTGAACCAATCAAGCCAACGGGTGGATTTTTTTTGGTAAATCTTTGTAGAGGTGATAATGATCCAGGCCCTGAATCAGTGAATTTTGATCCTTTGAGGGAGCTTGGGGAAAGTTTTGTTGGCATATGTTTCCTGGTCTGCTGAGAGGGAATTGATGGTTGAGCAGATGTAAAACTGCCTCTAGCAGAAATTCTCTTCTGCCTCTCCATCTTCAATGCTTCCAGCCTTTTAATCTCTTCCTCTTCCTAATGAAAAAATAAGGTTATAAATATATAATATCATGGCCATAGATTCTAAAAGGACAACATAATCCGCAAAAATTAGACTAGATATACAAATAAAGACATGCAACAAATACTGGATTGATAGGATATTATTAGAACTAAGCTAGGTTATCATGAAAATGAACCTTCTCTCTCTTCATCTTTTGAAGATCAGCTTTATATGTTCTTAGCTTCTCAGCACGTACTCGTGCTTCATCTAGAGGACTTGGTTTTGAAGGTTTTCCTCGTCTGATTGGGCCTCCAGTCTTCCTCTTATCAATAGCATCAACAATGAGTTTTGATTTCCGGTCCCTGTCCAACTTCTTAGATTCTTTCTTAGAATCAGACATTCCAGACTCCTTGTTCAGATTCTTTCCAACCTGGATCTGCATTTCATAATCTAGAGCATGATCATAACCAGTTGACCTCTTCTCTGTTCCTCGCTCTGGCATCATGCTTAATTCATTAGGTGCATAATACAATTGACTAGCAACTCTGTTAAATATATTTTTATTGTCAAAAACAGCAGATGGGAACTCAGAATCCCCATCAATTGCATCTCTGCCTCCATTTTCAACTTGATTCAATGAAGAAGACTTCAATGAAACTATATAGGAATCATTGATATTGTTTGTAGACTGCCTATCCAAGCGGTTTGACCTATGATCAAACTCATTTATAACCAAGGGATCTGAGGGAGCAGTCACAAAATTTTTTTGACCATGGACCATAAAATCATTGTCACCTGTCCGCTTGTAGCTACTTCTTCTGCCTTCTAGCTCTGAATATTGAACATCAGCACGACCATCCATTGACCTACCATTACTATATAAACTTCCTTTTCCCATAATTACCGACTCATCATTCATTGACTTAGGAACGCGACTGACTTTTCCACTTATTCTATCCATGCCTCTTATCATTCCTTCATGGATTTCATCTGTATCTCGCTGTCCAAAAACCAGTGCATCATCTCCAACCTTTTTTTGTCTCCTTTTTAATTTACCTTCATTTTCTTTAGCAAACAGACCATTATCACCAGTGTGTTCATTTGCATCCCTGAGTAAAAAGTTTTCGAATGCTTGCCAATGCCCATTTGCCTCCTTCCTCAAAATGTTGGCTTCCTTGTCAGATTTACCAGATCGATTGGATAACTTTTCAGAGTTTCTCTCTGTTCTTAAGGATTCCAGAGAGTTCTTCCTACTCGTTAGTGGATTATTGATCTCTGACTCTCCATCTTCCTCATCTGTTTCAGATTCCTCTCCACCTGAATCAGGTTTCCTTGAAGATGTGTAGTTAATGTTCCTTATAACAACCATTCCCGCTTTCTTTTTACTTGATTTACTAGACTTCTTCTGCGATTCTTGATATTCTAAAGCTGAATTGTTCAAGTCCAAATCATCCCTTACTCTTACATTTGGAGAATCCACTTCATCAGTTTCGGAATCAACATTGTTACCTTTACTGTCCAAGGAATGCCTTCCTTGTCCCAATTTTTGGCCAGTACTGAGTCCCAGATCCTCGGCTATCAGATGAGGTGGATGGAAAAATGGGCTGTTTCCAGCATAGTTCTGATAGTAAGGCATGCCTTGCATTGGATATGGTTGAAATACTGGTAATGAACATTGCTGAGAATGAATAGGCCAAGGAGGATACATATGAGGGGGATATTGCCCTTGAAAATGCTCTTGGTGGCCTGTTGGCTGCTGATTCATCATGCGCAGCTTTTCATCTGTGCAAACAGATAGCATATGATTAGGATTATAGAAGTTTTGTACGTAGAAGCATACATATTTTGTATATATTACAAAAATCTTAACAGGTTTATTTTTCTTGTCAGTAATATCAAAAGTGAAATTCCCAGGCTAGTGTATGAAAATCCCCAGTCTTAGATATCTGTGATTTCTATCATGACCATAACTTTGTATCATGATATTTTGATTATTTTAATCAGAAAATGAAAGTATAGTGATGCATGAAATGTATATGAATCAGCGAGACCTACAAGAAAATATCCAACTAATCAATAACTATACCTCACTGCACTTCACGAGAAAAAAAAAGCCAGTACAAATAAATAATCTATAAAAACGTCAAAATGAAAAATGCTCATCTTCAATCCACCAAAACAAGCAAAATGGGGCAAGCCTAGCCACCCTCTTTTTCTCCCTGACCACTCCGTAAAAAACTAAAAGATTTTTAATGAACTTGGGCATTATAAATGGTAATAAGTCGCCCGAAACACTCAAGACCATAAGGAGATGATTTGCATCCTCTTCTTCCTGTCTGCACATAACACATTCATTTATTAGGAAGGTTGGAACCTCTTCTTGTAAGATTGTCTAAAGTGAGAATTGCCTCACAAGCCGATCTAGGGACTTTAGTCTTCCCCACTATATTCAACACGGGCTGTTCAGAGTTCTGGTTGAGTCTAACAAATCAAACCTTCAGCTCACTCCGCAGATGATTAGCCAAGGCTTTAGCAAGCAACCTATAGCTAGAATTAAAGGTCAACTGGTTTGAACTCATTTACATCCACTGGCCCAGATTTTTTAGGAATCAAAGAAATGACTGCATTATTAAAACAAATATCACCACTTTTCAGCCAACCACCTCCACTACCATCCTGTCAGAGTAATTTTCCAATATAAAAAATTAGCCATTGAGAGCACCAACTTGGTGTTTTGGTCTCAATCATCCACCCATAAGCACCTTGATTTCTGCTCCCAAAATGTGCCCAAGGCCAAAGAACTTTACCAAGGGAATTTGGTGGTTCTCACGTCTTTTGATGATAGCCCAAGGAAAAGAACACATTTCCCTCTCGATAACTAATCTGCTTCAACAACTCATGCTTCCTAACATCAATTTGTCCAGACACTACAGAGTTCCAAGCTCTCAAGTCACCTTTAGGCTAAGACAACTTCCTAACCAAAATGAAGCAAGGTCTGCCTGCCCTCCCCTTAGCAAGATTTTGCAACTAGATCGTCAAAACCAATGGTCCAAAACCACATATTCAGAATACAAAAGGGAAGTCAACTCCTGATTGCCACCTCGCCTAGTGACATAATTGGGGAATGATCTAAATGATCTTTTGGCAAACAACTCTATGAACCCTCTCACCCACCCAACATCCAATGAACCAAAACAAGGGAATGGTCAAGCCTACAGCATAGAAGAATGGCCCTCTCCCTTAAACCAAGTGAAACTTAGCATTTTCCAAAGTAAGATCAATTAGATTTAAGAGGTTAATGCGATACGACAGACACCACATATCCTAATACCAACCACCGTTAACAGATCAGGCATCTCACATATTCAAGTCTTCCCCTATGACCACGGCTCAGACCACAGATCTCTAATCACCAAGAGATAAAGTCATAAAGAGACAATCCACCTTGTCCTCAAGTTCAAGCTTTCTAGCATACCAGAAATTGTAAATCTGTGCATAAAATTGTCTCTGTCCACCACGAGACTAACATTTCTACATACTACTATCCCACATATTCAAGTCTTCCCCTATGACCACCGCTCAGACCACAGATCTCTAATCACCAAGAGATAGTCATAAAGAGACAATCCACCTTGTCCTCAAGTCCAAGCTTTCTAGCATACTAGAAATTGTAAATCTGTGCATATAATTGTCTCTGTCCAGTGTCCACCACTAGACTAACATTTCTACATACTAATATCCCACTAGCAGCATTTGTTGCCTCTTTGCATCTCCAGTTAATTTCACAACCCCAAAGATTCCTTACCAACACCAAGTCCGTGCTGCTTAATTTGATCTTTTGAAGGAACAAGAGAATGGGCTTCAACCATTTAATAATTTTGTAATGGTCGAAAGGTTTCTTCCCCAAAACGGTAGGATCTATGTATTCTAATGCAGATAAAATAAAAGAAATTATTATGAATGATAAAGAAAAATAAAAAGTGGTGAAAAACGAGAGATTCCGCAAAGAGAATCAGTCTTTGAAATTCTTCAAATAATAGTCACATGTTTACATAAATTCTCTTCCTTTAAATAGAGAATCATCAATCCTTATTTAAAATTCAAATGCATAAAAATACTAGCTAACAATTTTATTTTATTTGGAATCCACCAAATACGACAAGTAGTTAAGACATGACATTTTGAATGTATTTCAAAATGTCGTTATTTTGGTTACGGAGTCCATGTCATCAAAGGATTCAAATGAGATTGTTCTCTTTGCAAATTTCCACCGCATGTGACAAATTCCTTTAATCTTGAATTTTGTGTCACTATCAATAAGTTCCTAATATTCCAAGATATGACATTTTTATCATTTAAAACCAGGTTCAAAGTGCTCTCAATCAGCAAATATAATCTCTCCCAACTTACACCTTTCTTTTCATAATCAAACTCCACACATCCTTCGGTTCCCTTTTCTTGACCACTATTTATGTTCATCCCCAAGTCTCCAACCTCAAATGATTCCCAATCTTCTCAAAAAGAAACAAAGGTTTATCCTCGAAGGTTGGTACGAAAGTACTCAAAAGAATTAGCAAATTTTTTAACGTTCTTCTTTGCACACCTGGACAAACCAACCTCACATAGAGTCAAGAGCTTTGATGGAAAGGAATCCCTCCTGCTGGCCTAACAGTAGCCAATTTCACTGCAAAGCCATTAACTCCTTCAATACCACTAGCTCTGAATCACGTACCAGAAAGTAGGTTGTTGAGTCTCAAATGTTGACAAAACAACACAGTTTAATACAAAAGTTTTGAACAAGTTCTTATACAAATTACACACTTGTCTACCCTTTGAACTACCAAAAACTAAACAACACACAACAAGAACATTAAACACACTACACCACAAACCCGGAAACCACAGGTTCGGAAACAAACTTCATTCTCATTCCCAGGAAGATAATCTTAAGAATTCTTCTGTAAAAGAAAACAAAACCTCCTCTCCTCTGTAACGTCCCCTTAATTTATTAACTCCCACCGTTTACCTTCAAACTTCCCGCAAACTTTCTTTCTCTAATTTACAAAACTACTATTCACCTCCTCCTATTATAAATTACATTTCCTCTCTGTCCATCATAGGCTTTCAAACAATCCCTTCCTTTTTCCCACGTCATCCACACTGATAGATGTGCCGGAGACCTTACTGCCTAACTAAAGGGGCGTTCTCACCACAGGCATTTTCAGGCTAGCCCGATAAGTTCAATTCTTCACCCTTATCATTTTAACCCCCACTTGGTTCACCAAAAGAAGGCACAAAATTCTTCTTCAAATTGGGTAAAGACCAGGGCATCCCATCAGCCTATGAGCATGGCTTCTAAACCCTCTTACAAAGTTACCCAAAAAACCACCCTCCTCCTAGCAGTGCATCACCAGGTTGTAATGAGACAATTTAAATTTAAATTATGAACTACCACAGCTCATTCAAGACGTGTGAATCACATCTCTTCTTCAACCTCGAATTCTTCAGTAAGACTGAATACTCTGCCCGTGCTCCTTGCCAACATACTCCAATAACTTTGCTTCTTCTCCTCCAAATGTAATTTTTACAGCATATCTTTTTCCTTGGTCACTAATGGAACCAACCTTAATCCCTCATTTATATCCTCACTCGCTTCAAATGATTCTTCTCCATACTTATTGAATCCACCTTCAAAACAGCATCTTAAAACTCTGCATGAAATCAATATTGCATTCTAGTTCCATAGAACATATAATTTTCCACTATCATACCTACACCCATATTGCTGCTTGCTTTTCTGCTGCCATCAGTACACATCCCATTGTGAGATTCACCCCAGACATCCCCATATTCTTTCTGCTTGTTAGCTCCATCTGTGAGTAGGATCCCAGATGCATTCATGGGAGAGAAATCTGATCTGGATGGAATTGCATCAGTTGCTTCAATCTCAAACCACTGGCCAGTTTCGTGCTTTTTCTTCCACAACTCCATATATTTTCTACCGGCATCCCTGGTACACATAGGATTAAACTTCATTAAGGAATAAAACGAAGACAGTGGGTATGAATCTCAAATTATTTGAGTATATACCTATATTTTGTTGTCCTCTCAATTGAAAAGGGATGGCTACTTCTAGATCAATATGTTTCTTTTTATTCCTACCTTCTTGTGACCTTTTTTTCTTTAATACCAGTTCTTGTTTCGAATAAACAAAAAAAAATCTCAAGCCTAAGGCATAAATGATCAGCAAAAAGATAAAACTGACATTAATCGTAAGGCTCCAAAGCCTTCAGCAAATGACATTAATGATGACATGTCACCAACATGAAACCCAGCAGCTACTGCTCGTGCAAAAGCCATGCCTTGCTCTTTTTGGAGCGCAGACTTACGTGCCTCCAGGACTTTCATAAGCTTAACCCTGGTGCAATGATCATGTCAAAGTAAGAAAAAGAAAAACAGAAAAAAAAAAAAACTAACTCACAAAAGGACGAATGACATCATAATTAACTTTTCATAAATTCATGTCACAAGAAAAGCCAATCATGGGTATCACAATAATACAACATGCTAAACACAAGATTATGGAAAGAGCTAAATTACAACTAATTCCAAAGGAGTTATGGGCTAATTAAAAGATTGAAATCATTTTTTAACATGGTCCATTTATGTGTATAGATTAAAATGGGACAGTAGTGGGACAGAAGATTTAAATTTGAAAGATCTTGCTCTGTTGACATTGGCTAACAATCTCAAGAGATTACAGAAGTTTGTATGTAATACAACTATCACAAACAAAAATTATTAAATTTGTGAACCTTGCATTATTTCGTTCCTATAGATGATTTTTTCCTAGTTCAGACCTTTCCTCTTTCTGTCAAGATCAGTAAACCTATAAATCTAATCAATTCTACCAAATCAAATTTAATCCATGTTATTCTTTAGTTTCTTTTCCAAATTCCAGCCATCATGGACAATAGAAGTTCTGAATCTTAGTTAAGAACAATATTAATTCAAACCCATCAAATTCTTCCACTTGCTGCACCAGAAAATCCTTGTATCCTCATGACATCCACAAGTTGAATGGCCAGAATTATCTGCAATGATCACAATGGGCGAAGTTGTTTCTGATGAGGAAAGGAAAATTAAGGCATCTCATGGGAAATCCGAAGCCCCCAGGAGATTCTGAATCTACTATCTTTAATCATGGGAGGCAGAAAATTTTAATCGTAATCGCCTGACTAGAAAATTCGAAGGAAGCAGAGATTAAACATTCTTATTTCTTCCTACAACAAAGGAAATGTGGAAGCTGTGAAATAAACATTTTTGGTCAGCCACATTTATGAACTTAAAGCAAAGGTCAGAGAGACAAATCATGGAAATTGGGAATCACTACAAAGACCAAATAATATATAATCATCCAAGGATTCTGGCATGAGTTTGATTTATATCATGAATCAAAAATGGGATAATGCTGGAGCTTTGGCAAAATTCAGAAAGATCGTCGAGAAAGAAAGAGTCTTTGAATTCTTGGCTAGATGATGGAGCGAAAGCAAGAATAATTGAAAGAGAACCACTATCATCCATTTGAGAAATATATTCCTACATGGGCGGGCAACAAGAAGACATTGGCCTTGCAGGTCTCAACATTACAAGCAGCAGCTATAGAAATTGCACTTGCTGCCAGCAAAACTTCCCTCAAAGAGCAATGACGAATGAAAACATGGGTGCAGCTTCAGTATTTGATCTAGATATACACAAGAGACTTGCTGAAAATTCATGGAAAGATCAACTACCATAAAAATGGAAAATATCCAGGTCAAAACAGCAAGGGGTTCCAAACAAATGGAGAAAGAAATCAAACTATAAGTAGTTGATGTGCAGTAAGCTCCATGTTACAAACTCCACTTCCTCTAGCAGGAAGGTTTACTGAATGTATTCTACCACAAGTCTGAGGCTGGCCACCGAACACAGTAACAATCCTAAACAAAAAAAAAATTCTGTATGCAAATACCAATGTTCATCAAATAGAATAGAATGATTTTACAATTTATAAACTGACAAGAGAAACAATTTCTATCTCAAGGGAAAGAAATGAAGCTATTCAAAAAAGAATATAAATTATCCCCTAAAATTACTCTAAATAGTTTTAGGAATCCATTTTTACATGGCTGATTTGTAACTTCCTACGGTTAAGGGATTTCCATCACAAGGCAATAGTACCAAAATGAACCACAATATCAACCACCAATTGAGCCTAAGATCTATTCTAGACGACCGAAACAGCAAGAAGTAGTCCATGTTTTTCCTCAGCAAAGTCATCATCCTGACAAACAAGGCAAGCAATCTAGAAAAATACACCAGAAATAACTTTGGAAAATGGTTCTCATCTCCTTGTTGATAAGAGAACGGGCTAGATCATGTGCTAGACATCCTATATCCAAATTGTTCACTCTTGAAAAATTAATGAAAAGATGTCCATGAAGAGATAAAGACGCCTAAGAAAAAAAAATATACTTGGAATATAATGGAACAACCAAAAAATACAGATTTTGACGGTTGCAAATGGTGTTTTATAATGGAATACAAAACTATTGGATACAGAGAGGTACTAAAGCAAGACCATGCACAAATGTACGGGATAAACTACCAAAAGCCTTTTGCCCCTCTAGCAAAGATGAACACCATAAGGCTTTAACTTTCCATGGCAACCAACTTCAAGTGGGATCTTCACCAACTTGATCTCAAGAATGTCTTCCTCAAAAGTCCAAGGAAGTAGATAACGGAGGATATCCAAGACTTATAGAAAACTTATCCCCATACAGGTCCAGATATTGCTTTTAGTGTAAGAATGGTAAGCCAATTAATGCACTCTCCTCACGGAGAAAATCTCATGGTTGTGAACAAAATTTAGAGATACTTAAAAAGTACCCAAGGAAGGATTTCAAGAAAAATGGACAGCCTAATATTGAAGCATATTCATATGCTAATTGGGCAAGTGCTGTGGAAGAGCAAAGATCAACCTCAGGGTATAGCTAGAAGGGAAATTTAGTCACTTGGAGGAGCAAAAAACAACTAATAGTTTCAAAGAGCATAGCAGAATCGAATATAGAGCTGCTGCATAGGGCGTACGTGAGCTCTTATGGCTAGAAAAGACTAGAAAAACGTAAAGTGAAAATCGAGCTTCCTGTCAAGTAGCTTGAAGGTAAGCAGTGTTAACGTATTAAATAACCCAATACCACAAGATAAAACCAAACACCTAGAATTAAATTGACATTCTCCTTGTTGAGAATATGCTTTAGTTTCCTATGAATAAAAGTCCACGTGTGTCGGGTCCACGTGTAATTTATTTGTTTTTTAATAAATCTTTGATTTATTCTAATTAGTTTAAAAAATAGAATATATTGTTAGTTTGTCATTTTTATATTTTAAATAGTTGTTGGATGTAATCGTTCAATTATGAGCTTATGAGTTAATCTCATTGTTTTGCAACTAGTACACACTAATGTGTGCGGTCCTCAAAGAACAGAATCATTATCAGGTAGCAAGTATGACGTTGCTTTCATTGATGACTTCTCACGCATGTATTGAATTTTCTTTTTGAAGTTCAAATCAAAAATAGCACAAGTTTTTTGGAATTTCAAAGCAAAAGTTGAAAATGAAAGTGGCTGCAAGATTCAAGCTCTCAGATCAGACAATGGAAAGAAGTACACCTTAGAGGCATTCAATCTATTTTGTGAAGAATCAGGCATTCAACATCAACTGACTGCTCCATATACTACACAGCAAAATGGAATTAGTGAAAGGAGGAATCGATATGTTATGGAGATGACAAGGTGTATGCTGCATGAGAAAAATTTACAAAAGAGATTTTGGGCAGAAGCAGCAAACACTGCAGTTCTCCTTCAAAACAGACTTCCTACAAGGGCAGTCAAGGATCAAACACCATTTGAAACTTGGTATGAGTACAAACCAACTTTAAAGTTTCTTAAAATATTTGGTTGTTTGTGTTACACTCATGTTCCACATAGCAAGCGTGATAAACTTAACAAAAGAGCATCTCCAGGCATCTTTATAGGCTATAGCAATGTGAGTAAAGCTTATAAGATTTTTCAACCACAAGATGGAAAAATTGTTGTAAGCAGGGATGTGCACTTCGTGGAAGACAGAATGGGATTGGAAGACTTCACCAATGGCAAATCAAGTTTCACAACAATTGCAACTTCAAAATCAAGCTGATATTGAAACACCAAATCATAATGATGATAGCTGGCAAAATGAAGTTTTTGATGATGCTTCTATTAGAGGTACTCGATCTCTTTCTGACATCTATCACAGATGCAATATAGCATTTGTGAACCAGAAAGTTATGAAAAAGCCAAGAAAGATCAAAATTGGGTGAGTGCAATGAATGAGGAGTTGTCTATGATAGAGAAGAACAAAACTTGGTGTCTTGTGGAGAGACCTCAAGGCAGGAAAGTAATTGGAGTCAAATGGGTGTTTAGAACTAACTCAATGCTGATGGTTCAGTTCATAAACACAAGGCAAGACTAGTGGTGAAGGGCTATGCTCAGATATTTGGAGTTGACTACTCAAATACATTTGCACCAGTGGTATATTTGGAGTTTACTAGAAAAAGTTGCATGCAAATGAGCAACAAGCACACCTACAAACAAAGGAAGTTTCAAAACTACATATTACTATATAGTTAGCAAGCTCGAAATGATAAATATCTATGAGCTAGTTTGAGGGGGAGTGTTGAGAGTCTCATGATATTTGAAGAAAAACTAAGAAATGTGCATATTTCTAGGAAATCTAAATGTCATAATTACCCGTCACAAAGTCATACGAAATGTACAATTCATTTTTAACTATGAACTAACAAGCAACTACCATACTAGTCACAAGTCCCAACTTAAATGGGGAATTTACGACAACCAGAACATTCTCTAGCCAGACCTAACACTAAAATGGAGCAAAAAATAAAACTTAAAGAATGAGAACCTCATTTAGATAGTATTGAAATGCTTAGGACTTAGCAAAGAATTTGCAAAATCAGTATAGAAAGAGATCTGCAGCATAATTAAATCATAGGGTTCAATGGTATAAATTAGGCATGAAAAATAAGTACAATCTGCAAATAACTTGTGGCCAAGATGATCACTCTGATATAACTGTAGAGTCTTAAATGGAAAATATGGTAAGATATACCAATTTTCAAGTTCCATATGAACATATTAGATGTGAGATAAACAAATTTTATATGAGCGCATCCACTAAGTTTATGAAAGAAATTTTCAAATTTTAGGCTTTAAGTTTAAGAGACTCAAAAACATTGAAAATCTAAGAAAAAAGGGTTTTATTATACCACGTAAATTAAAAATAAGCCAGCGGATAGTGAAACTACAGTTAAGATTCATGACTAATAAAAAAGACATATTTGTTAGAGATAGTACTTTGATTTCTCCTCTGCTGCTGCCGTAAATCCATTCTCTTCCGGTGAGTTTACACCAGGCTGTCAAATATCCCAAGAAATCAAATTTAAAAATAGCTCCAGCATAAAGTTGCTAATTTGGAATATAGCATTCACCTTGTAAAGAACAATTGCTTTCTCCTCATTAGTATCTAGTACAGATCTGCTGCCTATCAAAGCATAAAAGTGAAAAAATAAATAGGCACATTGACGAAGCCAATTACATTATTCTTAGCACCTATGTGAATAAGAGAAATGGTTCATGAACCTTCTACATAAATTTTTTTTTTTGCAAAAGTAATGATTATAGAAGTGGAAAACAAGCTGGTTAAGAATAGAATAACCAATAAATTGAACTGGTAAGAGAAATGGTAAATAAAACTATCAAACCCTTTGACAAAAAAACAAAATTAAACAACGAGCTATAGCCACAGAACCCATAAAATTATTAACATCTCTGACATTTGTTCTGCTCTTACGCACCCAAAAAGATGAACTAAAATCAAATCCCACACTTGTTGATTCCTAGAAACAGTTCCTCAACTCTCTCTAGTAAAAAAGAAAACAAAGCTCAAAAACTTCAAAAAGTAATCATGTACTCACGAATGATTCCTCAAAACACCAAGACCTTTTTACTAATCTGTTTAATGAACAAAACAAGACGTGTTGCAAAAGAGTAAAGAACTTGTTGTAATTCAAAATGAAAAAAAAAAAAAAAAGAAGGTTCTCCCTTCCTCCTCATATCACCCAAAAACAAACCGTATCGATAATAATTACTATTTCCGCAAAGGACAAATCATGGGAAAAAATGATATGGTAAATATCCACAAACAACACAATAGATATTACTCCTACAATACCTTCAACTCTTTCCACTGGTTTTATTTGATTTTCAACTACCTGCCAAAAGACAGAAAATAAAGTCATTCATTTGACAACTGGAAAAGCACATCTAATGTTCTTAGAGTTTTACCATCTCTACTTCATTATGCCCTTGAATCGCAATTGCCTCCTCAATCTGTAAGATCTCAGATTCAATGGTGTACACCCGTTCCAAGATTTCAGGAGTGCTCACAAAGCGGACAAATCTATTGATGTTAAGAATGTTAAAAAATGTCCCATGAATTTAAGAGAAAACTGACTCAACATAGCACACATCAATTTACAAGCTCAAATCAGAGCATGAATTCCACAATCATAAACTAGCTTGTAACATTTTTAAGAGTAATAGCGTGGCAGCAAATGTAACAAGGCATCAACAACTGTTTTGTTGGAAATTAACAGAACAATTTGTCAAGGTACATGATGATAATGGAGAACAACGTTATTAAATCTAAATATATAGATATTAGCTACATAGTTAATCCCGTGACTCCAAGCATTTTCACTGAATCCACAGCTCAAGTATGGTTTTGCTGTAAGGGGCCAAACATAGTGCTAGACCAGCAAGATCATTTTAGCTTCTCTATTATAGCAGTTTCTTAAGTTCTAATGAATGAAAAAAAATGAAATGAACTTGATGGCACCGTATTCATTCTCCAAAAATAAAAAGTTGCACAGTCACGCAGATGAGAAGAGAATGAAAGATATACTTTCAAGTGGGGTTAACTCATTAAGAGACGACAACAATTTCGGCATGACACAGTTTGGTAGAACTGTTATTATGATTACAAAACTAGAATGAGAAAAAAATGTAATATATATTAGAGCCATCGAGATCCCATCAATTAAGATGAAACTCTTTCTTCATAGCCTTTAAGGTCACCAATCATTTATCCTATAATTACATCACTTAACTTGAATATGTAACTATTGGCCCTTTATGTTGATCTTGACATTACAAACAAAACTTTTCACTATATTATTTCGTCCACTGATAAGTAAAAAATAATAATAATAAATTTTAAAAAATCCACCAATTGACTGTCAATTCGCCTAGAAACACAAATTGAAGCATTTTCTTCGATTGAGAGAAAAAATTTGTACTTTATTCTCTGAATCCTAAAGAGAGCACTCAAAAAAAAACTTCAAGCACCAAGTCTGTACTGAGCAAACCAAGTCATGCATGTGAGCTAAATCAAAGAATGAGAATATTGATAGATATGCAGCAAGAGACATCTTATAGCAAAGAAAATTTTACAAATCAAAATCAATAATAAAAAATCATTATTAAATCACCTTTCCACAGTTCCTCTTGTGAACCATGTTGCATTACTGCTAGGCTCAGGCTCAAGAATAATTGTATAACCCCCCTTGGCCAGCTGTTCTTGAGCTGTCTTCAAGTGAGCCAGAAAAGGATTCAGTAAACCAGAAGCTATCTTCTCTGTCTTTCCCTTCGCAGATATGACTAAATCACACCTGAGATAAAGAGATAGATTGATAGAGAAAGAGAGAGTCTCATTTTCTACAGTAAAACAGTAACAATAAATTAACTAGAACAAGTGATTACAGCCAACACTACTAGCTATTCTAATATCTTAGATTTCACTCACGGCATATAGACAAATGGACACAAACTTTCATGAAATAAATAATTTCATCTCGACCAACAATGCAACAAAATATACATCCAGAATATCACAATTCCTGAACTTCCATAGTTACCATAACCAATAATGTTGATAACTAATCAAAACAAGTTTAACACGACTTCGGCATCAGTAACAAGCTAAGGACATGAATAATTCGAACTCCAATCCATTTTGATTACAAAAAATTATCTTTATTACCAAAAAAGTAAAATCAAATTAAAAATTAAATACAGAAAAAAGAAAAAAAAATTGAACCCCAATCCATTGGTATTCCTCCAAACGACATACCAATGTCACTTGATCATAACAAAATCAAAATGTAACTTAAACTATAATACATAAATCCAGCAAGCACGGTAAAATCAAAAAATTATGATATAAAAATTGTATATTAATAATCATAATTTTTGGAAGCTCTAGCTACGCACCCTTGATGTCCACAAACATGAACCACTAGCCAAAACAAAATCATTAATGCTACAATTCGGATCGAAAAAGAAACAAAATGTATTCAGTTTTCACAAAATAAATGTTCAGCAATCGATTAAACACGTCGAAGGAAACTCAGAAGCTAAATAACCAAAACTACCTGGTTCTAGTGGGCGTGAGCTGGAAAGAAGCTGAATCGAGCCTAGTAGAAGACTTCATTGCTGAGAGAAAAAAAAATTCAAGGGAAGCTAAGGGTTTTTTCGGGGACTAATGGGGTATCATGAAGCGGCAGTAGAAGTAGGATGAGAAAGGCAGAGAGAAAAAGAGTCGAGAACAGATTGAAAATCCTCGAACAGAGAAAATGGATTTAATGACGTACATTAACAACTTTGATTCTCAAAGATCGGACTCAGAATCTAAGTGTAAATGCGCATTCAGGGAGAGCAGAGAAGATGAACTGCAATGGAAATGCAGACTGGGAGAGGGTGTGAGATGACACTCCACCTAAGCCAGTAGCCTACTACTGTCCCACTCTCATGTGAGGGACAAATTAGTCATATAATTTTGTCTAATTTGTCCTTAATATCTTTATAATGAAAAAATGTCAAATCAACCATCATTTTTATTGTTTATGACAAATTAATTCCTAACTTTCTTTTCTAACAAATTAATCAATTACTTATGAAAAATTGTCAAATTTAACATCGTTGTCATATTTATCATTAAACGTGATGATGTGGCACTGCGACGGTTCGTCGACAAACCACTGCGGCTCCATAGTTTTTAAAAATTATGCGAAAACTTGGGATGAACCGCAGTGGTTTAGCTGTCATCGCTACAGTTTGTATGAAGCTGCCACGGTGTCTTGACACACTACTGCAGCATCTTGACACACCCCTGCGGCATCAGCCTAAATTGCAGCAGTTTACGAGACACCGCAACAGCGTCATCCGAAGCCGCAGCGATTTATTGTGTCTCGTTCCACGTTCCCATAACCCTAGTATATAAGAATCGTATGTAAGGTCTGGCGAGTTGACCGCAAACCATACGTCCTCGGGCAGGTGGAAGTGGAAGCAATGTTGAAATAGACTTCAACGACGATGTCCTGAGGGTTAGGGTTTTCGTCTTCGAAGTTTTGGGAGGCTAGGTTTCGTCGATATAGTTACAGGACTCGAAGTGCTCTGAGCTGATCGCATGCAATGGCTCGCCTCATAGCACTTCAAGTCTTATAACTGTACCGACAATGGCCGAAACCTACATCCCAAAACTTCGCAAACGAAAACCCTAACCCTCATAACATCGTCGTTGAGCTCTACTCCAACATTACTTCCACTTCCACCTCACCGAGGACATCGTGGTTCACGGTCAACTCGCCGAAGCATCGATTGAGGGATGTCTGCTATGTGAAATGACGTTTCAAATAAAGTGTCACAACGACGTTCACACTTGCTCGAGAAAGATGGAAAGCCGTCATGCTTCTACCAAATGGGTAACAAGCGGAGCATCGGTTTACATCACGACAAGTCCATCGAATATGGAATATCATATAATGGGATTGAGTGAGTAAACAAGCAATGATCATCTACAATAGTTTCTTGGAGCACACTGATTCTTAGAGCACATGCACATTATATGGTTGTAATAAAATTGGTTTGCAGTTGCAATGCACATATTTATATAGTTGTAATAGAATTGATTTCTAGTTATAATTGATTATATGTTTATCATAGAATTGATGACATGTTTATAATGAAATTGATAATTTAGTTGTTGATGATGAAATGAAAATTGATTATTATGAAACTATAAAATTAGCAACATTTCCCCAGCCACTATTTCACTTTGCTTGAATATGTGAAACCTGCACATGTTAAAAAATTGTTCAATGAAGCACGTATTAAACCGCAACGGTGTGACTATAAACAGTGGCGATGTCTCAGTAAACTGCTGCGATTTGTATGATGCCGCAGTAGTGTGTCAAGACACCCCAGCGGCTTCATACAAACCGCAGCGATGTGTCAAGACACCGCTGCGGTTCTTAGCTGAATCGCCGCGGTTCATCACAAGTCTTCGCATAGTTTTTAAAAACTATAAAGCCGGCGATTTGTCGACAAACTGCCCCAACGCCACATCAGCACGTTCTCAACAAACGTGACAACGATGTTCGCTTTGTCATTTTCTCATACGTCAATGGTTAATTTGTTAGAAAAAAAAATGATAGTGGTTGACTTGTCATTTATTGCAAAAGATGATGGTTGATTTGTCATTTTCCCCTTTATAATTTATAATTTTTATTTTATTTATGATAAAGTATAAATTAAACGCTAAATTTCTCTATCTATTCAACTTAAACCTTAATTTTTTTTATTAACAAAATAAACCTTGAATTTTGTATCGTAAATAAAATGAACTTTGAATCGATTTTTTTTATTTTTCTTGGTATGGTTCTGGTTAGATTTCGGTTTTAGTTTTTTTCGATTTAGACTCGGTTTGGAGTTAACTTTTAAAATTAAAATTAAAAATATATAATTATTATAATGTTGATTTGATTTTGTTGCAATAAGAACAAAATTGGACAGCATTTAATTTGTTCTTAGTGTAAAGTTTGAAGTTTATTTTGTTCAAACAAAAATTTGGAATTTTAATTAAACAAATCTTAAAGTTCGAGGTTATTTTATTCAAAAAGCAAAGCAACAGAGCCACCAAAGTTCACAGTTTATTTTGTACTTTGCCATTTTCTTTATATTTTTATATTGGTCAATGTATAATTTTAGAGAAGTCATTTAGAAATTATACCTTAAAACTATATTTTTTACAAATATAACCTTGATCTTTTGATTGTTAGTAATTTAAACATTGTTTGTTAAATTCAGCACGTATTGTATACATGACAGTCTAATTTTTTAACCCAAAAACATAAAACGACACATGTCACATGTCGTAAACTAAGTGGATATCTCTCTCATTTTAACCGAATTAATCTTTGTTCATACTTTAAAATTTTGATTTTTTTGAAGTATAATATATTCATATTTTAATTTACATTTCTTCAAACTATAATGTAATATAATTATTTTCACGTAATTAAATATCTCAATAAGTAATACATAATTATGTGAGTTTAGATTTATTAATTTTATTATGTTAAAGTAAATAAAAATAAATCATGTAATGATATATTTTCTAAATTAAATAATTATTTTTTTATTAATAAAAGGTAAAAATAATATAAACAAATAAAGAGGTGGGAAAGTAAGAAGGATCATGTCGGAATTCCAATAAAATGTGCCGGCAACCAACTACACTAATAACGGTGGACGTGCATGAGAATGTTGCGTGAAAGGACGAAATTAGTCATGATTTCATCAACGGCACAATTGAAGTGGGTCCCATCAAGGTATTGGGTTGGGGACATGGGGTGGTGGCTCCTTAAAAAGGAAAATGACAAATCAACCATTGTAATTTTAGGTCAATGATAAATTAACCACTGTAATTTAAGTTTTAATAAGTTAACTACTAACGTATGAAAAAATAACAAATTTAACATCGCAGTGATGTTTGCCGTTAAAAATTAGTCAGGACGCCGCTGCAGTATTGTGTGTTGAGAAAGAAAACATAAAGTTTTGTCTAGACGCCGCAGGGGTGTCGTGAGGACGCCCCTGCGGTGTCCAGGGACTCCCCTGCGGTGTTCTCATGACACTCCTGCGGTCTCCTTTAAAATCAATGTTTTTATTAGATTTTCGACCTCTTCAACTTCAAACGACCATAATTTTCGCTACGAGTGTCAGAATTGGACGCAAAATGTATCAAATTGAAGCTTACTCAGAGATCTACATTTATTATATGGTTTTCCCTATGACCCCCCTGTTTCGACCCCTAAATCCATCGTCTAAGCCCTCAAATCTGCAATTTAATAATATGTTTAACCCTAAATTATGTAAGACGCCGCGGAGGCGTCCCGGGACACCGCCGAAGCATCCTAGGAAACTGCAGCGGCGTCCTTGGAAACCCCGACGACATCCCGACTACGTTTTAACAGCGAATGTAACTGCGATGGATGATTTGTCAATTACACGTACGTTAGTGGTTAACTTGTTAAAACCTATACCACAGTGGTTGACTTGTCATTGACTTGAAACAACGATGGTTGATTTTTCATTTTCCCCTCCTTAGAAACAACATTTTCCAATTAATAATAAATTTAAAAGTAAACAATATGTTATTTTAATTATTTATAATTAATAAACATTACGTTAAAAAATAAACTTAATATTATTTATATTTAAATTATCTCATAATCTGTAATTTTTCAATCTGCTTTGAATTAAAGTTTGCATAATTTTATTATTGAAATTAGCATAAAACGCATTATATTAAGTATGGAAGAAAACTCTATTTATATATATATATATATAATTCATATTTCACTTTTTTAAGTGAAGTAAGATTGTGCACATACACTGATATGATTCGAACCTTTACATGGATGATCATGGCCTTCACATGACAGGCTACCACATAATCATTGAAGATATACTAAATTTATTATTTCAATTAAAACCATAGAAATATATGTTAATTTCATGTAAGAGTAAAACTAAGTTAGTCCATTTAAGATCTCTCCCAAATTGAAATCAAACCGAACAGGTTGTATTATTAACTTTAGGTATTGAAATCGAATTTATCAAGATTATGAACTAAATCGACGTCCAACCCTGGTCTTTCTGTTGCATTTAGATCTAGTTTTTGCTTAATTTGTCACACAATTTTGATTGATTTTGGTCAATTTATTATATGTTTTTGTTGGTTTTTTTTTTTGCTTGTAATTCTATAGATTTTACAACAAATAAATAAATGAAAACTAACCAACCCCGATTAGAACCAAAAAAAACCTTGGTTCAGTTCTAAGTTCGATTTGGAACCGAACGGAATTAACCCATTCGGTCAAGTTCAACTAATTCCAATAGATTCGGTCTAGTCCATGCATTGAATGTACAAATAGTTTATCCTTATTTTATGCACAATTGTTTGTTGATAGGAGTATTCATTCATTCAAGATAATTGTTATCCATGATAAATTGTAATAACTTCATTTCACTTTTAAATGAATGTATCATAGACGTTATGTTAGAGTATAAATATGCATTTGTCTAAACTGGTCATTTTAAGTAGAATACTAGTCTCCCGGAATTTATAAAAATTTTCAATTGCACGATTTTTTCTGAGCGTTAAGGTCACACGAGTCAAAACGTTAAAAAAATTTTCCTTTTTTGGGGGGTTCAACTTAAATTTTGGCACCATTTTATGATAGGATAGGAATGATTCTACAGCAAATGCCAGAATGGAAGTGTCACTCTTGTGACAGAGCAGAGGAAGAAGATGAAAAGAGAAAGTTAGACCCTAGATATGAAGATGCCAATTCATTGGCGTTTGTTGTATTTAATGTTTTGGATTTTATGTTCAAGTCGCGTTTGGATACGGTGGAATTGGTGACGGAAAGAAAGTGTTTTTCAATTCGAAAGTTAATTTCTTTGTTTCGTTTTTATGGAATCAAACAGATTGTTAGAACGCGACAAACTTGCCAACTCAATAAAAACTGGGCTAAGGTCTTAGCCGACGGGTTACGTTGATCCAATGTCGTTAGGCTCACGAGACATGTTTATTGAAAGAAATTCGTAATTCAAATCTACTCGAAATCAAAAATGGGTCGTTTCAAAGCTCTATTTTCTTATGAAGGGTAATGTCAAATTTACCATCCGATTGTACATTCAAATCTTACTTCCTTGCATGGGGGTTATGCGTCACTAATCAATTGGTGTAATAATAAAGATAAACGACAAATAGTTAAAATAAGATAATTACACAGATTAATGAGTGACACATTGAAAGATAAAATTAGAGTGTAGAATTTAAAAGTAAACCTAGCAATACTCTTCGTGTAATATTAGGTGACTACACATGCATTGCACGTGAGCGTCGTATCTCATGTGTTTGAGGGAGTTCATGTGTCATTATTTATTATCTTCAATTTATATATGTCAAAAGCCAAAAGGAATTCATGAATCATAAAGGAAAATTCAAGTAGAATATAATTCTAGAGATGGGATCGAAAAGGATTTTAATACGTGAGTGAGTCAAAACATATCAAAATGCATGGATTGATCAACTCGAATAGATTGTAAAATGAGCGATCATGAAACATTATTTTCCACCTAATTGTCTCGATATATTGAATGGATGAGCATTAGAAGTCAGGTTGATTGTATTGTTCAATGTAAGAGTAATGTTACATTTATTTGTAATTATTATTTTTTGACATGACAAACATTGATTGGTGCAACGCGCCAGGAAGTAAGAACGGAGTGTAGGAATAAAGAGTAAACATAATAGTATTTTTAAGATAATATTTTTCTCATACGTCATGTATTAATTAAAAGAAAATTAATTTATATAATTATTAATATGAATAATATTGCATAGGCAACAAATGATTTTGATTGAAACTTAACATATAAAAAATCACATTTGTCTTGGCATAAAAAATCACGGCAAAACTGTAATATCGTATTTGCTCGATTGGAAAACGAGATATCAAGTTATTGTTTCAAATATCCACTAACTTATTTTTTAGTGTGACAACTCTTTTATGGATTATGGTATGTATTTTACTTGAATATGATGCAATGTATTAGAAGACAAAATCAAGCAAATTGATAATTAAAATTGAATAAAGTACAAATTAAATCTTAAACTGTAGTATGTTCAACTTAAATATTAAATTTTATTTTTCAACAAAATGAATCTCATTTTTTGGTGTTCGTTCAACTTAAACTCTGAATTTTTTTAACCAAATAAATCTCGAACTTTGCACTATGAACAAATAAAAATATATTATTGAAATTAGAGCATGATTGGTTTTGCCCAAACCGATATTATATTATTTACATATTTTTTTAGTTTTAATTTTAAATATTACAAAAAAAAAATCAAACTAAACTAACCAAAATTTGTCCAAAATGACCATAAACCAACTAAAAATGACCAAAAACTGAGTCCAAATAGAAAAAAATCTAAAATAGAAACTAAACTAGAATTTAACCGAGCAAAACCTAAAAAAAACACTTTGAGATTCATCTTATTCACTATTCAAAGTTAAATGTTCATTTAAAAAAAAAAAGTTAAGAATTCAAGTTAAACAAAGTCCCCAAAATTCATAATTTAATTTCCAATATTTGTATTAAAATGACTATAGACTAAACTAGTCATGTCATATGGTAGTTCGGCGCAGCGCAGGCCTGTACTAGGGTTCTAAAAGTTCAACCCACAAACAAACTCAAACTGGTTTTAAGGTCTTGCGCCGTACATGGACTAACAAAATTCATGCATGCGTTCATGCATCTTTGAAAGTAGTAAAAGCAGCAGTTTTTTCTTAGATTGATACCTACCTTGTATGCATGGAACCAGGTCGATAACAGTCTCTCTCTCTCTCTCTCTCTCTCTCTGAGTCACTGCTACCCAAGGCATATATAACACAGGCAAACTTAGACCGAAGAAGGGGCAAGAAGAAAAGAGGAAAGATGAAGAAGGAAAGAGGAGCAAAGGGGCACTTTGTGGTGTACGTGGGGAAAGAACAGAGAAGATTTGTGGTTCCATTGAGTTACTTAAAAACCCCATTTTTCCAAGAATTGCTTGCAGAAGCTGCAGAGGAGTATGGGTTCAGAAGCCAGAAGAGAATCGTTTTGCCTTGTGAAATATCAACTTTTCAAGCCCTCATCCAACCCTCCAACCCTCCCACTCCTTGATACTACCTACACTACGTTGTATTCTTTTTCTACTAATTATTTTATTTTTTTAGTTATATAATAATTAATATGATCGCTTCAATTTCACTCGTAATTAATTTGCAGTCTTCTCGTTCTGGCCATCCTAAATTGTTGGTTTTTCACCGTCCGAGGGCACTTGAAATCTTGGTTCAAATAGAAATTATGAGTTTGACTAAAAAATGATAATTAAATAGATGATATTATTGCCTACAATAATGTTTAGATTTTTTGTAGTATTTTATATCAATATTATATTATATTTAATAAAATAAAATAATTGTTTATAAAAGCTCTTAATGCATTGTGTCTTTTGTAGTTGGAAGGTACGAAAGTCAAAGAGTATTTTTGTGACAACTCTAATTTGTTTAGTGTATATAACCACGGATTCCAAATACACTATTTCAAAGGCATATACAAAAATAAAGGTAATACTCGGTGGCTACAACTCACTAAGAATCATGATCAATTTTAGGTTCACACCTAGAGATATGGTACAATCAGTTATCTCATTACTCTATTTCACACAAAAACATCATTCAATAAATGAATGTGCGTAATAAAAAGAGGAACCTTATATAGGTCTATCAAACTTGGTTCACACGACAAAGTTGATCAATAAAATAAATATACATGCTCAAGTAAAAATATGTCTAGTGTAAACATACATATAATATAGAAATCAACATGTCATAAAAACAAGATATGTCATAAAATATGAGAACACGTCTTAAATAAGTTTTAATGAAAACTATAAAATGTTTGACATAAAAATAAATTCCTACGCCTACCAGAGTCCAAAGCCTAAGAATCAAAAAATCAAATGTAATATCGGACAATTTCTATATAAGAAATTTTTATTTTATTTTTATATTGGGATCAAATTAATTGTCTCCCCGTTTTAGGGGAGCGTTTGATTTCCGTTAAGGAAATCGTCCATTTCCTTAAACAGGGAGAGCCTCTCCTACTTCTCTCTCAAAAACACACACATCTGTCTCATTTTTTCCATCTGTCTCACTTTTTCCTCTGCCTTAGCTATTTTCGTTCCCACAAAACAAATCCGCAATCGGCGTGTCGAAAAAGGGTCGGATGATTCGGTCATTTGGGCTGGGTCATTCCTCGTTCAGTCTCGTGTCCCATTTGGGTCGTGACAGAACTTTTGGTATCAGAGTCAAATTCCATCTTGAAAAGTGATATTAATAAGATAGTATAGTAATATACAAGGATTTACAAATAATGTGCTTAATAACAAAGTACAAATAGTAATTTGCATTAAGGTGCTGCTAGAAACTCATCTTAAGGTTTCGCTTGTAGATAAAAGCATTTCCCTAATTGGACATAAGTAATTTAGAGCAGTCTAGATTTATTTGGAGGCGATAACGAGTACCATTTGTAAATGATTAGAAACAACATTTCTAAACATATGAGTCTGTGAACTCTTCTGGGTTATGTGTGTGTACCTGTGAAATTTAAACTTAAAAAAACTATCATAGAAATAAATCCAAAACTTCAATTTCCTTCCAAAATCCAATGCTTACTCTTTTCGTGTAATACCCCAAAATTTATCGGGCTCAACTATTGAAAATATAATGGAATAGATTAAATTAGACGGGTAATTATTATCGAGAATAATTTAAAATAAACCGAGCGTACAAATTAGGTCGATTAATGTATGATAAGTATAGTATATCATAAATGAATAAAAGATAAATACAATAAATAGTTAAATTTAGATTAAAAATATAAAAAGAAAATTGAATAAATATTATAAATAAGAAAATTACTATTGTATCTAACTATTACCAAGTGGATGCATCTCAACCATCCATTCACTATTGTACCTAACTATTACCAGGTGGATGCATCTTGATCATCCATTTACTATTGTACAACCATTCATTTACTATTGTACAACCATCCATTTACTATTGGACCTAACTATTACCAAGTGGATGCATCTCAACCATCCATTTACTATTGCACCTAACTATTACCAATGGATGCATCTCAACCATTCATCAATTTCCATTCATGCCTATAAATAGGTTCCAAATCTTCATCCAATCCACACCAATTTGAAGAGAAGAGTTAGAGAGAAAATGAGAGAGTGTTGAGAAGGAGAAAGGGTGAAGAAATAGTGAAATTTTGTGGGAATTTCGGAGTAATATAGTTCAGGGGTAGATTTGTCACTTTGGTCATAAGTGGAGTTTTCGAATGAAGGAAATTACGCGGTTGGTCTAGAAACTTCGGTAACAATTCCCGACCCTCCTTAAGTTAGTTATTTGTTAGTTATATTATTGGCATATTATTTTAGAAATATTGAATTAAATATATTACCGTTATTATCGCCAAAATTATATTGAAATGTTTAGTTCAATATATTACCATTATTATTGCCAAAATTATATTGAAATGTTTAGTTCCATATATTACCGTTATTATCGCCAAAAATTATAGTGAAATGTTAAATTCAATATTACCGTTATTATCGCTAAAATTATATTGAAATGTTTAGTTCACTATATTACCATTATTATCGCCAAAAATTATAGTGAAATATTAAATTCAATATACCGTTATTATCACCAAAAGTGTATTGAAATGTTAAATTCAATATATTAGCGTTATTATCACCAAAATAAATTAGGAATAATCAATTAAAATATAATAGTGTTATTATCACCATGTTGCTTAGAAATAAAAATATACTGTTATTATCACAAATAATATTGGTGGTATAATTGTACTGTGCAAATAAGTTTTGTCTAAGGAGATTGGTATTTAAGAGGATCCATTGTGACCCACCAATGTGTCCTGGGAATTTATTTGGAACGAATATTCTGTCTAAGGAGACTGGTTCTAAGTGATCTGTCAAGAACCGCCAGTCTTTCCTGGGAATATTCTGATCGGTACTATCCACGATTTATGAAATAAACAAATTAATATATAATGGATTCTAATTCATAAATGTTATTGTGAAGGTATTAACGAGGAAAAGGGTAGCGATCTAAACACGCTAAGGAATCCAGGTAAGTTGATACTTACTGTGCTTTGGTCTTCGGACCCTACACCACAAGAATTAGGAGTTGTATGCTGATTGTTATTGCTTTTATAGAATATTTAGGTGGTTTACAGTTTTACCATAAATTGAGCATGTTTCGTACATTGTGTTATTATTTGATGGATGTTTACTAGATTTAGGTTCTTTTAATGATATGTTTTATAGATGAACATGTTTAAGATTATAATAGGACTGTATGAACATCATGCATCATGGTTTTTTTTAAATGATATGAAAATGGATTTTTATGAATGAATTTGAAAAGAGAATGAAAATGAATAATGGTAAAAGTTAACGTAAATAAAGAGTGAGCCCGAGGTTCTCTCCGGGGCACTCGATAAAGTAAAGGATGAGCCCGAAGTTCTTTCCGGGGCATTCTGGTATTAATGTCTAGAATAAGTCCGAGGTTCTTTCCGGAGCATTCTGAGACTAAGGCTTAGAGTAAGCCCGAGGTTCTTTCCGGGGTACTTTGGGACCAATGCTATAAAGTTCAGGGTAAACCCGAAGGTCTTGCCGGGGTATTCTGGATAGAAAAGAAAAGTGAAATATGGAAAAAGAAAAGAAATGGGAAAGAAATGAAAATGGAAAACGAAAAATGATTTTAAAATGCATTGCATGTTTATTTTATTTTCTATCACTTACTGAGCAATAGGCTCATCAGTTAAGTCTTGTTGGTGTAGGTGATACAAGTGTTGATGTACCAGCAGAGGAGGAGATATTTCAGGAGGATCCCTTAGTTTATCAGCCGGGTTCGACCTGATTGGTTATGGCTCACAATATAATGAGTAATTTAAATAAATATTTTGTAATCTTAAACTTTTATTGGAAGACATGAAATATGTTTTAATATCTATTTCCGCTTGAATAACTCTGATTTATATTGTTAAAAAAAAATTAAGAGAAATAAAACGGGTCGTCACATTTCGTATTTGGAATTTGTTAGTCTAAATTCGACCCTTATGTTTGAAAATTCAAAAACTGTTGGTAAAGACTTCTAATTAGTCTTTAAATTGTACAATTCGGCACTAATGTAAGTTGCTACTGTAACATCCCGTATTTTCAAAATACGTAAAATTCAAAACTTTTCTTTTCATAAAAACATCAGAGTCTTTTTTCTTCATAAAGCTCGATCGCTAACATCCGATCGCTTTTGCTTTCATAAAACCCGATCGCTAACATCTGATCGCTAAAACTCTTTACTTTCACTTTTCTCAATTTACGCTAAAAAACCATAACATTCTTTGAATAAAACACATTGGAATAAAAACAAAATTAAAAATAAGAAATAATATACAAAACTCTTTTTCAAATACTTTTCCTTTCACTTTCTAGCCCAGCCAGTCATAAGATCCACCCGTGCAAATCCATCATCAACTGTCCTTCATCTGTTCATCTGTTGATCGTTCGTACCTACATCACAAGACCTAAACTAATGAGCCTAACACTTAGTAAGTGATAAAGTGAAGTGCAGATTATATGCATGATCATACAATGCAATTTAAGTCAAGAGTGTATACATGACAAACACCGTAGGACCATGAGTAACCCGGTCAATCCACAAAGGAGCAATATATATATCAATGAATTACCCAGGCCGTATACACTCATTTGTTACGAGAACGTTGGGGTTTTCGGAATAGAAAACAATGAACCCTGGTATCCCATGTCGCTAACCTATTTTCTTTCTAATCCGTCTAACACGGATCTATATGACAATGGGACGTCATTAACTTCCCGAACCCCCACATGCCTATATACATAGATTATTATGTCATACAATATGTACGTGGACTTATACAATCCTATATGCAATAAATGTCTAATAAACACTTCATTAAAAGAACCTAAATCTAGTAAACACACAACAATCAATCATAATTCTTGCAATGTAGGGTCCGAAGACCAATGCACAGTAAGTATCACTTACTTGGCGTCCATAACGCCTTTCTGTTTCTTTTCTCTTCTTCGTACCTTCAAAACCATAATAACTATGCATTAATAACAATTTCCTAAACCTTAACACTTAATAATCTCATTGGTCAATTTCATTTCCTAGCAACCTCACAATACCAATTCCAAGATCTTAAATAACGGAATAGCAATAACCTACAATGTTGCTCATTCCATCAATGTGTCATGGTAAATAAACTTTACAAAATCGAATAGTACTTCATCATAAATTCATATTTCTCACAACAGAGTAGAGAACCAGTGAAGTCCTAATTTAACTTGAAATTACTTGGTGAATACTTTCTATATCCTTAATCATTCAACAGACATCTAAACCAAGGCCAATATAATATCTAAATAAATACAATCCAACGTAGGCGAACATCCAATAATCCATTCACTATCTTCAAGTGTACAACTTCAGGCCAACATCAAACAATGAATGATTTCATTACCTGAAGTATGTCCAAAAACAGCAGTACATCACATTCCTTAGAAATTGTCAGCATGTCGGCCATCCATCAGCAGCTATTCATCCATTGTCCATTTTGCAGTAACTCACAAACAGAAACAAAAAACAAATGGTCATAACCCAAGACCAACCAACCTAACAAATTATCCAACAAATCATTTAGACTGTCAACACCTTCGATCATTCAATATGCCATAGACAACCTTAACTCAAACTTATATTCATACAACTTTCTCTTCCCATATTGCAAGCCAATAATCAACACAGAGTTAAAGTATAAAACAGACAAATTCATTCCCAACATTTCATGATTTATAGAATTCAAACGTAATTCATCAAACGTCTAGCTTCTTAGAATTGTCGACAGAAGACAATTCAACAAATCATATGCACAGCCCTTTTCCAACAATACCCACAACACTATCACACTTTCCAAGTCTGAACAGATTATAATTTACTGCATAACTCATAGAACTCAAAGGAAGAGGGAAGGAAAGCACTCACCAGCCAACACCCGAGAAGAACGAAACACCCAGAATCAATAGCCTTACTCATTTACAGGGGAGCTGCCGCGTGGAAGCCTCCTTCCAGCTGAAGAAATCAAAGTAAAATGGATTACAAAAGAGAGAGAGGCATCATATTTAAATGGGGTTTTCAGCCAATTTTGCCCTTCCGGATGTGGTGCGTCGTCCGCATCGTCCGAAACCAGTTTTCGGACGAGAAAACACGTCCCCAGTCCTTCGTCCTTACCGTCTGAAATGTATATTCGGACGTAATTTAGCGTCCACATGAGTCATCCGCAGTCGTTCGAATGTGTCCAGACTTAGGACAAAGTTATTTTCGGACGCCATTTTTCTCTCGTCCGCTTGGTCCGCTACCATCCGAAAGTCCCCAGAATTAGAACAGATTCATTCGAACGCCATTTTTCTCTCATCCGCAGTTATCCGCAACAGTCCGAATTGTCCCAGATTTGGACAGATTCAAAGCGGGCGGTTCTGCTATCGTCTGCAGCGTCCGCGCTGTGACAGTTTTAGAGTTGAGGATGCCACCAAATACCGTCCCAACTCGTCCCAAAATCTATTTTCCTCAGTTAAACATTATAACATATTGATTACGTCATACGTCATTAGTAATATCCCGATAATTTATTCGACTAATTCGAATATCTCCAATTATTTTTCAATTATCAATTTTAAATTCCAATATAGAAATTCGAGATATTACAGCTGCGTAGGCAGTTGGAAATATTTAAACCAAACATTAGAGTTGTTCAAGTGGATCGATGACTTCAATAGAGAATTCTCTGATAGTGGCTTATATTAAAATCCCGTAGAATAAAATTATAAAACATGTCTAGTGTTTGTGAGCGGAGCTTACTCAATGAGTGTTGAAAATTGGGTAAGGGTGATGCAAAATTAACGTGACTACTATCAAAGTCCCAATAGAGTATTGGGTAGGATTTATAATTTTTTATTTAGAGAAAAGGGCTAATGTATAGTGGAAGTCTCTTAAATTGGATTAACCATTAGATTTGTTGATGTGGACTCAATTTGAAGCAATGTTTAAAAACAACTATTGAAGCACTAGTAATTGCTAGCATATGATCAGTGTTCATCATGATTTGGATCATGAGAGTGTGACCGTAGAGAAGTTAGAAAATTATCTAATTTTGAGTTTTCCCTGAATAAAAGATATGAAATGTGTCTCGTTTGTTTGATCTGCTACCCTTATTTTTGACGGGTATGAATATTGGTTGATCTGATAGTTATACACAGATTAGTTTGATGTAATCGTAGACATGGATTAATTGAACTTATGCAAAGCTAAAATCGATTGTTATCAGAAAAATATTACCCTTATATTGGAAGACGGAACGATCCTAGTGTAACATCCCTCATTTTTAAAATGCGTAAAATTTAAAACTTTCTTTTCGTAAAACATCAAAGTCTTTTTCTTCGTAAAATTTGATCGATAAAACCTTTCACTTTTTCATCTTTCTCATCTTACTTTCATCTTTCTCAATTTACTTTCAAAAACCATAACATTCTTTATAAGAAATGCAGCGGAATAAAAACAAAACATTAAAGAATAAGAAATAATTTACAAAACTCTTTTTCAAATACTTTTCATTTAACTCTTTACCCCAGCCAGCCACAAGAGCCACCCATGCAATACACCCATCAACTGTCTTTAACCTGTTCATCTGTTGCTTGTTCATACCTACATCACAAGACCTAACTAATAAGCTTAATGCTCAGTAAGTGATAAGATGAAATAAAATGCAATGCATGACCATACGATGCAATTTAAGCCGAAGTCCATACATGACAAACACCGTGGGACATGAGGAAGCTGTGGCCAAGTAATTACATATAACATCTCATGTGCTTTCTCATGTCGTATGTACTTTTTGTTCCGAGAACGTTGGGGATTTCAGAACAGGAGACAATGAACACTCGACCCCATGTCTTTAATCTATTTTCTATCTCATTGTTTCATTTATATTTTCATTTCCATTTCGTTATAACTCATGGGGTGTCATTGTCATCGCGAACCCCCACACGCCCTTTACATATATTATTATGTCATACAATATACACGTGGATTCATACAACCCTATATGCAATAATGTCTAATAAACATATCATTAAAAGAACCTAAATCCATGTCATTGTTATTCCCGAACACCCACACGCCTATTTATATAAATTATTATGTCATACAATATGCACGTGGATTCATACAATTCTATATGCAATAAATGTCTAATAAACATATCATTAAAAGAACCTAAATCTAGTAAACACACAACATACAATCCTAATTCTTGTGACGTAGAGTCCGAAGACCAAGGCACAGTAAGTATCACTTACCTGGCGTCCATAACGCATTTATGTTTCTTTTTCCTTCTTTGTACCTTCAAAACCATAACGACTATGTATTAATAACAATCACCTAAACCTTAACAATTATAACGGAATAGCAATAACCCACAATGTTAATCATTCCATCAATGTGACTTTATTTTACCAAAACTGAATAGTTGTTTGTCATAAAACCATATTTTTCACCATAGAGTAGAGAACTAGTTAATGCGCCTACGTTAATACGAAATGACCAAATGAATACTTTATAAAGCCGTCGTCACATAACCTTAAGCATTCAAGACTTAGAGCCAACAACGATGTAACGTACATTATTCACTCTTCTCAGTTTAACCAATAAATCAAGGGGCAGAAACCAACACGAAACTATTACTACACAACAAACTATCCCAACAAAAACCCATGATTCTTGACAAACTATACATCAATTAATCAATCCAACTAGCCATTCTTCGCAATAAGCCATACAGAACACAACTTCCCAAACAAGTATTGGTTCTGCCACATCAGTCAAAGAAACAGAGCATTTATGCACTTTCCACCAAACATTAGACTTTCTAAATTATCCCTCAACAATACTTACCCAATATTTACAATATTCCACTGTAGTAAGACTAGATAGTGACCAAATGGAATAATAATACCTACACCATATAACAAGAATCTTCAAAGTATATCACTTGGCAGAAACCAACTAACGAACCAACCGAACACTCAACCAAGGTAGAGAATCAGATTTTCCATTAACAAAGTACAACAATTCACCACTACAGCGTATAATCCAAAGAACAGAAAACTCAATTCATTGCACAATTTCAAGGAGAGAAAACCAACTTACCAAGGAGAAACCGAGGGAACCATCCATCCCCTGCACTTCCTGCCATTATGCAGTCACCTTTCCATCACAATATCCAACCATTACAACTCAAAAGTATAACAACTGACAAGGTACGAGCAGGAAAAGAATTCATCACCTGCATAACTTTCAGTGCAACACCGAATGGAGGAACACTCGAGAGAACTCCTCACACTCTGTACTAACATAGAACACCTCTCCTGCTAATTTTGTTGTTGCCATCCATTTATAGCCGAGGAGTGGACTCTACTGACACTAACCTGGAGGAGAAGTGTACACCGATACACTTACACTAATTACACAGAAGAGTTGCCGCGTGGAAGACTCATGCCAGCTCAAGCACTGCATATACCAGCTCATCGGTGGACCAATTTGGACTGAACCGAACCAACTTCCCAGCGAACCGAGCCCTGTCTCCATAGCCAAATCGTCCCTGCCCTTGTCAACCGAAGTGAATTCTCGGCCACCATTTGACCGAAATCCATTCAATGCCAGGGAGAAAAACACGAAACCAAGTGAAATCATCAACGAGACTTACCTTCATCGACGATTTGTAGCTTCAAATCGTCCCTGCAAGCCGCGGTACACCGAGCCCTAGCTCGCAGTCGCTTGCCGCACAACATCGTCGTCCGACGCTCCCTCGTTCGCCGGCGACCCTTCGAGCCCGAGCCTACGTCGTCGTCGAGCTCGTCGCCTCCCTTCCTCGCGTCGCAATTTCTCTCCCGCCGATCGCCCTCTCTGTCTGTCTCGCTCTTTCCTTCAAATGGCCGAAGGCCATCTTTTTATTTGAATTAAACTGGTTCCTGAACCGGTTTAATTAATCATTTTCCTCCCTTCAAATTTAACTAATGAATTCTTTAATCTTCATATATTTTAATCCCATTTTATTTAACCTTAATTATTATTCTAATAATTTTCAATATTAATTACGTCTTTAGCAACTTCATGAGTAATATCCCGATAATTTATTCGCCTAATTAAATATCTCCAATTATTTTTTAATTTATTATTTTTAAATTCTGATATAAAAATTCGGGATATTACACATAGTATATCCAAGTAATTATTGTATGTTTCTTATTGATCTTATTTTGCTAGCCTATTTGGGTGGTCAGAGGAAATTGGAGTCTTATAGGTGTATTTTTGCTATTAGCAATGACCTTGTTACGGTTAGACGAGATTCTAATTTGTCAGTTATTTGTGATTACCCTGATGTTTTTTTGAGGATCTGTTTGGGTTGCCACCCGACCGCGATATTAATTATTTTTACATTGGTTTGACGTCCGACACTAGTGCAATTTTGATTGCTCCATACCACATGACTCATACTGAATTGAATAAACTGAATGTTAAGTTGAATGATTTGTGCAAAAATAGTTTATTCGAAATAATATTTCACTATGAGGTATGCCCATTTTATTCGAAATGGTTTATTCGAAATGTCGTTAACTTTAACTCTCAGAAATTTCTAGGGTTCGCTAATCACTGACAAAATATCGAAGAATATCGCGAGGTGTTCACTGTGTACTTATATAATTTGAAGTAATATTAAAAAATCGCTGCGATTTAGCATGACGCAGTTGCGGTATCTCAAGAGACACCGCAAAGGTTTAGCATGACACTGCGACGGTTTATTGAGACACCGCTGTGGTTCCTGGATGAACTGCAGCGGTTCAAACCAAATTTGACTTTTTTTTTTGAAAAACCACGAAGTCAAAACTCCACATCAGCACGTTAACGGCAAACGTGTCAGCGATGTTCACTTTATCATTTTTTCATACCTCAATGGTTAATTTGTTAGAAAAAAAGAATAATAGTTTACTTGTCATTGATCGAAAACGATGAGGGTTAATTTGTCATTTTTTAAAGAATTTTTTATTGTGAAATAAAATAATTTAAAATATAATAAGTAAAATAAATAATTTAAATTATATTTAAATAACACGAGGGAAGATTCTCTATACGACAAAATGATGGCAGGTGGACCGTCCTTTGCTGCGCACACTTGTGTACCTCCTTCTCTTTTCACAAAATCAGGAAACAAAAAGTTTTCACCTACAACCACAAGCACCAACACAAATTATACGAGCCCTTGGATTAAAGCCGATCATCATGAGTAGTAATCAACGGTTCACATACGTCCACCTTCATATCTCAGCGCCTGCCACCCGTATATAACAGCTTCGGAGCATTACCATTCCCTCGCTGTACGAATCATCTTGTCGGATTCACTCTCTGAATTCCGCTATTCTTTTAAACTTTTGGTACTTGCTCTACGTTCGAGGATTCAGCCAATAAATCAGGTTCATAAACTCGAATACCAAGCTTTGCACTGAATTACTCGAAAGTTGAAGTTGCTTACTGTGAGTTGCGGATCGATTATCGGACGGCTTTGACTGCCGTCGAGGCAGGTGGGACAATAATGGAAATGGGAAACGAATTGAGCTCCGATCACACTTCCGTGGTTTCGATGAACTTATTCGTTTCTCTTCTTTGCGCCTGCATTGTTATCGGCCATTTTCTTGAGAAAAATCGTTGGTTCAATGAGTCTATTACGGCTCTCATTATTGTGAGTAGATTATTAAACTATCTTATCCACAATGTTTCTTTATACAAACAGAATATTCAATTTGATCGTGGGAAATGATTTCAGGGTTTATGCACTGGGGTGGTTATATTGCTTACGACCAGAGGAAAAAGCTCACGTTTGTTAGTGTTCAGTGAAGATCTTTTCTTCATCTATCTTCTTCCCCCCATAATATTCAATGCTGGGTGAGCTTCATGTTTTCATTATGATGTTCGAAACAACTTGAAAACGACAGAGTTTGTTCCAACTTAAAATTTAGTTTATCTTAAGCTAGCATGATTAAGCAAAGATCTTTTAGTTTAAATGATGCCTTTACTTTAGATTTTGATTGACTTTGCTCACTGCTCTTCTGATCTAAGGTTCCAGGTGAAGAAGAAGCAATTTTTCCTCAACTTTATGACTATCATGCTCTTTGGAGCATTTGGCACTCTCATATCCTTTGGAATTATATCATCAGGTACACTCAATAACATGATTTATAATCTTAAATATTAAGTGTTTCTCTCTCTTTTTTCTTGAGAAGGATTCTCCAAATCTCATCTATTGTATTTTCCGTCTTTTAATATACTTTGTTTCTTATATAAAAAAAAAACTTGTCATGTTTTGCGAATGAACGACCAAGGAATATGAATTTCGATTCGTTATTTTAGTTTATCTTTTGCTTCTTTGGTTTGTTCAAATTGGTTTATTTTTGCCAATCGAAAACTATGATTGTATTAGCAGTTCATGATTTCCTGTAGGTGCCTTCCACTTTTTTCGGAAAATAGGAATTAGTTCACTTGAGATTACCGATTATCTAGGTATTGTAAATACAACTTCAGATGTTTCAATCCCTTGTCTCTTACTCTAATTTTTGTTTCTGCTTATCTGAGGCATCTTTCTTCCTTTATTTAGCAGTTGGCACCATATTTTCTGCAACCGATTCAGTTTGCACTCTGCAGGTATTGTGATAGGCCTCCAATCCATTTCACCTGTATTAGGCATAAAAAGAATTGAGAAGTTGTAATTGTAGTTGATTAGTAGTTGTATGAGCAGGCAAATAAATGTAAAAAATAGCTAATTGGGGATAAAAGCTAGCCGAATATTAGGGGGGGAAATAGTAGTGAGAAGGTAGGCAATTGTTGAGCAAAGTGTAGAGAGACTTCAGACTCTCGAATTCTGGAGGTAGGTTGTAATCTTTTAATTCTTCAATAATATTCTGAGGTATTCTTGAGGAATTCTCGACAAGAATCATTTAAATTCCTATCATAATGCTAGGAAATGATATTGGAATTCTATACATTTTAATTTTATACTCTAATCTCACACTTTGACGTGACGTTTATATCATTCACTAATTGATTCGTATAATCTATTATTTTTAAATATTTATATTATATTATAATAATTCTGTCAACGAGTGAACGACACGTAAACGTCACGTCAGGATGTAAAATTAGAATGTAATCGTAGCATTGCCCATTCTATATTGTCCAAAAAAAACTAACCATCTTCTATCTTTTTCCGTTAGTGTAGGTTCTCAATCAGGATGAGACTCCCTTTCTCTACAGCTTGGTTTTTGGGGAAGGGGTTGTTAATGATGCTACATCAGTGGTGCTATTCAATGCTATTCAGAAGTTTGATCTCACTCACATCAATTCAAGCATAGTTTTGCAATTTATTGCCAACTTCTTGTATTTATTTATCGCAAGCACAATGTTGGGTTTCTTGGTAAACTGTTTCTCACTTGTTATGCATGGTCATGAAATTATATTATGAGTATTTATGACATATTTCTTGTCCTTTGTAGGCTGGTCTGATTAGTGCATACACAATTAAGAAGCTCTACTTTGGCAGGTTTGTTGACAAGAACTACATAATTGTCTTGTGTAAGAAAACCTGTATTTTTGACTTCTTGGTGAGCCAGTTTTGCTCATAATTTTGATTGAAAATAGACATTCTACTGATCGTGAGGTGGCACTGATGATACTCATAGCATATCTCTCATATGTGTTGGCTGAGGTAAGTTATCAATTCAATTTTTATGGTGGCTCTTTCTTCTCCTACCTATTTTAGCACCCTCATAGTGTAGTAATTTATTGTGTTGCAGCTCTTTAACTTGAGCGCGATTCTTACCGTGTTCTTTTGCGGTATTGTCATGTCACATTACACCTGGCATAATGTGACTGAAAGTTCAAGGGTGACCAGTAAGTATGTAAATTCTCATTACTATTTCAGCTATATTCTTTTTGGGTTGTGCAAAAGAAACAACAGCTGATTGGCTATTCGTCGGATTTTCCCATTCTCTTTATAAACTACACAGGCATGCATTTGCTACTCTGTCGTTGGTGGCTGAGATTTTTATCTTCCTTTACGTTGGCATGGATGCCTTGGACATTGAGAAGTGGAGATATGTGAGCCACAGGTAATGTCAGTTGATACTAAAATGGAGAATACATATCATTCACCATGACCCAAAACTATTGTTGAACACCAAAATAATTGTTTAATCTTTCTTGAAGTCCTAGGAAATCCATTGGAGTGAGTTCAATATTGCTGGGACTTGTTCTGGTTGGAAGGGCAGCTTTTGTTTTTCCTCTTTCCCTCTTATCCAATTTGACCAAGAAGTCGTCATATGAGAAAATTGATTTAAAGCAACAAGTAAGATTGTTCTCCTGCATGCATTTTGCTTGACATTACTTACAAACACCTTCTTACATCTCTGCTTCTCAGTTCACAATTTGGTGGGCCGGTCTTACGCGTGGTGCAGTTTCCATGGCACTGTCATATAATCAGGTGTTCATGATGAACCTCTTCTTTTGGCTGCGGGCTCTATTTTTTTTAGTAGTTTACTACTTTTTTGCATCATCTTCATTACTCAGAGTCTGCAACTGGACTGCAGCCTGCTGATAAGGCTGACCTGAATGGTAGCAAAAAGAGTTTTTAGTTTCTTACGCTGATTTCTTTCATGTATGCAGTTTAGCAGGTCAGGTCACACCCAATTACGTAGGAATGCATTCATGATTACTAGCACTATAACAGTTGTTCTTTTCAGCACCATGGTGAGAGACCATGTTGTTCTCTTGCAATAATTCATGCTTTCTTCACTCTGAAATGTTGACAATACCTTGCCTGCCAAATGTACATAGTTTAAACTTATTAAAACTTGATCAAGAGTGTTAAATTTCAAGTTTTTACTCTTGATAACAGGTGTTTGGATTGATGACAAAACCTTTAGTTAGAATTTTGCTTCCTCCTTCAAAACAAACAAGCAGTGTGCTTTCTGAACCATCTACTCCTAAATCCTTTACTCTCCCACTTCTTTGCAATGGGAACAGTTCAGCAAGTGGTGATAATTGCAGCCAAACTTGGAGCTTGTGGATGATTTTTAGCATACCTACTCGATCAGTACACCATTACTGGCGAAGTTTTGACGATGCTTTTATGCGCCCGGTTTTCGGAGGGAGAGGGTTCGTGCCGTTTATTCCTGCCTCGCCAACTGATATAGGCGACCTACAATGGCAGTGTGAGGGAGTACAGATTGAAGGTAACAAAGTCACTAATATCTAGAGAGAAATTTTGATAGAGTCACTGATTTCTTTTCTTTTTTCTTTTTCATTTTGAATTGAATTTGATCACATTTAAAAGATTTCGGATTTCGGCTTGAGGGTGACTGTTTTTTGTTCCTATTTGGCTTCCAGTTTTTGGTTTTTTGAAAGCTGATTTTTGTTGATCCTAGACATTTTCATGATTGCATTAAGTTTGTCAGTGAAATTGTACATTTTATGGCTCATGGATTTGTAATTCAACTTGAGAGATTGGGTTTTGTAAAATTTTGTATTGATTTATATGCCTTCTCTCTCTCTCTCTCTCTTACTCTCCCCATCTCTCTCCATGTGACATTTACATATTACGACGAAGGTATCACTTTCTGTTACGTTCTTAGTTCTACTAGTATAATATTGTCCACTTTGAGTCAAAACTCACACGATTTTGTTATTGGGATTAGCCACAAACGTGTTGTACTAAGTAGGAGGAGAACTTTACTTATAAAGCATACATTATTTCAAACGACGTTGGATTGTGCACCATCACTGGTATAAGCTAAACCCACACTTAGACCATCTTTATCTTCAAGGCGAACTGCCACACTTTTACAACATTACATGAATCTACTTCAAAACATAACATGACATGTCTGTCTGTCTGTCTCAAGAAAATTCTGTCTAGTAAAACACAAGTTCTACAACATTCATTGCTGCCGACTCAAAAGCGATCACAATCACAAGATTGAACAGTTACAAGTGTTAATTTTAATTACACTTATAATTTTTTGACAAACTTGACAGGTGGAGAAATGTGATTGGTGCAGTAATCACACCTAAACTTAAACCTATGGTTAAGAGTTGTAAGGCTTCCTGAGGAAGCTCTATGGATATAGAGATACAAGAAAAACAATAGGTGAGTAGAGAAGCTTTTCTTATTATATTGGTTCATTTTCTCTTTAGTTTGGCCAAATTAGGCTTATCAATTATTGTTTAAAATTAGTAATCATATTGCTACTAATATTTTTGCGTGTGCAATTTTTGAAAAACAAGATGAAACGTAAGATTCAAAGGTCTGATTCTGCCATGTATTTTCGGTTTTGAAGTCTTCAAGTAGAAAGAGGTATTTTATTCATGGACGCAAAATTACGTGCATGCATGTTTCGTTGGAAAGAATTTGAAATAATATTTGATCAATTATTGTACGAATTTTTCTCAATTCAATCATTTGAATAAGAATAATGTCACACTTACTCTTTATTATTTATACACTCTATTCATACTTTATAACATAACAAATATTGATTGATCTAATTAATGTCTTATTTTAATTGTTTGTAATTTATTACATTAATTATATCAATAAATATTTGTTACGTTAAGAAAAGTAATAATTAAAAAATATGAATATAGAGTAAATATAACATTACTCTTTTAGCACACTTTTTAAAATTTGAACTAGAACAATGTCGCAACAATATTGATTTCATTAGCGGGTTGGGTCAGTCCCAATCAAATTTGGATAGTCTAAGGTTAGGTTCGTGGGTCTTGGAACTCATACTAATCTAATTTTTGACTCAGCGTTGCGGCACTCAGGCTTTAGAACAGGATGGTAAAACAAAAATAACAAAAAAAAAAAGAGGAAAATTAACAAAAAAAATCATTGAACTATGAAGTTGAGTGGCAAGACAACTATTAAACAATTTAATAAAACACTGAATTATGAAATCAGTGACAAGTTGCAAACATGACTATCATGTTTTTGTTAAAAACTTAATTTTTTTTTCCGTAATGAAAAATGTTTATTCAGCGGCAGAAAATGTATCTTCTGCAGTGAAAAGTGTATCTTCATCAATGAAAAGAGTATTTAAATGTATTTTTTCATAGAATATTAATTAAATTGGTAATTAAATTTTTAAATACTGGGATAATTAATTGTAAGGTGAAATTAACAATTTAATTAATTTGGTAATTAATTTCACTTTATAATTAATTGTCTAATAATTAATTATCAAATTGGATGAATATCACAAAAAATTAGTTACCAATTTAATTAATATTATGTGAAAAATAATATTTTCATGTTATAAAAATTATTTTAAAAAATTAATTTCACTTTATAATTAATTTTATCTTATAATTAATTATCTGATAATTAATTACAAATTGTACGAGTATTTAAAAATTAATTAATATTCTGCAAAAGGTGTGTAAAATAAGTTTCCACTGTGGAAAAAACTCTTTATGTTGTGGAAACTTAAAATGTATTCTCTGCAAATGCAAAAAAAAAAAAAAACAGAAAAGGTTAGAACGATGTTTACACCGTTTATTTTTCGTAGTTTAATATTTTATTTATTTGTAAAAATTATTTAGTAGTAGTTGATTTATTAATTTTCCAAAAATGTTTGTAAAACCGGGTCCGTTGGGCGTTGAATAAGGTTTGCTAGCCATGAAACATTGGTCCAGGTTGGGCCATGGTCCGGCCGAATCTTATATAAAAAAAAGAACCATAATAACTATTAATTAAATAAAAAAAAATAAGAATGAAAAAGGAAGGGCATATTTGCAAAATGGACAAAAGTCTTAGAATTTATATTCATAGCCGCGAGTGGAAGAATGTAACCATCGAATTTCATTTTAATGAAAAATTAATTCCACAGTTGTTTTCTTCGTCTTCTCCGTAATCCCGTAACTAACCGGTCTCTGACTCTGGCCCTCTCTTTCTGAGCTCTGGTTCTCAGTCTCAGTAGTTTGTCGACTCGGGCGCATGAGTATGCTCTTTTGTTGTTGCTCTTTTCTTTTCTATTTCCATGGCGTTATTAGGGTTTTGTTTCAACAGTGTCCTCCTCACTTTGTGACTCGAAAATCATTTGATTTTGTATTTTTATTTGTTCCTGGAGTCGTGTTATTAATTACTTATCTGCATTTTATGAATGTTTAATGGTGTTTAGAAATCTGAATAACTGCATATGGTGCTCAATTCGGTCTTCTCGGGGTTTTGGTCTCTGCTTTCAGTATTTGTTACGCTCATTCTGCTAGGTTTTTGTAACGATTCTCGATGGTCCCCATTTTTATTCTTAGAACCACTAGCTTCATTTGATTATAGTTAATGTGGGGTTTTATAAACCTCAGATTAAATGTCAACTGCAAAGCAATATCGAAATTGTCAAAATTGTTAGTTTAATCGCGTTCTACGTTTGTGAAGGGTGATCTAAAAAATTTAACCATCCGCCTTATATTTCCTTTCCAAAGCAGTAAGTGATCTGCCCATAGCAGTAATCTAATTTCCTCGGATCTTGGCCAAAATTTTAGTTTGCCTCGGGCATTGGCATCCTAACTGCCCATATCCTGCTATTTTCATCAGTAAGTTACTACTTGGCTAAAATATTGTTGGTCTATCAAGTTGATAGGCAAAAAATCTATTATTGCTGCTTTCTCTTGGAAATTGATAAATCCCATGAATACTTCATTCTGAAGACTGAATCTGAAAGTTAACTTATTGCACTTGGCGGCTAATATTGTTGATCTGAAATATGACTTATTAAACTTATCGGGTAATACGCAGTGTGTGTCTATATATATATATATATATATATATATATATCTATATTAGTACTTTGAGCTTATTTCATTGATGTATTGCCCCTTGTAACAAACTTTTCTTGTTCTTTTTTAATAATTCCGAACCACTTCTCATGTTTAATTAATTTTAATTGGTGAAAAATTTGTAGGGTTCTGCTTGATGTGAGAGTTAAATATTTGGTCCGTGGGTGGACATTCTGGGAGAGTTTGCATGGTTCTGCCACTTATCTTGGTCTTCTTGATGGAGAAAAGCAGCGAATACTTTGATTTTTTTTTTATTTAACCCAACTATCATGTTAAACCTAGTTTCATAAAGTTAATTTTAGGTTAGGATGGATTGCAATAAAGAAGAGGCTATTAGAGCTAGAGACATTGCTGAAAAGAAAATGCAAAGCAAGGATTTTATTGTAGCTCGTAAAATTGCGATCAAGGCTCAACAATTATATCCTGATCTGGAAAATATTTCTCAACTGCTTATGGTTTGTGATGTGCATTGCTCTTCAGAGCAGAGATTGTTTGGGAATGAGATGGATTGGTACGGGATTCTTCAAGTTGAGCAAACTGCAAATGAGGCGATGATTAAGAAACAATACAGGAAGTTTGCACTTTTACTTCATCCAGACAAAAATAAGTTTCCCGGTGCTGAAGCTGCTTTTAAGTTGATTGGTGAAGCCCAAAGGGTGCTTTTGGATAGAGATAAACGTTCCTTGCATGATATGAGACGGAAACCGTCAGTCCCATATCGACCTCCACAAAAACCTAGTTCATATGCTGGTGCTGGGGTGTATAGCAACTATAGGAACAATGCCCCAAGCATGAACCCTATGCATCAGCAGCCACCACAAAAAGCACAATCGGGTTTCTCTGGTACCATCCCTACTTTCTGGACTGTCTGCCCATTCTGTTCTGTGAGATATCAATACTATAAGGAGGTTGTTAATAGATCTCTCCGGTGTCAAAATTGCGAGAAGCCCTTCATCGCATATGACATAAATGCACCAGGTTTTCAACCTGCAAGTAACAAGAATTGTCATGCAACATTTTCCCAGCAGAAGAATATCCTGAATCAACGCTCTTTCAAAGCTGAGGTTGGAAACCAGGGAAAAACTGATGTTCAGAATTCTAGAACAAGTTCTTTCAAAAAGGTTGACACCTCATCCGGGACTGCTACAGAAAAGCTGAATCGTAAGATGAAGAGGAAGCAGGCAGCTGAATCCAGTGAAAGTTATGAAACCGATAGCAGCTCAGACTTCAAGGAAGATATATCAATTGGTGAGGATGATGATCAGTCAGGTGTAAATACTTCTGGATGCTCTGGAGGGCGCAATCCACGGAGATCTACACGGCATAGGCAGCAAGTTTCTTATAATGAACATGTGAGTGATGATGAAGATTTCGCAAGCCTTCCAAAAAAAGTCAATAGGAATAGGAATGGGTCACACTTCTCAAGTAAGGAATCCAAAGGGAGTGGGGCTAAAGAGGAGGCATTTAGAGGGGGCTCGCAGAATGGGGTTGGGGTATGCCTAAACAAAACTGATGACGGTAATGACAGGCAGAAGTGTTCTGAAGATTTTGATGACTCGAAATCAGATTCATCCACCCAAGGATTACCTGATACTGGGTCACATTATTGTCCTGATGCAGATTTCAATGATTTTGACAAGATGAGGGAAGCGGATAGTTTTGCAGTTGGGCAAATCTGGTGTGTTTATGATGATCAACATGCAATGCCCAGATACTATGCTAGGATCAAAAAAGTTTTCCCTGCTGGATTCAAGTTACAGATTACTTGGTTAGAGCCAAAACCAGACGCAGATGATGGGGATAAAATCAAATGGGTCACAGGAGGATTTCCTGTTTCATGTGGTAAATACAAATTAGGCAAGAATGAATTCACTGAAAGCCTTCCTATGTTCTCTCATCCGGTTGTTTGGGAAAAAGGAAACGGTAGAGATAGGTTTGAAATATATCCAAAGAAGGGAGAAACTTGGGCTATCTTCAGGAACTGGGATTCGAGGTGGAACTTTAAAGCAGATAGTTATCAATGTGAATATGACGTTGTTGAGGTCTTGTCAGATTATGCTCATGGAAGTGGTGTACATGTTGCTTTCTTGTGTAAAATCAAGGGTTTTAAGTGTCTTTTCTGTCGGAAGGTTGGAGAAGGAGATGAGTTACGAGTCTCACCAGGTGAGTTATATAGATTTTCCCACAGGATTCCATCCTTTGTAATGACAGGGGAGGAAAGAGAAGATGTGCCGAAAGGGTCTCTTGAACTTGATCCTGCGGCACTTCCCACCAACCTCGAAGAATTTGCCATTCCTGAAGATTTAGAAGATGAGATTCCTAATATTGGTCCCACTGGTATGTGTGGAGAATCTTCGGAAGACTTTAAATGCACGATGCAGTTTAATGAAAATGTATCTTTACCGAAATCTGATAAGATGAACAGCATGCGGACCAAGGAAGATCCTTCAACCCCAGAAGCCATTGAGATTCCAGCACCTGAATTCTACAATTTTGGTTATCACAAATCCCGTGAGAAGTTTCAGGTTAATCAAATCTGGGCCCTTTATGGTGACGAGGATGGGTTGCCAAAATATTACGGTCAGATAAAGAAAGTTTCATTTAGCCCAGACTTTGTAGTTGATTTAGTGTGTCTTTCTCCATGCGGGCTTCCAAACAAAACCATACGGTGGCATGACAAAAAGATGCCCATCGGCTGTGGAAGATTCAAAAATGATAAGATTCAATTTCAGTCTTTTACTTCCACTGAAGGCTTTTCACATTTAATAAAAGCTGATTCTGGTAGTAAGAGAGACGAATATTTAATCTTTCCAAGGAAGGGTGAGATTTGGGCTCTGTATAGGAACTGGAGTGCTGAAATCAGATGTTCTGACTTGGAAAATTGTGAATATGATGTTGTTGAAGTCGTTAATGAAGAAGATCTGCATATACAAGTTCTTAGGCTGGAGTGGGTGGATGGTTTAAAATCAGTTTTCAAAGCCCAAGTTAAGGAAGGATTGCCTTTAATCGAAGGAATTTCCCAGGTTGAGCTTCTTAGGTTTTCCCATCAGATTCCTGCTTTCCGGTTGACTGAAGAAAGAGGTGGTAGCCTGAGGGGCTTCTTGGAACTTGATCCTGCTGCTTTGCCTGTTCATTATTTTACTTAAGTTGAATCCATGACACAAGTGATTGAACAATTGTCTCATATTATGTCCCTTTGCCATGAAAACTACCTTTTAAGCTGCAAACACTAATCAGGCTAGTTGAATGTTTTTGTATTAAAGACTCGAGCTCTGCAACTTGTCAACGGAAGTTTTGGAATCAAGAGATGAAAGATTATGCCATTTTCATGAAGAATAATTTTTGCCCTTGTTCGAGCAGTGGAATTGTAAATGAGGGGCAGTCTTTCGGGTTTGTGTTGCATTCTTGATCAATGTTTTTTTTATCATTCTCGAAACTCTTTTGTCGATCTTTCTTAGCTCTTTGGTAGTCTAAAATTCAGGATCTAATTAACTCAAGTGGAACATGCCAGAGGCTGGAGTTTGCGCAGGTACATGACTTAAAGTCGAGTTTCTTTAATTTTATGTAGCCCCTGCTATAAAATTATTATCCCTATAATATATGGCTTCTCATTCGTGTCTGGAAACAATTAATCCTAGGTCTGTAAATTTAGCTACTTTTCTGGAAATTGTCCCGAATGAGTAAAGTTTGACTCTGAATTATTCTTTCTCATGTGTGTATCAATTAGATTGAGATGTCAAGTTGGTGATTTGGCCATTTTATTTGATAAGTTTAACCATATTTCAAATTTGGCGTACGTAGAGAATTTAAACATGTTTTTGGAGAATGCTGCTGCCATGACCTAGATTTGATTACTTGGAGAGTTGAATGTGTTGAACTTGGCTACTTGAACCATCATTTGTGGAAAAATAACGTAATTTTATATTCTAATTGGACACTTAAGTGTTATATTAAATTGTAAAATTAGAAGGAAAACGAAGATAGAATTGAATAGCAGAAAAAAGTGATTTATTTTTGTAAGAAAGTTTAGTTTTGGTTTCTATGACATGGGAATCAGAATCTGCATATAATTGTTGCTCTTTTTCATTGTGCTCAAGTTTTATTTGATTATAATTGAATTAGTTAAATGAATGTTCTTGTACTCAAGCTATTCTTTTTAATTTCATTGCTATTTTCTGATTCAGTGTTATATCACAACATATTGCCTGAGTTTTTGTCTTGTTTTAGATGGTCAATGAAAGGATTAGAGATCAATTCTCTCGATTTGGTCAGTAAGTTGTCCATCGGGATACTAGTTTGAATTGCCAAAAATTAAAGCTTAGAATTTTAAAACCTAATTTAATTTTGAATGAGATGAATATTTCGGATTGGAATTTCTAATAATAAGGGTGTGACTATGATCCATTTATTTATTATTTTGTATTTAATTTTATTCATTTTAATTTTTTAGATATATTTATCTTTTTTAAAATTTTCTTAAATGATTTATTTTATTTTTTCAGAGATTTATTATGAATTTTAAATCATAAATCAAACTCTATTTAAAGGATTATGGTGAATATTAAAAGAAATTTTTTTTTTATAATTAATAAAATTATCTCTACTTGTTGTGCTATAATTTTATTTTCTCGATTTGATTACAAAACAAAATTTTTCCGAAATTCAATTAGAGAGTTCTATGACTGTGCAAACAAATTAAGATTATGGTATAACATTACTCAGTTTAATAGTTTACTAGACTGAATAGTTTGTCAAATTGGGTGTGAATGTCAAACCATCTGCATGCCCCTAAATAATTTTGTCATGCACTTAGAAAACGTAACCCAGAGAGTAGCTCTAGGACCTACTCTCTAAATCTCTTGTTACCAAAACTTATAAAGAGGTTTGCTTGTAAGAGTTAACTCTATGAACCTGAAGAACTTTGTGTTATACTACCTATGACATTCTCATTGCTACTAAAGACAAACTAGAGTCAAGATACTTCCTAAACTTGACGTCCTACCTACTATGAGACGACTTAATTGGATTATTTTTTTGAAACTTAGAAAGAGACAAAAAGATTAAGTATTATAAGCATGAATCCCCATAGATGTTGAATGCTTTGCTCTGTTTCTCACACTTATTCTGATTGGAAGAGGTCTTGTATGTTTTGGAAGATAAGTGCGTGTGAGCTCACAAAGACAACTCAAGTTCTGTTAATTGTGAGAGCTTAACTTATAAAAGAAGAGATGTACAATCTCATGTCCCTTGAGAAAAGTAAAAAAGAATGATTTATTAGTAGAGTTCTTTTTCATACCTAGTACAAAGCGTTTTAGGATAAATTTAAGAACACAATCATGCATGATTCGACCCAATACAGATAATATTGTAGTAGTGGATTGAGATATTTACAAATGGTAACAAAATCAAAATCTAACTAGAAATCTGGTAGATGGAGACATCGACCCCCTAAGAAGAAAAGATTGTAGCAACCTACTTTGTGAAAGCATAGACAACACAAGTTCTGTTAATTGTGAGAGTTTAGCTCATACAAGGAGATGTGTACGATCTTGCATCGCTTTGGAGAAGTGAAAGTACATGGTTTATAAGTAGAGTTTTCTTTTCTACTTTGTACAATACATTTTTGGGTAAAACCCAAAAATAAAATCGTGTAAGATTTGCCCAAAATAGACAATATTGTACTAGCAGAACTATTTTTAATATCTAAAAAAATATACAAAACTTAAAGAAACGAATCTAAATTCAAACTTACCCTTGAAGACCTAACAAAACTCGTAGATTAGGACGTAGGGGACGACGATCTGGCATCAAATTCAATCTTAGATTAGATGAATATACATCAATTACTACTCTATTCCAAAATATATAATTGATTATGGTCCCTTAAAAAAGTTGTAAGTTGGAATATTAAGATTGTTATTCTTGGCCCATTCCCTGTTTTGATTATCGTAAAGTGGTTTTTGATATTTATATTTTGTAATTTTCACGTAGTTAAAGCTTCTCTCACATACCATTTAAAGCAGATATTAAGATTCATTATCATAAATGATACATTTGCATGTGAAAAATTTTATGAAGCATGTGCATGTACATAGAAAAGATTGTTGTCAAATATTGACTATGTATCTTTTCTTGGAAGCCTTTCCTTTTTCGATCAATGTACGCTATTTTGGATATTTCTATTTCTTCATCGTCTTCCTGCAATAATTACGTGCATAAATTTTCACACAGCCTTTTTTGAACAATCTTGTTTAGGAGGCTAATATTAAATAGAACGTGATTCTTCTTTTTTTATCATTACTTTTAATTCGTCTCTAAATTATATTTTTTTCACAAATTTAATTGAGTTTAAATACTAGAAAACAGATGGAATTGAATCCATATTTTGTCAGAGGTAAAAGATGGAAACATAGATAACAAAAAAAGAGTATTTTTAATGAAAAAAAACTAGGACAAGTTTTTCATTGTATGTCCATATCTTTCATATTCATGTTTGAAATTCATTAAAACTTCACGTCTCATATATTTTTCATGATGCCGTTTGAATTAAAAATCAAAATGTGAAAAGCTTCGTGCATGCACATAGAAAAGTTGTTGTCGATCAAGAATAATGATCGTGTATGTTTTCTAAGAAACTCAACCCTGTAAAACCACAAAAAAAGTACATAAACTGGAGAAAAGGGGATTCCAGAAACCATGTTGTTTGTGTCCTAATGCAAATATGATTCACATCATCATTTAATCAAAGTTTCTATTTTCCGAATTCATGCAGCAACTTTTTATGGCTACATAAATTCATGAAGACAATAGAGAATCTCCAATGTTGAGAGAGAAACAAAGCAATTGTTGTAATAACATTTAATGTTGCTGCTGCAGCACGAGGCATGCCAGTTCCCTCTTAAATGATCACCACCACTAATGATTGAGTGGCTTGGACCTTGTTCTTCTTCCTCCTTTTCACAGTAAATCACAAGACAATGAGTTAAGAACAACTCACTAGATATGAACACACTAAATTTGAAATGAACTCTTACTAATGCGTTCAAGTTAGAGGTGATGTTAAATTTATCTTATAATTTTACACTTTAATCTTACTTTCGTACATTATGCTCATTGATTGGTATAATAAATATTTTATTTCAACTTTCTATAATTTATCTTAGTTATTGTATCAATTAATGAATGACAAGTTAACTTCATGTCATAAAGCAAGATTAGAGTATAGAATTAGAAGATAAACCTAACATTAAAATTCGAGTAATCTTGTTAGTTGAACGCTTCTTTCGAAGTATCTTTTGTAAATTTCTTGACAAAGTATGGTACTGCATGATAATATGAAATAGGTTCGATATCTATCAAAACTCATACCTATTCATCGTGATCAAGCTCAAACAAGCTCTAAACTGAAACAATTAGCCGAGAAAACGACTACAGAGTCTCAAGGAACTGCTCAAAACTGGAGTATTTTGGCTCCCATCCCAGTTCTGCTCGAGTTTTCGAGTTGTTTAATTTTTTTCCTAACGGGTCACTAGTTCCTACAGCACATACAATAAATAAACATTTTTGAAGCTCAATGAAAAATATGACACTAAGAGGTTGAGGTTAGAAACATTATTCCTTAATGTAAAGACGCATCATCCTTAAACTAACAAAAATGAGCCTACCAGTGAAGGCCTCGAACTTCTTACTGAATTTTCCACTTTTATTGACCAAGTCCATGACTTCTTGCCTGTAAAAATAAGTGGTTTTCAAAGAATATCTGGAAATTGAAGACCTATTTAATAAAAAAAGAGTTTCTAAAAAGAACATGTACAACTTGTATAGCTAAATCATAGAAAAAACAAAAGGGTAAATGACAAATCAACCATCGTACTTTGAGGTCAATGATAAGTCAACCACTATGGTATTTTTTTTAACAAGTTAACCACTCACGTATGTTAAAATAACAAATCCAACATCACGTAGACGTTTAACGTTAAAATGCCAACGTCCGAACGACCCGCTCCGGCGTTTTGAAAAATTCAGAACGCCCAACGCGGGACGTTCTGAATTTCTGAAAAATTCAGAACGATTTCGCGGCGTCTCATCTTCGCGGTCTGTCCATTTCTGCTTTCAGACACAACGAATTTTGGTCCCTGGAGAGAGAGAGAGAGAGTGAGCCTCTCTCTCTCTCTCTTACTTTTGAGAGGCCGCATACCCTCTCTCTCTCTCTCTCTCTCTCTCTCTCTCTCTCTCTCTCTCTCTCTAGAGACCGCGAATTTTGCGGTCCCTGGAGAAGGGACCGCGAGTAGTTGCTCCAGGGATCGCGAATTTCGCAATCCCTTCCTCCAGTATTGCGATTTCTCGCAGTCTCTAGCCATAAGAGACCGCAAAATTTGCTGTGTCTGAAAACAGAAATGGACAGACCGCGAAGATGAGATGCCGCGAAATCGTTCTGAATTCTTCAAAACGCTGGAGCGGGTCATTCCGGCATTCGGACGTTAGCATTTTAACGTTAAACGTCTACGTGATGTTGGATTTGTTATTTTAAAATACGTGAGTGGTTAACTTGTTAAAAAAAATACCATAATGGTTGACTTGTCATTGACCTCAAACCACGATGGTTGATTTGTCATTTACCCAAAAAAAAAAGATGACTAACCTAGATAGAGGATGATTATCACAACCCAAAAAAATTCGACCACGGAGTTTCTTCTCTAATATTGCAACCGAGAGGGAAGCAGCATCCTATTTAAAAAAATCCAGTAAGAGAAGACCTTAACTGAATTGTAAAGATGGGAGGAATTATGGCCAACTATTGTACCACATAAGCATATTCAAAGTATGCAGAAGGCAAAAAACAAATAAATGGACTGACAGAATTCGCCATTGTGTGTAGTTATGCAATGGATTTTGAGGTGTATTACTGATGTTGGAGTGAACAAAAAATCCCAGATGGGTAATTTGAGAATTCGTCTAACCTCATAATGTATAAGATTCAGAATGTGATCTGGTCGAGTTTCAACGATCCCCTTCCCCAACCAATAAGAATGTGCACCTCTATCACTTTTGTAAGAATAATTAAGGATTAATCTAGAAATAAATTTTGTTGAAACGTAATTGCTTAAATATATGAGCTAGAGAAAGGATATGTAAAGTCCTGCCAATCTGACAACACAGCCACCAATTTCCAGCACTACATTTTCAGCTTTTAGAAGAATATCCGTCCTAGGACTCCTCCCGATTGGCACGACTGGGCTGTCCTGTAGCGATGAACAGAAAGTCTCTTATCCGAAAAGATAACAACCTCTTTCATAGATTTCAAATTAACCCCCAGGTTGTTAACTCTTAGCCCTAATAATTTGAATAAAACATAAGATGATACCAAAATTGACGGAGAAGAAATACAATAAAATGGGAAACTAATCACCCACAGTATTTCCTACCCTCTGCCATAGGCAGTGCTCTATATGAATACTATTTTACCCCACTAAAAATATCTAACAAAAATACCAAACATCATGAGCATACCAAATTTGTCTTGGAACTCTTTAAAACTAATAGAAAAGTAGCAGCCAACTAAATTCCATTGCTCATAGCAAGTATTTACTTACCTCATCACATGGTCCATTGTCACTGCAATCATAGGGCGCCGAGCTTGACGTAAATAAGAAAGAGCCTTCACCATTCCAACTCAATGCAGCAGACCTTATCGAAAAATAATGAGTCTTCAGAATTGGAAGAATCTCAAATGAAACCTTTGAGATACATCATCTAAAGAACAGCCCAAAACATCAACATACTTTGTTGTTTGTATATCCCAATAAGAGAGTTTAAAACACATACAAAATAGAACATAAATGTTTCACTTCAAAATTAAGCATAAGTTCAACTTACCTCGCATAGTTAACAAATGAAAAACCAAAGTTCATTGGCTGAGAATAGAACTAGTTGCATCTTGGTATCGAAGCAAGAAAAATTCATAAAGTTTCAACATTGTTCTTAAATTTGGAAAAAGGCGCAAAATTTGTTTAAGGCGTGATCTAGATCAGGCCAACTGGATACTTTTCAAACCACCAAGTGATTGGAATGCTATCAAACCTGACATCACCAGCATAATCTGATGATCCATAGGGTGGAGCACAGAAAATCACATAAGGAAATCGATGAGATGATTCGGCCCCTTTCAGAGACGGATTGATTCCCATTTGAATCAACTCATCATGATGATCGTCAGTAGCAGTTTGACCGTGAATTTTACAGTTTGGATGTTCCTACATCCCCAAATTCAAAGAAAAAAAAATGCAAAATTGAAGAGAGTTCATACGTATGACAATAATATGATCTGATGGAAACACACATCGAATACACAATATATGAAATTTTGGATTCATTGAAGGCTACCTGACGCCATTGTTGAGCCACAAGGCGACCTAGAACCCCTGGTCCGACAATCAACAAATCATGCTCCCCGATAAAACCTGATGATGAAGCCTTCAATCCGTCATTAGGGGCATCTACTACCACAAAATCAAAGAGTCGTGAGTTTTGGTAACAATTAAGAAACAGAAACTATAATTGAAACAGATGAAGGACAGACCAATTGTAGACGATGCAGAGACTTGGAGAGGAGAAGCCATGAATGAAGCTCTGGGTCTAAGATTGGGGGTTCTGAAGAATAATGCGGAAGAGTTGGAAATGAGTGAGATTGAAGAAGAAGAAGAAGACAGCTTAGAGAAGTAGTCAACCAGTCTGATAGAGCCAATCGAAGCGAAGCAAACGATGGTTGCCATCAAAGTTGGTTCAGCTTATCAACAACTCTCCAATCGAGCCACAGAGAGCGAGAGTAGACCATTTTAACGTTTTACAACAACCAATCATTTTTTGAGACGTGGCGATCTCTAGCGAATGATTTTTCAACACGTGTTCATCTCTATCTTTTTACCTATCAATAGATTAAATTACAATATAATTTTTTAAAATTTTATTGAATTTTTATTTATTGTTTTTTTTTTCAAATAATTGAAATATTAATTTGTAGGTTGATCACATTATACTCTTCTCGATCAAATTGCAAACTCAAGCAGTCCACCGCTGCCAAGTTTGTTCAGCCAATCAAAGAAAGAGGTCGTCCACAATGTTGAGGTCGTGCTCGACCTATACTTGAGGGCGGTCGACTATTGGGACTACATAATCAATTTGAAGAATCTGTCCTTAGAGGACTAAGTCGACCTTTCTCCTGGTTCGACCGACCAACCCGAAATAAGCAATCTTTCATGTGGTCGTTCAAAGCAAGTGCCCATCTAAATAGAATCAGTCACCTTGTTATCGACCATAGAAAGTAAACAATCGATCGGATCAAGGAAGAAGTCGACCAACCACTAAAATTTTGTGTGTTTTTATGAATAGGGCTTGTCATTTATTGTGCACCTACTAGTTATTGTTGCCCACAACTTAAGCTATCTTATTGCACACAATTTCTATGTGAAAAGTACTAACTTTCACCATCCTTCAACTTGCCAAAGTTCTTGTGGGAGTTAGTTCCACACTACTTGTTTCAAAAATGTCATTATTGATTTGAGTTTTGAGAAAGAGTTGTGATCCTAGAAGAGTTGTAAATATTTCAATGAGGCCTGAAAAATTAATCAAACGTCAAACAAAGTTTTTAGTGAAATTAAAGCTTTAAGGAAGAGCCTTAGAGTTCAAACATAAGCAGTTTAATTGAATTACGATAACAAATCATTTTGTTTTTCCGTCCTTAGTTTTGTTATTTAATTTAATTAATATTGCATATATTCGTGTTCAAGTGATTGTTTAGAAATAGAAAGAGAGACTAGTTTGACACATCTTTTTAAAAAAAGTTTAGAATTATTTATTAAAATGACCTAATTCCTCCCAACCCCTTCTTTATTTTGATCCTTCATATGCATGTTCAATGTATGCATTCAATGTGAAGTAAATGAGTCGTCATCACCTCTCGAGTTAAGGTATGTTTCCGAGAAAATGAAGAAATGGATAAGTAGTTTCGTTATGTAGAGAGAAAATGATATTGAAATGAAAATGACGTCATTAAATTACTTAAAAACTATATTAATCTAAAATGAGATTCTAAATTGCTTGAACATGTGCAATATCCCCCAGTGTTCTCAGTACAATATTGTCTATTTTGGGTCGAAACTCACAAGGTTTTGTTCTTGGGGTTGACCCAAAACACGTTGTACTAGGTAGAGAGGAAAACCCTACTTATAATACATGCATTTTCTACTCTTCCAAGTAATGTGAGATTGTGCACTTTCACTGATATGGGTCGGACCCATACCTGAGCTTTTCTTAGTGGGCGGGCTGCCAGAACATGTTTTCTGACATGCTTAAATTGAATGATTGGAGTCCAAAGTTGTAGATGAGATTATATTAATGCTTATGATCAAAGAATAAACTCCTATTAATTTTTCTAAACATAGTCATTCTTTTAGTACGCTTCAATTGTAACTAAAACTAAACATACTTTTAAAAACTTATAATTAAAAGCAAAACCTAATATGCCAGTAAAGTTACAACATGCTTCTTAAAAACTAAATTTAATAAAATATGTCACATGATTTTGTTTATACTCACGTCAATACGTTCATATCAATAGAAATATCTCATTTTTATAGGACTGATATGCGCTTATAGAGGAGGGGGATTGAATTTAGGTGTTCTAATCTTTTCGTGTGATATTCGATTTTCTAAACGTTAAGTGATTTAATACATATCATAAACAAACAATACATAAATGTAAAGAGTAAGAGTTAGATAGTACAAACAAAGTTGTTCACGCGGTTCGAAAAATCCCACCTACGTCCGCACTCCAAGTTTCTGACTTGGAGATCCTTAACCGTCCAACCGCGCCGGTTGACGATGTTTGACTTCTTGGTGTCAAACAAACCTTTACAATTGACTCTTTCTTAGGGCATCCCCCTTTTCTCTTGACTATTACAGGGCGTCACCCTTTACTTGACTAATTCGTAAGGCGTCACCCTTTTCGTTGGAGTACAATGATGGAAAGTGTAAAAATAAGGATTCCTAACTCCCAAATAGAAATATCGAGTTTGGGAGTATAAAGAGTTAGGTTACAAGCTCAATTAGTGTTTTGGAATTGAGTATAGAAATTGGCAGGGCTTCGCCTCAATTCTCAGTTCGTTGCAATGAGTTTCGGAGTGTCTTATATTTATAGACACTGCATTTTTGGTCGACCAAATCCTTTTTGGTCGACCACACCCGACCGTTAGAAACTAGTCGTTGGGTGTTCTGCACATTTCTGGTTGACCACTTTTTCATTTTCTCGACCGCTTTGTCGTCTGAAACTCTTCGGAGTAATCTGTGTAACTTTTAGGTCTACTTACTCGTCTGCACCATTGACTGCTCGCTAGTCCGAAAAGTCCAGGAGCAATCTGTGAATATTTTTGGTTGTGTGCTTTGACTGCTACCTCGTCCACTACCTCGACCAAAAACTCTCAGGGTAATCTGTGTACATTTTCGGTCGAACTTGTCAACCACGTCCTCGACCATGTTTTCGACCGCAAAACTAAGGAGTGCCTACATTTTCAGTCGCTCACGTCGACCGCGTCATCTACTGCATCTTCGACAGATTCCTTCTTGGGCTTTTTTGGTTTACCAATTCTACATTTTACTCGACCTCAACCCTTCCTTTTGCCATCCTTAATATTCTTAAGTACTAATATGATGCATATTCACTACATAGACTTAGATACACATGTTAGTACAACTTAATACTCGTATTGAGGGTATTTCCACTGAATATCAATATGAATATAATAATTAAACAATTAAGAATAAAATCAATAAACAACTAATAATTCTAATCAAAACATTCATCATCAAAATAATTAAGTCTAACATCATTTAAGCTAACAATTTTTACTAAAGAAAATTTCTATTGTTTGAACTTACTCTTATTAGTGGTCGAACAAATTCACACGAATTGTTAATCGGGTAAATAGCAGTTTGTCAAGTATGAATGTCTTCCCTTGACTCGTTGACGTATAAAAAATAAGAACACCCAACATTTGTAAGTTAAATTTATGAGTAATTCGACATTTACACTATAATTTTACAATATAATCTCACACTCTGACGTGACACTTACATGTAATTTATTTGTTGATTATTGTAATATATTATATAATAATAATTATATTATTGAGTGAATGACACGTTGTTAGAGTTCGGTTGTGACCCGAATTTTAGTTGTAAATTTAATTGTTTGCAATGGTTTGAAAGAGTACGATGATTCCATTAAAAAGATACGTAAAGCTGTTAAATATGTTCGGTGTTCGCCCTCAAGAATGCAAAAGTTTAAAGCGTATGTTGATAGTGCAAAAATTACATGCAAAAGCACTGTGTGCCTTGATGTTCTAACTCGATGGAACTCAACATACTTGATGTTTGATACAGCTGAAAAATTTGAAAAGGCATTTAAAAAGTTAGAAGAATACGACACTCAATATTTATATGAATTTCTTGAAGATGATACTATGAAGAGTCCTCCCTCTAATGAAGATTGGTGTGCCATTCGTCAATTCATTGTGTTTTTTAAAGTATTTTATGATGTGACCTTGAAAGTTTCGCCTACTTTACATATTACGGCTAGTGTGTTTTTCTCAGAAGTCTGTAAACTTGATAGAGTTATCAAAACATTTGTTGGAAGTGATAACCCTTCGTTAAGATCCATGGCACTTAATATGCAAATTAATTACGAGAAATATTGGGGCGATTTTAGTAAAATCAATCATTTGATGTATATTCCTGTAGTTCTTGATCCACGACATAAGTTGAAGTATGTGAAGTATTGTCTTTCGAAATTGCATGGATTTGAGAAGACAAATGATTTGATAATCAAACTAGAACATACAATTAGAAGATTGTATTCTGAGTACAAAATGAGTTCATCAACAAATAACATGGAGCAAGTGTCTACTTCTAAGCCTGTGATTGACATCACTCGAGACAATTTAGAGGACGATGACTTTGATAGGGCATTTTATGAAGAATGTAATGATGAAGATCAGTTTGCCAATGATAATGAAGTTGAAAATTATTTGTCTGCGAAGCTGGAGAGTTTTTCATTTGAAATTGATATATTGAGTTGGTGGAGAATGCACACTAAAGACTATCTAATTTTGAGTAAAATAGCAATAGATGTGTTTGCTATACCCATTTCAACAGTTGCCTCAGAGTCGGCATTCAGCTATGGTGGTCGAGTGCTGGATTCTTTTCGAAGTTCCTTGGCTCCAAAAACAGTTGAAAGTCTCATTTGTCTACAAAGTTGGATTCGTGACGATAAGAGACCTTCAGATACTATGTACGAATCATTGGAAAAAGTTACTCAATGCGAAAAAGGTATAATTACATAAATTGTAGTATATTTAATATTAGTCATTTAAATGTTATTATTATAATTACTAACTTCAATTCTTTTTTGTAGATTTAGAGGACTTTATAACAGCATCAAATGAAGATTGATATTCTGATATTCTTTCATTTTCAGGTGGTATTGTTTATAATGATATGATTTTTATAGTTGATTTTATTCATTTCATCATTGTTATTTTGTAGTTATTCATTTCTTCATTGTGGAATGTAGGGCATGGCAAAATGACAAGAGTGTCGCCTATGAAATTGCTTTTTAGAGAGAATGTAGGTATTTGCATTTTGATTTGATTTAGACAATGTTGGTATTTGACTATTTGTATTTTAGACTATGGATATTTATTTGTGGTTTATTGAGTGTAGGATTGGATACTTATTGAATATTGCATTTGCAGGAGATGATGAAACTAAACATTGCAATTTGCATTTTATTTGGACTTTGTATTATGGACAATATTTGTTATTTGTATTTTGGAGTTTGGACATTCTTTTTTATTTTTCTTGAATGTTGGATAATAGTTTCATTAGTTCATAAACTAAAGCATTATTTGTTTTTATGTTTACGGATTTTTAGATATTTGTTAATGAAAAAATGAATGAAGAAATATTTATTTTTAGTACAATGAGAAAGTTAACTAAAGAACCGAAAACCGAGCCGAGAACCGAACCTAATAGGTCTCATGTAAAAACCAAAAACCGAACCGTGAACCAAACCGAATAAAACCGAACTAATACCTCAATTTTTTTTTCGGTTCACACTGTGGTTTGGTTCATTCTCGGTTCCTAAAAAAAACCGAACCTAATAGGTTCAGTTTGAATTAGATGAGACTTAGAGAGGAAGAAGAAGAAGCATCAGGAAAAGGGTGAGAGAGAGAAAACGAAAATCATCCATACATCTGTCTTTTGTTCTGTTCTAATTTTAATATATACACAAACCCATAACTCTAGTAACGACGCTGTATCATTATTCTAACATCCCCCCGCAAGCTGATGGTCGCAGAACAGAAAGCTTGGACCGAAGCAATTGAAAACTAGAAGTAGGAAGTGGCTTAGTCAAACAATCTGCTAACTGGTTAGCTGCAGGAAGGAATTTGACGCGTAACAATTGTTGAGCAAACCTTCTCACAGACGAAATGAAAATCGAGTTCGACATGCTTGAATTTCGAGTGCAACACTGGATTAGAGGAGAGATACGAAGCACTAACATTATCAGTGAAGATGGTCGGAACAGACATAGGAATACCTAGCTCTCCAGCCAAAGAGACCAACCAAGAAATTTCTGCAGCGCCATTAGCTACAGCTCTGTACTCTGCCTCTGTGCTAGAGCGAGAAACAGAGCGTTGTTTACAAGAAGACCAAGAAATTAAGTTGCTGCCATAGAAGATGCAATAGGCAGTGGTGCTCCGACGATCATCAAGGCATGAGGCCCAATCAGCGTTGGTAAAGCCAATCAAGTTGGGATCGGAACACTTGGAGAATTGCAAAGAAAAATCGGTCGTACCTTTTAAATAGCGCAAGATTCGCTTGACTGCTTGCCAATGGATGTCAGTCGGAGAATGCATAAACTAACACACTTTATTAACGGCAAAACTAATATCCGGCCTGGTTAACGTACAATACTATAGAGCTCCAACAATACTCCTATAGCGAGATCCATCTGGGAAAAGAACCCCAGAATGAAGAGATAAGGGCTGACCGGCAGCCATCGGTGTTGGAACCGGATTAGAATCCAACATGGATGTACGAGAGAGAAGATCGACAATATACTGGTGCTGAGATAAACTGAGCGTAGAGTCATCCCACTGCACAGAAATCCCAAGAAAATGATGTAAAGGACCTAAATCTTTCACCGCAAAGAGAGACAGTAGATACTGTAGGAGTTCTGTAATAAAAGTAGAGTCATTGGCTGTTAAAATTATGTCATCAACGTAGACAAGAAGGAAAGCAGTAATCTGGCCTGACCGAAAAATGAACAAAGAGGCATCAGAACGAGAAGCTGTAAAACCGCGTTGGAGAAGAGCAAGCTGTAACTTCAAATACCAAGCGCGAGGAGATTGCTTCAGACCGTAAATGGATTTTCGCAAAAGACAAACTTTCGAAGCATCAGCAATATAGCCCGGTGGTTGAGACATATAAACAATCTCCTTTAAGTCCCCATGTAAGAAAGCATTGGAAATATCAAGCTGCCGAATCGGCCAAGAATGGGAGAATGCATGAGCGAGAACTAGTCGAATTGTTGCTAGCTTAACCACAGGACTAAAAGTCTCAAAATAATCCACTCCTTCGGTTTGAGAAAACCCCTTTGCCACAAGTTTGGCTTTGTGACGAGCAACTGAACCTTCTGGATTTAGTTTAAGCTTGTAAACCCACTTGCAACCAATTATTTTAGCGCCAGGCGGAGGATCAACTAAATCCCACGTTCTATTGCGGTGAAGAGCATCCAATTCAGAAAGCATAGCTTTTGTCCAAAGGGAACATTGCGAAGCTTGGGAGTACGTAGTGGGCTCAGAAGGAAGGGGCACCACATGTTGAGTAAACACCTTAGGTTTATGAATGCCCGATTTGGCACGAGTAACCATCGGATGGACATTGGTAGGACAAGGAACAGATTGTAATGGAGGAGAAGGAGACAAGGGTGAAGGAGAAGGGGAAGAAGGTTGTAAGAGAGGAGAAGACAAAGAAAAAGGTGAGGTAGAAGTAGAAGGGGAAGAAGAAGAATCAGGAACTGGAGGAGGAGAAAGTGGCAGAGAAGAAGAAATTGGAATAGAAAGAGAGACAGGGGACGAAGAAGCAGGATTGGCAGCAGGATCTGAAATAGCAAAAGGAAAAAAAGTTTTATTGAAGACAACATGACGAGAGATGTACCAGTGGTCATTGTCCATAGAATAACATAAATACCCTTTGTGGTTGGGGCTGTAACCAAGAAATACACATTGTTTAGAACGTGCTTCTAATTTATGTCTATTGAAAGAGCGAAGTGCTAGAAAACAAGCACACCCAAAGACACGCAAGTGATTGTAATCAGGCATCCGATTGTATAGACATTGAAAGGGAGAAATATTATTAAGAACAACAGTAGGAAGATTATTAATAAGAAAAACAGAGGATTGAAATGCATACGGCCAGAACTTAAGAGGAACACTAGCTTGAGAAAGAATCGACAAACCCATTTCAACTATATGTCTGTTTTTGCGCTCAGCACAACCATTCTGTGCTGGTGTATAAGGACATGAAACTCGGTGATGGATTCCAAGAAAAAGGAATAGCGAGGTGAGAGAGCGAAACTCACCTCCCCAATCCAATTGAAATTCTTTAATTGTGCAACCAAATTGATTTTGAACAAAGGAATGAAATTGAATAAAACAATTATAAACTTCATCCTTAGTACGCAAAAAATAAATCCAACAAAAACGAGAGTAATCATCAATGAAAAGCAGAAAATAGCGTGTAGATGTAATGGAAGTAACAGGAGCAGGGCCCCAAATGTCTGAATGAACAAGATCAAAAGGATGAGAGGCACGAGAAGCAGAAAGAGAAAAAGGTAGATTATGTCGTTTACCAAGTTGACATGCATTACAAAAAGAAGTAGAAGAAGGAGAAAGCAGAGATAAAAGTTCAAAAACTTGAGACAGAACTTTAGCAGACGGATGCCCAAGACGTCGATGCCAAACATCAGAAATGGAGGAAACACCAGATTGAACTGTGGTTGCAAAAACGGAAGGAGCAGAACCAGAATTTGGAGGGAGCTTGTAAAGACCATCAACAAGTGGACCCTGAAGCAGAATCTCCCTGGATGAACGATCCTTGACAAAAAAGGAAGAAGAGCTAAATTCAACGATGACATTGTTATCACGACACAACTTAGCGACGCTGATTAAGTTATGAGAAAGAAAAGGAGAATGCAAGACATTTTGTAGAAGGATCGATTTGGAAGAAGTAGAAAGTATAGTGGTACCTGAGTTAGCAATAGGTATTGCTTTACCATTGCCCATCATAATTTTCTCGTGGCCAAGATACGGTGTAGCATTCATCAGTTGAGCCTCGGAGGATGTAAAATGGTGAGTAGCTCCTGAGTCCATAAACCAGGGCGCTGAGACATCCATAGCATGCAGGGGAGAGTTGGATGACAGAGCAGAAGGCAGAACTTAAGTACTGAAATTTTTTGGAGGAGGTTGATAAGAAGTGATTGTGCGATGATAGCACACCGCAGCTGTATGACCAAGCTTAAAATAGATCTAGCACCTAGGCTTGAACCCATTTTTTTTGTTGAATTTAGAGAACTGTTGTTGCCCAGTAGGAGCACGACCAAGAATGCTTTGCGACGAAGGCATACTGTTAGTCTGAGAAGAATGGTTGTAAGCAGGTCGAGTAGACTGAAAATTTACTTGAGGCAGAAGTGTATGAATCATAGGTGCAGAATTTTGTTTCTCCAAACGAAACTCAAAATTTAACAATAGGCTCTGTACTTCTTCAATAGAAGATTCCCCAATTCTGCTGGTAATAGCTGCAACAAATGGATTGTATTCACTGCCCAATCCATTTAACAAATATATAAGCTGATCCTTCTGGCTCACTTTCTCACCAATAGCAGAAAGTTGATTACAAATACCAGTGAGCTTTTGAACATACAGTGCAGCAGACATACCATCCTTAGCTAGATTTTGAAGCTGACTACGAAGTTCAATTATACGAGCAAGCGAGCTAGCTGAAAAAAGTTTTTCCAAAGCCAACCAAATTTCTCCAGCAGTAGTATAAGACACAATTTGAGTAAGAAGTGAGTCAGAGAGAGAAGCGTAAATCCAACTCATGAGCAATCTATTGTAACGTTCCCAGAGAATATATTCTGGGTTTGATTCCAGATTAGGCAAACGAGGAGAAGGAGCAGCAGCCGAATCAAACAGAAAAGATTGTAAACCATTCGCAATCACAATATTAAGAAGTTGATTTTTCCATACCAGATAGTTATGAGCATCCAATTTGACTATGATGTTGTGATTTAGAGTCGGAAAAGGGGGAAGAGTAGAAGCTGGTGTAGAAGCTGGAGTAGAAGCTGGAGTAGAGGCAGGAGTAGAGGCAGGAGTGAAGGCAGGAGTGACTTCGCTGCTTGAAGGCGCCATCCCTAGCTCTGATACCAAGATGAGACTTAGAGAGGAAGAAGAAGAAGCATCAGGAAAAGGGTGAGAGAGAAAAAACGAAAATCATCCATACATCTGTCTTTTGTTCTGTTCTAATTTTAATATATACACAAACCCATAACTCTAGTAACGACGCCGTATCATTATTCTAATAAAATTTAACCAAAAACCGAACCGAACCAAACCGTTTTCACCCCTACTCTATCGTCGTTGTTCCTCGCCACAGAACCTATTGCATAGCCCACTGTTGCCCTGATTGAAGCCTGCCTCCGACCAATCAGTGAACTGTTTTTTATTGTTGATTTGGAGGTCTGCAATTATTTGCTGAATTTTGGGAATTGCAAGTTGGAGAAATTTTATGATAAAAAATTCTATTTTTATAGGGTGGATTTTTGGTTGGATTACTGGTTCTCTAAATATTTTGATTAGGTTATCTAATATTCTTGAATATTTAGGGTCTCAAATTTTGTGTTCAAATAGAGAAAATTTCTGAATTATTTTGAGGAGATGAGTTCGCTGAAATTTCATATTTCGTTGTTGGATCAGAATACAAGATTTCAGTTATGGCAAGTGAAGATGCGAGATGTTCTCGCACAAATGGATTTAGACGACGCGTTATCAAACCTTGATAAAATGCCTACGTCTTGGAGTGAAGAGGAGAAGCTTCGAAATGATAAAAAAACTCTATCTTTGATACGTCTGCATTTGTCAAACCAGATTTTGCAGGATGTTTTGAACGAGAAATATACCGCTGAGTTATGGTTCAGATTGGAGCAGTTCTGTATGAAGAACACTTTAACTAGCAAGTTGTATTTGAAGCAAAAATTTTATTCTCATCAGTTGATCGAAGGAGATTCTATTGAAGAACACATGACCGCATTTAAATAGTTAGTTTCAGATTTGGAGATTATGGGATGTAAGTATGATGATGAGGATTTGAGGTTGATTCTACTACGCTCGTTACATGCTTCATATGGTGCTTTCAGAGATACAATTTTATACATTACAGAATGTCTAACTCTGGAAGAGGTTTATGGTTCTTTGTTATCAAAAGAAAAGACGAAGTAGATTGTTGTTGGATCTAAGTCTCTAGATGAGTGATTCATTGTTCGGGGTAGAACAAGATAGTCAAACAACAAAGGCAGTGATAATGTTCATAATTCGAAGGACATAAGGTTGCAAAGTTTGTGAATTCGCCTTCAAAAGGTTTTTTGGAGAAGACTCAGAAAAAGTCAGGTTCTTAGGTGAAGTTCAAGTTGGAATCTAAATCTACATCAGAGCCGATACGTCAGCTTATTACAGATATTCAGGCTGATCTAGTCACCACATCTTCAACATTTTTAGTTTCATATTAGAGTGGTATCGTCAAAGGCAGAACCAAGAGGAAGGGTAAAGCTCCATGGCGATATGGTGAAACTACTACAATGTGTTATGCTTTGAGTGTGTTCGAGGGTATCGATTCTAGTGGGGAGTCTTCAACATATTCAAGTATAGTTCATTGCGATATCTCTGATAATTTGGTAGTACCATGGAGGAGATGTGATTTTCTCCTGAGTGTGTCTCTCAAGTTTAAGCTCTGCTTAAACTTGATCGGTATCAGATATTGCGTTGGTCCAGCAGAAGCCCTTGTGGAAGAGGAGGTTATTATTTGTTGGAGTTTTGCAGATCGTTTGTCTTGCATTGAAATTTCTTTGAAGATGAAAATTGTCAGAGTTCAGTGTTGTGGGTTCGTTTTGGGGTGGGCCGAGAAGCCTGTATTGGATCTCTCATGTGTAATTCGTGTCAATGTGAAGATTGTTAGAGTTCGGTTGTGACCCAAATTCTAGTTGGACCGGATCGGGTCCATATCCAATATTATGGTTATTTATTTTCTTTCTATATATCTATACTTAAGTCGCAAAACTCATTGTACCTTGATTTCCAAATAATGAATTTCTTCTTTACTCGTGGTTTTTCACGTAAATCTTGGTGTCTCTGTTTCCAAAATTTATTTTTTCTTTTCGTGTTCGATTCTCAATACACGTAAGCACCAGAAAGTAAAAAAATTAGAATATAAACTTAAAAATTATTTAAGAACAAATTGAAATAAAATCTAAACTAATCAATTATTATTGTTATTATTATTTTATTAGTTTTTTATTATGGGAGGAAAAACTAAGAAATAGGAGTATAAAAGAATAATAGGTAAACGACAACGTTTCATTTTTCGCTCTCTAGTTTCTACCACTTCCCATTTCCCAAGCCCTGCCGCTGTTTGTATTCGATAAACGCATCCAGAGCAGTTTCTGTGTTTGTTTTACTTGAAAGATTCATCCCATTTATGTTCGATGATGTGAATTTTGATCTTCTTCTTCCTCAACGGTGGAGGATTGGGAGAAATCCATGTCTCTGAAGAGTATAATTCAGGACATGAGGTCTCGATCGCATCGGGTGGTCCAGGATGGCTTACCAACCGCGGTGAAAGATGGTTTGGAGCAGAGCTGTTGGGCTTACATGCCTCAGGAGCTACTGCGGGAGGTTCTTATGCGAATCGAGGCATCTGAGGGTGATTGGCCCCCGAGGAAGAGCGTTGTTGCTTGTGCTGGAGTGTGCCGGAGTTGGAGAGTTATTACTAAGGAGATCGTCAAAACTCCTGAAACCTCCGGAAAGTTGACCTTTCCGATCTCTATAAAGCAGGTTTAGCATTACATTTCTTCCTCAAACTCTTCTTCGATACAATTGGAAGTAATTTGCTGTGAAATCTGATTTTCCTTGAAAATGGATGTGATTCTTGTGGACGCGTTGATTGCTGAATTGCTTAGTTCATTAGTATTTTTCTATTATAGTTACTGTAATTGTTGATAATTATGTATTTTTCTCTTCTTCAAGATTTACAAATGTAATTCTATGGCTTTGGATCACGTTATGCGGATCAATATCCGTTGAATACAGATCAAATTAAGGTCGCTTTTCTATTTGAAAATGTTGATAAAGTGTTTTTACTCGATAAAACAAAATGGTGTAAAGTCATTCAAAACGAGTATTCTTTTTCACATGAGCTAGAATGATGTTCGAATTTTAGTTAAATCCATAACATTTGCGAGGTTGGTTATATGTAAATTTATTAGGATTTTTTTTTAAATGTTGGGATTGTGTTCGTGAATTAAGTTCATGTGGTGTTCAAATAATTAGTGACACCACTGTGGAGTTAGTCGAGGTGCTTCAGTCTGTGCCAATTTCTCAATCATTATAACTTCCATCAAAGAGCACAGCAGGGTCCATTATTGGCTAGGTCTTGTATTATTGTTGGCTTACCCTTTTTAGCATGCTTTATTAATTTCTTTCAATCTTTTCCCTGAGGGTAAAAACGAGTTTGGGGGTGGAGTAGGGTGAGACGTTTTGATAAAAAAAACTATGCACTGATTCTATTTTTTTTATCAAAGCTTATTAATCCCACTTTTCCCTTTTGAATTTTTTCCGTGAATTTCAAGAAATTTGTGTTATCTTTTGCAGCCTGGTTCAAGGGAGTCTCTTCTTCAGTGTTTCATAAAACGAAACAGATCCACACAAACTTATTGCCTTTTTCTCAGTTTAACTAGCGGTGAGCATTGTTAAGTTACATTTATTATCAGTGAGTTGCCAATTATTTCCGACCATCAGATGCTATACTGTATTTAGATCATCTTTGTAATTGACATTGTTACTTTTCTATCATTTTCACATGCTTTCTCTCTTACTGAATAAACTTTCTTTTCCTTATCCTACATTATTGAGATGAACCAATAAATATATATATTTTTTGTTTGGTGCATATGGTTTCATTTCAGCCCTCACTGATGATGGGAAGTTCCTTCTTGCTGCAAGAAAATGTAGACGACCAACATGTACAGATTATATCATCTCTATTCGGGCTGATGATATGTCAAAGGGAAGCAGCACCTATGTCGGGAAATTAACGTATGCGCTTAAATGAATGGACTGACCTCAATTTAATGTATATGATGGCCACATCCATTATAATGCTAATTTTGCTCTTTTCTGGTGAAGGTCCAACTTTCTCGGAACCAAGTTCACAATATTTGATGGGCAGCCGCCCCATGCAAGTGCCAAGATCACAAAAAGTCGATCCACCAGGCTTGTAAATTTGAAACAAGTTTCACCCAAAATTCCTATAGGGAACTTCCCAGTTGCTCGAATCTCATATGAATTGAACGTACTGGGTTCAAGGCAAGTGGTTTATATGAAACATTTTGTAAACTTTGACATGTGAGAATTGTTTTAGTTCTTATTCTATGGTTACCACTACATGCTTTTGGTCCAAAATATTTGGGGTTGCTTTTTTCCAATAAACGTTGGTTACATTTCTTTATGTTATTTGTACCAGTAACAGGCTTATGGATGAGTGCTCTTGGTTTTGTTCTTGCATTGTTGCTAGGAAAAAGATAATGAAAATCTATTTATATAAAAGAAAATAAAATGTAAATCATGTATAAAACCATGGGAGTGCAAAACTCCCGAATTCTGCCTTTTCTCTAGAAATTGATATGACAGCATGGGAAATAAATGTAGGTTGTTTTTTCTCATAACAAACAGAGGTCCAAGGAGAATGCAGTGCATCATGGACGCAATTCCTGCCTCCTCAATTGAACCTGGCGGAGTGGCACCCACACAAACTGAGGCTTCACGTAGCCACATTGAATTTTCTCCATCATTCCCATTTTTCCGGTCAAAGTCAATCAACTTGGATAACTCCGTGACTGGACCTTTGGCCTGTCAGAAAGATGGAATGCTGGTTCTGAGAAACAAGAGTCCCAGGTGGCACGAACAATTACAATGCTGGTGTTTGAACTTCCATGGGCGAGTGACCATTGCTTCAGTGAAAAATTTTCAGTTAGTTGCTTCTCCAGAAAACGGACCTGCAGGACCAGAACATGAGAAAATAATCCTCCAATTTGGAAAAATAGGAAAGGATTTATTTACAATGGATTATCGGTACCCAGTCTCAGCATTCCAGGCATTTGCAATCTGTCTTAGCAGCTTTGACACCAAGATCGCTTGTGAATGACAGATAATTAGCAGGTTCCTGTTTCGTAATTTGATTGCTGAGACTTTTAGAATTTCAATTGCTGGTTTGTAATATCCTACTGAATGCTCCCCTAGCATGTAGTCAGTTTATGAAATATTTCTGACAAGGTTTAAGAAGATTCTGCAACATTATGCTGTTGCACTGCAATGTTATATTTCTTGTTTAAATCATGTTGAAGTCTTAGATATTGGTGATGGAAACAGGAACAACTATCATTATTATTGAAGTCTTAGATAAGTCTTGGAATTTCAATTGCTGGTCTGTAATAAACCACTGAAAGCTGCCTTCCATGTTGCCAATCTATGAACTATTTTTGACATGAGTTAAGAAGAGCCATAGCACTGTTATGCTATATTTTGTGTTTAAATCATGCTGAAGTCTTAGACGGTGGTGATTGGAAAATGGAAGAACTGTCTTTATTGCTTTTACTATTCATTTAAATTTTTTACTTGGGAATCTGAACATATGATAATCATCGTTCTCTAAGATGCTCGTTACTTTCAAGCGAGAGATCGTTGTTGATTGTTTTCGGCAAGTGTTATGCAATTAATTCATTTCAATATCGATTTCATTAATGCTAGGTGTTGCCATTTGCTTACAGGTTCGTTCATGAAGAATAATGGTGGTGGAAAGTGACTGGAATGAGTCGAGCCAGAAGGGGAAGGCCTGGTAAGAGTCTGCTTCTGTTGAGTTAGTTGGTCGTGAGATTCAAAGGAGTTTATTATGAGTTGAGTCATGAAATTTAAAATGGAAGATTAGAACCTTGGTATTCCAAGCTGAATCTTCTGTGTCTTCTGTACATAATTAACTATTTTCTTCTATGAAATGTGTATAATCTGCATGTGTTTCTTCTGGAGTTAACCTTATGTTAGCTAGTTTTTGGTCCGACGAATTTTCAACTGCATAGGTGTAAGAGGGAGTAGCCGGTCATTGAGAAAGATTATGGCGTAACAGCAAAACCAGCTTCCCAAGGTTGGAGGTTTAGAATACCCCATGTCCACATACTTATATATACACATACGTATATACATACATACCTACCTATACACGTATCTAAAAGGGCACGCCATACATACACATCTTCTAAGTCATTGCGTCATATAGTATGCACTGGTGACAACATAGATGCGTCAATCCTCTATCAATGAGTTCCATGTGCTCATATTATTTGCACAATGCATAATTAATCCACGCATTCCATATGCTCACATTTTCCACACAACGCACGCCATGATACCCACAACTCCTGTCAATTCATCATGGGTCCAATAATTAACCCATACTCATCTGAGCCCTCACACATCCATCTCCAACACTACATGACATGACTGCTCCAACCTCACTTGAATCCACTCCTAACACATAATAACCACCTCTAATCGACACCAGCAGTACATCATCAAGGATCAAAAGATTTTATGGTGAAAACTTCCTAAATCCATACATAATATCACCCATGGGCTTGGACTTCTGCGCTTCATCAAAGCAATAGCACGCACATATGCATTGCATAACTAATCACAAGTCCATTCTCACTAACTTTCTTAATTATTTTCTTCTAGTTTTTTCAAATTTAAAAATAACTCATTTTGAATTTTAGAAATTTAAATCTTAATGTCATCCTTGTGTAATGTACCACAGTCCTCCCTGTACAATTTTTTTTTTTGTTGAATTCCACACGGTTTTATTCTTGGGGTTAACCATGCATTATCCACTCTTCCAAGCGATGTGGGAATGTTCACCCCCACTGATATTGATCGGACCCTCAAATGAGTCATTTTGACCTTAACAAGGCGGCTTGCCACACCTTCGATTATGCTATCAGTTTGCACTAAAACCTCTTTCATTTTTTCATCATATGATACAAAACTTTAAATTATGTGGGTTGTTAAAATGTCACATTTTGAAGTCTAAAATGCTATTATAAACTTTAATATTTTTTAGATGGAGAAATGAACAATAAAAATTTTTATTTTTAAAATGGGTGGCATGCTCATATCATTTTTGTAAATTCACTAAAAAAAATTCTAAAATCATATTAATAAAAAAATAAAAAAGTATGAAATATTATTGTTTTAAAAATTATATTATATTATTTTTGAAAAATAATTGCTTTTGAGTCCTTTTTAAGTATTTTACGTAATAAAGCTCGCCGACACTCGGGTCATAATTGCTACGCGACAAAACGGTGCGTTTAATCTCAATCTTAAAAAACAGCCCATTGGAGTTGTGGACTAAAATTTTCCAAACCCAACTTGAACACCGGATAACCGGAGTGTCCGGTTACAATCATCTCCCTCCCCACCTGCTACCACCGGTCCTCTCCTGACCGTCCGTATCATGCCCTGCGCAGTTGCGGAAATACCACACATCCCAGGCGTTCAGCGCTTTTAGAAGGATCTCAACCGTTCGTTTCATATTGGAAGGCCCACTTTAGTATCTCACTGGATGGTGACGTGTCTTCGTGATATTTCCACTATCTGAGCGTGGTCTACATTTCCTTTTATTTACTCATATTCTAATAATTAGTGTTTATTTCAATTTAATTTATCAATTAATTTTTCATAGTTTTTAAATGATTTTTTAATCAATTTTTATCCATAAGTTTAATGATATGTCTCACTTAATATTATTTTTATTCAAGTTAACATTTAATGCTAAAAAAAAAACTTCTTATTTTTTTAGGGACATTAACAAAACAACTTTTAAACTATGAGATCAAGGATACGTCAAGCACTAAATAATTTTTGTTAACAAGTAAAACATTCAACTATAGAAAATGAAGTAATGAACGATGTAAATATCGTTGTTAATCTGTTGAAAATTCTTTGTCTGCTACACTGAAGAACGACAAATAATTTAGCAAATGGAGCAAAAAGAGTATTTTTTACAGTGAAAATAGATCATTTCTGCTGCAAAAAGAATAGTATCTTCCACTTAAACGAGTTATTTCCCTATCAAAAAGAAAATGTTGCTGCGAAAGCAATTCTTTTTGTAGTGGAAAGGAAACATTCCACATCAGAAAGAAATTGTTCTGTTGCGGAAAACATAGCAATAATGTTTGTTTTGTTTATTTCTCATAGTTTTAGCAAAAATTATTTAGTGGTTGACTTGTCATTGATCCCATAGTTGAATAGTTATTTTGTTAATTTCCCCATTTTTATGAAAAAAATTTTAAGCGCACAACTTGACCCTTTAGCAACAATCTCATTTTTGCTAAAAAAATTTCTATGACAGAATATTCAATGACGTTTCCTTTAAAAAAATAGAAAGCGATCGACCGAAAATGTGAAAAGTCGCATGAAAACAGCTTAAGTATCATAATTTGAGAAGTGAAAATTTTGATTACTCACCATCCAAAGTTTTTAGGGTTGACACTTCATCATTTAAAGACTGCTAATAGATTATATGAAGATATTGGAGATTAAGGAAACAACATTTTAAACATCGAGGTAATCACGTTAAAGTAATAAAGAAATGAACAGTTAATGAAGAATTTATATGATGAAGATATTGTGTTACCTAGACTAAACGAGAAAAGAAAGATAGATAATTTTATTTAAAAAAATATCTTGTACAATATAATATTCAAAAGATTTGAAAAAGAAAAGAAACTATAGTTACAAGTATTTTCATTTTTTTTGTTCAAATAAATTAAAATAAAGTCTTCCGCTACACGATATTTTAAAAATTAAAGAAATAAGAAAAGGGTGCGTTACAGTTGCGTCATCAATCGCATTGAGACGAATATTCTGTTAATTGGTTTATTCATAATATTCTAAACTTAATGCATTTGATCGACAGATCATTTATTGAATTATTTTGTATTTAGTGTTGTATTGACACAGTTGTGACATAAAGTTTTTAATAAGTCCGGAGAATATTTGATTTTATGACCCAACCATAAACTTTAATTAAGTTTATAAAGTTTAAAAATTTTTAAAGATATTGAAATTGAAATTTTAAAAATATCTATTTAATTCAACACTCAGAGAGAAAAATAAATAAATTAGAGTTTCAAATGCTAACAAATTTGACATAGAATTAATTAATTCATAATTGCGTTATATGTCAAAACGACCCTCCATATTTATTAAATGAAGTTTTTGTTGTTGGGGATCTTGTTTTAATATTTAATTTCTTTTAGTTTTTAAAATCTCATTCTTTAGTTTTTCAAATGAAATTATAATTGTTTACAAAAATATTTGGTAAAAATATTGAATTGCATATTTCCATAGGATTCAACACTTTATTTATCATTATATTATATTATTTTACAGCGTACACTTGCAATAATTTTATGAATGAATATTTTCTAGACACGCCTTCAACATCATTGCTGGAAAATATTTTATTTTTAGGGCAAAGTGTAATTCAGATTTTATCGTTCGAAGTCATTTACAGATTAAATCTTAAACTATTTTTTTTAGTAAATCAAACTTTCACAAGATTCTTAACCTCTCCAACGATTTTTAACTGAAATTTCAAACTATATCAATCTCATTTCTCACAATTTCAAACTCTATGTAAAGACAAGCAAAATTTCCAATCGAATTAGAAATTATCAGAGAGATTAGAAATGAGATTAAAATACCTAATTAAATACAAAACGTAGTATTGGCGTTCTATATCTAACAGATGAATTAACGATAAGATCAAAATTATCGATAGATAAAATTATACTCTAAATAATTTATAATTTTTATTTATTCATAATTTACTAGAAGATATTTCATTTCACATTTTAAACAATCAATTGTGAATAAAAAATAAATACTATATTACAAAATTAAATCATAATTTTATTCATGCTTTACTGCAATTAGTCTATTTTGTCATCTCTTATTTTCACTTCATTTAAAAAAAGGTGTAGTTTTAAACAGTTGGGGGAAGGATACGCGCTAAATGCGCGTTGGAGTAAGAAAACTCAATCGAAGGTGTGAACATAGTAGGCTATTTACGGTCCACGTGTTGTATTTGCATTGGTGGAACCTAAAAGTGTTGTCCCAGTTGACGTTTTTTGTCCGGCACGTCCTTGTTTTGTCCCACTCGCTCAATCTCATAATTCTTAAATAAGTAAAAAAAATATATTTATTTATTATATTCTAAATATCATTTTTATTCTCAGAATAATTGAAAAAATATTTTATACAATTAATTAGTATTTTTTTGTTCACACTGATTTTATATTATGATGAACAATACTTGCAATAAACTATATTTAAATAACAAAACATGAGACCTAATTATTTAAATATTATCGGATGTTATTAATGATAATTTGTAGTAATATTTTATTTTATTTTATTTTTTACAAAAAAAATAAAGTTAATTGGAAGAGTAATGATACATTTACTCAGTGTTACTATTTTTTAATTTTTACTTAATTACATGATAAATATTAATTAATGTAATTAATGTAATAAATTATTAATTGAAGTAATATTTAACACTTAAATAAGTAAGAATAAAATGTAAAAATTGAGAGTAAACATTATTATTCTAATGGTAAATAATAATATCTTTTAGATTAATGTCATATGCTTATTTTTATTTTATTATCCAATTTTAGTTCATTTATTCATAGAATAATTATCATCATAAATAGTTAAAATAATAAATGATGAATGAACAACTAGCAGATGTCGATGATGATAAGTTGGAACAAAGTATATATTTATTTTTAAAGAAATTAATGAAACAACCACTGAACTATGAGATCAATGATAAGACAACCACTAAATAATTTTTGCTAACAAATAAAATAGTAAACTATGATAAACAAATAGAGCAAACATCACTATCATATTTAATGTTAAAATTTTCAATTTGTTTCCTCAATGAATAGGTCAATGACTCATTTTCACAGAAGAAGACTTGTTTCCTCTACGAAAAATATTTTTTCCGCTCTACTTGCTAAATTTTTGTCGTTCTTCAGCATAGCAAATAATGAATTTTTCAACGAGCTTTCTCAGTGGATTGAAAACATGTCTAACTTATAGTACATTGGTTTTTCAACAAACAGTTTAACTGGAAATCTTCCAGTTTCATTGGGTGACCTTAGATTATTGAACTATTTGAGTTTATCGAGTAACTAACTATTTGAATTTATTCATGCGTCACTGATGAATTGCACAAACATATCCATAATCAAGTTTAATAGAATTCAAACTGTTATTCATTTTTCCATCTAACCACAATAATTTTACTAATTTAATACCAAAAATCGATTTGGAAGCTGAACAAAATGAAGCCATTGAAATTAAGGTTCAATGAATTCAACAAAGAGGTATCTAGAGAGCTAAGAAAATTGGAAAATCTTCTCGTTTTTAATAGTTCTTTCAACAAGTTAACGAAAAATGTGACTGATATTTTCATCATTCATTTTTCATAGTTCAATGTTTTATTCATTAGTGAAAATTGTTTAGTATTTGTCTTGTCATTGATATCATAGTTAAGTTATTGTTGTTGCCTTTGACGTCTCAAGTTGACGGAAAACGTGACTGCGAGGTCGACGTTGTTCTTTTTTCATAGTTTAGGGTTTTAGCTGTCCACAAATTTTCTTCAAGATTTGATTTGTCGTTGATCTCAAACTATAGGGTCAGTGGTGTTAATTTCCCTTAAATTTAATAGAAAAAAAAGAAATTAACAAAACAACCAATGAACTATAGAATCAATGTCAAGTCTACCACTAAACAATTTTTGCTAATAAATAAAACACTTAACTATGGGGAATGAATGACGCAGACATAGCCGTTAACCTGTTGAAAGAAACTTTACCGCGAAGACGATGTTGAAATATTATTGGTATGCAATTGTAATTCTACTTATATTTTATGCTAAAATCGCAATAATTGAAACAATCTTACCTCGAAGACGATGTCAAAAATCCATAAATACTGAACAAAAAAACCAAAAATAATTCTCGCGTTTTCAATTTTCTGAATATCTTCAGGTGACTCACCCTTTCTCTTGATTTCACTGGTCCAGTTCTCATCATCTTCTTTTTCCTTTTTCTGATTCGTTATCGTCTAGCTCTCATCACTAATTACTCACTTTTCGCAGCAAAAAGTAATATTTATTTGCAAAAAGTAACTTTTTCGGAGCGAAAAGTAATCTTTCCATAGCAGAAAGTAATCGTTTCGTAGGGGAGTGTTTTCCGCTGCAAAACATTGTCTTTCCACTACAAAACATTATCTTCTCGCAGCGAAAAGTAATTTTTCTTGAATTCTATTTTAAGGAGTCACTTTCCACAACGGAAAATACAACGTTTTTTTTAACACAAAAACGTTATAACGATATTTTCTCCTTTTATTTTCTATAATTGATTGTTTTATTTATTAGCAAAAATTTAGTGATTAATTTATCATTGATCCTATAATTTAGTGGTTATTTTGTTAATTTTCAGAAAAAAAAAAAATAGTGATATTACTTATTTATGTCCGTTAAAATACTTAGTGAAATAAAATAATAATTGAGATTCGTTGAGTTATTTTTCATTAAAGCAAAATTTTTAATTAATTAAATTTATAAATGGCTTTAAAAAAATTTAATTTGTTCCAAATTCCTATTTTGATTTATATAAATAAATGATATAGATAGAATAATCCATATTCTTTTGTTAAATATAACCATGAAAATAAATTAGAGGACTTTTGAAAACAAAATTAAAATTATAAAGATTTTAGGAAATTAAAAATTAAAAATTAAATTAAAACCATCTCTAAATTATAAAGAAAAATAATAATATTTAAAATTAAAAATAATAAAATAAAATAAAACAAAAAATGTTTTTGCTGAGTTTGGCGCGTACGTAAACTGACATGGTTAGACCCATAAGAAAAGGATTGTCATGGACTCATGGCTATGGAAGGAAGAAAAGCCAACACCCATTTCAAAACTGGAGAGAGAAGACGATCGAAGCAGAGCTGTTGCTTTTCTTCATTTTAGAGAGAGAAAGTGTGTGTGATTGTGTGAAAACCAGACAATCCAAAAAGAAAGCTTTTTCTCCCCTCACTTTATAGGAGACGACCCCATTTCATCGGAACCATTAATACCAGTTGTACAGGAAATCATTCTAGAATCCTCCAGGTTACTCTGGAATCACTCGGTTTCTCTTTCTAGGTTTCTAATTCTGATTCCGTAGGATGGATCGGTACGGTCGGATTACCGAAGGGTCACCGTCCGATCCGTCGCCGGAATGGACAGCTCCGGTGACACAAACGGAGCTCGAGGGTGAGTTGATTTCTCCTGCATTTTGGTTTCATTCAGATTTCTGTGTCGGTTTGTGATTGGCTGGAAATGTGAAGTAATGTGAGTTGGGGGTTTTGATAATTAGTTTGTGATATGTAGAGTCCTACCCTGAGCGGCCGCTCGAGGCTGACTGTATCTACTTTTTGCGAACCGGGTTTTGTGGTTATGGTTCCCGTTGCCGATTTAATCATCCTCGCGGACATAGTGCGGTAATTTCATCGAAGTAGCAAAATTTTAGTCTGAAATGTTATTGATTTAGGGCTCAATTTGGATGTTCTGATAGATTTCAACACGATCATTCTCTAAATTTAAAATTCTGAGAGAATCTGAAACAGTCATATGAATCTAAGAATATCTATCATATATTTAGTTTGGAGTTCGAATTGCAATAATTGTGAATAAATGTTTGTGGCTGCATATTTAGGTTGGGGGATCTGCAAGGCCTGGTGGAGTAGAGTACCCAGAGAGAATAGGCCAGCCTCTATGCCAGGTACTTTATTAAGTTAATTTTAAGCTTATGGTGATTTGAATGCTTGGTTTTGGACAATGTGATTAAATGCATTTCTGGCAGATAATTTTACATTAACTCGTTTATATATTTATTATGGGTAGTTTGAGAAAATAGTGATCATACTGAAATTCACTGATTTTACTGGATGTTGCAGTATTTTATGAAGACTGGGATGTGTAAATTTGGTGCTACTTGCAAGTATCACCATCCAAAACAGGGAGGGGGTCCTGCCATTGCCGCATCGTTGAATTATTACGGATACCCATTACGACCGGTCTGTGTTTTTCATCTCTAACGACTGAACCATTACTTTGTAAATATTAAAATGTGATTGTAAATTTGTAAAGTGAATACTTTTCGATGCAGGGTGAAAAAGAGTGTTCTTATTACGTCAAAACTGGCCAATGTAAATTTGGTGGGACGTGTAAATTCCATCATCCACAGCCAGTTAGTGTTCCACTTCCAACGCAATCTCAGGCTCAGAGCATTCCTCAAATTCCCTCGCTCAATGTGTATCCTTCTGTACAATCTCCATCTGTTCCTTCATCTCAACAGTATGGGGTAGTAGTTGCAAGGCCACCTTTTCTGCCAAGTTCATACATTCATAGTGCCTATGGTCCTTGGCTTCTCTCCCAGGGGATGGTTCCTTTTCCAAGTTGGGGTCCTTATCTGGTAGGCTTATTATCTGAAGTCTTGTGTTTTTTTTTTTTCCTTTTTTATATATATGATCTTTTATTGCTTTAAATTATAAAAATCAGTAATCGATTAGAGAAGTGAGATGAGGGGTAAATCCAGTAATCGATTATAATTGGATATCTTAAATCTGTAAAAAGTATCCAATTAGAGAAGTGAGATGAGGGGTAAATCTTACGATATTGGGAGGTGTAAGCTCATTTTCCAAAAATAAAAAAGTAATTATCGTATTCCTCAAAATCCTTCATGTTTCTTATTGTTTGAATCATATGGTGCAGGCTCCACTAAACCCAGTACCGTCTCCCAGCACTCAACCTTCTGTTGGTTCGGGATCACTTTATGGATTAACACAACTTTCTCCTTCTGCCCCTGCATATACTGGATCATATCACACCATACCATCTGCTGGACCCTCAAGTAGTATCCAAAAGGAAGTGTTTCCAGAGAGACCAGGCCAACCAGAATGCCCGTATTACATGAGAACAGGGGATTGCAAATTTGGATCTTCATGTAAATATCATCACCCTTCAGAATTGATTGCTCCAAGACCAAATGTTCTTCTTAGCCCAATGGGTCTTCCTCTTCGGCCGGTGAGCATCTCTTAATAATTTTGTTTGCATCTTTTGTTCTTTTTATATCCTGCACGTGCCATCTTATCATTTTGCAAATATAAATTTATCCGTTTTAGTTTTCATATGAGCTATGATTATGATCCCAATACATGAATGCATTTTGTGATTAATTCATTGAGATGGGGTTGTGATTTGAACTCTATTAGTTGAAACTTCAGTCTTGTTCTCTTTTTTAATTTTCCTTGGTCGAACATTCTCCTTTTTGGATTGGATAAGTCTAACATAGTTTGATGTTGGTTTAACATTATTTATTACTTAAATTCTTCGTAGAGGCATCAGTTGCTTAAGTAAGGCAGTCTAATATGTTAGATTTTTTCACTGTCTGATGATTGGGTTGCATAGATTCCAACCTGACATTTCTAGACCATGGAATTTTCACCATTTGACACGACAGCGCAAAAAAAAAAACTTTTTCCTTTCTAGATAATTGAAGTAGTGTGGTTAGTGTTAAGGAAAGTGGCCAAAATCCACCATCAATATCTTTAACAGTCACTTTTGTTTTTTATTTAGGGAAAAAAATCAAATCTTAAATTGAAAGAATAATCCTTGATTGACAACTTGTATATATTCTTTATCTTCTGTAATTTGTAATTAGCACATATTTAAAGAATTATTTGTTCTTTCTTAAATTAGAATTTCCTATAAGTATGTTAGCTATTATGGTTGAAAGATGAATAATAACGTCTTCTTCTTTAACCTAATCTTTGAATTTCTTAATATTTTCTTTAATGTATTTCCTTATGGATTTAGGATTCTTAGTCAATTTGGGAATCCTAATCCTTATAGGTTTTGGAATCCTAACCCCAACCCTAATCCTAATTAAAGGGGTGCAAGAACATACTTTAATATAGAAATTTCATTATTTTGATGGCTTAGTCTCTAATATTTCTTTTAATTTTTCATTTCGTTTCAAGACAATATTTTGTTGTACCAAATTGCTGTCAAAGCAAGAATTTTCACCTCAATTTGATGATTAAAAATAGTTGTAATGGAGAACGGACCATTGACAATGAACGATGGTTCAATAGAATTAATCAAAGGTTTGATACTATTGATCAACAACTCGACGAGACAAAAAAACCCTTGCAATCTCATGTAAATTGTTATTGCGTTTATTGCTAAAATGAGACATGGTTGTGTGAAACAACGATCAAAGAACCGAAGACTTTGACTCTAACAATGATGAGGGTGGAGAAGATGATGGTTAATGGAAAACATATTATTATGCGAGAAACCCTAATGTGACTGACAACTATAAACTTTAACCTAGGGATCTGCCAGCTGATGGCCACAGCCTGAACGAAATGTCATGATTTCCAATTTGTGACAACAATTGAAAACAACCATTGTTCAGCCTAAAAAATAACCAAACAAGCATGAAACAATTTTGTGCATCATCGATTTGTGTGTTTCAAACATCAATTCATGAAATTAAAACCCTAAAATCTGATTCTATTCCATTCCACACCTTCCAACCTGACAACCACTACCTCTAGCAAGAGCAACTGATCCATGGCGATGTTAAGTCTAAGACTGATGGTAAACGAGGCAGTTAAGGTGTTGGGTCAAACAACTAATGATTTTGACAAACATGACGAGTTTTTCTCCCCCAATGTTTTTTCAACAACGAAGCTGTAGGAAAATAAATTAAGTGGGTAATTTAGGAATTACCATTAGAGAATGATTATAAATAGAAAGGAAAATGAGCGGAATTATTATGAATGTTGATGAATGTTTTGTTATCCTATATTATTAGGGTTTTCTGAGTCAACCACAGTTGCTTAGACTTGTGGTTAGTTTTTATGGTTCTTATTCGATTTCTTTTATTATTATTTTATTCATAATGGAGTTTTATTCTCATAAGAAGTATAATAGACAATGACCATAGCAAAATAGAATTAGAATTCCTTGAAAAATTTAAAGAATCAAATATTATTAATGCATTTGTGGTTACCGATCAATTTGAATCAATAATTGAGGTCTCCATCAAGGTTTAAAAAAGAGTGTTATCATATTTATCAAGCTCAATGTACGAAACAACAAATTCGAAATTACAAAAGAGTGTTAAAAAAGAGTGTTTCTTGCAATTACAAAATTCGAAGACAAGGTTTCTTCAAGAGAAGTTTGATGCAGGACATGGCCAAGTCCAAGCCTATGACTTCATATTTTAATTTCCTATTTTAATCATTTTAAAGTTAATTATTTTTATTTTCTTTAATTTATTTTTTTGTATATTTGGAATTCCTAGTTGATTTGGGATTCCTAATTCTTATAGGTTTTGGAATCCTAACTCTAAACCCATTTAAACGGATGTTGTGAGCTTGTTCTCTTATATTTCTCTTTAATTTTTCATTTTGTTTAGAACAATATTCCGCAGCACCACAAATAGAAAAGTATGTTCAATTTTCTTCCTTCCTCCCATTTCTTCTCTTCCTCATTCAAAGGAGAGAAGGTCAATCTATTCACTTGAGCTGAACAAAATTGCTTGAGCGTCAGAAAATCCTGAATTGATTTTTCTCTATCCTTTTCCTCCCTTTTCCTCTCTTGTGTCGATTCTTCCTCCCTCTCCGTCCTTTCTTCCTTCAATTTTACTGCATTTTGATTCTGGAATCCATTCCAGTCTTCCTCCTCTATCCTGGAATTCCTTCCTATCAATGTAACTGAATTCCTTACTAATTCTATTTTTTTTGCTGGTTGAGTTATTGTGATGTAGGTTGAACTATAACATCACACTTCTCTGAGTATATGATCAGAAATTCAAGTGCTTTTCTGTGTTGTGACATCCGTTCTTCGTCTCCCTCTTCTCCAACATCTTTGGATCCAATTCTTTACTAGACATTGAATGAACTTGACACTTCTGATTCTTCTATAATGTTTTTATTTGGGTGTTTTCCTGCTGTTTTACTGCGATGTCTTTCGACAATCCGGTTGAATTTTTTTGTTTTTCAATGATTTCCAGTCTTCGACAATTCAGGTGATTCTACCTCAATATCTACTATAATTTTTCATTAAAAGACTGGTGTTCTGCTTGGACTACAGCAAGTTGACTCCCTCTTCTTAGCAAGATTTCTTCTTGCTGTTTTGTTCATTCTTTAAAACTCTAAACTAGAATGGTCACGTGATCTTCATCCCAAAGCTCCTCCATTACTGGCAATCCAACCTTGTAGATCTTTACTGAGAAACTCAATCAAAATAACTTTTTGGATGGGTTTCTTCTTGTCAAATTGTCTCTGACAAGCAAACAGAAAATGAGATACACAAATATCTTAACGAAGGAATAATTTTTCTGTCTTTTGAAATGCGTAATTAGCACAAAATTAAGAAATTATTTGTTCTTTCTTAGATTAGAGTGGCCTACAAGATGTAACATACAGTTGTTAAAAGATGAACATTAATATTTTCTACTTCAAAAGATAGATGGGATGGTGATGTAGAAATGGCAAGGGGGCTTAAAAACATATAATTAAGGGTTTTGTTGATGTATTTATTTAGCGTAATTGGGGAATATGTAGTCAGGGTCCTGTTTAACCATTGATATGGTTTGTATTTATGGAGGCCTGCGTTTTTGACAAAAGCTTATTGTTATTAAAAAAACAAAGAGAGAAATGGTATCTATAAATCTAGGTAAAATGTGGTCCCTCCGTGATCTTTCAAGGAATGCTAATCTTGCAGCAATTTCTTATATCATTGGCATCTCATTTTTTGTCTTTGATGAGATAAGATGGCGTATTACATACTTATCTATTCATTGGATCTCATTGATTGTTTATTTTTTCATTCATTGATAAAACATTTAGATTGAAAGAAATGCTAAATGCAGGAATTATTAAACCTAAATGTTAGTTAAAAAGAAAGATGAGATCTGTTTTTTTTTTAGATTATAGGGCTCTCTCTTAATTGTGAACTTTTGGATGAGATTCGACAATTCAAAAAACTTATTCATGGATGGCTAGAGAAGTGTTTTGGATGGGAATGAAATATATATATTTATATACAAAATCCTTTCCCTGATTTTCACCTTGAACACAAGATGATTCTTTGGGCAAGGTGGATTGATTAGCCTCCCATACGCATTACATATGCTTGGAGGAAATGAGTAAACACAGCTGCTACTTCAGTAGCTTCCTCAGAGGGCACTACAGCTAAGTCTGCTAAAGGAGGCTGTTTATAAGTAGGAAGGTGAAGAAGTAAAGCAGAAGAATTAAGAGAGCTCCAGACCATAAATTCTGGTTGTTATTTCTGTAAAGATTCAACTTTTAATAAAAACTGAGTCTTAATACATTTCAGGTGTGGAGTTGTTTTTCTAGAGTTGGACTATTATCACATTTAATAATCAATAATCAAGTCTGTCTGTCTAAATTGTCTAATTTACAAGTAGTAGAAAACTTTTGAATCAAGAAAATATGAAAATATTAGAAAACAAACTGATGAAAATCTTTACCTTTTTTTTTGAAGCTGAAGTATACTCGATTTCTATTTCCTCCATCAGTTATATTGTTTGATTTGATTGCTTTTGTCCATTTTCAGGGCGCCCCTCAGTGTGCCCACTTTGCACAACATGGCGTATGCAGGTTTGGCTCTGCATGCAAATTTGACCACTCATCAAGAACCCTAAGTTACAGCCCCTCTGCATCCTCTCTCGTTGACATGCCTGTCGCGCCTTACCCAGTGGGATCCACGATTGGTACTTTAGCTCCATCTTCATCATCTTCAGATTTACGGCCTGAAATTTTGTCAGGATCAAGTAAGGATTCTAATTCAGCTAGAGCTTCTTCATTATTGAGTATAGCTTCAGGGTCAACTGGTTCAATCATGTCAAGAAGTGGACCATTTTCTCAGTCTAGTGTCAAAACGTCTTCCCAGAGTTCAGGCCCCTTCACTAGCTCTGTGTAGATAAAATCCAATCTTAAATCAGACCCTATTATATTTATTGGCATTTGTCTAGTAGAGGATTGATTCTCAGCTAGGATAGTTTCACAATCCTGGTCTACACTAACTTCAGTTCTACAATCTTCAAATGGCCAATCATTTCTTTTTTGAATAATCATGGCCAGGCCAACCTTTCAAGTAGCTTCGGCCTCCTGCCTCTCTATCGACAACCTCAAAAAGCCTCAAAAGAGCTTGAATTTTCATTGAAAATTTGGGAGTCCTCCTCCTATCTATTCATGGAGATCATATTTTTAGACCCAAAAAGATTCAACTACTTTCCATATTCACTTATATATCATTTAAATATGCCTGCTTAACTTGGGAAAAGCTTTCATAAGAAAGGAAGAACTCGAAGGTGATTTTTCCCGCACTGAACTGCCCACTGTTCTGTTGAAATGAAGCGATTCAGCAGACTCCGGCCAATTCTATTTTCTATGGTAATAGTTATACATAGTTAAATCCTCTGAGTACATTGTGGGTATTAATTTTTTCCCTCATTAAATACATATACATAAAGGAAACTCAAAAACTTGGTTGTTATTGATAAATACTCGATTTCTGCCTATAAATGTATCTCTGCTGGATAAAAATGGGGAAAAGCCTTTTTGCCTCACTAGATTTCAGCCAATCAAGTAATGCTGCTTCAAGAAAAGGACCCTTTTGTTCCTGCAAGTGTCAGACAGCAAGCCAATCCTGGTATGAAGTGAAAGTGCTTCGACTCTTGCTTAGATTTAGAAAAAGAAGAATGATGTAGTATTTCTGCACTTTCTATTTTCATGGCAATGCTCGTGATTCTGCAATTTTGATGTTTGATGAACTCAGAGGTGGCTAACGCCAGCCCGCCTGCTCAGCTCGTTACTGTAGCGGCCGAGTCAAGCTCGGCTCGCTACAGTAACCAAGCGGGCTCGGCCCGGGCCCAGTAGGCAATCCGAGCCGAGCCGAGCTCGAAAACCCTGGCTTGCGAGCCTGGCGGGCTGGCCCGCCAAGCCAACTCGCCAGGCCAACCCGCCTAGGTTGCACAACAGCTAGCATGGCGCAGCGTTGCCCTCAATCTTCAATGATTTCTCAAAGCAATAGCCAATAGAATATGCAGAGAGCAAGGAGAGAATGAAAATTTGAATTCATTGTGCAAAAATGGCAGCAAAATAGATTCAGATCTAAGCCCTAGCGATTGATATCTCCTTACCTCAATCGAAGAAAAATTAAAATTGACATTTTCCTGAAGCTCGGAATAAATCTCAGACGGATCGCACTCACCTATGATCGAGATTCCTCGACTGACCAAAAATTTTTTCGACTGAACGATTGTTCACTCTCTGCCTGCTTTCGGAGATGCTCAGAAAAAGCCGCACAATCGGTGGCTCCAGCAGTCCCACTTAAAATGCCTGGAGAGACGCCATCACCGAGCTCCCACCTCTCAATCGTTCCCTCTCAGGCTCTCTGCTCTCACTGGTGAGAAGTGTGTTGAAGAAGACAGAATGCTTCTGTTTTCTCCAATTCATTTTCAATTTTAAATAAAATTTAATTTATTAATTTTATATATATATATAAAATATATATATTTATTATTAACAAATTACATATACTATATCTTATATAATAATATTACTTAGAATCCGATTCTTTTAAAAGTTAACTAAAAATAATATTTAACCAAAATAAGTTTTTTAAAAACAAAACGTAAATCCAAGAACGTGTTCGAGACTGACATAGTTGAAGAATTCAAAAATTTGGATGTCGAAGACTAAATTTTCATTTAAATTTGAAATTGTAATTTTCATTTTCATATATTTTTTTTAACTTGTAAGTTGTATTTTGAAATTGTAATTTAAATTTGAAATTTTCATTTTCATTTTAAAATTGTAATAAAAATATTTATTCAATTAACTTTAATTATAGTATTTTTATATTATAGTTTTAAATTATATAATATTGAAAATAATTTATAATATATTTATATACGATATTATTATTTATGTATATTTGGCTCGTTAGGTTCGGTCGGCTCGTTAGGCTCGACAGGCTCGTTAGGCTCGGCAGACTCGTTAAGCTCGGCAGGCTCGACGAGCTAGACTTTTTCAGGCTCGGCTCGGCTCGACTCGTTAGTCACCTCTAGATGAACTGGACAGATTGTCAAGACTGCATTGTTCATCAAGTATGTTTCACTCTGCAATTATTCTGTTTTTTTTTTTTTGTGTTTTTTTGTACAGTCTTAATATTTTATTATATTAAGATTATGGTAATTAACAAAACAACTTTTGAACTATGGGATCAGTGACAAGATGACCACTAAACAATTTTTACTAACAAATAAAACACTTAACTATAAGAAATGAACGACACAAATGTCGATGTCATGTTTTTATAAACCTGTTAAAAAAAATATTAAAAATGAGGAGTCTTTAATTTTCTTTACCAAATTTGTTGAATTTTAATTCTAATGTTTTTAATTTGTTCAATTTTGAAATCGATCTTAGTATTAAATAAGTAGACAATTTGTTATCCAATAAATTTAAATAGTTTACTAATTTGAGATTAACAAAAAGATAATATCAATTTCACTTTGTTTGTTTGTTAGAATTGCCTTGTTGCAGGCATCTTGGTAATTATTATAGTAGTAGAAATGATACTACTACTAGTTCCCTTCAAAGGTTAAATAATTAAGTAAAATAAGAATATTGTGTGAATATGAAAAAATATATTATTTTGCAAGTGATTGGATTTGAAAAGCATAATTTATAAACTAAACATAAATGTATTGTTCTAAAATGTTTTACATAAAATAAAGTGTGCAAATTACGCATAATTTAGACACTCAAAACCTGTCGTCACTCCACAGAAACCATGTTAGAACTGGGGATTCATGAACTTGTAATTTGTAAAATAGAAATTGAGAAACTACTACCCTCCCACAATCCATCTATAACATGGACCAAAATTAGCTCATATAAATCCATCAATATAAATACCACATCGGGCTGCCGAATCGGTCAAACCCCAAAAATAAATCCCCATAAATAGGGGGATTAAGTTGGTTGGGTAGCTTATGGCAACACCTTGGGATGCTACAGAAATCATTATACAAATTCATTTCCTTCTCTTTCCCTGCAAAATTATCATCAAAGCAAATGCATTTATTCGGTGCCGAAGAAATATACAAATATACAGTCTAGTGAACACTCACCTCCACATAATCATCCATCGATAACTGCCTCCTTTTCTTTATCGACGGGCTCTCAGTCTGCCTAGCCGACGGCCGCTTGGACGGTGTTGTGCGCTGAAACATGCAAGTCAACCTTTAATAATTAAATCACTATTCGCTTGTTTGATTCTCTATTCAAAATCAGAAATTTTCGCACACCCTAAAATTAGAATCAGTATTATTCAATAAGGGAATTCTGATATAACCATAAAAATATAATGTTTTTAGGTATTAATCTTTAACTATTTCATTGCACACTTAAAAATTGCGCTTCAAAAGCTATAACGTATTTACTTGAATTTGTATCAAATTACAATACTTGAGAAGTAATGACGGAAAACCAGAGAACAGATTAAAATGCAAGTAGCATTTAAATTTTCCAAATAGAGAAGCAGAAATTTGACCTTTGCGAGCTTCTTCTCTTTGCGGGCCTGCCTTTCTCTCTCGTCGTATTCTTGGTTTTCCTTTTCCACCAATCGTATTAGGGTATCACACCTTCTAGCAAGTTCTTGAGCCGTCCGAGACTTGATAAACCAATCAAAGCGAAATAAAGGTGATGTTCGAAATGCAGCCTTCAACTCATCCCAGTTCCCATATCCAAGTTTATGAACCATGCATATCTGTAAGAATAATAGTAACTATTATATATGTTCAATTTCCATAAAACATTACTAGAAGAAGTTGCTAAGGTAGATATTAATTATAGTTCCCCTTCATACCATAAAGCGGTCACATTCTTCGTTGTATAACTTCCCTTTGTTCTGACCATATTGGATCTTTAATTCCAGCCATGGATTCTTGTAACGATCTAACTTCTTCCCAATGGCTTTCATAATTTCATCTTTGCGTGAAATTCTGGCTTCTCCTCTTTCAATGTTCTTAACAATTCTATCATATTCTGGGGCCAAGACAGTCAAGCAACAAATTTCAAAAAACGTTAGAAGCACTGATTTAGACCCTAAATATGACAATATCAAACATTGCAATAAATGAATATCAAAATATATACTTCTGAGTATCATTGATAGTTGTAAGCCACCAAACTTTTAGTTAATTAAACACCCTGGTGTAGATAGAAACAATGAACCAACTATAGTGGGAACACTCCCAAAAATTACGGTGAAATAAAAATATAAAATAAATATGGCATTTTCTTTGAACTTTGTGAATGTTTTGTTTTATCATATCGCCTACCATCAGACCTTCAAATGAGAGATAGATAGCATCCAGAAGAAACCTTAGACTAAACCTAACACGAGTCAGAAAATATCTGACAATAAGACCTGAAGTTGACATTCAGATCCAGTAGGGGTAAGACCAATCTTGATATTTCACATGGTCTAAGCTAAATATATTAACACTATGTACATTATTCTCATGGGGAAATCACTTACCATTCAATTCTTTATATCTCTCCTTGAAAACCTTAGCATATCTTTCCACTTCCTCTTCAGTTTTCCCCTCCATCTCTGAAGCAATACTTTTTATATCATTTCGACCATACTTTTCACAGGCTCTGATGAATGTATTGAAATCTCTTCTACTCCAAGAAGAAAATCCCTAAAATACCCAATAATCAACTTTATTCAAGACATTTTACGGAAAACCTTCCTCAAAACTTATGGAATCCACTTACTTCTTCTAACAGGCGCTCCTTTTCATCCAGCTCTTCAGCAGTCAAGGGATCGCCCACATCTAAATATCCAATTGTCAGTAGTCAGTCAACCCAAATTGGGAATGTTAAATGTAGAGACATAACATGTGAATAAGTTAAACACCTTCAGGCTCATCCACATCGATTGTGTCTTTCAATTGATTCTTTTGATGAGTTTGCTGCATATTTAGTAGAGAATAAAAGAGTAAATTTTCCACATATATAACACCTCAAACCACAAACAATTAATAATCAAGACAATATTACAAACTTTCAATTACACCAACCATGAGAAACCGCACTTCCTTCTCATATAGCTCACTTAATCTTTGAGTGTTAAAAAACTGGAAATCATGCCTGTAAAAAAATTGTTGATTGAGTTTTGATCTATGAAAAAGAACAAACTCCAATAGGCCAATGCAGAACATTAAAACAAATGCAATTGTTAACAAAGCACCACTGAGAAGAGTCTTACAACTGCGGCATCCGAGGAATTCGAGGCTCTTTGGGTTTGGTTGGGCCACCTTGTCGCAATGTTTGCTTGAAGTATTCAGATTCTGAGTAACTTCAAAAGATAGAAAACAACATTCAAATGACCAAATGTTACAAGAAAACACTCGATCTAAATTATGAACTGCAAATTCAAATGACCAAATTCAAGAAGAAATACTTGCGCTTCCTCTCCCGTTTGGGTGGTTCGATCCAGTTTTCGCTCACTATTTTCTTGAAATCAAACTTACTCTCATCCTTCATTAAAATAAGAAAGAAACAGTGAGTGCATCGTGAATCTATTACTACTCACAAAAACTGAAAAAAAATACATTAGAGAAATTATCTACCTTCTCATCATCAAAATCATACAGTTCAGCATCTGTTAAAATTCACAACAATAAGAAATATTTACATGGTTTCACTAAATGAATATAATAGAACATGAAGACCATGCATGCACAATTAGTAGATAAGAAGTTTAAATTTAAATGATTTCCATACTGTCGTCCATTTTAAATTTTATTGCATCTTCTGTAAATTTCTTCATCTTTGCATCAAGCTCAGCAGTTGCCTCTTCTCCTTTTGCAATTATTCTATCAATGTCCTCATCGGTAATAGTGCTATCTTTGGAACTGAATACCATTTCAGCACCAAATCGCACCATTTGAAGCAATTCATCCTTGTTAACAGCTGGACAAAGAGAATAAAAGTAAGCTTAGGAATACTAACCTCAGTGCAAAAGAAGTATATTAAAACTTGCTTACTTTTCTGCTCCGCTAATCGTCCTTGTTGAATCACAAGTGCGTCAAGGGCAAGTTTCTTGTAAGCCCTCTCTATAACTTTCTCCTCAATAGTGTACTGTCCTTCAAAAGATTTTAATAAGAAATTGAATAATATTTTAACACAACATCTAATTTAGATAAAACATATCCAGACCTCTGTGCAAAAGCGGAATACTTGAACTTCTTTCTTCTGTCCAATCCTGTGAGCTCGATCTTGTGCTTGCAAATCAACTTGGGGATTCCTGAAATGATCAATCGTCATGAGTAAAAAAACATGAATGCGAGGGAGAGAGAGCAACTGCAGTAGCAAACAGAACTGTCAGCAGTTACCAATCACTGTCATAAAGAATGACAACATCTGCAGTAGCAAGATTAATCCCAAGGCCTCCAGCTCTGGTTGACAATAAAAAAACAAACTTCTCACTCCCAGGCCTATTGAAAGCATCAATGGAAGCATCACGATCTTCTCCACCAGTATTGCCATCAATTCGACAGTAAAAATACCCTCGAAAGATTAAATAGTCTTCAAGAATGTCTAACAACCTTGTCATCTAAATATCAAGAAAATACTAACTCAACCAAAATTAAAAAAAAACAGAGAAATTAAGAAAGTAAACAAAATAACATGACCATTTCAATACAAGGAGCTTGAGCAAATAAAAGGTCGTCATAATGACTAGAAATAACCTGTGAAAATATTAAAACCCGGGAATCACGCTCTTTTAACTTTGGGAGCAATTTATCCAAAAGAACCATTTTCCCTACAGAAGAAAAAGATCAAGATAACATTAATATTTACTTGGATAATTACAAGTTTATAACTGCTACCATCTACATACAATAGGCATCAATCAGCATAATACTTTCCAGCATCCAAGAACGTTAAAAAATTCACAACATAACTGGTCACCGAGATAAACACTAGAGAGCCTAAAAGCTTCTCTTACAAAACAGAAAGATTACCAGCGTTGATGATAAGATGATCTCCAGTAGTATAAGGAGGGCCAGGTTCAGCACCTTGAAATAAATAAGGATGATTACAGCATTTACGGAGCTGCATAGCTATATTTAAGAGCCTCTTCCTTTCTCCGCCAGCATTAACAACTTCAAGGTCCTTCTGCAATAAAGCTCTATAGTATTGTTTCTGCATCTGTGACATGCCTACTTTAAGAATAGTCTCCTTCTTTGGAGGTAGGCCTTTCTCAACATCAGATTTCAATCTTCGAAGAAGAAAAGGTCGAAGGACCTGAAATATACATGAAAGAAAATAAATTGACAAAATATTGGTAAAGATAATGGCAACAATAAAAAGTTAAAATAGCATATGCAAATACAAATATGATTTTCTGCTAACCTTATGAAGTTGTTGAACAACCTCTTGCTGATCATTTTCACCAGAAATCTGGAACCATTCATCAAAAGTTTCGGCAGAACTAAATATCTCAGGAAGAAGGAAGTTAAGAAGAGACCAAAGCTCGTGCAGATTGTTCTGCAAAATGTCAATAGATGTATAAGAACACAAGCAAAAATTGTGCAGCCAAAAAAGCAAAGCGCCTCTTACTCAGTCCTTGATGTACATTTCAAAATTTGAGTAGATATTTGTTAAACTAAAGTTCAAAAAACAACTAGCTGAAAAGAACAGTCAAAATTTGATAAGCGCATCCAACACAACTGAACAACCAGAAAAGCTAAACCTGCATCTTAACAGTGCTCAATGTACCTCGTAGACATCTACCACAAAAGCAATTAATAATCAATAACAAAGCCTCACAACGAAAAATTTTTCAAAAGAATCACAACGTCAAATTCTTGTCTAGGAAGATTGAGTTTTGAACCTGAAGTGGTGTTCCTGTAATTAGAAGACGATAATTAGTATTATACAGCCTCATCGTCTTTGAAAGAAGGGAATTCTCATTCTTGATGCGATGGGCTTCATCAATTATGATATATCGCCAGCTGAAGCGTCGCAAGCAAGTCTTCTCTTTAATGGCCATTTCGAAACTAGTCACACAAACATCAAACTTCCCCGCAACCAACAAATTCTCTCTAATTTCTCTCTGAAAACAACAAAAAATTAGTTTAATAGTCAGCACAGGATGATCAAACAACAGGCTAGTCCACATTCAATAAGAGCCTGGAGCAGAAAGACTTGCCCTCTCATCAGGATTTCCAAGAAATTTGACAGCACGTAGTACAGGACAAAAGCGTCGAATTTCATTCATCCAATTTCCCAAAGTAGATTTTGGAGCAACTACCATGTGAGGTCCAGTTATTCCCCTGAACTCGTTCAAATAACCCATCAAAGAGATGGTCTGCAATGTTTTACCAAGCCCCTGTTGAAAACAGCTTTGATTTATCAATATGCATAACAATCCAGATTTTTAAATATAACAATGATTCAAAGAACAGAGTTAATGCCGTAACACTCCCGCAATACAGTAACAAAGCTAAATCAAGAGGTAGCATTTCTTCTACCATTTCATCTGCAAGGATTCCATTTATTCCATTCTCATATAGTCGAATGAGCCAATTCAATCCAGCAAGTTGGTAGTCCCTCATCTTCCCCTGAACACCTGCAAAAAAAATTGTACTAATGATGAATGATAGTGATGGCTTTGATCGGTCAGCACCAAAGACATCATCAAGAACTGAAGCAATGCAATGAAATGACCCAAAAATGTTGATGAAACACACTGAATGGTAATCATTCACCGGAAACAAAAAACAATAAACATACAAGAGGGTTGAGTGACCAGACGAGTGTTCCCTGTCCCAGTCAAACCATCCTCTTCCTCTCTGAGGCATTCTTCGTCTTCTTCCTCTTCAGTTACTTTTGAAGCATGGCGACCCCTAAATTATGTCATAGAAATAGTGATGGCTAATACAGCAACACTACTAGCCTTGAAAATTATAAACAAAATCAAATAAAAGCAATTCAATCATTATCCATTAAGGACTACGTAAAGGATGGCATCAAATAGTCTATGAATGCTTTTTTACGAGGCTTTGTGCTTTCAACGCTATACCATCCATCAGACGACACAAACAATCTGCACTTCTAATGGCTAATGAGATACTTCATTAATATGAGCTAACGACTGTTCCTGTAAATGCTTTTAAGTATAACTGTGGAACAAAAACAAAGCATACAAAATGAGGTGACCGTAATTTTAACTGTGACATGTTTGCTTTATGGAGTAAAAATACACCCAAATGATACCATTGATGCATCTTTTGCACCTAAAATCAGTAAACATAGCCTTATTTTTCCATTAGTTCCAAGAAAATAGTACTTCAAATGACATAACCAGGGCCGGGCTAAATTTCATTGTATATAATGTATGACATCTACCGACCTAAATATGGAAACATTTGAAACAGACGAAAACAACGGTACAAAAGGAAAGATTGAATTACCTCCCCTTTGATTTCTTTTGAGAAGAGGATTGACCACCTTTAGCAAAATGAGCAAATAACTCTGTTTGTTGCAGGAGATACTTTAAGCGCCCTTCCCCCTTTTTGTTCTATCATACAAGCATCCTCATTCTTGTTACTATTGTTAAAAACAACAAAAACTTATTTAGTTTTTCATAAAAGGTGAACACACCATATCAGCATCAATAGAAGCATTCTGTGCATCCAATATTTCCTGAATCTTTTGTTTCTTGAATTTCTGCATTTCCTTAAGTCTGTTTTTTTCGCGCTTGCTAATCTCAGCATTAGATGCAGCATTTTCTTCCTACAGGTAAAATTAAGAAGAAAAAAAAAAGAGAAAACAGTAATAGTTAAAACTATAAACATCTATAATGGGAAACATAAAAAAATGAACCATAATGCAAGAATGGTTATACAATTAAAACAGAATGAAGTCAGTCTGAAAACAATTGCTAGTATGATTAAAACACAGCGATTCACTACATTCATGCCAAGAAAGTGTGACATGAACACGTAAAAATTTTGAAATTCCAGAGCTGGTATTAACTGGCAGAACACAGATATTCCTTCCTATTTTCTACCGGATGGGACTGATATTCAGCTGAGAACACAGAAACCTGTTTCTACTGGCTAACTGATTTCCAGCATGTTTGAATGATTTGGTCAAACACGCCAAATATGAAAAATATAAAGTCCAGACCTATTCTGTTACAAGAAAATTATCAAAATATTAGCTAAAATTTTCACATCATATCACCTTTTATGTCATTAACATTTTTCACTTTCCCCAAAGCAAGCACAATAACCATGCAAGAACTGTACTTTAACAGGAAAATAACCAATTCAACTGTGGTATTTTCCGCATAATGTCATTTGCAACCGATTTTTCTCATTGTAATCATTTCAATTCAAGGATCTGCAATGCCGCGTAACATGAAGATTCAACTTTTTTATGGATCGAGTTTTTATTTTGAAAGAACAACGCGAATTTCTTTCCTCTTCCTTTTCGACCAATATTAAATGGCCTAATATCCCACTCCTCGCCCATCAAAACTCAGTAAAACGAATCACAAAAATTCCCTAGTAAGCACATTCCACCAAACCGCAGATCGAACAAGCGGAACTCAAACAACAAGATCACTCTCGCACACAACATAACCAAACACTTACGTCTTCTTCATCGCCATTTTCAGCGCCGCCAGAATCATCGTCCGGGCCAGGGGAGTTATTATCAGTAGCCTCCTCGTCATCGGAAGCAGCAGAGCGAGCTACTGCTTCAAGCTCCTCCTCGTCCTCCTCGTTGATCTGCTCGTTGACCCGATCCTCCTCGCCCGAAGAACTGTCGCCGTCCGATAAGGCTTCGTCGGAGGACGGCAATGGCTTCGAGGGTTTTACTTTGGCCATCGCGCTCTCGCTCTCGCTGTCTGGCCAAGGGTTTCTGAAATGTAAAGGGAAAGGACCGACTTCTTATTCCGAAGTCACTCGACCAATAAATTTGGCAATGGGAAGTAAAAAAGGTGGCTTTTTCTTTGGGCGATTCATAGCCGTCCGATTAGGAAAATCGAGATTTAACGGTTCGGTTTGCGTTGCCGAGGAAAAAGAGAATTTCCCGCCAACATCATTTCCCGCGCCGTTGCCACGTGGTATTTAATTATTGAATTTAATTAATCCAAATCATGATAAAATGGGTAAAGGACAAATCAACCATCGTGATTTGAGATCAATGACAAGTCAACCACTATGGTATTTTTTTTAACAAGTTAATAACTCACGTATATTAAAATGACAAATTCAACATCACGTAGACGTTTACCGTTAAAAAGCTGGGTGCCAACGTCCGAATGCAAAAACGCCCCGCTCCGGCATTCTGATTTTCTGAAGAATTCAGAACGCTTAACGCAACGTTCTAAAGAATTCAGAACGCCGGCGGGGAGACACCGTGAATTTTCGCGGTGTCTAGTGCGCAAGACACCTCGAAATTCACATTCGCACCAGACACCGCACCCGGCGGCGTTCTGATTTGTTCAGAACGCTGTTCGGCGTTTTGAATTCTTTAGAACGCCGCATTGGGCGTTCTGAATTCTTCAAAAAATCAGAACGTCCAGTGTTGGGCGTTTTGAATTCATAACGCCAGAGCGGGGCGTTCCGGAGTTCGGATGTTGGCACCCAGCTTTTTAATGGTAAACGTTTACGTGATGTTGGATTTGTCATTTTAACATACGTGAGTGGTTAACTTGTTAAAAAAAATACCATAGTAGTTGACTTGTCATTGTTCTCAAACCACGATGGTTGATTTGTCATTTACCCTAAATAATATTTATACCAAATTTTGGATTATTATAAATATTTAGGAAATTAACAAAACAAATCATTAACTATTGTATCATCAAGTTAAACTCACAAGTAATTTCGAGAATAATTAAAATATCGAACTATGGGAAATGAAAAAAACAAACTTCGTTGTCACTTTTTTCATTAGAAAATTAATTTTTTTAAAACAATCCACCAAATATCCATTACATAAATGATATTTTTCATAACAAAAATGTGTCTTCTGCTGCAAAAAGCTAGTTTCTGTAGCAGAAAAAGTATTTTCTGCAGTGGATATGTCTTTCACTGTGGAATCTTAGATTCCTCAGCACAACTCGGGGGCGAAATACAACCTCACCTTGAAACACGACCTCAATATTAAACATGACCAATATCTCAATTGGTTTATTTCCAACATATATCAGATTTTTTTTACTCACCAGTCTTCAAGACTGAGTTGGAGAACAATAGGTACAAAATTGATATTAAAAATCGTTCGATTATTATTATATCTAGGAGAGTATATTTTGATACATTGACTGATATGATAATATAATACTATTTATGCTGAGGAAACTAAAATTCCACAGCAGAAGACAAGTATTCGTTGCATAAATTACTCTTTTCGCTACGAAAAATATTTTTTCTGCAGCAAAAAACACGTTTTTACTAAGAAAAACAAGTTCTTGAAATATGACTTACTTTCCATAGTTGAAAACACATTTTCGTTACAAAAAAACAACGGATAATTGGTAGATTATTTTAAAATTTTCAACGAAAAAATAAAAACGTGACAGCAATGTTTGACTTATTCATTTCTTATATTTCGAGGCTTTAGTTATTCAAAAAATTACTTTGAGATTAGGTTTGTCGCTGGCTTAATTGTTATGACTTTGTTTTGTTAATTATCCTAAATATTTTTTAGGGACAATCATCGCCCTCCCCTTACAATCTAAGGTGAAAGAGCAAGTCTTCACTCAATCTTGTCTTACATGACTTTTCACCATAATTTATTAGGGTAATACTATGTTTATTCTTTAATTTTACATTCTAATTTTACCTATTAATGTAGCATTTATGTGTCACTTGTTAATTAGTACAATAACTAAAATTAATTACAAATTATTAAAATAAAACATTAATTACACTAATTAATGAGTATTACATCATGAGATAAGATTACAATGTATAATTTATAAAACTATCATTACTCATTGTACCGTTGTAGTAATAGATTCACTAGTGGTCCAAAATCTTGAACTTAATTACTAATGGTGGGCAAGCATACGAGCTTTATTCCACAAGTCTGTCTAAGGTTGCACCTTCAATACCACCTATTGCATAACTAACCATGCAACCACTATAGTCTAACATTGCAATGCCAACAAAATTATCTTACCTTGTAATAAGATCATGATTGAAGATATTGAAATCACAACTAGAGATGTGGAGATTGTAGTATGAGATATTGGGAGCACGACTCGAGATGTTAGAGTCACGAACATGACATATTGTGCCATATCGCCATATATTTTACTTGTCAAGACATTTATTTGGAGTAGTGTCTTTAGTTTGAAAATTAACCATTGCCAATGACAACTCGATGATCAAAAATCTACTTATCAAAATCTTGGACCATCATTATCTTGGGCATCAACAAAAGTCCATGCTAATTTTTCGTATTTTCATGAGATCACACCTTAGTGAAACTTTGTCTTGATTTTCGCTAACCAAGTGAGTCTGCCAACCATTCCAATTATCTGGTACCCAAACACAGCGTAGACGCACGAGCAGAATCTTCAAAAGACCTAGGATGCTCGTGACCTAGGGCGGCGACTCACCCCTGGGTCTTCAATGAGGTCGCAGAGAGCCCCAACACGAGGTCAATGATATGTCGATTCTATGTTTTCAAAGAATCTAAAATTTTGCATCCCAAAAAAAAAAAAAAAAGGAACTCTTTAACCAACCTGAAATGCGATACTAATATGCAATAATATCAAATGCTGTTTATTTTATTCCGCATTATTTTGATTTTCTTATTGAAATTATCGAGAGTCAGCTTTCATTTTTAAATGCCAATTTCATCCATATTCATCATAATGATTTTATTTTGTTTGTCATTTTTCATATAAAGAATTTTTTTATTAACTTAATTCAAAAAATAATTAATCCAAACTAAATCATTTAATATGTCTTTTACGTGACATCGATAATAAAAAAATAGCAAACATGAATTTTTTTAATGAATTATTCTAAAAAATTAGAATTAAGATAAATTTAATAAGAAAATTAAAAAGGTAATTAACAAAAAAAACTTGAACTATGAGGTTAGTGTTGAACCGTATGCACGTCTAAGTAGGAAGGTGAATTAAGTGAGCTAATTTTTTTTTTTTTTGATATGATTAATTCTATCCCTAAGTGATTTATTACAAATATAAAAACAAACAATAACAAGTATAAGAGTTAAGAGGTAGAGAGATAATACCGGTTTGTTCACACGGTTAGGCAAACATGTTAGGATTGATGCACACCTATAAAGGGGGAGAGTGAATTAGGTGACATTAAACTTTTTCATGCAATTATTATTTCTCTTACCGTAATGATTTATAGACAATAAAGCGTACAAGTAATCACAATAACAAGAGATAGGCAAAGAGAGGTACAAACAAAGTTATTCACGTGGTTCGGCAACCTGGCCTACGTCCGCACTCCAAGCTTTTCACTTGGAGTTCCTTAATCGCTCAATCTTCCCAATTGACAATGTTTGACTTCAAGGGTGTCAAACAAACATTTTACAGACTAATTCTCAGGGCGTTACCATCCTCTTGATTATTCTCAGAGCGTCACCCTTTTCGTTTGAATACAATGAGGATAAAGAAAATTACAAGCTAAATTCTAATTCTCTCAAATACAAAACTCAAGTTTAGAGATGAGGAGAGTTAGGTTTGAGACTCAAATAATGGTTTGGAATTGAGTATAAAAATCGGTATGACTTCGCCTCAATTCCCAGTTGGTTACATTGAGCCTCGAAGTGTCTTATATTTATAGACACTGAGAAACCAGTCGATCATTTTCCTTTTTGGTCGACGATATCCGACCGTTGGATATTACCATTGTAATTTTTGTCGTCTAATTCTCGCGCGAATCAACCAAAACGGTTGACCGGTTACTTAACCATTTCTTCTTTCTTCAAGCTTTCGGTAGATCACAGAATCGTTTGCTCGACCGCTTCGCCGACCACAAATCTGACAGGCAATTTGTCTTTAAAATCGGTCGACCAATTCTTCCCTGCTCAACCGCAAAACTAAATGAGTAATCTGTATAACTAGTGGTCGATTAATTGGTCAACCAGGTCCTTCATGTGGACAGTTTTTGGTCGACCTCCTCTGCAATTTACTCGACCTCTTGCCTTTTATTTGTCATCCTTGATATTTCTAAGTCTAAATATGATACATATTCACTCATGGAATTAGATAAACATGTTAACACAATTTAATATACATATTGATGGCATTTTCAATGAATATAAATATAAATATAATAATTAAACATTTAGGCACAACACAATTAATAAACAACTTATAATTGTTATTAAAACAATAATCATCAAAATAAATACGCCTAATGACACTTTGGCTAACAATCTCCCCATTTTTTATGATAACAAACTATTTATAAGTTGTTTATTTTTAAGTTTAAGCATGTGCATAAAGTATTGCATAATTTGATCTCTTCCCCTTAATTTATGCAATATTTCTACATTTAAGTTCATGCAACATGCAACTTACAACTTATATAACTCTCTCCCCTTTTGTCATAATAAAAAAGAAATCATGGGGATGCCTAAAACAACAAGAAATCTCCCCCTTTGTCAAACTTCAAAACATAGGAAATTTCGGAGGAATATCAATCAATCAAAACAATTAAACATAGTTTTATCTCCCCCTATTGAATTATCATCAATAATATATGGAGGGATAACATTCAACCAAACAATATAATCTATTTTCAAGAATAGGATACCAATTGTAACTATGTTTGAAAAAAAATATCCAAGTTAAAACAATTCTCTCAGTCTTTATCAATGCACAAAATCAAATCATTTGGGAAGCAATATAAGAATGATACCAATTGTAATATTATCACTTGAAAGAAAATTTTTCTTCCCCTTTATCAATATTCAAAATCAAGTCCATGGGGATATCCAAAGATTTAAAACAATAGGATTTATTCAAAAACTATTTCCCCCTAAGTCATTAAGCATGTATAGAGGTGTCTAACGAGCCGAGCCGAGCCTGAAAAAATCAGGCTCGTCGAGCCTGCCGAGCTTAACGAGTCGAGCCTAACGAGCCTGCCGAGCCTAACGAGCCGAGTTTAACGAGTTGAGCCTAACGAGCCTACCGAGCCTAACGAGCGAGCCTTACGAGCCTAACGAGCCGAGCCTAACGAGTCAAATATACACAAATAATAATATCGTATATAATTGAAAAAAAAAACATTTTTATTATAGTTTAAAATAAAAATAAAAATTACAATTTGAAATAAAAATGAAAAGTGAAATAATTTAAATGAAAAATACAATTTCAAAACACAACTTTCAACGTTCAAGTTTAAGTAGCAAATATATGAAAATGAAAATTACAATTTGAAATTGAAATGAAAATTTATTCTTCGTCATCCAATTTTTGAATTCTTCAACTATGTTATCCTCACGTTGTTGATCTCTCGTCACAGCGTCGTTCCAATCCTTCATGCAAATAAGTGCTTCAACGATGTCTGGTGCAAGTCTTCCTCGTTTATCATCGTACACACGTCCACTTGCACTAAAAGCAGACTCTGATGCTACTGTAGAGACCGGAGGTGTTAGTAGATCACGTGCCATTTTTGAAAGAATAGGAAATGTAAGAGAGTTGGTTTTCCACCAAGCCAAAACATCAATTTCTTTTTCACGAGGAATTGAATAATTGGTAGTAAGATAATTATCAAGATCATTTTTTTGTGAAGTATGAGAATAAACATTGTTATCTATTGCATCCAATATATCATCCATAAAATTTTGTGGAGCTCCAGCACTAGAGCTAGCATTAACATGTGAAGATTGCATGAAATGATCAACATTAGAATATTTAAGTTCATAAGAATAATATAAATGATCAAGTTCAATTTTTAATTCATCAAAAGTAATTGAAGAAGAAATACCTAAATTAGAAGAAATTTTATCAATCATTATACTCACTCCTTTTAATCTAAATCTAGGATTCATTATGCATGCAAAACAAAAAATATTAGGTATATTAAGCCAATATTTTTTAAATTTTCTTTCCATTTTATCAATCAAGGGAGAAAATTCGTTTATTTGTCTAAATTGTTTAAAAGTGCCCGTTAATGTTATAAAAGTTGGTAGAACAAGATGAGAAATTCCCGAACATGTTTTTGTAACTTCAAAAAATGGTTTTAGAAAATCAAGAAATAAATTAGCAATATTACAACTACTATGATCAAGAGTAATACATTTTGTTTTTTCATTAATAAAAGCACAAATAACTAACCAATACGGCTTAACATTTTCCAACATTAAATAAGTCGAATTCCATCTTGTATCTACATCGATTTTTAATTTTCTTGGTTTAAGTTGAGCATCGATACAAAATTGTTTATATTCTTGTTGTTGCGTATTAGATGAAGTAATATAAGAAATCGCAGATCGAATAGATTCAATATGATGCAAAATAAATGACATGTCATCTCGAACAACTAAATTTAAAATATGACAAACACATCTCATATGAAAAGAGTATTATGAGCCGTATCTAATTGAAATAACTTTTTAAATTCAAGAATTACAACATCGTTAGCAGAAGCATTATCTAGCGTAATACTAAAAATTCTATCTCTAATAGCATATTCTTGCAAAATTCCAACAATATATTTATAAATGGTAACACCACTATGTGGATATTCACAACTACGAAATCCTAATATTTTTTTATTTAATTGCCAAGAGTCATCAATAAAATGAGAAGTTACGACAATATATCCTAAAGCATTAGGTGCACTCCATAAATCAAAAGTAATACATATAGACATAGACGGAAAATTTTAAAAAAATGCAATTAAATCATTTTTCATATTATTATACATTTTAATAATATCACTTCACGTTGTGGTTCTAGGGACTCGTCTAAAACAAGGATTAACATACTCTTTCATAAAATTTTCGAATAATTCACTATCGAACATAGATAAAAGTACATTCGACTGTGATATATATTTTGCTACTCATTCTCTCATTTTATTATGTGAATACATAAAATTGCCACTACCACTAGCATTGATGAGTGTTTGTCTAGGGTCTTTCACTTCCTCCTTTGAGTGACATTTTGCATAATGCCTACCAATTGTGCTAGTAGAACTACCGGATTCGTATGCAAAATTTTTAATACAATGTTTGCATTGTGCTCTACTTTCTATTTTTCCACCTATTTTAACATCTTTTATTTCAAAATGATTCCACACATTTGACGTTTTATTTCTCTTTTTTCTAGGTGATGATGTGGATGCATGTGCAGATGATTGACCAATTGAAATTGTGAGATTATCTTCTCTAATTTCCTCAATATCATCGTTAGTGTCATTGAAAGTGTCAAGTAAAAATTCACGTGGATCCATAATTGAAAAAATTGACTAATGCGAAATAATTAATAATAAAAATGATACCGCACACTAATTACGCAACAATAGTATGCAATTGTTGTGATCACCTCGACGAATACGATGAGTCCTACAAAAATCAAAAAAAAAATTGTTGACTAAATAATACACATTAAATTTAAAAAATGAAATAAAACTAAATAATACATACCTTTTGAAATTGACAGAATAATTGAAAAATTGAGAATTTGAGAGATTGACAACAAGATTGAAATATTGGTGAAAGAATTGAGAGAAATGAAGAAATTGTGATGGAAAATTTTAGGGAAGATGAAGACTATATATAGAAGTAAAGATCCAACGATTGGATCATCAACCAACGGTCATAATATGACATGACCGTTGTGAAGAGTGAAGAGCTTCGTCTTCGTTGAAGACAGCAAACAAAGCAACGGTTCGAAGACCGTTGCTTTGTTTGGACCGTTGGGCAATGGTCCGAGACTGTTGCCCAACAGGCAACATCTGTGTCAACCAACGGTCCTGAGACCGAGGGACATAGCAACTATCACAGACGACGTCTGTGAGTGAGTCTGAGTTCAACTCAGACTCACAGACGACAACGAAGACGTCGTCTATGAGTCGAGACGTCGTCTGCAAGTCGAGATCCAGCAGCGAACGAAGAAGACGACGAGCCCGTCGACGAGCTTCGTCCTTCGACGAAGAAGACGACGCCTCAATGAGCTTCATCCTTCGACACAGAAGGACGCCTCGTCGAGCTCCAGCAGCGAACGAAGAAGACGACACCTCGACGAGCTTCGTCCTTCGATGCGAGTTCCAGCGCTGGCCTTCGGGAGACTCCAGCCTCGACGAGCTTCGTCCTTCGACGCGAGATCCAGCGTCGAGCGAGCCAGCTCCTCCTTCGTCCTTCGTCCTTCCCTCTTTGTCTGGCGAGCTTCGGCGACCCCGGGCAGAGGGTTGGCGGGCTGGCTCGCCGGGCCAGCCTGCCAAGCTCGAGTGCCAGGCTCGTGAGCCCAAGTGCTGGGGCTCGGCTCGGCCCGTCTACTGGGCCCGGGCCGAGCCCGCTCGGTTACTCAAGCTCGGCTCGCTATAGTGACGGGTTGAACGGGCGAGCTGGCTCGCCAGCCCGCCGGTTAGCCACCTCTAAGCATGTATAAGAGTTAGGGAATAATCATCAAAACACACAATTCTATTTTTCTCCCCATATGTTAATACCAATCTTAAATCAATGGGGAAAATAAAAGTATCAAAATCAAATACCAATAATCAATCAATATATGCAATTTATTAAACCACTTGTTGGATTATCAAAGATTAAACCAAAAATAAACCAATGATACAAAAAAAAATCAACCAAATATAATCAATATTAATCAAAGATTTAAACCTATATTCAAACAACCAAAACAAGTCAAAACAATTCAAAAGATTATTCAAACAATTAATCCAAGTTAAATCAAGAGTATAATCAACTCAATAAGCATTCTCATTCTCTAATTACTCATACTATTGTTTCTCAAAAGTGAAGAGCACCCAAGTGTTTTTCTTTGGGACCCAAATCTTTTTGGGTCATTTATTCTTTTAAATGGTTCCTTTAGGAAGCCAAACAAATTTAGAATTTGCCTTTTTATCATTCAATTTTTTAGGGCAAACAAAAAATTTATGTCATATACAATTATAAACATTACATGTAATGGGACCAACAAAAAAATGGTTATACTTTTTCTTTTTAGAAAATGGTTGATAGCCAATTCTGGCTTTGTCAAATGTGACTCTTTGCTTACCTATGAGCATATTTAAAATTTTGCTCTCATTTGTGAATTTAAGTACAACATTGTTCAAATCATTATTTTTAACTTGTAATTCACAAATATCATGCTCTAATGATTGAACAAGTGCATTTAAAGCATCATTCATACTTAATTCACAAATTTGTTTTTCAAAGGATTTAACCATATCAACATGTTTTTTCATAAAAGATTCATTTTCTTTTTTTCAATGATCTATACTTTGTTTAAGCATGTTAAAATGATCAAATAATTCATTAAATGCATTCAACAATTCACCATTATCATCAAAATCATCATCAAAATCGCTAGATGAATTGTTTACCTCAATTTCTTTGTCCATTAAGCAAATGTTTGTCAAACTCTCATCTTCGGATGATGATTCTTCATGTGTGGCCACAAAGAATCTTCAAATTTGATGTGCATTCTCACATCTTTGTACCATTTCAAATTCATCTCTTGCTAAAGCACAATATAACACATTAATAGTTTTAGCATTTAAACTCAATTTGCATTTATTAAATTCATCATATTCAAAATACAATTTTGGAATATTTATGCTTTTTACACATTTCATTGGCACATATGCCCCATTTTCAATTATATGCCATAAATTATAATCTAAAGATTGTACAAAAATTTTCATCATAGACTTTCAATATAAATAATCATTACCCTCAAACAATGGTGGTTTATAAATGGATTGACCTTCAACGTGCATATTAAAATCCATCATATATATAAAATCTAAAAAATTGTCAAAAAGATTTACAGCAAAAAATTCAATCAAATTCAACAAAAACTATACAATATCACATAAAAAGTTTTAATTAACTCCGCTGTGATACAACTTGTTAGGATCGGTGCACGCCTATAGGAGGTGAATGAGGCGACATTAAACTTTTTCGTACAATTATTATTTCTCTAACCCTAAGTGATTTATAGACAATAAAGTATACAAGTAATCACAATAATAAAAGAGAAAGGGAAAGAGATGTACAAATAGAGTTGTTCATACAGTTCAGCAACCTCGGCCTACGTCCGCGCCCCAAGCTTTCCACTTAGAGTTTCTTAATCGCCCAATCTCCCCGATTGGCGATATTTCGACAAGTCCCACACGATTTTGCGGTCTGATCAAGGGAGATTGAAAATCTTGAGGCGTGACTTCGTCTGTGATCCCTCCATGTCCTCATCCTTTACACGTGGAAGCTGAGGATGAATTTGTGCAGCTTCTGAGGGAAGCTGTCAAGAGAATTGAAATAAAGAAAAAGGGGGAGACAGACTAGTCTCTCGAGGAAGACAGAGCTTTGGAAAATGGGGGGAAAAGTAAAAGAGAGAAAGTGAAAAGCGAGAGAGACAGAAAGAAACAGACGTGAGAACAAAAGAGAAAGTGAGAGGGACGAGAGAAAGGAGCCTATGTGAAGAAATAAAAGAGACATAGAAGAGAAAAGAGAGAAGCTCTCTCTAGAAGAGAGAAGAAAACATAAGGGAGAGAGAGACACCCCTAGAAGAAGAGAAAGAGAGGAAATAGGGAGAGAGTGAAGAACTCTCTATGAGGTGTGGAGAGAAAGAGAGATAGCCCAAGGGAAGGAAAGAGAAAGTGAGAGAGGACGAGGGCTATTGTGTGAGGGAAGGTTGTTCTCTGGGGGTAAAGGAAATTACAGAGAGGGAGAAATAAAGAGAAAAAGAGCAAAGAGGAAGGTGAAGGTGGAGAGCTGCTTCTCTAGTTCCTCTCGGGTGTTTTTCTGGTGAGTGAATTCATTCCCTTCCGTATGGATTAGATGAATGAAGGAGATAAAGAGTGAAGTATATTATTCTTTGCTATGGTTTGAATTTACACTGTATTTGATTCCATTGGTTGTTGGCTACGGTTTTATGGATATGGCTCTCTATTATTTTGACTGCTTTGTTGGTGATAGTTAAGGATAAAATATATTAGGGATCTATGCTCTATTGTTGGGAATGGTTCTCTGTTGATGGATTTTGTCTATTGTTGAAAATGGTTCTCTGTTGATGGATTTTGTTGAAGAATAATTGGATAAATGCTCTCGGTCCTATTTTTGGGTAATGCTCACTGTTGGTTATCGGTTGTTAGGTACGCTTTATTGTTGGTTGTCGATTCTAGCTTCCTATTAGTTACTGCTTTAGATGATATGCATAAGAATTGTATATGTTGTTATTGAACACGGAAGTGAAGGAAGTTATTCTCTGTCAATTATCCTTCGATATATAAATATGCTCTGTTGGTTTTATGCACTCGATGGAATGATTTACGCAGAGGGATGAGTTTGTCTCTGCTATGGAATTATTAGGAAGATTGATTGAGGCTATATTGGTTGAAAGTATTCTCTATTAAATTATTGCTTTGAGAAATTATATAGTTTATGGAAATATTAATGAGGTTTAAGGTTTAGTGATTATTGCTTAATGGAACCGTGAGAATTCATATACTTTGTAAATGGAAATTGTCCCCTGTTATAGCTAATGCTCTGTTAATGGTTTAGGAATGTTTTTTCGTTAGGTGTTATGGCTTATAGGACTTTGTGAATGGTTATTGAGGAAATGAAATTAATGAATAAATGTTATTGATTTGTGAAGGTATTAAAGAAAGAAGGATAAAGTGTTAAAACGTATTACGAACTCTAGGTAAGTGATATTGTATGTGTTTTGGTCTTTGAGGCCTACATCGCAATAGTTAAGATTTGTATGATGTATGCTGACTATATTTACTAGATAATTAGGCTGTGCTATAAATGTTGATCCAGGTTATAGTTATGATTGAGCATATTTCGAGGTTATAGTGATGATATGATAGAACTGTATGCACACAAGGGCATTGCACGTATCATAGTTTCAAAAGGTTACGAAAATAGTTTTAAGCATGATTTTGAAAAGGGAACAGAAACATATCTAAATATAAATAAACGTAAATGAATGCGTTGTAGTGGTCTGCAAGTGGGAGTCCGACACTGAGAACAAAATCATGAGGTTGGCCCGCAAGCGGAAACACGGCAACCAAACAGATAAGATAAACAGAAAAGATACTGAAACGGAAACAAAACCAAATAAACGTAAATGAATGCTTTCTAGTAGTCCGTAAGCAGAAGCCCGACATTGAGAACGAAAGCATGAGGTTGGTTTGCAAGCGGGAGCACGGCTACCGAACGAATAAAATAAACAGAAAAAATAGTGAAATGAAAACAGAACTAAATAAACATAAATGAACGTGTTCTAGTGGTCTGCAAGCGGGACCCTGGCAACCGAAACAGATAAAATAAATAGAAAAGATTTTGAAACAAAAATGGTAACAGGAAATGAAAACATAAACTGAATATGGATTTGAAACGTGGTATAGCATATGTATAACATGTTTTATTTTATATCACTTACTGACTGCTAGGCTCATAGTTTAAGTTTTGTGATGTAGGCACGCAAAGAAACAAGAAACAGAGCAGTTGATGAATAATTTGCACGCGCGGACTTAGTGGCTGGCTAGGCTAAAGGATTTAAAGAGAAAAATGGTTTGTAAAGTATTTAAATTGTAAAAGAAAAATAATTGTATTTACTAAATGTTTTGCTTTATTTATTCAAGTCTTTCGCTATATTCATAAAAGAAAAATGTCTTTAAAATGACTTAAAGTGAAAAGAAAAAATTTTAAATTTTATGCATTTTCAAAATGACACGTTTTAAAAGTAAAGAAAAATCAAGTCGTTACAGAATTAGTCAAAGCAGCAAAGGAAATTGTTAAGGGAAATATTACAGTGGCGTTTGGAAGAAAATGGCAGTGGAGTTGTGAAGGATTTGCAACGTGGGAGCGGGTGATTTTGTGATTAACCGCTAGAAAAAGGAAGTTGGATTGGTCGTTCAGTGATCGACCGGTTGGGCATGATAAGGCGTACAAAAGTGAAACGATGGCGGGCGAAGGAATGGATGTTGAACCGGTAGATTATTGATCGATCAGTAAATCTAGGGAAATTATCACGGCTGGGCAGTCGATCTATGATCGATCGGTCCCACTGAATTTTCAGAAAATGTGGATTTTAAGCGTTGATCCGGAAGTGCGTGGGAATCTCTAGAATTGTTATATGTGATTTCTCCATGCGTCCTCCTTTACATATGGTAGTGTATAGGAGGTGTTATGTGAGATTTATGCAGTGTATAGAAGGTGTTATGTGAGATTTATGGGGATATACATGAAGCTTGTGGGGAAAGCCTCTCAAAGAAATAGAAATAGAGGGAGGGAGGGAGGGAGAGAGAGAGAGAGAGGGGGAGAGATAGAGAGAGAGAGAGCTGCTGTAATTGAAAAAAAGACAGAGTGAGAGAGAGTTCTGTGAGAGGATGCCCTCTGTAGAAAGTGAGAGGATGCTCTCTGTAGAAATAGAGAGAAAGCAAGAGAGCTCGTGGGAGAAAGAGAACAAAAAAAGGAGCTTCTGGAGAGAATAGTGAAGGCCAATAGCGAATAAAGAAGAAGAAGAAAGAAGGCATGGGGTGAAGGAGAAGCTCCCTACTTCTTCTCTCTGGTCTCTAGGTTTCTTTAGGTATTCCCAGTGTTGTTTCCTTTTGATTTTATGGATTTATGTGTTGGGAGTAATGTGCCCAACAAGCAAATGTAATAGAATAATTTTATAATATATGAATAAATTTATATTCATTAATATTATGTTAATATTTTAGATTATGTTTTATAAAATTTATAGAAAATTCTTTGGTTATTTATGTTAACTTTATATTGACATATATATTGTATATATGTGGGATAAAATATAAAGAGTAATAACCAGAATATGTCAATGACTTATATTTGAAATATGGAATCTTTAAATAGTTTATAGTCATAAACATAGTTTATCTCATTAAGAATGTATAGTCATATCCCGACTAAATATGTAGTGACATAAAATAAATATGTTTTATATAATATGATTATTTAGGACTGGACCAAATATAATTATATTGTTCTGATAATTTCCGTTAAATATAGAACAATTAATTTTATCATAATGATGGTCATATGTATGATCTTAATTCGTTGTATTTAATAAACTTCTATTTTATTTTAATTTATTCTTTGATTTACTCGGTAAAGTTTGTACAAGTTACGATTCGTATACTTTGTATATTGGGAGTAAATTAAAATGAATAACTGAGAATGTTAATATCGATACAATGAAATCCATTTCTATAGATTCCCTTGTTTGTTAGTTCAATGATCGAATAATTAGCGCGCAATTCATAATCGTTATGAATTAATTATTCAATTAAGAACTAATGGTAGTCAAGGATAAAGAAGCAATATGAGAAATTAACGGATTATAAACCTAGCTCTATTGCGAATCTAACTGGAGGGTTAATACATATGTAATTACTATATCAATGGACATTACTTTAAGTAAATATACTCTATAGTTTTGAGAGTGCAACTCTAAGTATTTAGTGGAATTACTTTAGAGTTAATAATTATGTTAATTAATATAAAGAGTTTATATTAATTAACGAAATATTATTGGAGCTTAAAACTATAGGTCCATCGGTCCCTACGTCACCTTCTATCATTATTCGAATAATAGAAAAATGAACAAAGAAGATTAAATTTATTAATTATGAATTAATTATTTAATACATTCAATAATAAGTTTGTTATTATTTTTTCATTAGATGAAATAATTGAATTATTGATTATTCAATTAATTAAGACAAAATGACAAAAGTTGTCAAATTTAATATATTTGTTAAATGAAATAATTGAATTATTGATTATTCAATTAATTAACAAATATAAAGTAACTTTTAAAAATAGCTTTTAAAATTGATTTATTCAAATTTGAATTAATGTCAAATTTGATTTAATGTCATTACCTTTTGTTTTCCATAACATTTTTGTTATAAATGTGTTATAACTTAAATGTGTCAAGTGTTGAGATATGGTGACAAAGACTTTTGATTTTCATAACATTTTTATTAATGTAATGAGGAATTTGTAGTGTTTTTCTCTAAATGCCATAATGGCTATTATGAAGAAATACCACTATAAATAGAGGTCTAATCTCATTAAATGGTGGTTGGTGAAAAAGTTGAAGTTGTTGTTGAAATCTTTGAAATTAAGAAATCTATTTTGAGAACAAAATTTGTGTCTTCCGTGTTAGCTTTAGAAAAATGTTTTCTAAATCCAAATAGATCGTCTCATGTGTTGAGAATACAATCTATCATAAATTGAGCGTGATCTTGTTTCGTTCATCACGCCCACACATGCTTATTCGATGTGAGGAGGATTGACAGAGAAGATCGAAGGTTGGTTTTGTACTCGTGTGAAGTAAGCTACAGAGGTAACATTCTTTATCTTTTAGATTAGATCTAAATAGAGTTTTTAAATACATATTATTATTAATATATTATAACAACGATCCATTTTATGTTCATGTTAAAATTGTTTTTCATGATACATAGGTTACGCACGTTACCGTTGTTATAAACATCGGTAATTCCGCCGTGCGAGGGAACCTAAAAACCAACATTATGTAAATTGTTGTAGAAGATAAAAGAGTGCTCTGTTAATGGAAATTGGCTCCCTATTGTTTACTGCTTCAGATGATAATATGCATACGAATTGTGATGATTTCTCTCTATCCAATTACTGTATTGGTAAACTATTGGATTGATTTGGTTTATGCTCTCTGTTCAAGTAATGAGGATAATCTGGGAAAGAAGAATATAAATCGGGTGATTGAGTTTGTTATTGAATGTTTGTTGTGATTAATGGATTTTAGGATAAAGCTATGTTAAAGGTAAAAGATGAAAATAAAGGTGTGAATGTTTAATGGGTTCTGGAATTGTTAAGTGATTAGTTGGATTTCAGTTATGAAATCAAATAATGGTATCGAAATCATTGAGGATAATGAATTGTGATTATTGATGATTGTGTATTTAATGGTTTTGAAGGTATTAAGAAGAGGAAGAAGGTGTTAAAACACATTACGGACACTAGGTAAGTTGATATTGTATGTGTTTTGGTCTTTAGGGCCTGCATCACAAGAGTTAGGAATTGTTTGCTGACTGTTTACTGTTTTATTAGAATATTAAGATATTGATCATGTTTTCAAGGATGTATTGATGTTTGTTGTGTGTTTATTAGAATTAAGTTATTTTAATGACATATTTATTATATTTAAGTTCTTTAAGTTAAAGATTTGATATGGATCATGATTTGAGGATTATAGGATATTGATTGATCATGCTTTGAGGATTAATTTGATGATATAGAACTGTATGCATTCACGATCATTCATGCATCATGATTTTTAAAATATTACAAAAACGGTTTTAAGCATATGTTTTAAAAGGGAAATGAAAACGAAAACGAAATGTGAATAAACGTAAATAGAGGTTTTTGTGAACCGGTAGGTAAAGCCTGACACAGAAAAAAAATAAACGTAAATAGACGTTTGGAGGTGTGAGATTGGGTTGACCACTATTACTCGTCAAGTCTAGACATCTCCAACGTCTGTCAAGTCAAGATAAAGTAAAGTCAAGATCAAGAAAACAGTAAAAGAAAATGGGAAAACTAAAACAGAAAACTACATAACGGATTTCAAAAGGTGCATAGCATGTGCATGTTTTATTTTTATATCGCTTACTGAGCTTTAGACTCATCATAGTTTAAGTCTTGTGATGTAGGTACATGCGATAACAGGTTAAGGAGCAGTTGATGAAGGATTTGCAAGTGCGAATCTTGTGGCTGGCTAGGCTAAAGATTAAGTGAAATGTAAAATGTTTTGTAAAGTTATTAATAAATATATAAAGTGATTTCTATTTTAAGATAAGCAAAATTTTCCAAATTGAAATTGTGTTTAAGAAAAAGATTTTATTCATCGTCTTTAAATGATTTTATAAATAAAAACTCTTCCACTACGCAACTTGAATGAGAAGATTTAAAGAAAAGAAAAGTTTAAAATTTGAGCATTTTCTAAAAATGTCACATTTTAAGAAAGGAAAATCGGGTCGTTACAAAGGCTGATCCTTGTACATCCCTTGAACGTCCATTTTAGCCTCAGAAGTCCCTCGTCTTTACCAGACATCTAAGACTGGTCCTTGGACGTCTCTTGGATGTCCATGTGCCATCCCCAGACGTCCTTCGGCGTTAGAGGATGTCCATTTGCTTATGAGGAAGCGGTTTTACGCTTCATGGTGACTTTTCTGCCTTTGATCTCATTTTAGGGTTCTAGAGATTTCGAAACTTGAAAGGTCCCTTAGAAATCGCTCAGAAATCGTGTTGGTCAATCTGCTTGCTCGCAACGGACATCTTTTCAAGTTTCAACTTATATAGATGGAGTTGAAATGACATCTGCTCTTACTTTGCGTATGTTCGCACTTATACAAAAATGCACTAAATTATATATTTAAAAACGCAGATGTATTTCCTTTTAATATTCACATATTAACGAACATCTTTTTTAGGAAGTGTACATCCTCTCATTTTAGTATGGACATCCATTTCTACGTAAATGAGTATACATGGACGTATGCCATATAAGTACGGTCGTCGCCTTAATGTAAAATAGTATAATCGCATGTCCAGAGATGGTGTGGACGTCCGGGAGAAGCCTCTTAACGAAAAATGTGATTGCAAGGTTCCTTTCGTTCATTTTTTATCGTTCAAGATTTTAATTGTTAGCAAATTTATTTTAAGATTTAATTTGTCGCTAACCTCATAGTTAATAATTTTTTTTTGTTAATTACTAAAAAAAACAAATTATTTCACGGTGTGGATTAAGAAGATTATGAATTGCAAATTAAAATGTGAATATAAACTATACCTAGTTACAAATTAAATTGCAATATTAATGCTCACTCAACCTTTAAATGTTCATAATTTGTTAAATTTATATTTCTTTAATTTGTGGGAAATCATTTTTACATTCACTTTTGGATTAACTTTCTATATGGAAATGAACGATCACAGTCAACTGAAGAATCAAGAATACGTCAAATATAAACTGCAATCAAATTGGAGAAGACTTCAAAGCATTCAAATAGTTGTTAGAACACTTTCAACCGGGCACATTCCATGCAAGGAAGATCCATCCAGCTGAGAGTTCAAACAGTGACTAAACTAATAATTTTGACAGCTAATGCAAAATAGTAAAGAAAACCATTTGGGAAAATAGAAAATTATGTGCAACTTCGGCAAGTTCCAAAATTTTCAATTATGGATAAAAAAATAAATAATATATATTATTTCGGGGTGTTAAAAACAGAAATGGAACTGGCGAACCGAATTGAAATTGATCAATTCGATTCAGTTTGGATCAGTTTTGAACACTTCGGAACTTATCTTCGATTCTATTTTGTAGAAATTGAAGTTATTGGTTCGATTCTCGATTTGGTTTATTCAAAACCAACATTAACCGAACCGATAAATTTATAATTTTTATTAAAATTCAAATTATTTGATTATTTCTTAAATAGTAATTAAATTATTAACTAATTAGTCATTAAATTGTACTAATTGGTAATTAAATTATTATCTAATTAATAATAAAATTATTAAATTGTACTAATTAATAATTCAATTAATAAATTATACCTAATTAGTAAATATATTATTGAATTATACTAATTAATTATTAAATAGATAAATTATTACTAAATTAATAATTTGATTATTCGATTGAGTTATTTAGTGGTTGAATTTTATATTTACTTCAATCAAAATAAATATTTGTTTTGCCTTTTAATTATTTTTTTAAATTAATATGATTAAAAATTAAATTTATATTTATATATAAAAATAAAAAATTATATATTATTTTATATAATGAGTAAAACTGAAACCGAACCGAAACTAAACCAAAACTTTCGGTTTAGTTTCAGTTCAGTTTTGATTCCTAAATAGTTTGGTTTCCATTTCATTTTTTACAAACTAAAAAAAGTCAGTTCTATTTCGGTTCAAACCTAAAACCGAACCGATTTTTATGCACCCATAATATTATTTTTACAAAAGCATCAATATTATGTGAATGCAACTAAGTCACTAATTAACAAATTTTCACTTTCTTCCGCCCACAAGAATTGAAGTCATATCCTATAAACCCATTTGAATGTATATTCAATCATTTGGGCAATGTTGTCAAGTGGGTGCTATGGTTGACCAAATCATATGAAACCAATGAAAGAGTACTTTCTTTATACTTGCATGTACATTTCTTTTAGGAGTGAATTCAACTATGGGGTACTTTTAATTATGTATTAAGACTTTAGTGTTTATAGTAATGAAAATATGCTGTGTCAATGACATCACAATTATGAAGATAATTTCAAGGAAATACTACTACTTTTGACCATCTTCTTAGATAGAATTACATTTTCAAATAAGTTCCCAAAAAAAGATTGGAGGGGTTACAAACGGTTCCACTTAAAATTCAATTTTTTTAGACAGAGCTTACTTATACAGTACAATTACACCACTAACTGGTACAAAAAATGATAGCAGATATGAAAAAAAAAAAAAGAAGGATAAGAGAAGAGAGGGAAGAAAATAGTGAGGATTATTTTGAGTGAAATAAAAGATACATTGAGAGAAAAATAGGTGAGGTGCTCTTGTGCACATTGTGAAATATAAAAATATGAGATTTTTCTCTTAGTGAATATTCTCTAGAATATTTGGTTTCTAGAAGAATATTGCAAATCCTATTTTTCATAGTGAGATCATTTTGGACTTTGTCATCTTGATTTTTTTTCCTTATTTGGGTTTCTATGTAAAAATTCTCAGTGTTTATTTTTACTATTATTTCTTTATTTCTTGACCATTATATTATAATTGTGTGGGAAAACATATTCTTGATATTTTTTGATCACATCTGCTATCGTTTTTTGTATTGGTTAGTAGTGTAATTGTAAAGCTCTTTCTAAAGAGATTGAATTTTAAGTAAGACTGTTTATTTGTGACACCCCTTCAACCTTTCCTAGGATACGTTATTTTCTTCCAAGTACAAGTTTTCATTGATCTAAGAACAAGGACGGGAACAGTTTAAAAATATGTATAATAGACATGGCCATAGCTGCAAAGAATTTATATCTAATATGTACACATAAAGGTAAAACGTCAGAATCTAGCACAGACTGAGCAATACGATGAAGTGAAAGACAATAATAAATTGAATTGAAAGAGAGAGAGAGAGAATAGGGTGATTACTTGTTAAAGGGTAAAAAAAGAAGATATGTTCATGCAGGGTTACAACAATTACGAAGAACATACTAAATTACTCTTAATATAAAATAAAAGATCTAACATATGATCTCACATGCACGATATTTAGATGTGGTTGAGGTGAGATAATTCATAAATAAGATGCGTTTTCAAAATATGATAATAAAATTATGCAAGTTTAGTTTAAAGTAGACAATATCATGCTTTAAGTTTTAGCTGATTGTACAAAGTCTTGCTCACGAGAGGAGAGGAGTTTTATTGATGGAGAATTAGAAACCAGATCATTTGAAAATCTGCCTCACCATGCAGCTTGGTGGAGAGCAGAAATGGACGTCTGAACAAATTAAGCTTACAATCACAAACCTAAACCCTAAACGAGATTGAACGAAACAATATGAAATAATTTTTTGTTGAAAACCACCGTCGTCTCAATTGCTCCTACTGCTGTATAGTAATATTGAACTGAGCAATGGTGTAACCACTGGGAATGTCAAAGAAATAGTTATTACTCCTAGCGAAGCCTCGAGCCAAACGGAATTTTCCTGTCCCGCCAACCACGGCCAGCTCTCTGTTAGGATCGAATTGCCTGCTTGTTCCCTGAATTTGAAGAGTACTGCCATTATATGCACGGTTTGTGAACACCAGCGATAACGAGACCATTAAATTCCGGCCGTCCAAGCTGGCCACTACGTACATCCCTTGAGCTCGACCGACGACGGCTGAGTTAATATCAGGGCCCACTGTTATTAAATCGTCGGTGGCATAAATTGTTCCAAAGTTTGTGTAGTTCCACTCCTTGACCGGAATACCAGCGACTGCGATGTAGGACATGTTCGGTCCGTACGCGAAGTCCTGAAAATACAAGGTCATCTTGGTCTCTTTGGCTTGTCCTAGAGAGAAGGCCATGCAAAGAGCCAAGAGCAAGCAAAACGAAGCGCTGCTCAGAGGGAATGTTCCTGCCATTTTCTCGGATGTTGAGAGAGAGAGAGAGAGAGAGAGAGAGAGAGAGAGAGAGAGGTGGGAAGGAAAGGAAATCAGAGAAATTTTTGTGAATTATTTTGAAGGATTATGTTGTCCATTTAGAGCGTGATTGGAGCCAATTAATTGTTCACGCAAAGTCTTGGGTTTGAAGAGAATAAAATAATAAATATGAATATTGATGGACGACTCTCGACGTTGTCAACCTCAGAAGGGGGTTTAAAAATTCCAACTTGAGACCCATTCAATGGAGCCGGAGGCTGAAGAACAAAACATGTGTTTTTATTTTTATTTTTTACGTATATTCATTGATCATAAACGCCAGGTGTGATAATATGGTCAAGGAAACTGCATTTGACGTAAGTTATTGATTTGTGTCGTGATTTGTTAAATTAAAATTTTAAAATCTAAATAAATTTTGAAACTTCTAGAACCCTAAAATGACATCAAAAACTGGAAAAGCTACTATGAAGCGTAAAAGTGCTCCCTCCGAAGCACATGGACATCCTTCAACGCCGAGGGACGTCTGAGGCTGGCACATGGACATTCGAGGCTCACACATGGACATTTGAAGGATGTCTAAGGATCAGCTTTGAATATTCGACAAAGTCGATGGATGTCCGAGGCTAGCACATGGACGTCATCCAAGCAGTGGGACATCCAAAGATCAACCTTGGAGGTCCTCCATAGCCGAGTGACATCATGTGACGTCCTTTAATGCCGAGGGACATCCAAAGGCTTGTTTGTCCTCCAATACCGAGGGATTGAGCATGTCCATTTATGAATTGATCTAATATTGTTCTTTTCCCAATGAGCGAATAATGCTTAGATTAAAATATAATGTCTAATCATTTGCCTTAAAATCATTTACATCAAGAGAAACCTGAGTTGGCTAATTGAAAATGTGGTGATTCATTAACTGCATATGATCTTGCTTGTTTGTTGTGTGGACGTCTCAAACGTCCATGTGCAATCCTTGGACGTCCATACAACAAACATGCGAGAAAACATAAAATTACTATAATCACTACACAACCAATTAACCAATTCTTGTTTCTTTTCATAATGATACAAATAAGACATCAATATAATTAAGTTACTAAAAAAAAAATAGTATAATTAAGCCACATCCACATGGTGGACTCCCGCATAACAAATGCAATACTATGTCATAAAAACATACATACTTAGAATAATATTTGAAAGCGCAACAATGTACTCACTTGCGTCCCAAGAGCAGTGGTAAAACCCATAAATATGTATTGTGAGCTGATGCAACTTCTACTTTTGGCCATGTCGCTACCACTTGCGTTGATAGTGACTGAGCCTCCACCTTGACAAGTGAGGGTATCGTGTCTCATATCCCAATATCGACAACATATCATTGTGCCATCTCTTCTGCTCAAGGCTATTAGGCTATGGAGCTCATCAATACCTCTCGCTCTTTGTTTTCAAGGGTTTATTTGTCGTTTCTTTATTGGTGGTGGCAGAATTGGATTCTGGTTCGTTTCGGGACACATGTGTTGGCCATTGACAGGATGGACAAAGTAGGAATACATTCTCATGTTATTTTTTGGTGATACCATATGTGAACATGATCATAAATTGACCTCCTCATAAAATGCATACACGAGATTGCATGCATGCATACATGAGATTCTAGTACGCTCCCACGTGAAATAATTACAGATATGTTTGTCCAAATCGACCATGTGTTGTTCGTTATCGTCATTGACCTCAAACCGACCAGCTCCTAAAAATGCTGGACACCTATTTTGAGCGGAATGTTGTAGTTTGACAAACTTATTCTTTATCTGAGGACACAATAGGTTCATTGCCTCAACCATCTTTTGATATTTTTTTATTGATCCTACTCATGATACCCTTTCTTATCTTGTCGAAAATAATCAGAATCAGTTTGTTCTGGGCTGGTAAGATGCAGATGCTAAAGAACTCGCTCAAGTTGTTGAGACTTATGTCGCACTTTGGGATCAAACTGAAAGCTTGTTTCAACCAAAATCTTAGGTTGATGTTTTGCAGGTAAGTGTGTGTTGTATGGTCAACAAAAAATTGCTTCTTCATTTTTCTTTTTCAAAATGTACTGATGTTGTGACCCTAGATGCATTCACATTGCGTTCTTGTACTACTTGCCTCGAAATTGTTTGAAATTAGCATACAAGTGTCAGCGATGCTCAGCTGACAGTGCAAGCTCTTCAATGACAGGCACCAACCCCTATAAAAATAATCGGTCATAATAAGACAAACGTTCTCATACAACACATTAACCAAATAGACATTAGAAAGACAATGCACCATACCTTTTGTCAAACACAAATAAATATTCATCCCCTGTCATAATCATTGTCTATATCTATAAGCAACAATTGTAGAAACTGGGACCATGAGTCTCTGTATTCTATTTCTACCACTGCTATGATAAGTAGATAAATTCCACCATTGCCGTCAATGCTGAAGGCTGTGAGCAATTGGCCTAGACACGAGCCCTTCAAGTGATAGTCATCCAAGCAAATGACAGGTCTATCGTACTCCAGTAGATCTCTCTTGCATGTAGCCAAACGCATGCACATCTTTTGAAATATCAAATAGGGCAAAAGATCATTTTTATATACACTAACAACCAATATGCTGTCATGATTGAATCTCCAAATCTCCTTTTCATACGACCATAGTTGCTTATATTGTTCGTCGTCGTCCCTTTTGTTTAATTTCTTGGCTTCATTCCTTGCCCTTATGGCAAGACTCGGGGTAATGTTGACATTAAAATCATTTCTGTTTGTCTCAATGATGAAAAGAACATCCCATATGGCCTGACTTTTGAACCTGTCCAAATATTTGTTTGTCATCTATTTGACAGAAGCATGTATGCTTTCTATATGTCATAAACATGTGTAAACCTTTTTATAGCTCTTTATTTGTAACATAAATTCAATATACATTTTTTAAGTATGAATCCTCAAATTGCATCCTTCCTTGCACACGCCCGTTAACTGATGAGATTCACTTTTGACGAACTTTATCTCATATTCATTCTTCAACGCACAATCCACAACTTCTTCTCTAACTGCATTCAATTAACTATACTTCTTCTCCAAATAAAGACTCAAGGAAGAAAATTCCCGCTGAGGAGGCCTACTCTTCCCTCATCATCATCTTCTATGTCGCATAATGAACAAAACTTATTGTCTAGAGATGTCGATATCAAATGCACCTCCGTAACAACTAATCAAACGCATGAAGCTCATCTACCTGGAATACCAAAATAGACTTCATCTCCATTCCACAGTTAACAGATTCTTGATCGCTTGTTTCTTCTATGTCTAAAAAACAAAACATTCACACACCAATTACATTATAAAATAAGTTGCATAATAAATTGCTACAAATAATTGATAACATAAATTACCTTTCCTTAACTCAATTTGACGTGCAACACTTAAACACTTTGATTTATGCTACTCTTTCGCTTTTGAATCTCTTGAATGATGTTTAGGGATTTAGGGTCGCAGAGTACTTTTGGGTTTGCGTAGAAATTATTGCTATTCGTCTGCTACTCTTTAAAGCTAATATGCGGAGGTTCATTACTTAAGTACACATGTCTTTCCTAGTGTAATATTTAAGGTGTCTGATGTCCGCTCATTTTAGTACAAACGTCCACTTCCATGTAAATGAGTATATGTGGATGTTCATCATATAAGTACGGTCGTCTGCCTTTATGTAAAGGGATATAATCAGACTTCTGCAGGTGGCACGAACGTCCAAGAGATGTCATTTAATGGAAAACGAGACTGCATGGTTTGTTTTGTTCATTTTTCATAATTCATAGTTTTAGTTGTTAGCAAACTAGTTTAATTTTTGTTTGTCATTGATTTCATAGTTCATATCTAAAAATTATATGAACTAAATTACAACTACTATCAAACCATGAATAATAAAAAGATATATTATCTTAATTTTTAGATAATAGCAAGCAACCATTATTGTTTACATTTTTACCTTTTTTTTTTTTTTATCACTAAACTAAGTGAATAGAATCTACACTCAGCTCCTGCAGCTGCCCGGTCCATCCTCCTCCCAAGGGAGGCTCCTGCCTCCTAGTCGGCTTGGTTGGAGGCTCAGTGAATTTTGGTAGAAATTTGCTAGAATCTAGCTAAAATTCTCCGGATTGCGCCACATTAGTTGCAATCCGTCAAGGCCCTCCCACCCTCATAGAACCAAGCCAAAGTTGGACTTGACCCTGATCGGGTCTGGTCCTAATTTTTTTTTTCAGGGCTAATCTGCATCTTGCAGGTTTTTTGTTGAGCACCAATCTAAATAAGTATAAACTGAAGAATGCGGAGGATTTTCTTTAATGTTTTGATTTATTTATTTAAAGTTATTATTTTTTCTTTTAATAATTAATTTAAATATCTTTTTTAAAATTAATTATTAAAAGGTGGAGTATTTTTATAAATAACATGAATAATTTTGTGCAGACAAACGCATGCGGATTGCCCGCACAATTAAATTAAGTAAAAAAATTAATGAATTTAAACAAAAATAAAAATGAACAATGAAAAAAGATTTAGAACCACGTGTCATTGTTAAGAAGGACAAATAAGGATCCTGTACTTGTGGTATAAAATACCCTAGCTATATATTTTCTTACTATAAATATTGAATTGAGATGCTTAAGAATAAAACGAATGATAAATAAAAAGTGATAAGACGATGGGATGAGTATGAATGAGTTATGAACTGCATAAGTTAGGAATTCTATTTTTTGTGAACTGTTTTTAATTGCTATAAATTCATTGTAATGCTTATTGCTTTCCTTGGTTTGGTTAGGAGCGATCAATGCTCTAGATTTAATTGATATAGTTTCGTTTAGCATATTTCTTATTATATCGAATTATCCAGCATGTTTTTAATCGTAATTTGTTAAGTAGATTTCCGTATATGATTCAATAAACATGTTTACGTTCTGTTTTATTTAGATAAGCATGCATTGATAGACTAGTCTAGTATTTTTGCAATCTTGTTCTAATATGTTGTTGTTTCTTAGTACTGGCTAGGAATTGTAGTTCTATTTACGTTAATAGAAATGTGATACATGAATGACGAATGGAAACGTTAAGTTTGTAGGATAGAATGACGAAATGATATGCATGTATGATCAATTATGAATAGAGACTTTAAATTCTGTTTTGTACAATTAGTTATATTCTCTTGCTGTAGTTTCCATGCAATTCATGATATTATTCACTGTAGTTTATTAATTGTTAACGTTTACTTCAATTCTATTAATTAAGCATGTGTAGATTAGTAAGATAATAACTATATAAGCATGTTTAGCATAATTAACTAAACTGAGCATGTCAAATTAAATAGAACTCCTTGTAAGTTTAATTAACTAGCACATTTCAATTGTATTCAACTATTAAGCATGTTATTGTTTTCTATCGTTGTCGAGCATGTCTACATTTCGTGTTGTTTAGATGAGCATGTATAATTAGTTTAGCTTGATACTTTGTAATTATAATTCAAGCATATTTACAATTGTTGTTTGTTGAACATGTTTCCTTTAATTGTTAAGTTGCATCTAAGCTTTCGTAACACTGTGAAGCATGTTTAATTCGTTTAGATATCTCGTATGTTATTAGTTTAATATTCTTGCCACATCCTTATTGTATGTTTGGTAGAATCAAACATGTTATAGGTCGTTTTCACTTCAACTTCTATGTTGCTTTCAATTATAATATTATTGTCTTCATTGATTTTCATTATTACTATTATTGCTATTCGTTGTTTGTTACTTGTATTGTTAAATTACCAATTCATTTATGTTGTGTTAACATGCATCATGTTAATAGAAACAAGTAGGGAGTGCCCTCGGGGTGGGACTCATATGCATGAGTGAGGAAAATGAAATGAATGAATGCAATGAACGATAATGAATGATGCAATGGGGGGTTGAAGAGCGGATGGGTAGTTCGAATCTAGCCCACATAGGGTTAGAAGCCGATCAAACTGTTCCATCACATACGTGTTCCTTCAACTTCCAACTCGATGTACGAGTAATGAACAAATGAATGAAACGTAATGAAATATTAGTTTGGGGCGAACCCATTCCAAGTGAACTAAACAGAGACATGATCATATTGCATATTCTCTTTCCTTATTAAGCCTTTGGACTTACAGTTTATTTGTGGTGTAGGTATACGTATATGACGAGAAGAACGATGAATAAAATACAAAGCAGTCGATAAAAGGTTTACACAGGCAGAGCTTGTGGCTGGTCAGACTAAAGACGAGTAAAGTAATTTACAAAGCATAATGATTTACTTAGAATGTTTTAACTAGTATATTTTCACTTCTGCTATATTTTAATAAATAATTTTCATAACGAATGTAATGAATGGCCAGGTTTAATATCACACCGCGAGTGTCTCTTGAGAAGCCGCGACGTTCAGGCCAAATTTGGCCCTCTTTTTTTCGAAAATCACAGAGCCCCCGCGGTGTGTCAACTAATAGTCGTGGCTGCCCGATAGCTTGTTAACGGCAAACATGACAGCGATGATGACTTTGTCTTTTTCCCATACTTCAGTGGTTAATTTGTTAGAAAAAAAAAGGATGATGATGGTTTGTCACCAATCGTAAAAGATGATGGTTAATTTGTCATTTTTCCAAAAATTAATGAATTTAAATAAAAATTAAAATGAACAATGAAAAAGATTTAGAAACACGTGTTATTGTCAAGAAGGACAAAAAACACAAGGATGCCGTTTCACTACGCCACGGAAAGCTTCTTTTACTAAACTACCCTAGCTTATCAGAAAAATTAGTCCAATAACGCCTGTACTAGTAGTAAATAAGGAACTAAGTTAGGGTACTATTGTACAAACAATTTCAATTTGTTTTTATCTTCTTCGTCATCATCGGTCTGTAAATGTCCACAATTTCTAAGGGCATCTCAAAATCCATCGCTTGAGCCGCGAAGGTTTGTTTGCTCGTCGTCATCGCTCTGGGAGGGCATCTCCGGTGAGGTGCCAATTGTCTTTCTATCAATTTTCGTTAGAAGTAGCTTTGATAAAATTATGAGTCGGTTTCTCCAGGTTCTTTTTCAATTTCGTCCTTTTTTGGGATTTTCTGTTTGATTTACTATTTCTATTGATTTCATTGGAGCAGAAGATGGAGCATCGTAGATGGTTGGCATTTGCAATCTTTATCGGCGTGTTTTCCTTTTCTGCTGGAAGGGGTATAAAGTTTACTACTGATAATGTTTAATTCGTTTCATTTGAGAAGATAACTTATGGACTTTGACTATCCAGCAGATGTGTAACATTTACTAGATGGACTGCTGGATTTTAATTTTCAATTTTTACGATGTTTAGCAAGATATATTTCAAACCCGACAACGAGTGTGAGGATTTTTTTTGGTTGATTTAGAATGTGCCTCTGTGCGATTCAGCTTTTTTGCGGGTTATATCATAATTAGTATTCTAACCAGAATTTTCTTTATAAATGTAGAGATTAAGATCAATCACGAGCAAAGGAATGATATCTCTCTCTACAATCGCACTCTGGCTACAACTTTAGTGGAGTATGCTTCCGCAGTAAGTTCTCCTTGAGATGGTGGCTCTATATTCAATCGAAGTCAGTATAAATTTGTATGCATAAGGCAGTTTCATGAAGAGATGACAATTTAACTCCATTATTATTTGTTCTGTATCAAGTTGAATCAGATATTCAACCAAAAAATTCAATACTGTACGAGAACTGGGTCAAAGTTCCAGAGAAATCATGGAATTTCCATATCTTACTTGTATGTTGCCAATTTACTATTGGGCATTTGAATATTAGGGGCAACCAAAGGGGAGACCTTGTGACAGGTCCCAATCAGGAACCAAATTTAAAGAACAATCTTTTTCGGGTGAAGATAAACCACGGGATAAATTTTTTAGGTTAAAAGTCTTCTTAGTTCATTCATATTCATGTTCATAGTGTATATAATAAACTAAGCTGAACTTCCCACTAGTAGAATAAATAAAAGTAAATTTCTCACTATAACAACCACTCACTACTAGAACTAACTTTTCCACTTCTATATTAACTACTAATTACTGCAAATAGAAGTTAAAAGTTTCCTATTGCAATGAAAAATAATTACTGGAAATGATAACTGCTAAAAACAGAAAATGATCTCCTGGATGTGACGTATCACCTTCGGCTTGGATTAAACTATTTCTGTTGTGGAAATAAGTATAGGATTTTTCCTATTGAACTGTTAATTATTATGATATCCGGTTTGAATGAGATGTAGGCACTTTTATGCTTCCCTAAATTGACTAATGTGCATTTGAATATTAGAGTCAAAACAAAGGGGAAACCTTGGGCTTAGATTGAACTATTTTTTCTGTGGAAATTGGTGTTAGATTTTCCTATTGAACCGTTAATTATTATTATATCCTCTTTTTTTGAGATGTAGTCAATTTTATGTTTCCCTAAATAGAATGATGTCCATTTGAATATTAGAAGCAAACAAAGGGGAGACCTTGGGCCTGGATTAAACTAGTTTCCACGTGATTACTGTAGATTAATTGCTTGTTAATGAAAGGTCTTGCTTTTGCAGGTCTATGTCTCTGATTTGACTGAACTTTTTACTTGGACATGCTCAAGATGTGATGGTTTGACTAAGGTGCCTGAATGATGAAATGATGAGTTTTTTTGTTATAACATAGGATACGGATGCTCTTATTTTTATGGTAATCTATTTGTTTTTATGCAAAATCACATCTAAGGTTGTTTAAAATTGACTCAGGGTTTTGAAGTTATAGAGCTCATTGTCGATGTCCAGCATTGCTTACAGGTACACTTTTTTCTGATTTTTTGATGCTTAGGCTTTTAAATTCCATTTTCTATTTTTTCTTTTAAACTAACACAATCATTTATCAGTCATATGTTGGAGTTGCAGAGGATCTTAATGCCATTATAATTGCATTTAGAGGAACTCAAGAACACAGGTGCATTGCTAAAGTGGCTTATCTTTCTAGTAATTTCAGTTATATGTTTTCTGGCCCAAAAATGTGAAAATAATGGTAAGAAGCATGTTTTTTGGTTTTGATGTTTGCTTAGTGATGGAACTAAAAATTGTTGTAAGCAATAGAAAGCAAGTGTGAGAGGAAAGCAGGGTTCATAATGCAGAACGTATTACAGTTCTACTACTTATGTATATGGACCACTTTTTATATTAATAAGAAACTTCTAATTATAAGTTGCATGACGTTACTACTTCTTTCAAACTTACTCCCTAATTCAACTCCTCTTCCGAGAGTATCACTTGAGACTCATTCTAGTTTTTTCTCTCTTGAGATTCAACCTTTAAAGCTTGTTCAATTATCTTTTCGAGCTTGTATGATGGTGTGATGCCTGATCTAGTTTTCAGCAGTCTTTTTCTTTATTAGTACATTTATGGGTAGTTGCATTCTCACTTTTTGCCTTAACAACATGAAGTAACTGCTTGTTATTGTATGGTTTACACTTTGTTGAGGCATTTTACCAATTTTCTGTGGGAATTTAGTTTGACTGTCAAGATATGCATATTTTGAAATTTTTGCAGCATACAAAACTGGGTTGAAGATTTGTATTGGAAACAGCTGGATTTAAATTATCCTGGCATGCCTGATGCAATGGTAAGCCCTTCTAAGAAATCTCTTTTGTGTTCTAAATACTTATGAAGAGCGGCATTTCCTTATTGTTATATTTTCTTTTCTGACTAATTAGGTGCACCATGGATTTTATTATGCTTATCACAATACAACAATACGCCCTGCTATATTGAATGCTGTGAAGAGAGCGAAAGAGATTTTTGGTGATGACCTTGGCATCATGGTAACTGGGCATTCAATGGGTGGAGCAATGGCCTCCTTTTGTGGCCTTGATTTGACAGTAAGTCAAAAAATATGTGGATGCGAAATATTATTTTATTTTTTAGTCAGTATGTGGTGATTTGTTCCTTTTAAATATTTTTTCTCGTTATTTCTCAGTGGCCTCTCTAAGTCTGTTTAACCTTATGGAAATTCTAAAATTTGGTGTGACTATTTCAATTTATATGTAATTTGCTTATGTGCACTGTGCACTGTTTTGCATATTGAAACTTTTATATCAATTCTTTTCCCATGAATTCCAAGCCAAACTATCATTAAGATTACTTCATTGAGTGTTGATTTACGTTGCTTGAATTAATGGCTCGTTTAGGGAGTCAACTTTAGATTCACAGAAACACACATTACCAATTATTTAGAAAAAAAAAGTAATCTATTTTGCTTATATGATGAAAAAAAAATTAGCGTCATTTTCAGGAAGTTTTAAATATCTTCGAAAAAATGCAAGCCGCAATTTGGTGTGGGCGAGCAACTAGTTTGATAATTAAGTGATAGGCCCGTAGTTAGATTTACTTATTCCAGAAGGAAGAAGTAATTCAGTTTTTGTTTTATTACGAAAAATAAGTGCGAAATATTAGGAAAGTTTCTGTTTTTTTGTTAAGGAAATAAGGGAGGTATATTAGGAAATTGGTTCCAGGGGAAGAAAGGGAGGGGGGAGCTACAGACGCTAAGTCTGGGAACAGGGTGGGTAGGTGATCCTACCAAGGCTATACGTCTTTTTCTTAGAAAATAAAAGCACAATCTTTTCCATTTTTATCAATTTGGTATCAGAGCCGATTCCTTTTGGGAGAAATGATGACTCACTCCGAAGCGCAAAAGGAAAACATGGCGGAATGGCAAAAAGAGCTGACAAACGTGAAGGAAGAATTGAAGAAGGTAGAGTGGATTCCGGCGATGGAACGGAATCTGTTACTCCTATCGGAACAGATGGCAAAATTGATCGAAAAACTGGATGAGAAGCAGAATCCCTTGGAAGCTCAGGATGGAACCCGCAGCTCGAGCGCTGAGAAAGATCTGTTTTCAAGAGAGGAGAGGCCGACTATGACAAAAGTGTTCTTACCCAGAAGATTAGAATTGCCAATCTTTAATGGTACAGACCCAGAAGCATGGGTCTTTCGCGTGGAAAGGTATTTCCTCGTCAACCGCTTGATCGAATCAGAGAAGATGGAGGCAGCGATGGTATGTTTTGAAGGACCCACCTTATCTTGGTTTCAATGGGAAAGTGGAGCGCGACCTATACGTATTGGATGATCCTCAAGAAAAGAATTATGGACAGATTCGAGCATCACCGCTCAGGGATGGGGTGCGATCGGCTTTTCTCCTTGAAACAGGATGGAACGGTCGAAGAATATTGAACGCAGTTTGAATCAATGGTATCCTCCTTACGGAATGTTCCGGATGAAGTTTTATTCAGCACTTTCTTAAACGGATTGAAGAGCGAAATTAAGGGAGACGTCAAAATTATGCGGCCGTCGGATTTACAGGATTTAATGGAATCTGCCCAAATCATTGAGGATAGAAATGAGTTGGCGAATTATGAAAAACCAGCAATTGCAAAGGGAAATTATAGATCAAATTGGTCCATGACTTCTGCAAAAATTATTCTATTTGAATAGACACAATAGTCAATTGTTTCCCCTAGGTCAAAGGCCCCAGAAATCGGCAGAAGAAATCTAACAGAAGCTGAAATAAGAATGAGAAGAGAAAAAGGCTTGTGTTTCCGCTATGACGAGAAGTTTTCTGTAGGCCATCAATGCAAGAAGAAAATGCTTCAAGTTCTGTTTTTACAAGATGAGGATGAAGAATTACAGCCCCAGACTAATCCTTGGCAATCTATCGAGGAAGGCACAAATAATTTCATCGACGACAATGTAGAAGTTTCCCTTAACTCAGTAGTGGGACTGACAACCCCAAGAACAATGAGGTTGTGGGGAACGATACAAGGAAAAAAAAGTGGTAGTCTTGATCGATAGTGGTGCGACCCACAACTTTATAGCGAAAAGACTTGTGGATGAATTGAATTTACCTATTTCCTCTTCCGTAAACTACAGTATCCAATTGGGTAATGGAGAATCATTACAAGGAAACGGCATTTGTAAAAACATTTTGTTAATATTACCAGAAGTAGAGATACTGGAAGAATTATTGCCGATTGAATTAGGAGGTTCGGAAATAATTCTTGGTATGCAATGGCTGCAATCCATTGGTGAAATGTTGTTAATTGGAAGTTTTCTGTAATGAAGTTTGTCTTGAACAATAAGACAATTCACGTCCGAGGAGATTCTAGCTTAACTAGATCAAGGGTTTCCTTAAAAGCGATGATGAAGGCAGTACATAAAGGAGATCAAGGGGTGTTGATCAAAATATTTGATGGAGAATTTCAAGCTCTACCTGTAGCAGAAGTAATCCCTACGGAGGTAGCTAAGCTGTTATTACTGTTTCAACATGTTTTTGAGATGCCAAGGGGTCTGCCCCTTGTTCGTCATTGTGATCATGCCATTAATCTTAAGGAGGGGACCAATCCAATCTCCATCAAACCGTATAGATACCCGGTGATGCAAAAAGATGAAATTGAAAAATTAGTGCAAGAAATGCTTTTGGCCGGTATAATTCAGCCCAGTACCAGCCATTTTTCCAGTCCAGTAATCTTGGTGCAGAAAAAAGATAAAAGCTAGAGATTTTGTATTGATTATAGAGCTCTTAACAGAGAAACGGTTAAGGATTGCTTTCCGATACCAGTAATTGACGAGCTTATTGATGAATTGAGTGGCGCGACTATCTTTACTAAGCTGGATCTCAAATCGGGCTATCACAAGATTAGAATGAAACAATTTGACATTGCCAAAACAGCTTTTCGTACTCATGATGGCCATTACGAGTTTCTTGTAATGCCGTTCGGGTTGACTAATGCACCGTCTACATTCCAAGCTCTGATACCATTGTTACAAGTAGCGATAAACCTCAAGCTTGGTGTAAATGGTTGGCTTGGGCAGAATTTTGGTATAACTCCACTTTTCACTCGGCTATTGGCATGAGCCCGTTCCTTGCTGTTTATAAGCGTGATCCCCCACCTATTTTGCGTTTTGATATGCCCCAGAATCCCTTGCTTACTACTGTTGATTTTCATATTCGTGACAGAGACGAGGTTTTGCCGTCCTAAATCTCACCTCTCCAAAGCTCAAAATGTGATGCGGATGTCGGCCAACAAGAAAAGGAGACTGGTTGATTTCCAAGTGGGTGATCAAGTGTGGCTTCGTCTTCATCCTTATCGGCAGAATTCGGTGCGTAAAAGACTTCATGCAAAGCTCGGCCCTCGATTTTTCGGTCCTTATCGAATTCTACAGAAGATAGGCGCTGTAGCATATAAGTTGGACTTCAAAAATTCACCCGGTTTTCCATGTATCCTTGCTTAAGAAGGTTATTGGGAGTGTCGTTTCTGTTTTTCCCTTGCCAGAAGATTTATGCAGCGATTCATGGGTTGTTCAGCCCGAATCTTTACTGGATGTGCGAGTTATTAAATGGAAACACCTTCCACTTTTTGAAGCAACTTGGGAGGACTTTGATGTCATTCGTTTTCAATTTTCAGATTTTAACCTTGTTCTAGAAGGAAGAAGTAAATCAGTTTTTGTTTTATTACGAAAAATAAGTGCAGAATATTAGGAAAGTTTCTGTTTTTTTAAGAAGGAAATAAGGGAGGTATATTAGGAAGGTAGAACGGGGGGGGGGGCGGGCAGGGTAGGTGATCCTACCGAGTCTGTACGTCTTTTTTCTTGGAAAATAATGGCACAATCTTTTCCATTCCTATCATTAAGTTGCAGACCTGGTTCAATTGCATCGCAATTGTTATTTTGTATTTGCAGCGTAAACATTGGCGTGTTAATTTGCTTTGATAAAACATTGTTCTTTCCTTTGTCAGAAGTTAGTCTCAAACAAACGGGGAAAGTTGTTTTGCACAAACATACAAATAAGAATATTTTAAGCGGTAAAGTGAACATATATCTAACCGGGAAAACTTTGCATAAACTGCTATTCAAATTGTGTTCAATCTTATTTGCACTTTGCTTTATTGCTAGTGTTGTTCTTTGAATTTTGTCATCATGAAGGATTATATTCTCTTTTGCAGGTTAATCATGAAGCGCAGAATGTTCAGGTTATGACATTTGGACAGCCTCGAATTGGCAATGCAGCTTTTGCATCTTACTATAACGATCTTGTACCAAACACAATTCGTGTAACTAATGGGCATGATATTGTGCCACATTTGCCCCCATACTATTCATATTTTGTTCAGAAGACATATCACCACTTCCCAAGAGAGGTACTGTTTTAGAATGTTTTCCTAAGACAAATAGGGCCAGGATTAAGTAGCATAGAATTGATCATAGTTCATGGGTTAGGGTGTTTTGTCATGTCATTTATTCCAATATCCTTTGTTCCAGTATTAACATTTAGGACAATAATTTTGAAATTTAGTGATATTTTCCGATGTTTTTAGTGTTGGATTAAACGCATAATGCCACCATAATTTTTACTTGGAGGACGAGAAAGTTGCGTTCAGAATTTATGGAACTCCATACGCACTAATTTTACCACTCTTAGAACTGATCTTTTAATACCCACTATAGCATTCCAGTTGTTGCTAATGCTATTTTCAATTCTAACAGTTGTAAAAAAATTGAGTATTACTGATTATATTTAAGTCCGGACTTCGTACCATGGTATTAAATTCTATCTTGAATATACAGTGCTTCTTTTGATTGCAGGTGTGGCTTTATGATGTTGGATTGGGACCTCTTGTTTATCAAGTTGAGAAGGTCTGTGATGATTCCGGCGAAGACCCATCTTGTAGCAGGCGAGTCTTTCCTCGTATAATGCAACCTTTTACAGAATTTCTTTTTTTTTTTCTCACTCCATTAAATTTCTTTACTGTTACAACTTATCTTGAGAAATATAGCTTAATGCTGAAATATTATTGTGCTAATCAGAAAAGTACTCCATAAACTCAACTTTTAAGTAGTTTAATATTACTCAATCTCGTGTCATAAGCAACATTTCAAGTGTCCATCCAAGATTTTCCAGAAATTTATCGAAGAGTTCGGTGCAGGTCTGTCAGTGGAAATAGCATATCAGACCATTTAGTCTACTTTGGTGTGGAACTAATGGCACATACGTGGGGATCGTGTCGAATTGTGATGGATCCTCGTGTGAGTGAGTATGCAGCAGCCGATCTGAAAGGAAACATCGTATTGTCCAAGACCCCGACAACTCCTGTTCTCAAACGAACAGATTCTGGTAAAGAAAGAAAGATTCAGTAGATTTAGTTTCTTTTAAAGCACACCAAGTCCAGAGAGTTCATGTGGATGTGCAATCTGGAGAAATTTATTGATTGATTTGGAGCCCTTCTTCGAGAGTCCTGTAAAGTTCAAGGGTGGGAAAGAAGTTATGTACATAGCTGTGTAATTGACCTCGGATGAATGTTTTGTACATAATTTAGTGTGATTTATGAGTATCAGATGCTACATTTCCAGCAAGAGTTGAAATGTGAACTATTGTTATGTCGGATTGACCTTAATTCTGAACCTTTGAGAATTTTTGATTACTTGGATCTTTTTTCGTTTCTGCATTTAGACTGGGAAATGCTGAAAATTTGGCTTGTTTTTGGAATTTGGTTCAAGTGAATTATCAAGTTCATAAGATTTAGTGATAAATCTATTACTAAATAATCTTAGTTAATACATAAAATATTCAACTATGAGAAATGAATGGAAAAAACATCGTTGTTACATTTTTTTTGGTTAAAATAACGTCTTTTTCCATAACAAAATGTTGTCTTTTAAATACGGAAAATGAATCATTAAAATATTAGTAAGGAAATATTACTTTTCGCAGACAAAACGATTACTTTTCGATGCAGAAATACAATGTTCCATAGTAGAAAGACAACGTTTTGTAGTGAAATGATAACGTTACGCTCGACGGACTAGGAAAATGAAAGAGAAGATGGTAATGAGAATTGGACGGGTAAAATCGAGAGGAGGAGTGAGCCACCGGAAGATATTCAAAAAATTGAAAATATGGGAATTGTTTTTTACGACGAGAAGACTAATGTCAGAGCTTCCCAGCATCGTCTTCGAGATAAGGTTGTTTCAACAATTGCGATTTTAGTATAAAAACTGAAATAGAATTAGAATTGCAGAGCAGTCGTGTTTCAGTATTGTTTTCATGGTAATGTTTCTTTCAACAGGTTAACGATGATGTTTGCGTTGTTCATTTGCCATAATTGAATATTTTCTTTGTTAGCAAAATTTTTTTAGTAATTGATTTATTATTGATTTCATAGTTCAGTGGTTGTTTTATTAATTTTCCTATATTTTTATCTATATTTACTTGTTTGGGTAATTTTTGTATAATTACAAGTTAAAAATTTAAAATTGTGCTACACTCTAACTAAACCAATCAACCAACCAAATATGAGTAAAAAAACCAGGCCAAGTCTAACAAAAAAAAAACCCAAAAATCAAAGTGACAAAATTGAAAAACCAGACTCCCAAAAAACTCTGGATTTTATCTAATATTTTGCGTCTAAGTTGATTGGAAATTAGAACCCAAAACCGGAGAGAGTAATTTGGATTTTACTAAGTTAGGTTCGAAACTGGACCAAAAGCTCCGGTTGGGTTGTGTCCAACCCAACTGGTCCCACTCGGTCCAAGATCTGGGGTTTTATTTTTGAATTTTTAATGTCTGAGAGGCTATTGTATTGTAGGGTTTTACTGGGAGAAGGATTTTTTTGGGGATTCACTCCTCTTGATTTGGCAGATTGGAATTTGATCCTTCCAATCCAACGTCTTGTAAGTGTTCGTCAAAATGCTTCCACGAAGGGTTACTGCCATCTTCTTCCATCTTTTACTGGTTTCTTTAAGTTGCCATTCGCTGAAATCTCGGTTGGCTGTCCCTTTAACTTCCTCTTTCTCCCATCCTTATCCACACATCTCTCACTCTCTCTCTGACGTGGGATTTAATGGTACGTAGGATGGGATAATGTTATTTTATGGAGAATTGAATGATCATTTCGCCTCAATGTCAGGTTAAGAAATAAGAAGAATTGTGGAAGAAGAAAGTGAGAGATTTGATTTGACCCAATTGAAGATACCACTGAAGAAATTTAGAGAACGCGTTTGTGGCCGCGTCCGAGCCTGACCTTTTTCTCTGAGACGGAGAACCTCCAAATCTGGAAAGCTTCGTCCTAATTTGGCCTTCTCTTCTCCCCTTCTGATCTGTTTCTCTGCTTCCGCTCCATTGATCATGGAAGATTCAGCCCAAGGGCGGCTTCATTTCGGAAAGATGGGATACGGGTATTTGAACAATCTGCATAATACTGGCTTGATTTGATGACTTTTGAAACTGGCTGTTTGATATATGGGAATGGGATGGCCTACTCTCTTGTTTCGTTCTTCGTATCCTTCTTTTCTTCTCCTTCTCCATTGTTTATGCTTATTTTTTATTTCATCTTCCAAGAAAGTGTAACGTGAATTTTAATTTGTGATGATTTTCGTATTTTGGAATTTGACAGATGCAAGCACTACAGAAGGAGAAGTAGGATTCGGGCTCCATGCTGCAACGAGATCTACGCCTGCCGCCATTGCCATAACGAAGCCACGGTTTGCTTTTTCTTTGCATCTTCTTTAGCTGATTTATTTCTTCAAGATTCTCTTTTTTACCATCATCCTGATTAATTTGATCATATATTTTTTTTTATCAGAGCTTATTTAACAATCCATTCGATCGCCATGAACTCGTTCGCTTTGACGTCAAACAAGTATGATATTCATATTGGGTTGTGGATATATATGACAATTTTTTAATTGGAATTAATGTTTGTCTTATTGCCTTCTGAAACAGGTTGTTTGTTCAGTCTGTGACACAGAGCAACCAGTATGTGTGTTTTTTTTGGTTTCTTACTTTTCTAGTGCTTGAATTAATTTCTTTATGATGTGCAGGTTGCTCAAGTTTGTACGAACTGTGGTGTGAATATGGGGGAATACTTCTGCAAAATTTGCAAATTCTATGATGACAATGTATGCACAGCAACTTTGAATTGAACTATGAGAAGACAAATGAAAAAAGAAAAGAAACAGAAAGAGAAAGATTTATACAACTTTTTTTTTCGAGATAACAATGTCAGTGCTAATCTTGTTTTTGCTAATGGAACTGCAGGTTGAGAAAAAACACTTCCACTGTGACGATTGTGGGATATGCAGGTCGGCTGCATACTTAAGAAACTTCTATTTTACTAGTGTCATCCGTTTAAAAAAAAACATGGCAATAACTCGTTGATCTTATTTTGTGAAAAACAGAGTTGGTGGTCGTGAAAATTTCTTTCACTGCAAGAAGTGTGGTATGAATATATTACTCTTCTAGTGTAGTAGAGTCATTATTAAAATAATTAATCTTTGTACAAATTCTTATTTGATCAAAGTTGACTTGATATGTGCCAGCATTTCTTCGTTTTGAGAATAATCTGCATTTGTAATTTAATGAATAATCCCGTTATTTGGAAACATTCAACTTCTTATGACAATCCATGTTGGTAATTAATTATATTATTTGAGGAGATTGGATGGTATCTAGAAATATATTTCCTTTATTTTTTATTGTAGAAGGGGATCGGTTCTTCAAAACATAAACTGTACTTTTTGTAATATTGGTATTTGAGATAAATAGGTAGAAATTGGTAGATGTATTAGCAGAATGATTTTGTTAACATGATTCATTTTGGAATAATGTTATTGCTATTGGAGATTCTCATTCTAGAAGTGTTTGAAATATGAAAAGGGTCTTGCTACTCGCTTGGTCTGCGCGATAATCATTCGTGTGTAGAGAACTCAATGCGTCATCACTGCCCAATTTGCTATGAGGTTTTTGTCATCTTTTTATACTTCTTGAAAATGTTAATATTGCAGTATAACTTACGATCTTACTCTGTTTTTGCAGTATCTATTTGACTCTCTCAAGGACACCACTGTAATGAAATGTGGACACACAATGCATTATGAATGTTACAATGAAATGCTAAAGCGCGATAAGTAAGCAATTATAATTTCTTATTTTGAGTCTCAGCTGTTGTTTGTGCTTATGTAAGAATTTATTTATTTCTGGATGCAAATGTTCTTTGGTTAGAGTCCTTTGACTGTGTTTTTAGTTTTTTGGTAAATAGCAAGAAAGGAATGGCAGAATTTTTCAGAAAACTCTTATAAATGTCCTCAGAAAACAGAAGAAAATAAAAACCTACAGTTTTTGATGATTTTATTTTATCTGATCAGACAAAAAAAAAAAAGGTTTTTGAAAATTTCTTTTCAAAAAAAAAGGAAAAAATTTTTTTGAGAACAATAATCAAACAAGGCCTCTAGTTTTTTCGGTTTTTCTTTTGCTCTTGTTCTAGTGGAGGGAGTGACGCATGCATGACTCTTCTGCGTGGGAGTCATCTAGCTTTTTAATTTCCTTTCTGTTATCTCCCTTCCAAGTTACATGGATTTTGTGCGTAATTTTTGGCTACTCATAAAAATATATCACAATGCAGATGTTTTTGTCCAATATGTTCCAAGTCAATCGTCGATATGTCTCGAACCTGGAAAAGAATAGATGAGGAGGTAAATTGAACTTGAGTTCCTTGAAGTCCTTGATCCATTTCTCATGAAAAAAAAACAAAGAATTACATTTTTTCTCGTAATTTACTCATTTACTTAATGTTAGATTGAAGCAACTGTCATGCCAGAAGAGTACCGTAACAAGAAGGTAAGAACCTTTCATCCTGGTTTGTGTTTACTGGTAGTAGCTATGCTTTGTTTATTAGAAATTTTATTCAGGTCTGCAAATCGAAACATTTTATTGCGAGTTAATGCGTATTTTATACCCTTTAGTTACCCTGATTTTGAATCAGACCTCATGCAATTATCGATTTTCTTACAAATTGACAACATAGGAGAATACAATTTGGGGATGTGTAATTATTGGAAATGGGTGGTTAAATCATTGTTAGTTTGTTTGATGATGTAAGCTAATCAAATGTTCAAAACCTTTTGTAAATGCTTAAATCAATGGGAGATTGATGCAATACAAACACTCTGTCACAACATTTGCATCAATGATCAGTTATGAACGCTAAGAAAAGAGTTTATTTTGTGCAGGTTTGGATTTTGTGCAATGACTGCAATGACACAACTGAAGTGAACTTCCACATAATCGGCCAGAAATGCTGCCACTGCAAGTCGTACAATACCCGGACGATCGCCCCGCCCGTTCTTCCCCAATGATGTTCTGCACAAACTGCAGCCGAGATTTTGATTGGCTCTTTCCCATCGACTTACTTATCTGCATACAACTTCATTGTGAATTTGATGGCATTCTAAGCCCTCTTGTTGTAAAACTTTTCTGTCTGGTTCAAGAAGTGAAAACCAGGGGCTCAAATGATTGGTGTAAACGTTCTTCCATTGATTCAGGGATTAACCCATTTACTATCCTTCTTCCTTCTTCCTTCTTCCAATCTAGCTTATCTGATATTAGGCAAAAGAACTTCCTACCCGCTCCAGTGAGTTTCAAGTTTAACAAAAACTACGCTGGTCATTCAGCCTGGCCAATCGGCCCAACAGTGGGTCGGGTTTGAAAATTATTTTTTGTACCAGGCTTAGTTAGAGTCGGGCTTGACCGGGTCTGGTTTATGCAGGTAGGTCATCCCAACGACTTTAAGTTGGTTTTGGTAGATTTTTGTTGGTTTGCTCGGTTTTTACTTGATTTTTAGAGAATACATAACTCTGATCCGGTTAGAGTCCAATCCATTTTTCCAAAATAGAGCCAAGAACCTATCGATATCTTTGGTTTTACTTGCTTTGCTTCTTAAATGGATTGATCAAAAGTTCAATCTTAAATCGCCAATTTGGTTCGGTTTATGGGTTCAACCCTACCGCTTCCACGGACCGAGTATTGTACTTTCACTACTAAAACCAACGGTTCCATCCCACTCACTGCCCGCCTCGGCCGCCGTCTGCGCTGGGTTTAACACTTCCACCATGGCTAGTTTCCTCTGCAAGACTCAGTTCATACCGAAATTGTTGAGGTATACCTTCGCAACCTCACCCTCTCTAAAACCCAATATTTTTCGGATATTATCCCTGCAATATAGCTCTGTTGCTTCAGATCTACATTCTTTCACTGTTTCGCACCTTACAAACGCTTGTGGATTTTCTCCAGATTTCGCTCTGTTTGTTTCTGAGCATATTAGATTTAGAACCGCAGAAAAACCAGACTCGGTTCTGGCGTTTTTCAGAAACCAGGGTTTTTCAAATTCGCAGATCACTTACATTATTAGAAGTTATCCAAGCTTGCTTCTAGCCAATCCTGAGAAAACCCTTCGGCCCAAGCTTCAGTTTTTGCAGTCTAAAGGAGCTTCTAACTTAGAAATTAATACAATTATTTTACGTGCGCCAAACATTCTAAGAAGAAGTGTAGAAAAACATTTGGGCCCTGTTTTTGCTTTCTTGAAGAGTTTTCTTCAGTCTGATGAGAGAACCATTGTGTCTATTAAACGATTTCCGGGGATAATGGGTGGGAGTTTTCGAAAGAAAGTACTTCTCACCATTAGAACTTTTCAGAATGCTGGTATGCCGATGTCAAGTGTTGTTTACTTTCTTTATTATCAGCCTCGAACGTTGGCTATGAATTCCAGTCGGGTTAAAAAGATTCTGGAGGAAGTACAGAATTTGGGCTTTCATCCATCAAAATCTAACTTTGCTCAAGCTGCCCATTGCATGATGGCGATGAGCAAATCCACATGGGAAAGAAAGATCGAGATTTATAAGCGTTGGGGTTGGTCAGATGAAGATGTCCATACTGCATTTAGACGTCATCCATGGTGTATGGCACTTTCCGACAATAAAATCATGGCCTTCATGAGTTTCTTTGTCAATGAATTGGGCTGGGAGTCTTCACTTATTGCTAAAAAGCCTATTCTTATTTCATTGAGCTTGAACAAGAGGATTATTCCAAGGGCTTCAGTTATGCAAATGTTGTTTCAGAAAGGTTTGGTTAAGAATTTGACTTCAGCGACCCCATATTTATGTTCCGAAAACTTGTTCTTGGGCAAGTTTGTTTATCTTCATCCAGATGAAGCTCCTCACCTCCTCGAGATTTATAACGAAAAAATGAATCTCGAAACTCAACAGGTGTAAAATTTCTCCTTGTCTTATTGAGTCTTTTTGCCTTGCTTCTAGCACTCTATCTGTTTTCTTCTAGCACTCTATATGTCTTTTTGGATGAAGTGCTTTGAATTCTTCGTCTTAGGGGAGAAGAGCTAGTAGGTTTTTGAATATTTTTCTAGGCAAATAACTCCTTGAATTTAACGGTATTTAGTAATTAACTCTTTGTCGATAAAGGAGTTGTTAATGAAATCATATTTTTGTTTCGTAATCTTCTTTATAGAGCAATTTTATAAGAGAAACAACTCCCATTAGAACTATTTTGGCGATATTTGGCAATTCTATGGATTGAGTTTTTCAACTTATTTCTATCTGAAAATCGCTAAAATCATTCTAACGAAAGTTGTTTCTCTCTGAAAATCGTCTGGTAGAGAAAATCACGTAATTTATTTGACGATTACCCTAATGTCTGAGACTTAATTGTTAATACCACTAAATTCAATGAGTTATTTGCCTTCAAAAAAGTTTAATGACCTACATTTAAGTGCTAGTATGTATTTTATCATTTTTTGTATACCTTGATCATTTGAAATACCTAACTTTTACAAAATGTGCGTAAAAATCAATCTCCTTGTATGACTAACTACTGGGATTATGTATGAATGATGAGATGTCTGCTGAAGAACCAAAGAATTAGAGGCAATTGTCTTTTAGTAATTAAATTTTTTTTGAATCAATAAAAGAATTCATGAAATTCAATTGTAGAGTCTTCCTTCCTCTACATTGTGCATGTGCTTGATTTCTTCACATTTATCTGGATTCTTCTATTCAGTTTTGAAGAATTTAACAATTCAACTGGAAGTTTGGAGGGTTTAGGGTAGCCTTTAACTTCAGGATCTGGATCTAGATCTCATGGTTCTGAAATTATCAGAGTTTATGTAGATAATCCTTCTGCATCGTATGTCCTTCTTGTGTGTTTCTTCTTTTACCTTCTCTTTTTATGTCATTATATTACTGCTAAACGAACAAAAATCTAGCTTTTCAAGCGTGTGGTTTTGATTTCATGGTTAATTATAACGTACTTCGGTACTCTCTTGGTATTGTTAGCTTTGGGTTGAACCTCGCACGGTTTTGTTCTTAGGATTAGCCCAAAATATGTTATACTAGGTAGAGAGAGGAACCCTACTTATAAACTATACATTTTCTACTCTTTCAAACGATGTGGAATTGTGCACCCCTACATGGGTCATGCATGCCTCACATGGGGCATTTTGACATTCACAAGACAATTTGCCACGTTAATAATATAAGGATTTAGCTTATGTTCTTTCTATGTTATGATTTAGAAGCACATTTATATCAGACTTGAAGATAGATTGTCATAATTTGTTTTTAAACGAATTGAGCATAAGCCAATTATGTCACATATATTTGCTTGTAATATGAACAAGGATGAACTGAAATAGTAAAATAAAAATGATTGCACAGTATGTGCTTTGACCAAATGATTGATTACAATTGAGATGTTTTCTATTTTTGCCCAGTGGTTTTGGAGGACTTAGTTAATTCTAGTTTGCATGGTTGATGTGCGAATGAGAGGGTTTCAGAAAAGATGCGAAAGCCTACAATTCAAAGTTTTATAGGATCTCTGGGAAACATTTAACTGCAACGAAAACAACCCTAATCAATGAATTTCAACATGATATTTTGACACAATTTCAAGGGATGAGTTATGAAGTAACCCTCAAAATTTTGCTGGCAAATTTCAAGGGACGACCGAGATATGGCAAAAACGGTACAGGTCGATCAGAAAGTGCAAAAAAATCCGAATTTCTATTTCAAGGTGATCTCCAACATAGAAAAGTCCCCAACTTGATAAATTGGAACAATCCTCAACTTCCCAGTAAGTCTGATCAACATTCTAATGTGAGGAAATAATGAAAGATGAAGAGGATTCGAATCTGCGTTGACGAAAGATGAAGGGCGGTCGATCAAGGTGGAGAGATTGATCGACCGGTCAGCTTGGGAGAAAGATGCTAACTTGACAACTTTCCTATTCCTTCAAAGAATTCCTCTTTGATAAATCAAAAGAGAATTCTCACCAACAAGAAAAGTGAGTTTGAATTGCAATCTTCGTTCTCATTCACCAATCGAAATTGGCTAGAAGAATTGTAAGAAATCAAAAGATCAAGTAATTCTCACAACACTTGGATTCTAGTTTTTCAATCAAAAGGATTTCAACAATCCAAGAGAATGAGAGAAATTAGTTATGTCTAAAAAGAGATTTTTATTCTTCAAAAACTAAAAACTTCTAATGAGTCTTGGTGGGTATTTATAGACCACCATGAAATAATTTGACTAGGAATAGGATTGGTTTATAATTAACCCTAACCAATCCTTATCTACCTTATTCAGAAATTTGAATTTAAACTACCTAGGAAACTTTAAAATAACTTGAATTTAAACTACTTAATGATCTTTTTAAAATATCTTGAATTTAAGTGAGATCCACTGCAAGATCCCCATTAGTGAATCCCTCTTCACCTTGCCATGTAAGCAAATGCTTTGGCTTCTCTTATATCATCTTCATTTGACTTGCTCTCTAACTCTTTTTGTAGCTTGAAATCTGAAAAATAACAAACCATATAATATGTTGAAAGTTTATTAGCTTGAGATTTAATGAAGACTCCTTGTGGCACATCAATGGTCAAATCATTGATCCCCATAATTTTTACAGTAAAATTATTTATGGTCTCTGATTCTTCTGATATTGATTGAAATAATTTTAATCGAATTTAGGAAAAATTCTCTTGGATGGATAGAAGAAATAAGTAAAATTATTGATGTTTTACTCATGTACAAAGTAACGAAGTTCTTTTCCGATTCTTCTTAGTAAGTGGTTTATTCTTCTTTTGACTAAGATAACAATGTTAGTGAGGAGATCGAATCACTCGTTCACATTACTTGTTTTTTTTTTGGGTACAATATGAATAGTCGGTAATATCTTTTTTGTATTTGTTTCAAGGAATTTGCTAGTTTTTAACAAGCTATCTTTATCAATTCAAGCCTAAGTTTTGGAGAATATGTATTTTTTTATTAATGTTATATTTATCTTCTAATTTTACTTCATAATTCTTAATTCTTACTTCCTGACGTGAAAATTGTTAATTGGTGTTATTAAGATGATAGATTATAATGAATTAAAATTAGTCATTAATTGAACTAATTAACGATTGTCATGTCAAGAGGTAAGAATTAAAAAGTAAAAATAAAGAGAAAATGTAACATTACTCTTTTTTTTTTATAATAATCCTGACAATTTGTAACGTCTGTATTTTTTTCAATACAATATTATTTATTTTGGATCGAAGTCTGCATGATTTTGTTATTGAGGTTAGCCCAAAATATTCTGCACAAACTGCATCTGAGATTTTGATTGGCTCTTTCTCATCTACTTACTTACCTGCATCCAACTTCATTGTGAATTTGATGGCATTGTAAGCCTTGTCGGAAATCTTTTGTGTCTGGCTCAAGAAGTGAAAACCAGTGTCTCAAATGATTGGTGTAGACGCCCTTCCATTGATTCAAGGATTAATCCATTTAGCATCCTTTTTCCTTCTTGCAATCTAGCTTATCTGATATTATGCAAAAGAACTTCCTCTCCATTGAGTTTCAAGTTTAACAAAATCTACGGTGGTCATTCAGCTTGGGCAAACGGCCCAACAGCCGGTCCAGTTTGAAAATTACTTTTTGTACTAGGCTCAATCAAAGTTGGGCTTGACCTGGGTTTGGTTTATCTGGGTAGGTCCTCCCACCGACTTCGTTGGAGGCCTCTAGCGAGATTTGGCAAGCCTCCTGTGGTCAAAGGCCAAGAGGCCCAACATGGGTTTCCTTGTATCGGGTAATAATTCGTTTTAAATTTAAGTGTTAAATATATCATAATTTTTATTTTATGGTGTTAGACAACAAGAATATTAGTTAACAAGATTATAAGGAGTTAAGGTTGGGATTGATCTCGATGGTTTTGGTTTAACCGTAAAATTGGAATTGAACTAATTGGTTCAATCGATTTGGTTTTGGTTATATTTTATATTTTTTGGACTCGATTTTGTCAGTTTTATTTGGGTTTGGTCAATTTTTGTTGGTTTGCTCGGTTTTTACTTGATTTTGATAGAATACATAAGGGTGATTGGGTAAGAGTCCAATCAATGTTTGAAAAACAGAACTAAAAACCTATCGAGATAACTTTGGTTTTACTCACTTTGCTTCTAAAATGGATTTATGAAAAGTCCAAACTTAAATCGCCAATTTGGTTCGGTTTATGGGTTCAACCCTACGGCTCCCACGGAACGAGTATTGTACTTTCACTACTAAAACCAACGGTTCCATCCCACTCACTGCTCGCCTCGCCCGCCGTCTGCGCTGGTTTAACAGTTCCACCATCCGACGAATTATTCGTGAAAATTACAGTCCATCGTCGTGGATTTCGTCCGCTGCTGAATTTCAACGCTTCCATGGCTAGTTTCCTCTGCAAGACTCAGTTCATACCGAAATTGTTGAGGTATACCTTTGCAACCTCACCCTCTCTAAAACCCAATATTTTTCAGCTATTATCCCTGCAATATTGCTCTGTTGCTTCAGATCTACATTCTTTCACTGTTTCGCACCTTACAAACGCTTGTGGATTTTCTCCAGATTTCGCTCTGTTTGTTTCTGAGCATGTTAGATTTAGAACCGCAGAAAAACCAGATTCGGTTCTGGCGTTTTTCAGAAACCAGGGTTTTTCAAATTCGCAGATCACTTACATTATTAGATGTTATCCAAGCTTACTTCTAGCCAATCCTGAGAAAACCCTTCGGCCCAAGCTTCAGTTTTTTCAGTCTAAAGGAGCTTCTAACTTGGAAATTAATAAAATTATTTTTGGTGAGCCAAAAATTCTAAAAAGAAGTGTAGAACAACATTTGGGCCCTGTTTTTGCTTTCTTGAAGAGTTTTCTTCAGTCTGATGAGAGAACCATTATGTCCATTAAACGATTTCCGGGTATAATAGGTGGGAATTTTCGAAAGAAAGTACTTCTCACCATTAGAATTTTTCAGAATGCTGGTATGCCGATATCAAGTGTTGTTTACTTTCTTTATTATCAGCCTCGAATGTTCACTATGAATTCCAATCGGTTTAAAAAGATTTTGGAGGAAGTACAGAATTTCGGCTTTCATCCATCAAAATCCAACTTTGCTCAAGCTGCCCATTGCATGAAGGCGATGAGCAAATCCACATGGGAAAGAAAGATCAAGATTTATAAGCGTTGGGGTTGGTCAGATGAAGATGCCCGTGCTGCGTTTAGATGTCATCCATGGTGTATGACCCGTTCCGAGGATAAAATCATGGCCCTCATGAATTTCTTTGTCAACGAATTGGGTTGGGAGTCTTCACGTATTGCTAAAAGTCCTGTCCTTGTTTCATTGAGCTTGAACAAGAGGATTATTCCAAGGGCTTCAGTTATGCAAATGTTGTTTCAGAAAGGTTTGGTTAAGAATTTGACTTCAGCGACCCCATATTTATGTTCCGAAAACTTGTTCTTGGACAAGTTTGTTTATCTTCATCCAGATGAAGCTCCTCACCTCCTCGAGATTTATAACCAAAAATTGAATCTCGAAACTCAACAAGTGTAAAATTTCTCCTTGGCTTATTGAGTCTTTTGCCTTGCTTCTAGCACTCTATATGTCTTCTTCTAGCAATCTTTATGCTTATTTTGTTGGATAAAGTGCTTATGAATTCTTAATCTTAGGGGTGAAGAGCTAGTAGGTTTTTGAATTTTTCTCAAGGCAAATAACTCCCTGAATTTAACGGTATTTAGCAATTAACTTTTCGTCGAGATCTTTTCTACGAAGCAATTTTTAAAGGAAAACAACTCTTATTATAACTATTTTGGCGATTTTATGCATTGAGTTTTTCAAATTATTTTTCTCTTAAAATCGTCTTGTAGAGAAAATCACATGATTTATTTAATAATTATCCTAATGACAGAGACTTAATTGTTAATATCAACGAGTTATTTGCCTTAAAAAAAAGTTTAATGGCCTCCTTTCTTATCATCCCTGAATATAAGTGTTAATATTTTTTTTTTTCTGTAACTTATCATTTGAAATACTAACTTTTACAAAATGTGCGTAAAATTCAATCTCCTTGTATGACTAACTATTTTTTTTTCCATAAATGACTAATTTGTCTTGGATTATGTATGAATGATGAGATGTCTGCTGAAGAACCAAGAATTAGAGGCACTTATCTTCTAGTAATTAAATATTTTTCAAATCAATAAAAGAATCCATGAGATTCAATTGTAGAGTCTTCCCTCCTCCTTCTATTCAGTTTTGCAGAATTTAACAATTCAACTGGAAGTTTGGAGGGTTAGGGTAGCCTTTAACTTCAGGATCTGTATCAAGATCTCATGATTCTGAAATTTTCAGAGTTTATGCAGACAATCCTTCTCTTTTTATGTCATTATATTCCTGCTAAACGAAATAAAATCTAGCTTTTCAAGCATGTGGTTTTGATTTCATGGTTAATTATAACATCTTTCGGTAGTTCTGGTACAATATTGTCCACTTTAGGTTGAAGCTTGCACAGTTTTGTTCTTAAGATTACCCAAAAATACGTTATACTAGGTAAAAAGAGCAATTCTATTTATAAATCTTGCATTTTTTATTCTCTTAAACGATATGGATTGTGCACCCCTATTGATATGATTTGGGCCTTCACTGTGGTCATGCATGCCCTCACATGGGTTATTCTAACCTTTACAAGACAGACTTCGACGTTAATAATATAAGGATTTAGCTCATGTTCTTTCTATGTTATGGTTCAGAAGCACATTGATACGAGACTTGAAGATAGATTGTTATAATTTGTTGTTAAACCAATTGAGCATAAGCCAATTATGTCACATATAAATCATGCATTTTTTACTCTTTTAAACGATGTGGATTGTGCACCCCTATTGATATGATTTGGGCTCTCACTTTGGTCATGCATGCCCTCACATGGGTTGTTCTAACCTTTACAAGACAGGCTGCGACGTTAATAATATAAGGATTTAGCTCATGATCTTTCTATGTTATGGTTCAGAAGCACACTGATACGAGACTTGAAGATAGATTGTCATAATTTGTTGTTAAACCAATTGAGCATAAACCAATTATGTCACATATATTTGCTTGTAATATGAACAAGGATGAACTGAAATAGTAAAATAAAAATGATTGCACAGTATGTACTTTGACCAAGTGATTGATTACAATTGAGATGTTTTCTATATTTGCCTAGTGGTGAGTTATTTCTAGTTTGCATGGTTGATGTGCGAACAATGGGGTTTCAAAAATGATGCGAAATCCCACAATTCGGAGTTTCATAGGATCTCTAAGAAAAATTCAACTACAACAAAAAAAACCCTAATCAATGAAATTCAGCGCGATATTTTGACACAATTTCAAGGGATGAGTGTTATGATTTAGAGAGAAGAAATGGAACTTCTTGCATTCAGGCCGTTATCGGTTTATCCTTGTTTTTTTTCGATGATATACTCATTTATAGTTCTTCTTTGACAACTCATGCTTCTCATTTATCTATTGTTTTACAGCTTCTCCGTGATAATTCTTTATTTGCCAAGTTGTCAAAATGTGACTTTGGACAATCCAAAGTAACATATCTAGGGCTTATTATTTCTTCCGAAGGAGTGGCAGCTGATCAGGAGAAGATTGAGGCGATGGTGACTTGGCCGGTTCCCACTTCTGTCAAATTATTACGTGGCTTCTTGGGATTAACCGGGTATTATCGCAAGCTCATTTGTGGGTATGGAGCTATAGCAAGACCATTGACAGATCTGTTAAAAAAGAATGTTTTTTGTGGACAGAGGAGGCTACCAAGGCTTTTGAAACTCTGAAGCATTCAATGTCTTCTGCCCCCTGTTTTGGCTTTGCCAAACTTTCAGAAGTCATTTACCATAGAGACAGATGTTTGCTCCAAGATCATGGTCCAATTGCCTTTATCGGTAAGCCATTTCATTCCAGGAATTTGGGCTTATCCATTTACGAGAAGGAATTGTTGGCTCTGGTTTTAGCTGTTCAGAAGTGGAGACACTATCTAGAGGGCAATGAGTTTGTTATCAAAATAGACCACCAATGTTTGAAATTTCTATTGGAGCAAAGGATTACGACTCTACTCCAACAAAAGTGGCTCACCAAGCTACTTGGATTATGATATAAAATTCAATATAAAAAGGGTAAGTCCAACATTGTTGCTTATGCTTTATCCAAACAAGATTTTTCTACTCTGTCTTGTTCCCATATCACTACTATCTAGCCATTATGGATTCAAGAGGTCATTTCGAGTTATGAGAATGATTCTTGAGTTTCTTCCATTATTGATAAACTGCTGTTAGATGTAAATGCTGCTCTTGGTTTTTCTTATGTTGATGGCATCTTACGTTTCCAAAAGAGTATTGTTTTGGGAGAAGCTAAATCCATCAGACAGAAAGTGTGGCATCCTGCCCTGTGAAGGTCGGGAAAGGCCCAGGTGTGGGTCCGACCCATATCAGGGGGGCACAATCCCACATCGTTTGGGAGAGTAGAAAATGCATGGTTTATAAACATGAATCCCCTCCCTACCTAGTACAACGCGTTTTGGGCTAACCCCAAAAACAAACCCGTGCGTGCTTTAGCCCAAAGCAGACAATATTGTACTGGGAGCACCGGGGGACGTTATAAATGGTATCAGAGCGAAATCCTAACCAGAAGTGTGTCCGACGAGGACGTCGGATCTCCAAGGGGGGAGATTGTGGCATCCTACCCTGTGAAGGCCAGAAAAGGCCCAGGTGTGAGTCTGGTCCATATCAAGAGGGCACAATCTCACATCACTTGGAAGAGTAGAAAATACATGGTTTATAAGCATGAATCCCCTCCCTACTTAGTACAACGGGTTTTGGGCTAACCCAAGAACAAACCCGTGCGGGCTTCGGCCCAAAGCGGATAATATTGTACTGGGAGCACCGGGGGACGTTACATAAAGTAATTCAAATAGTTCATGATTCCTAGGAAGGAGGTCATTCAAGGATTCAAGCTACTTTGTATAGAGCTAAAACTCATTTTTTGGTGGCCAGGCATTACCAAGTTCATTAAACAGATTGTGTTGCAGTGTGATACTCGTCAAAGATGTAAATCCGAACATGTTGCCTAACCGGGTCTTTTACAACCGCTGCCACTTCCTAATCATCCATGGACTCATATCGGTATGGACTTTATCGAAAGATTACCTTTGTCCAACAATGCTGACTGTATTCTAGTGTGGTTGACAGATTCACTAAGTACGAGCATTTTATTGCCCTCAAGCATCCTTTTTCTACAGAAGTTGTTGATTCTGTTTTCATGGAGCAAATATTTCGCTTGCATGGTTTGCCTCAACATATAGTTTCCGATCGGGAAAGAATTTTTACGTCTTCATTTTGGCAAGCTTTGATGAAGGTAGTAGGTTCTGAACTTCACCTTTCCACTGTATACTATCCGGAATTTGATGGTCAAATGAAAAGATTAAATCAGTGTGTTGAAATGTACTTAAGGTGTATGACACACTCTCAACCACGAAGATGGAAGCATTGGTTACTTTTGGCTGAATGGTGGTATAAACCACTTATCATTCTGCTATTAATATGTCACCATTCCAAGCTCTTTACGGCTCCACTCCTCCACAATTGGCTCTAGGCCCATATCAGCAAACTGATGTAGCAGCTGTCGATGCTGTGTTGCGTGATCGATTTCATAAAGATCGGTTGCTGAAGCAAACTTTAACACAAGCACAAGCTCAGATGAAATTGTATGCTGATCAAAAGCATTTTGAATGTTTCTTTGATTTTGGGGATATGGTTTTTCTTCGACTACAACCTTATAGGCAGCTTTCGGAACAATAGAATATGTCACAGAAGCTGGCTTCTAAATTTTTTGGCCCTTTCAAAATTCTGGAGAAATTGGGTTCGGTGGCTTATAAGCTTGATTTGCCAGCCAATGCCCAGATTCATCCAATGTTCCATGTCTCCCTTCTTAAAAAGCAAATTGGTCAGAAGGAAGTTGCTTACTATCTACGTGGAGTTCATCCTGTCGTCCACGTGTCACCAATTAGAGAAGAGAAAGCTGAAGATAAAAGAGGCAAGAGAGAAGAGAAAGAGCATCGATGATGAAACTGCTTTCTTAGTCTTTCAGTTTAGTTTATGTTTCCTCTATAATTTTCTTCTTCTTTTTTCTGTAATTCTTCTTCTTTCTTTTCTGTAAATTTCTCTTTTCTAGTAAATACTGAATATAACTATAACAAATGGTATCAAAGCTGTAACGATCCAACAGTGAATAGGGTGTATCACGGAGAAGCTATAAAACAACAGATAAATGAGAAGCATGAGCTGTCAAAGAAGAACTATAAATGAGTATATCATCTAAAAAACCAAGGAAAAATTTTCGTAAATGAGGCTGGAATATGTTGTTCATCAAGGACTGGAAAGTTGCCGGAGCATTTGTCAACCCAAAAGGCATTACATGAAATTCATACAGTCCTTGATATGTTTTGAAAGCTGTCTTAAAACAACCCTCAGCCTTTACACAGATTTGATGATATCCTGCCCGCAAATCAATTTTAGAAAACACCATCGAACCATGCAACTCGTCAATAAGCTCATCTATAAGTGGCATTAGAAACTTGTCTTTACAAGTCATTGCATTAAGTTGTCTGTAATCTACACAGAACCTCCATTGGCTGTCTTTTTTCTTAACCAGTAAGACAGGAGACGCAAAAGAGCTACTACTCGGAACTATAATGCCTTTGGCTAGCATTTCCTGCACCAATCTATCAATTTCAGTCTTGTGAAAATACGGGCAGCGATAGGGAGCTAAGCGAAATGGTTTGGCATCAGCCACCAATGGTATTGCATGATCCTGCAACCTTTCAGGAGGTAAACAATTGGTACTTTGAAGACATCTGGAAATTGATCCAATACCTCTTGTATACACGGAGGCAGGACTAACGACATTAATCCAATCAATTCCCAAAATCATATCACTCCCTCCTAATGGTAGAACACGAAATGAGAAAGTAAACTGATGAGAATCCATAAGCCAATGCACTGGGTTACTAATACTTGCACTGCTAATTTTGGCTCCATTAGTCACTACCACCATTAAGCACTTGCTGTAATCAACTGGTAAACACAACTCGTTGAGCCATATTTTCATCAATAAAACTGTGGGTACTCCCACTATCAATAAGAATTGACAATATTTGGGCATTAATGTGACCAGAGATACAAACCGTGGAATTTGTTGTAAAACTAGCCAATGCATTAATAGATACTTTTACTTCATCAATTTCTGTCACAATAGTTTTATCTGCTATATCTATTAGAGAAGCATTCTCATCTTCAGAAGTTGCAGTTAACAAAAAATTTAATGAAAGATTTTTACAAATATGGCCAGGAGTAAATTTGTCATCACACTTAAAGCACAAACCCAATTTCCTTTTCATATTCAAATCTGCTAATGACAGCTTGGGCAATTTGGACAAATTCGCAGATTCAGTATTATTAGTACCTACTTTTGTCAGGCCATTTAGAAGCCACAAATGATTTTCCATATTTTGGAAGACGTTGAAGTGCCAAAATTGATTGTTCCTGAAGAAGACCAACTTCAAAAGCAAGGGTAAGGGATGATGGCTTATTAATCTTTACAGTAGCCCTGATTTCATCTTTTAAGAAGCTAGTAAAAATAGCAATGAAATAAGATTCAGACATCCTTGGTAAAGATGGCAGTGCTAAAGATTTAATAGATTCAAACCTTTGAATATAATCCTTTACCGAACCTGTCTGGACAATTTTTTAGAACGATTCAATAGTCTCCTCAGCTGTAGAAGAAGAGAACCATCAACACAACTTGGTAGCAAACAAATCCCAATTAGCTTGAGGATAAGTTGCGATAAAACCATTGAACCAACTATCAGTTTGGTTCTGCAAGTGCATTTCTGCCATTCCAAGGCGTAAGTGGACAAGAACTTGTTGCATAAGGAAATACCTATTTTCCTTTCTCAACTACTCTCTCGGTCCATCACCAGGAAAAAATGGAAATTCCATGCGTGGTCCCCTGTTCTTTTGGATAAAATCTTGTCGAGGACTATCTTGAACCGGCGGATTATGAGAGCTAGGAGCTGATGGAGTTGCAACTGGTTGTTGCATCAAGTCAGGACATAGACGAATCAATTGAGCAATCGCTGACATAACTGAGTCATGAAAAATCTTGAACAAAGCCATGTAATGTTGTGTCTACCCGATCTTGCCGAGTAGCCAACTGCTGGAAAAGTTTTTCTGAAGTCTCTAAGCCTGAAAAAATTGTGGAAAAAGAACAATCGATATTCTTCAATTTACCATCGATTCTCCAAAATGCTTCTTTGTTGGCCTTAGCTCTAGTTTCAGACACAGCGAATCGAACAGCTCTGATACCAAATTGTTATGATTCAGAGAGAAAAAAAGAAACTTCTTGCATTCAGACCGTTATCGGCAGTTTATTATAGAGAAAGAAAGAAGGAAAACTTTGAAAGGAAACAATTATTCAGCTCAACAACAGTTTACTTCTTCTCTGTTATTCCTTTATAGCTATCGCCGTCATCCACGTCAGTTAACGGCGATAGTTAATTTCTTTCTATCCTTGACAACTGGCATGAACGTGGTCTTCCTTGCCGTCTCTATCTTCCTCTTCCATATAGCCATTGGTCTTCCTTATCATCCTCGTAACAATGAGTTATGAAGTAACCCTCAAAATTTTGCAAGCAAATTCCAAGGGACGACCGAGATATGGCAAAAACGGTATAGGTCGATTAGAAGCTGTAAAAAAATTTGACTTTATATTCCAATGTGATCTCCAATATAGAAAAGTCTCCAACTTGATAAATTGAAAGATTTCTCAACTTTCTAGTAAGACTGATCAACGTTCCAATGTGAGGAAATAATGAAAGAAGAAGAGTATTCAAATCTGTGTTGACGAAAGATGAAGGGCAGTCGATCAAGGTGGAGAGGTTGATTGACCGGTCAGCTTGGGAGAAAGATGCTAACTTGGCAACTTTCCTATTCCTCCAAAGAATTCCTCCTTGATGAATCAAAAGAGAATTCTCATCAACAAGAAAAGTGAGTTTGAATTGCAATCTTCAATCTCGTTCACCAATTGAAATTGTCTAGAAGAATTGCTAGAAATCAAAAGATCAAGTAATTCTCATAACACTTGAACTCTAGTTTTTCAATCAAAAGGTTTTCAACAATCCAAGAGAAAGAGAAAAATTAGCCACGGCTAAAAAATAATTTTTATTCTTAAAAAACAAAAAACTTCTAAGGAGTCTTGATGGGTATTTATAGACCACAATGGAACAATTTGACTTGGAATATGATTGGTTTATAATTAACCATAATCAATCCTTATCTACCTTATTCAAAAACTTGAATTTACACTACATAGGAAACTATAAAATAACTTGAATTTAAACTACTTAGAAAGCTTTAAAATAACTTGAATTTAAACTACTTAAGAATCTTTTTAAAATATCTTGAATTTAAGTGAGATCTGCCACAAGATCTCCATTGGTGGATCCCTCTTCACCTTCACCTTGCCATGTAAACAAATGTTTTGGCTTCTCTTAATTCTCTTCACTTGGTGTGCTCTCTAACTCTTTTTGTAGCTTGAAATATGAAAAATAACACACCATGTAATAAGTTGAAAGTTTATTAGCTTGAGCTCTAGTGAGGACTTCTTGTGGCGCATCATCCCCTTTGGGTGAAAAAGGATTTGTCCTTAAACCTTGTATGTTGATCTCGCTTTTGGCTTCTTCACTCCCAAGATAGGGAAATAGATCTTGTACATTGAATGACTTGGAAACTCCATATTCTTTTTGGTAAATCGAGCTTGTATGCATTGTCATTGATCTTTGATAAAATTTTGTATGGACCTTTGACTTTATTATAAAGCTTGGACTTTCTATGCTTGGGAAATCTTTCCTTCCTTAAGTGTAACCACATTAAGTCTCCTTATTTGAACACCATTGGTTTCCTCCCTTGTTGGCTTGTTTGACATATATTTCATTCTTTTTCCTAGAGCCGTTTTTACCTTCATATGCATCGCTTTGACTTGTTCGGCTTTGTCTTGCCCTTCCTTGTTGATCAATCCATTATTCGGTAAAGCAATGAGATCTACTGGTGTGAGGGGATTAAATGCATAGACCACCTCGAAAGGGGTTTGTTGAGTGGTACAATGAAAACTATGGTTATAAGCAAATTCCACATAGGGGACTTGTAAGTCCAAATCGGTTAATTTTTTACTTACGATGGTCCTTAATAAGGCTCCCATGGTTCGATTGACGACCTTGGTTTTTCTATCCGTTTGAGAATGAAAAGAAGTGTTAAACATAAGTTTAGTCCCTCCTCCATACAGTATTCCAAAAAGAGCTTAAAAATTTTGTATCTCAATCTGATACAATTGATTGAGGAATCTCATGCATCCTTACAACTTCTTTGAAAAATAATTTTCGCAATTTGGTATGCATCATCCGCTTTGGTACATGGAATGAAATGTGCCATATTTGAAAATCTATCCACGAAAACCATAATAGAATCCTTTTTCCTTATCCTACGTGGTAATCCTAAGACAAAGTTCATACGTAATTCTACCCATAGATGATTTGGAATTGGTAATGGTATATATAAACCATGGGGTTGTAGACAAGTTTTTGCTTTTTTGCAAATAATACACCTTTCAAGTACTTTGTGCACATCTTTTATCATGTGAGGCCAAAAAAATGATTTTTTAAAGCTTCATAAGACTTTTTTCTCCAAAATGGAAGGCGAGACCCCCTCCAGGAGCATCCCTTACAAGAGATTCTCGAAGACTACATTGAGATATACATAATTTTTCTTCTTTAAAGAGATATCCATCGATTTTATGATACCCCTCCTTGAACTTTAGATCACACTTTTGATACCAAGAGCTAAAATCTTTGTCTTCCTCATAGATTTGTTTTATCCACTCAAATCCAAAAATTTGAACTTTTAATTTGGAAGGAAGAGAATACCTTCAAGATAATGCATCGGCAATGATATTTGATTCTCCCTTGTTGTATCTGATCATGTAAGGATTTCGCTCAAGAAATTTCACCCATTAGCATGCCTTTTATTAAGCTTGTTATGATCTTTGATATGTTTGAGAAATTGGTGGTATGTGTCAATAACAAACTCACGAGGGAGTAGATAGTGTGGCTAAACTTCGAAAACACTTGTAAGTGCGAGAAACTCCTTGTCATAAGTTGAATATTTCACCTTTTATTTTTTTCACTAAAATAAGTAATCGAATTGTCCTCTTGCATGAGAATAGCTCCAATCCCTAATCCCTAATCCGAAGGCATCACATTTAATCTCAAAAGTTTTACTAAAATCGAGTAAAGCTAGAATAGGTGCGTTGCATAACTTTTCTTTAATAGTGTTGAAACTTACTTGGCATGCATCTGACCATTTGAAGTCTTGACCTTTTCTAGTGGAATCAGTAATAGGAGCCATAATAGCACTGGAATTTTTTTATAAACTTTTGATAGAATGATGCTAACCCATGAAACCCCTTATTTCGGAAATATTTCTCGGAATCAACTGTTAGGGTTCAGGGTGACCCAGATTCTAATTGGGTCAGGCCGGTTTGGCCCACATTGGACGTTTCCTAATTCCTGCAGGATTAGGGTTTTCAATTCCAGTATGACTAGGGTTTCTTTTATTCCTATAAATATATGCTTGAGCCGCAAAGCTCGTTGTACCGATTTCTATTAGTGATTTCTCTCCTTTGCCCATGGTTTTTTTCTGTTTTGAGTTTTCCACGTAAATTCAGTGTCCACTGTTTTCTCTTTCTCTTTTCCAAATCTCATTCATTTTTTCAACATCAACCATTCTTTTATTGCTTGGAATTTTGATTCATCCACCTCAATGTCTTGCTTTGTTAATAGAAAACCAAGAAAATATACTTTCTCTTGCACGAGATAACACTTCTTTAGATTGCCATAAAGTTTTGTTTCTCATAACTTCTCAAATAATTGTTGAAGATGATTTAAATGAACTTGCAAGTCAAATTCTATATACTAAGATGTCATCGAAATAAATCACAATAAACTTGCCCAAGAAATCCTTCAATACATGGTGCATAAGTTTTATGAAAGTGCTTAGAGCATTAGATAATCTGAATGACATGACCATCCACTCATAAAGCTCATACTTGGTTTTGAAAGTCATTTTCCACTCATCTCCTTCTTTCATGCAAATTTAATAATAGCCACTCTTGAGATCAATTTTGGAAAATATAGTTGCTTCACTTAATTCATCAAACATATCTTCAAGACATTGTATAGGAAATCAATATTTTATAGTAATTTGGTTGATGGCTTGACTATCCACACACATCCTCATAGTACCATTTTTCTTGGGAACTAATAATGTAGGTACTGCACAAGGGCTAAGAGATTCACGAATAAAACCTTGGTCAAGAAGATCCATAACTTGCTTCTGTAATTCCTTAGTCTCCTCAAGATTCATTCTATAAGCCTGACGATTTGGTAATACTACTCCCGGAACAAGATCAATTTGATGTTCAATTCCTCTTATAGGCTGTAGATCCTGTGGAAGTTCCTCTAGAAATACATCTTTACACTTTGTAATAAGCTCTTTAATAACGTGGGCATATCCCCCAATTCCTCAAGTCGATCTTGGAACATTATCAAAATAAGAGGACCACAACAAAGTAACACCTTTTTTAATTCCCCTTGCGATAAAAATAAAGATTCTTTACCTTTACTTTCTTTCTTCAACTCTTGATCTTTTGCTATTTGATCCGGATGGAGTGACATCAATTTAATCAACTTCCCATTATGCTAGAAAGAGTAGGAATTGGAATAACCATCATGCATAGTTCTCTTGTCAAATTGCCAATGGCGACCAAGTAATATATGGCTTGCGTTCATTAGCACTACATCGAAAAGCACTTCATTTTCATAATCACCCATTGATAACAGAACCCATGATTGTTTTGTCACCATAATGTCTTCACTGTCGTTGAGTAATTTCAAATAGTATGGACTGGGATGTTCACTAGTCTCCAACTTTAGTTTTTTTACAAGCTCTGTGGAAGCGACATTAATACAACTACCACCATCAACAATTAAAGAATAAACATTTTCCTAGATTAGGCATCGACTATGAAAAATATTCTCCCGTTGGCATTCGTCATCATTGTTGTGATGTGTGGAGAGGTTTCTGCGAATCACCATTAATAAAGGACCCTCTTTCGCATAGACCATGGTTGAAAGAATTGATTGATTGGCTTTGATATCAAATGATATGCGAATGATAGGGTTTCAGAAACGATGCAAAAGCCCACAATTCGAATTTTCGTAGCATCTCTAGGAAAACTTCAACTGCAACGAAAACAACCCTAATCAACAAATTTCAACGCTGTATTTTGACACAACCTCAAGGGGTGAGTTTTGAAGTAACCCTCAAAACTTTGCAGCAAATTCCATGGTGTTAGCCTAAATAGTGTTAGGCTTAATTGTTTTGATGATGAATGTCTTAATTGAGTTTATAAATTGTTTATTGATTTATGCTTAAATGTATAATCATAATATTTTTATTTATATTAATTGGAAATACCCTCAATACAAGTATTAAAGATGTGCTAACATATTTATCTAAGTCCATGTAGTTAATATGTATAATTTTAGGACTTGAAAATATTAAGGATGGCTCTTGGGAGGAGTGACGTCCAGTTTAATAGAGAATCTGGTCGACCAAAAGCACTCCACAATGGCTATAGTCGAGGACGCGGACGAGGACGCAGTTGACAGGCGGTCGAAGGGAGCGACCAAAAATGTCGACAGTGCACCCCAAGTTTTGCGGTCGACAACGCGGTCGAGGACGAGGTCGACAAGTCCGGCCGAAATGCTACACAGATTACCCCGAGTGTTTTCGGTCGAGATAGCAGTCAAAACAGCGGTTGAAGCACACGACCTAAAAGCTAGACAGAGTACTCCAAAGTGTTTTGAACAAGCAAGCGATCGACGGTGCGGACGAGGACATCGACCGAAATTGTACACAGTGAGCACCAAAGGTTTTCGGTCGAATAAGTAGTTGAGGAAGACAAATTTGGTTGACCGAAAATGTGTAGAACACACAACGCCTAGTTTCTAACGGTCGGGAGTGGTCGACCAAAAAGGATTTGATCGACCAAAAATACAGTGTCTATAAATATAAGACACTCTCAAGCTCACTCTAACCAATCGAGAATTGAGGTGAAGCTCTGTCAAAATTAATATTCAATTCCAAATCACATAACGAGCGTGTAATCCAACTCTCCTCATCCCCAAACTTGAGATTTCTATTTGAGAGAGTTTGGAATAGTTTGTACTTTCCATATTCCGCATTTGTACTTCAACGAAAAGGGTAACGCTTTACGAATTAGTAAAGTGAAAGGTGACGTTCCATAATACTCTAGTGAGGACTCCTTGTGGCATATCAAGGGTCAAATCATTGATGCCGAAAATTTTTATGGTAAAATTATTTTTGGTCTCTGATTCTGATATTTACTGAAATAATTTTAATGAAATTTAGGAAAAATTCTCTGGATGGATAGAAGAAATAAGTAAAATTATTGATGTTTTACTCATGTACAAAGTAACGAGGTTCTTTTCCAATTCTTCGTAGTAATAGGTTTATTCTGCTTTTGACTAAAATAACAATGTTAGTGATGAGATGGTTGATTTCGATGTGTTTAAATTATTGATTCACATTACTTTGTTGTTTTTTTAGGTACGAAATAGATTAATATATTTTTTGTATTTGTTTAAAGGAGTTTGGTAGTTTTTAACTTCTAATTTTACTTTATAATTCTTAATTCTTACGTGATGTGAAAATTGTTAATTGATGCTATTAATATTATAGATTATAATTAACTAAAATTAGTCATTAATTAGACCAATTAACAACTTTTATGTGAAGAGATAAAAATTAAAATGTAAAAATAAAGAGTAAATGTAACATTACTTTTATTTTTATTTTTTATAATGACCATGACAATTTATAATGTCTCTATTCTTTCTAATATAATATTATTCGTTTTGGGTTAAAACTCGCATGATCTTGTTATTAAGGTTAGCTCAAAATGTTCTGCTCAAACTGCAGCCGAGATTTTGATTGGCTCTTTTCCATCGACTTACTTATCTGCACACAATTTCATTGTGAATTTGATTTGGTTTTGATTCTATTTTATTTTTTTGGTTTAGACTCGTTTTTGTCGATTTTTGTTGGATGCTTGATTTTTATAGAATACATAAATGTGATTCGGTTAGAGAAGAGTCCAAACAATTCTTGAAAAATAGAACCAAGAAACTATGGATTTATAATTTTTCGGTTTTACTCGCTTTGCTTCTAAAATGGATTTATCAAAAGTCCAAACTTAAATTGTCAATTTGGTTCGGTTTATGGGTTCAACCCTACGGCTCCCACGGACCGAGTATTGTACTTTCACTACTAAAACCAACGGTCCCATCCCACTCACTGCTCGCCTCGGCCGCCGTCTGCGCTGGGTTTAACAGTTCCACCATCTGACGAATTATTTGTGAAAATTTCAATCCATTTTCGTGGATTTCGTCCGCTGCTGAATTTCAACGCTTCCATGGCTAGTTTCCTCTGCAAAACTCAGTTCATACCGAAATTGTTGAGGTATACCCTCGCAACCTCACCCTCTCTAAAACCCAATATATTTCGGATATTATCCCGGCAATATAGCTCTGTTGCTTCAGATCTAAATTCTTTCACTGTTTCGCACCTTACAAACGTTTGTGGATTTTCTCCAGATTTCGCTCTGTTTGTTTCTGAGCATGTTAGATTTAGAACCGCAGAAAAACCAGATTCGGTTCTGGCGTTTTTCAGAAACCAGGGTTTTTGAAATTCGCAGATCACTTACATTATTAGATGTTATCCAAGCTTACTTCTAGCCAATCCTGAGAAAACCCTTCGGCCCAAGCTTCAGTTTTTTCAGTCTAAAGGAGCTTCTAACTTGGATATTAATAAAATTATTTTTCGTGAGCCAAAAATTCTAAGAAGAAGTGAAGAAAAACATTTGGGCCCTGTTTTTGCATTCTTGAAGAGTTTTCTTCAGTCTGATGAGAGAACCATTGTGTCCAGTAAACGATATCCGGGTATAACGGCTGGTAATTTTCGAAAGAAAGTACTTCTCACCATTAGAATTTTTCAGAATGCTGGTATGCCGATGTCAAGTGTTGTTTACTGTCTTTATTATCAGCCTCGAACGTTTACTATGACTTCCAATCGGTTTAAAAAGATTTTGGAGGAAGTACAGAATTTCGGCTTTCATCCATCAAAATCTAACTTTGCTCATGCTGCCCATTGCATGATGGCGATGAGCACATCCACATGGGAAAGAAAGATCAAGATTTATAAGCGTTGGGGTTGGTCAGATGAAGATGCCCGTGCTGCGTTTAGATGTCATCCATGGTGTATGACAGGCTCCGAGGATAAAATCATGGCCTTCATGAGTTTCTTTGTCAATGAATTGGGTTGGGAGTCTTCACATATTGCTAAAAGGCCTATTCTTATTTCATTGAGCTTGAACAAGAGGATTATTCCAAGGGCTTCAGTTATGCTAATGTTGTTTCAGAAAGGTTTGGTTAAGAATTTGACTTCAGCGACCCCATATTTACTTTCCAAAAACTTGTTCTTGGACAAGTTTGTTTATCTTCATCCAGATGAAGCTCCTCACCTCCTCAAGATTTATAATGAAAAATTGAATCTCGAAACTCAACAAGTGTAAAATTTCTCCTTGGGTTATTGAGTCTTTTGCCTTGCTTCTAGCACTCTATCTGTTTTCTTCAAGCACTCTATATATTTTTTTGGATGAAGTGCTTAGGAATTCTTAATCTCAGGGGTGAAGAGCTAGTAGGTTTTTAAATTTTTCTCTAGACAAATAACTCCTTGAATTTAACGGTATTTAGCCGTTAACTCTTTGTCAATAAAGGAGTTAATGAAATCATGTTTTGGTCGCGTATATTGAGCAATTTTTAAATAGAAACAACTCCTATTAGAACTTTCTTGGCGATTTTTGGCAATTCTATTCATTGAGTTTTTCAACTTATTTCTATCTGAAAATCGCTAAAATCATTGTAATGAAAGTCGTTTCTCTCTAAAAATCGTTTAGTAGTGAAGATCACGTGATTTATTTGACGATTACCCTAATGACAGAGACTTAATTGTTAATACCACTATGTTCAATGAGTTATTTGCCTTAAAAAAAAAGTTTAATGACCTACTTGCTTTTTATCTCTAAATTTAAGTGCTAATATGTATTTTATCATTTTTTCTGAAACTGATCTTTTGGAATACTAACTTTTACAAAATGTGCATAAAATCAATCTCCTTGTATGACTGACTATTTTTTTTTTCCATAAATGACTAATTTTTCTTGGATCATGTATGAATGGTGGATGTTTTGCTGAAGAACCAAAGAATTAGAGGCACTTATCTTCTAGCAATTAAATTTTTTTAAATCAATAAAAGAATCCATGAGATTCAATTGTAGAGTCTTCCTTCTTCTACATTGTGCATTTGCTTGATTTCTTCACATTTATCTGGATTCTTCTTTTCAGTTTTGCAGAATTTAACAATTCAACTGGAAGCTTGGAGGGTTAGGGTAGCCTTTAACTTCAGGATCTGGATCTAGATCTCATGATTCTGAAACTATCAGAGTTTATGTAGATAATCCTTGTGCATTGTATGTCTTTGTTTGTTTCTTCTTTTACCTTCTCTGTTTTTTTTGTCATTATATTACTGCTAAACGAACAAAAATCTAGCTTTTCAAGCATGTGTTTTTGATTTCATGATTAATTATTGTTAGCCTTTTTGTTAGGCTTAGTTTTATTTTGATGATGACCAAATGGTTTAGTGTAATGAAAATAATAAGTTGGTTAATTGTGTTTTTATTGATAATGTATTAAATGTTTTATTCATTATATTTATACTCAAATTTATCAAAAATACCCATATTGAGAGTATTAAAGTGTGCTAACATGTCTATCTAAATCCATGTAGTAAATGCACATCGTTTTGGGGACTTAAGAAAATCAAGAAGGGAAATAATGAGCAAAAGGTCGATGAAACAACACAAAAGGTCGACCTCGATGGACATCCATGAAGGAAAGGGTCGACCTAACTATGAAGCAGAAAAAAAACAGCTTGCCGAAAATTTCTGCATTGAAGGAAATGGTCGACCGCTTTGACGAAAGGTCAACCGCAGCATTTGAAAACTCCTCTTCTTCACCCGTCTTCAAAATTCCACTGGAGGTCCATCAATGAAGTGCGGTCGACCGCAAAATGGACAGATTGCTCTAGAAGTTTTGCACGAAGGAAAGGGTCGACCGCACGATCGACCGCGAAATGGACAGATTGCTCCAGAATTTCTACATGAAGGCGGTCGACCGCACCATATATACTTTCCCAACGGTCAAATCTCAACGGAAAGAATTGCAACGGCTAGTTAAAAGGGTCGACCGTTTTGGCATAAGGTCGACCGTTTGCGCAGTGTCTATAAAAGTGAGATCACTCCAAGCTCTCCATAACTAACCGAGAATCGTGGCGAAGCCCTGCCGAATTTAATACGCGATTCTAATCATTGTGAGCTTTTAATATTGTTGTAAATCCAATTTTCTCCAACACATAAACTTGCGAGTTATATTCGGGAGAATTAGGATTAGTTAGATTGCGCTTTAATTTCCATATTCTATTATTGTGCTTGATTGTAAAGGATGATTCCCTTAGAATTCATCACACTAGGGTGACAACCCGAAATACTTGAAATAGTCGTAGGCTAAATTGAACGCTCGTAAGTTCAATCATTGGGTGACGTCCCGCAATAGTCAAACATTGGGTGACGCCCCGCAATAGTCAAATTTAGGGTGACGCCCCTTAAGAGTCAAAGGTTGACGACCTAAGAATTAGTCAAGGGTGAAGCCCCAATTAAGAGTCAATTTGTAAACGGTTTTATTGGCACTTGTAAGCCAATTGCTTAGTGTATCTCTAAGTGCAACTTGGAGCGCGGACATAGGCGAGTTTGTCGAATCGCGTAAACAAATATTGTGTGCACTTCTCTAACCCTTACTCTTTACATTATTGCATATATTTGTTATCGATATTTTAATTATATGCATTAAATCACTTAGAATTATTAGAGATTAAAAAGTTAATACACCAACCCTCTGTAGGTGTATATCGATCCTACAATTAAAACGTCCCTCAGTGCTCCCAGTATAATATTGTTTATTTTGGGACGAATAGTTTTGTTATTGGGGTTAGTCCAAAACGTGTTGTAATAGATAGTAAGAGGAACTCTACTTATAAACTATGCATGTTTTACTCACCGTAGACTTGAGTTATTTCTAGTTTGCATGGCCCAATCATTCATCCCGAAAATTTCTACAGTGATCCCTGATTATGATATTTATTATTTAGGAAAATTTCTCTTGGATGGACAGAAGAAATAAGTAAAATTATTGATGTTTTACTCCATGTACAAAGTAACGAGGTTCTTTTCCGACTCTTCTTAGTAAGTGGTTTATTCTTCTTTTGACTAAGATAACAAATGCTAGTGATGAGATGGTTGATTTTGATGCTATTAAGTTACTCATTCGCATTAATTTTTTGTTTCTTTCGGTACGATATGGATAATTGGTAATATCTTTTTTGTATTTGTTTCAAGGAGTTTGGTAGTTTTTAAATAGCTCTCTTCATTAATTCATGCTTCAAGTTTTGGAGAATATGTTTTTTTTTTTATTAATGTTATATTTATCTTCGTCTTCTAATTTTACTTCATAATTTTTAATTTTCATCTTCTGACGTGAAATTGTTAATTGTTGCTATTATTTTTTAATTCTTATCAGGAGATAAGAATTAAAAAGTAAAAATAGATAATAAATATAATATTTTTATTTTTATAATGATCATGACAATCTGTAACGTCTCTATTATTTTTAGTACAATATTTTTCGTTTTGCGTCGAAACCCGCACGATTTTGTTATTACTAGATAAGGAAGAAAATTCTACTAATAAATTATGCGTTTTTCACTCTTCTATGTGATGTGAGATTGTGTATTCCTACTAACATTGGTCGAACTTTCGCTTGATTTATTTTTTATCATCACCATTTTAGAAAGGTATGGTTAAGAATTTGAGTATGTAGATGTTCATCCAGATGAAACTCCTCAAGAGTTTGCAGGGTGTTATGGTTTTGGTAGGCAAAACAATAATAATAGCTCTAAATCCCAAGCAATGGACAGACAAATTATAGTTTGGAGAGAGGAAGCAAAGGAATGGAATAAGGGGGAAAAGGAAGAAGATAACACAGCAGAAGGAGAAGAGAAAACAAGAGAGAAGGAGAAAAGATGCACAACAAAGAAGAAAATGAAGGTGCATGAACTATAAAATTACCTAAAAAATACTAATAGAAAAGATTACATACAATTTCAATGCTCAAAGAAATCAACCACAGAATGTCAACACACAGCCCAGAAATTATTCAGTCCTCCCACTTCCCCCCTCTCCTCTCTCTCTCTCTCTTCGCAGCTCTCTTTTTTCTTCTTTTTCTTTTTACAAGTCCTATGCTTCATTAAATCTTACATTAGAAGTCCATTTCAATGGAAGGAAATCAAATCCTCAGAATCAAAAGGGCCTCTTCTCCACCCGCGATGGCTCGCTCAAGAAGTGCACAGATGGAAAGAGTAAAAACCCAAATGGAGTCATATACTCATGGCCCCTTGCATCCGAGCTAGCTATTTGAGCAAGAACTTGAAAATGTCAGTCAGCGATACGATGCCCTCCACTCTCTTACTCCCGGCTTCCACAATAACCAGCCGTCTAACACCTGCAAAAATCACATTTTTCCGAGATTAATGTTAAATAGAGAAATTACGAAGCACGCATTGTTAAGCATCTGACTGGAAATTAAGGAGAAATGTATTTCATTGCAAAGTTTGAGTAAAAGTATTTTGAAGATCACATTGCATTTATAACAAATAGGTTCAAGTTTTATTTTGGGAGGATAGATGGAGCGGTGCCAAACATTTGTGGCTCCAAAAAGAATAATGTTATATTTACTTTCTAATTTTATCTCTTGACGTGGCGTTTATATGTCACTCAGTAATTGGTGCAACAATTAAAATAAAATATAAATAACTTAAATGAGACATTAATAAGTGTCACGTCATAAGGTAAGATCAAAATGTGAAATCAGAGGATAAACTTAGCATTACTCCACCAAATAGCAGACAACTTTTTTGGCTTTCTCTGTTTTGTCGGATTCAGACCAAACCCAAAACTCTCTGTAGAACTAAGCTAAATAGACCTTCATGGCGTAAAATTTAGCAAGCATTTGCAATATAGAGCTGCCTAATGTACTAGTTTCCCAACATAGCTTTCAGAAAGCTCGCATATTCTCAAATTGACTATGGAAGAGAATAAAATCTTACCCGTATCGGCCAAACGTTCCATAACTTTATGCAATGAATCAGATCGCAAACACATGTGACATCTTTGACTTCTTTGTTCGTAAGAACATGAATCTTGCCCCAATTGCAAGGCCTGGACAGAAGCAGGGTTCAGTAAGGGTAATAAATAATAGGTAATGGGCAGGGATCTTTGAGATAATTCATCCAACCAAGACATAAAATAAAGGGCAAGGATCCTTGGTCTTTTATTTATCCCCGGCTTAATCTCGCCGGTGATTTTAACTCTAATGGTTCACATTAGCACGGCTTAAAAATAATCCATAACTAATCCTGAATCATATGAATATGAGACACCTCAATAAATCTGTCAAAATCATTACATACGAATTTCATATCTCAAAAACCTTTTTAAACTTTTGCTACAAAATGTTTCTTACTAATTTATCATAGTGGCTTGTTCATTCTAAAATTTGCTTCCTCTGAATTCTCCTTAACAAAAAGCCTCGGTATATAAAATAAATATTACAGTGACATTCGGAATGATATATACCGATTGATCTTCAATTCTAAAGTCTCAACTCGAATGATATATTCAAACCATACAAAAAATTTTAAACATCTCACACGATGAGGCATAAAAGAGAGGAACAATTACAGTCACCTGATGAATAGTCATTTCATCGAGATTTATATGCGTATAGGCTCTGTCTTTAGCTAAAGCCGTTATATCACTGTCAAGAGAAAGAACGAGTAATAATACTGTTGGACGTATACAGCAAAGTTATCCTTTTTTAAAATCTGTCCAGCAATCGAACAAGAACAAAATGACATGGTATTACAAAAGAACTGACCTCCGACAATATATATCAAGCAATGAGTCGTTATCATCAACAATGGGTATCGAACTAACTTGAGCTGCAAGACAAAAGTACACAACCTCTTTATTTTAAGCCTCTGCACTCTGAAATGTTCTCTCTTTTACAAGAAATATCAGTCATAAAAGTCCAACTCCAAAAGGTGAATCGCGTTACAAGTAGACATCTCTTATATTGCCATAAAACATCATAAGAGTAAACTAGTTATACTTGGTGCTTTGAGGAGTTAGCACATACCTTGGACTAATAAATTTAAAGCTGAATTAAGAGAAGCACTCGGTCTTAACATAGCTAATGGTCTTCGATCTGATTCACCAATTTTTGGAACCCAAGTACCAATGGGAAGTGCACAAATAGGAACTTGGAGTACGGGTAGCAAAGTAGAACAGTGCCTAAAATACCTGCAAATACCTGAACACTACCATATGTTAGTTTATTACAAAAATCAGAAGGATAGGCAACTCTTTAGTAAACTTACATCTTAGTATTCCACAAAGTGAGGCAATATGTAATAGCTGCGGAAATGAACCATCTTCTGAAGAAGAATGTAGGATGGGAACTGTGGCCACCTCATACTGCAATATCTTCAATGCAACATCTTTCAAATTATCATATGGCCCAGCCTGCGGATGATATTAGTGTTACAGTCACACTACAGCAATGAATTGTCTTCTTCATAAATGTACCTATCTAGAAAATCAACTTGATTCAATAGCATAAATTTCCAAAGTTTCAACATAATATATAGGTGGAAGAAATATTTACCACTTTTCATTGGTTAAAAAACAGAACTTTAAAGATTCTGTCTAACTTGAATAACGAATATCAAAACAAGGTACCATGCGAACAAGTTTTGACAAAGTAGCGTTAATATTAGCCAATACTCTGGTCTAACAAGTTCATATTTGATTTGAGCTTATAGCATTCATTCATCAAACTTAACATGAACGAGACGCCGTGAAAACAGTCTCCCAGTTCCATCAATCTGGCCATTCAGATATGCTTTTCCCTCCTTCCAAGCAGATATGGTATGAGTTTCAAGCTCTTCTTCTGTCAGATTTGAGCCACGCTTTCCAAGCTAAAATTTAAATATAAATTAGGCCAACTAAAAGTAGTAAAAAAATGAGATACACCAACACCCTGTTTCCATTTCAGTTAATCAGAGCCATAAATACATCCAGAGATGTAGCAAATTTACACAGATTCATATACACCGAAACAGTGATACAAAATTTAGTTAATTACAGTGATATCTGTGATGTATTAAAACAAAGTTTATCATCTTTATTTTTCTAAGGGTATTTCATACCAGTTACAGTACTATCACATACAACACTACATAAAAGTCACAAGATAAACTTGAGCAACAAAATCCCGGGTACGTATTTTTTTTTAATTTTTTTACACAAATAATAATTTAGTCGTCCAGCAGCACTTACCTCTTTTAGAATTAAAATGAAATCCAATGCACTAAGAACTCCAACAAACTGACCCCTGCTGAAGTCCCAAAGAGGAGCGACAGAGATTCCCTAAAAATAGATTGTCTTAGAAACGATGAATATTTAAGCTCATGCAGTTTCAAGTAAAAGTTTTTCAGGTGTCATAAGATTTCCAAATGAAGGATGAATATAATGAACAAAGCCATAGAAACAAAAAATAAGATAAACAAATATCAGCGATTATTACTGTGGTGAAAACTTAGAAAATTCAGCCCTTATAGCCATGCACTAGGAGATATTCATGTCTATTTCAGGAACCAAATCTTCGAAAAAGGAGAATAGTTCTTCCACCTAATAATGTAAGATTTGGTTTCCTAAAGTGGTAAATGACAAAAATACTCAAAAGAATTGGGAGTCTAACAAACTTTTTGGTCCTAAATGGTAAATTGGCCACATTTTGGGATAGTATCCAGAGAATATTCATCCTAACCTATATTGAGAGATAATGCATTTCCGCCGTGCTTTGACAAATAACTTTTGAGCCATTAACTTCTTTTCTTAAATATGTATCCAAATAAACATAACACATTTCAATTTCTCTTTAATCCAATTACTCCATCATTTATTCAAGTACCATCATATTATGATTATATGTTTCGTTCATATTTTGGGGAACCAATTCCTTCATAAAGGAGAAATGTTTTCCAGCCTATATTATAAGAACTGGTTCATCATGCAATAAATGACGAAAATACACATCAGTTTTTATCTTAAATAGTAAATGGACTCTGTGTTGGGATACTTTTGGGACAATATTCAGCCAACCCTATCTCAATCCTAAAGAGAATCAAGAAATGTACGACAAATTATCCATTCTCTACATGTTAACACATGTAAACACCAAAGATCACATTCTCATATTCACTTTAATCATATTATGTTGTCATTTAATCCAATTACTTAATACTCTGATTACAAGTTTCATAATTAAACGGGCCTATGAGTATGTAGACCCCTAATATCAAATAGAAGAACCCTTTCAACTAATGATGTCTCATTACACTTGACACAACCTTGAACAATTAAGTTGCCCCATTATGTTAGGATCCACAATTACTTATTTAAGCATGGAAAATTCTTCAAAGAGAAAGAAAAGCATCATCGAGTCTAAACATGGGAATATTGGTTTAAAATATACAAAGAAATATAAGAGAGTCAAAATATAGGTGCAACTATTTTTTCAACATAATTAAAAAATAAATAAATATAGGAACATTGTGATGACTATCTTTGGCCCATGTATCACAACATCATTATTTTTGTCCCAAGAACCATCATCCGCATACTACTAATGAGCAATTTAACACTTTGTTCAAGTGACTGAGATTTTCACAAGTTATTATTTGTTTAATCTGTAAACTACTTGATTAAAAAAAATTATACTCCAACTACAACTACCTATTTGTTCTTGTAATCCATAGCTAAATCCATGTATGTTATCCATGATTTCAAAGCCAATGCTCGACGCACAATTTTATATCCCTATGCTATAAACACTCTTGTTCCTATTAACAAAAAGAAACTAACAAATTCACACAAGGTAAAGTTTAGTCTTTTAGAAATTATGCTGGAAAACTAGATGGAGAAGTTAGTTAAATCAAAGGAAGGAAATCTGCAATGATGCAATTTTATTGTGTGTCCTTCCTTGGAAGTATTTCTTTTTCTTCCTTTTTGTACTTCTTTTCTCTTGTTACAATTGAAGTTTCTTAAAAAGAAAAAAGTTAATTCAATAAACTATAGACCTCAATGAACATAAGTATAGGTACCTGCTCATGTAATACATGGAACGCTTGCTTCACAGGTAAATCAACATCCAAGGCAACAACCTGTTAGCTACATGTAATTAAATTAGAAAACAGAACTGACATTCAAGTCAGAAGAGTAAAAAGGGAAAGTATAAGTCAGGTGTCCAAACCTTTCCTGATTCAGGAAGCAACTCATAAACAGTATTTGTGGACAAGAATACAGATATGCGATGTCGTGAGCTTTGAACATCTGCCTCCGAAATCCTCTGCAATGCCTCCGTCATGGTTCCATCCGTTATCCGAACCTATGTGATGAATAAAACACAAAATCGTGTTTATCAGGGTAATTTGTAACTCCTTTCTTTAATAGTCTCTTGAGAGTAGAGATTTTTTTAGCTCATCTTATTTGGACATCTCTTTCTCTCAATGTATTTGCTTTTGCAGATAAAAAACTAATGTGTAACATCATAAATGATCTTGTGTAGCATCATCATCCTAACTTGGTTTTCATGCTATTATAACCTGAGAGAATAAGACCTCTGAACTTGACTATACTAAAAACATTGCAAATAAAAAGTGTACAAAAGTTTTCTTTTGTAATTATGATATCAATTATTTGCATTTGGGATCACGCTAATTTTTTTATAGCCAAATGAGCTTATAGCTTTTAGTGTTTTAAGAGTTATTATTTTATGTAATTTTCTCCGATTCGAGGGAAATTATTTGTCGCTAAGTTTTGAAAGTTCCTTGTTAAGGAGGATATTTTTTCCTCTTAGACACTTTGTATATTCTTTTTTTTTTTTTAATAAATTTCATTTCTTATAAAAAAATGATATCAATTATTTGTAATTATGTCATACCAAACGTCTAAAAGCCTCATTGTCCACATCCATGTTAGAACCAGGAGGCATTTCTGAATTTGATATTGTAGGAATGAAATTGGGCTCCGTGGGTAAGAGAAGAGTGTTCACAATCCCATATTCACCGGATATATGAGGTTGATGCTCATCGTGTCTCCATTCTCCGTCAATAAAAAATTTGTACTGTATGGAACAGAAGAATTAAAAAAAGTTCGTAATTTGTGGTTCATAACCACTAAAAGTGAATGAAACAAAAACGAAACTTGAAACATCAATGCAAAAAATTTATACAAGGTGTGAATCTTAAGGGCAAACTTGCTTTCTCATACTGATAACATATAACTAACTGACTTCTCTTTTATGTACTTTTACATTCGATGTGCTATGTATCCTCTTTTGAACAGTGTCATGATACTTATAATTCTATGCCGTAAATCAATGACTTAATATTTTGATTTACTTTCGCCACTCACCAAAAGAGCAGTCAAAGAAAGATTTTATCACCTCTGAGTTTTCTTTAATGTATTTTTACATCCCATGTGATCTGGATCCTGTTTTCATTGGTGTTATGACCAACTATGCTTTGATTTCAACTGACTATTTCATTCACTTTCAATATCTCCCAACGAAATTCAATTGTTTCCATAAACAGAGACAATAAAAAATAAGAACTGAAAAACTTTCAAATCCCACTTCCATTAACGTACCTGGTGATATCCAGGCGATATGCTGTAAATAGCTTGAAACACAGTCGGGCAACCCTCTACAGCTGTCATTGGTACAAGCTCCGACCACCTAAGAGTAAATCAAACTTCCGGTTACTAAATCAGAAAACGAAAATAAAGACTAAATCACTGCATTTTAACGCATTTTCACACAAACTACCAAAGGACAAAGCAGAAGTAAAACTGTAAAAGAAAATTTTCAAATTCCACCTTGTGAAAGAACCACTAAGAAATACATTTCTTCCCCCATATGGCCATACAAATCGCATAGGCATTAATAGAGTGCTTGCGACCCTAGCAGATTCCCGGGCAGAATCCATTCTCGAAGCAAACATTTGACAATAAATCAAATGCTTTATCAACGCTCTAAGCAACAAGCTTTTCTACAGATTCATTTCATATCTAATCTGAAAAGGAATTCAATCATATTATGCTACGATTTTGAATCCAGCTTAGAATCGGGCGGCACATTAAACTCCCGAGCTTCAATTGTAAATTTCTACCCTTCAGTGATCCGTCAAGGAAGAACAAACGTCGTGCTTAACCCTCGCTTCCAAATTATTTCCACAAGAACCTGCCGAAACTTCTTTCAATATTTTCCATTTTCAACCCCAAAAACAGCAAAATTTTTACCCAGCTAGAATCGTGCTTCAACGTGCTTTCCGACAACGAATTTACCAAAAAATGAAAGATTGCGAACCGCTGGAAACAATAGAAACCCTAGGTAGAAAAAACGCAAAACGATTACCACGAAAAATACCCAGAGAGGCAAAAAAAATAGTACTACTGGAAATCAGAGAGGTTTGTAGAATTCGATCTAATCAAACATCAAACGCTTAACGAGAGGACGTTTGAGAAAAAAGACAAACGAAAAAGTAAAGAGACGGCATGGAATAACCTGCAATGATACCTGGTAGAACTGCAAAAGGACGAGCTTTTCGTTCGAGAATCGTTGACTTTTTCTGTTCCAACACGTATGTGGGAGACCGGCTCGGTAAAACTGGTCAAATCGAACCGAATATTTTGCTCCGTTTTGGTTCGCTTTGAACCTTTAAAAAACCAAACTTTTACATGTTTCGTTTTGAAAAAAACGGTTGGAACCGTACTATATATTAAAAAAAAAATTTATTTTGAAAAATAAGTCAAGTAAATACCAATAAAAAATAGCATAAATTGATTTATACACATGTGCCTGTATGGATTTATATTCAAAACTTTTATCATTTTAAAAAAACGGGTTCGACAATGCTAAATGCAACATCGTAGCTATATAGAAAATAAAGTCACAATCGTTTTCAATGCAAGATAGTTTCAGAGAAAAAATGAGCAATTCATAGACCTTTACACATAGTTACCTAAAGGCCTAAGCATATAATAGAGATAGAAGTGATTGTGCATAGATCAATCATGATGTAAACAAACACTTTTGCCAATTTTAGTGATTTCAACCCGATGACACCACATCGTAAGCTGTCTCAATGCGTACATCGCACTTAATATGTAAACACCGTATTGCTCAATAGAAAGTGCACATAAAAAATGACCAAAATAGAGATGGCAAACGAGTCGACCAAGCCAAAAAAATATTGTTAACTAAGTCTAGCAAGTCCAACAAGTCAAATAAGTATCTGTCCAATCTTTAATATAAATTAGTGTCTTCGCGAAGTCAAGTGCAACTCATTCTCTTTTTCTTTTTTTTATCGTACATACGTTCATTTGCACTAAAATATGATCTCGATGCTACAATAGAAATCAAAAGTATTAGTAAATCATGTATCATTATAAAAAAAAAATATGATACGATAAAAAGTTTAATCGCCACCAAAATATTAAAATATTCTTATTGAGAAAGTTGATAACGAGTTTCAAAATAAACTTTAAATTTATTTTTCAAAAAAAAAAAATAATCTTCAATTTCTAATTCACTTCATATATAATGTAAACCGAATTGAGGTATGCTACTACCACTATTCTGATGACTCACAATATGCATATGAGTACGACTAACATTAGATTACTTCGATTCATAAGAAAAATATAAATTAGTAATTTCTTTTGTTATTTAGTCTGTAGTATTTAAAGAAATAATACATAAACGGGAAGAAATCTTATTAATTAAAAGACAACACTCATTTTCTATATCTAGGATCTATAATACAACCATAACAAAAAATAAAAGAAATATAACCCGTATTCTTTAATTTTATTCCCATTGTACGAAGAATCTCACTAAAATTATTTGTTAAATTTACAAAAATTAGAGGGATTATCTAATATTTATTTGAAATATCATAAAAATGTTTTAGAAATTCAAGAAATATATTAGTAATCTCATAATTAAATTTATCAAAATTAATATTTTGTAGTTTGTCATTAATAAAAGTATGAATAACTTGCAATATGGTCAAACATTTTCAACATTAAATAAGTTAAATTTCACCTATTTTTTTATGTCGGTTTTTAATTTTGTTTGTTTAAGTTGAACATCTTTACAAAATTATTTATATTTTTATTGTCTAGAATTATACCCAATAATATAAGAAATTGCAGATTTAATTAAATTTATATGAGATGAAATAAAATTCATGCAATTTTTAATAATCAAAATTAAAATATGACACACATATCTCATATGAAAAAAGAGAATTATGGGTAATATCTAATTATAAATAATATTTAAAATGAGAAATAACAATAATATTAACACTGGAGTTATCAAGAGTTATATTAAAAATTTTATTCATAATAGAATATTCTTACAATATATCTAAATATGGTGATGTCAATATAAAGATATTCACAGTTCCGATATTTTGAAATTCTTTGATCAAATTGTCAAGATTTATAAATAAAATATGAAATTATAACTATATAACATATTGCATTACATATGCTCCATAAATCAGATATAATATAAATAAATATTGACAAGACTTTTACAAAAAAAATGTAATGAAATCATTTTTGCATATTACTAAATATTTTAATAATATCGTTTCTAGTATTATTTATAGATATACATTTAAAATTAGAAGTAGTATACTATTTCATAAAATTTTCAAATATTTCACTGTCAGTGAATGATAACAGTAAGTCAAATTTGTGCTACAAGCTTTGTTTTTTTATTCTCTTATTCTATTTTGATAATTTGTAAAAGTGCTACTACTACTACCATGTAATTGCATTTGTGCACAATCTTTTACTTATTCGTTTAAATGACATTTTAAAAATGTATATCAATTATACTAGTTGAACTATCAGATATATGTGCATAATGTTTAATATAAGATTTACGTTAATCTCTAATTTCTATTTTTTACATATTTTAGTTTCTTTAAAATCAAAATGTTTTCATACAGTTTCATTTATTTTAGGTGAAGATATGAATGCATGTGCAGATATCTTAGGGAAAACGTAGATTCTAACTCTTAAATTTTTTCAATATCATTATCAATATTCTCCGTATTATAAGTACGTAAATCCATAATTTTAGATAATAAGATGACACAACGAAATCTAGAATATCTTGTAAGGGGTGTGAGAATTCAATCATTTTCACGTGTACGAAACTTAAAAAATGAATATAAAAAAATACTATTATTGGAAAACTTGTAGGCCATTTTATTTGTATAAACTAAATGTAAGGTCCGTTAACTTGTATGCCAATGTTGGAAGTTTTGATACAAAGTACAAAGTTCATAAAGCAAATCTTCCTTTTTAGTCCTCTTACTCGTTTTTTTTAAAATGCTTTTTAGGTTGCTCCTAGTAAGCCTTCAAGCACCGTATTTACATAACAAGAATCTCCAATGGCTAGAGCGATTGAATTATAATGCCTAATACTTATCATATTATTTTTGGGTGGCATATTATGCAAAATTTATTAAAACAAGTGAATAATTAGGACACATGGTGTGAGTAATGTTTTATAAAGATATTTAGCTCAATATGTGAACAAAGATCAAATTTTATCACCATGAAAACATTATAATAAATTGTTGAAAGCAAATACGAAACAAGAAAGAATTAAGTTTATGCATATGCTATAAAGTCTTAGTGTCATGACCCAGAGGCAAACCTAACAAAAATGTCAAGTTGAATGACCCAATCGTCTAACCTAAGGTTTGGTTCCCAATGGAATAATTGAACACAAATCAAAGATATAGCCCACACGAGATGAGTCTCGGTCTACATAGTGATCACGAGAAATGATAGTGTAAATATATCAAACAGTGTACATCAAATAAATAGTAGATATATGCCCAATAAATGTTTAAGTTCTTACCAAAAAACAAGTTAAAACTCTCAAAGGAAATAATAGAAATGAGAATATCCACCACCTGACAGCTACTCTTGACTAGCATTGCCTTAAATTGGAGAGAAGGGGTTGCTAAATTGAGTAACTAACTCCGTAGATAGACTATACTAAATGCAATGCATGTAAAACTAGTTTTTTCTTTTTACATCAAAACCATGATGAAGCAAAATGTAGTTATCATACTCGTGCATGAATTTATAATCATTTAGAAAACATATTTTACCATCAAAACAGGTTCAACGAAAAACAAATGAGGCAATCGTCAAAACATCGGTAGATACCTAACCAACTATCGTAAAATAAGCTTACATCATTTTTCATAAATTTAAAACAGGGATCCATGAAAAATGAGGGTCACTCAAACACCTCTTTGATATAATCACACAAAAAGGTGGCAATCCAAAGATGACAACATCTCATGAGCCTAGATAAAGAATTGTGAGGCGATCCGAAGATTAAGTTGCACCACAGAGGTTGTTGGCGAACCAATCAGCAACGACACAACAAAAAAAAAATATACATGATCATGTTTAGGGATTCAAAACCTAAGGAGCACGTCATCATTGCCCTAGTACCCATTTTCACACAGCGCACAACCAAAACATCTTCACGTAGTAGAAGATGTATTGGGGTAGTCTTGTGATACTTTAACACTGTGACCATCCAATGTATCAAGAGGATTCATCCTCTCATATCCGTAACTGAACAATCAATGAAATACCATGCGCGTAAATATAAACGTGTAAAATGCACGCATATATATATGTAGTATAAAAATTGACTTGTCGCTGAACAGTCTCCGTCGGTTTTTCTAATAGGGCAAGCCACAAAATAAGGTTTTGAAAACATGATGCAATGCAGTGCAATAAAGTATAAAATCTCTACATTTGCAGTGATCTTTCTTACCAATTGAAGCAAGAACCTCCTCAGAAATCGGCTTGAAATCCATGAAGTCGTCGAAACATATAATAGAGCCAACTATAACGAGTCTCTATCCAAACTCCAAGGAAAAATAGGGAATGAGTTCTATACTAAGACTAGAAACCCAAACCAAAAGGAAAATACTCAAATTTGACCAAAAAAGAGTTTTTGCAGTCATTGGCACCATACCGCAGACGACTGACGTGGTCGCCAAGCCCAAAAGTGAAACTTAGTGCGGACACCCCACACACACCCCTTTGCGCCAATGTCCTCCACTCCTGCAGATGTCCCACACTTTTGCAGATGTCCCTACTTCCATGGATGTTGTTGATGTTCGAACAGTACTGCGGACGTCCGACCCCGCGTCACAATGTAGAGGTTGGGGACGTCCCCAGGCATTTCAAGACACTCCCATGGTCGACCAAACTTACAATATTGGTTGACAGTGGACAATGCTTCCAGCGCAAAGTTGTGAGGAAAACACTCCCCTTTCATCGATTCTTGCCTTAAATAAGCCTGAACTTTTGCATAAATTATAAATCTACTCAAACCTTGATGAGACAATTTATGGATTCGGGTTTCCAAACTTGAATTCGAAACTAACATATAACTCAAACTTTAAACGCGAAAACAAAGATGAGGAAACGACTTATCCTCAAAGTCTCTTCACAAAAGCCAGAACACAAACGTCTCTCAAGCCACACTCTAGCCTAGCTCCCACTTTTCTTTCGGTCTCTCTCCCGCTCTCGCTCTCTCGTGGGTGTCGGTCAAATGAAGAATAGGAAGATACGATTTTCCTTCCCCTTATAAAAATCAACTATTATTTTGATATTTAATTTAATATACAATTAAAATTTCATACTCGAGGAAATTCTCTGAATTAATTTCCTCACTTTATTATCACAAGGTAATTCACAATTTTCACAAGTTTGACCAATTGATCAAAACTTTTCGTGTGGTCGCCACACAACAAATGAGTTTAAGTCCAAATATCTTAAGAACATATAACGCAAAAAATTTATACGTGAAATTTATTATCATAAAAATAACGATTTTTAGTCTCAGTCAACATGGATGAAACCACTCTCGTCAAGTTTTCGTATTGGAAAAATGATTTAAGATATAAGGGTGTAACTCAAGGAAGAAAATTAAATTTTACACTTTTACTGAGATATGGTGATTCCTACCATTGGATAATAAAAAAAAAAAAAAAAAAGAGGAAAATGTATGGTTGTGATTAAAACAGTATAGGAGGACAAAAAATAGGAGAAAATGATCTTGGCTCTTCTTTCTCCCTCCCATTTCCAAATCTCTTCTCATGGAAAGAACTTCTATTCCCCCTTTCTTCCCTCATCTCTCTTCTCTTCCCTTCTTCCCTTGTTCCCATCCAAAATATAAATAAAAATGGGTTAGAAATTCTAATTTCAAGTCCTCAAAAGGGTAGGTTAGTCCATCATTTATACAAAAAAAAAACAAGTAATAATAAAAAGGGTACAAATAAATTAGGAATCTCTAACAATTTTTTTTAAAAAATGATAATGTGTATTCTTTAATTATTTTTGCCAATAATTATCACGTCATAAAATTTAAAGTAAAATTAAAATGTAACTATAACATTATTTTTTTAAAAACCCAACAATTGGAAATCTCAAAACTTTCAAATTATGAGTTTGTAATTTGAGAAATGCTATAGTTACACTCTAATGTTAGCTTATTTAAATTATATGTATTATATTATAAATAATTATATTTATAAGTGAATGACACATAATCTTCATATCATGGTTTGCAATTAAAGTGTAATGATAGCATTATAATTGCAATTTTCTTTTCAAGTCATCCAACATGGTAGATTATTCCATCCTTAAATTGAAAAAAAAATGGTAGTACAAAAATAAATTAAGAATTTTTAAACCCACCAATTCAAGCGAGACAAATTCTAAGACTAATGACACAAAGACAAACAGCCCAAACCAAACAAGGCTTGACAAGATCTTTAGCAAATGGATTTACACGTCTAAAGCAAAGGTAACATGCAAAAAGAGTGCCAAAATGAAGAACACCAAAAATCAAACCTAGCCAAACTGCGCCTATCACAAGCACCAAAGGATCCCACGTTAGGCTTAGAGACAGCTGCGCAATGTAGAGAGGCAGCGCGTCGGACTGCAGGTGAAGGCCGCCGTCGGCCCACACCAGCCACGCCGCGAGTCCCATCAGGAACGACGACCCAACCGAGGCTAAGTGGACGAACCATAGAGGCGGCAGCCAGACCATTTTGGCAAACCCATTGTACTTGCGGCTGGAGCTGAACAAGAAAACGATAGCCATGGTTAGACCCACAGGGACCATAATGGACGTGGCTAAGCACCGGATGGCTCGCTTGGCTTTCGCATTTTTGGACTCTGGTCTGGAGGAGGAGCTCGAGTGCATTGTAGGAGCTTTCAGGTGTTCGGGAAGAAGGAAAAGAGAAAGGAGAAAGAGTAAGAAAATGGCGATTAATGGCGAAGACAGAGAAGAAAAATGGAGATTAATGGCGAGAAGTGGAAGAAAGAGAGGAAAAACTGACGTTACAGAGCTGATTTAGGAGATTATTTGGTGGGATTTTGCTTGAATGCTGATTAGGAAATCAGTAATTAATTTTTAATCCTAATTTTGGAAACGTCATTTGCCACCATACGTATTATCTACACGCCTTTCAAATTCTAAGACTAATGACAACACTATATTACAGTTTCTTTCAAATTCTCTATTTAATGCTCTTCTATCAATATTAGTTAATAACTTTAATATTTTTTGTTAATAACTTTAACATATTCATGTGAGTATAAATATATTTTTTGTGACAAAAATATATCGTCACGCCCTAAAGGAGACCAAGATATAATGGGAATAAGTCTTCTGACATTTTAACTAATTTACTTAATAAGTAGTAGAAGTAGTAATATCAGTTCATAAAGTAAATGTATCATAATTAAATAAGAAGATACAATTTAAATTGAGCAATAATTAAGGTCAAACCTTACACAAAAAAACGACCATTCAAATAACTAAAATTAAATTATGGAGGGAATGTTGTTGTGGAGTCGACTAAATTTAGTAGAGATAAACCTTTTATTCAACAATGAAATAAAAAAATGCATATGAACATATTGAATTAAAACAAGTTATGCAATATAGAGCAAAATATAGTATGGTAAGTTCTCAAATTAACCCAATATAGTGTGCTACGTAATATAAAATAACATACTATTGTAAGTTCAGTGTAAATGGAGTCACTTACGGATTTCAAGAATATCATGTCATCGATAGTAACAGTAACGACGATACTCGACATCGCAAAAGCCACGAACGACATTGATCAGGTTTAGAATTTTGCACACATGGACACGACACATACAACTGTCTCATTACTCTAGTTAACAATTGTATTGACCATGATAATTTTAATAAGAGGGTGTAATTAGGCTATCTAACTTTTTTGTGTGATATTATACTTCTATACCGTAAGTGATTTAACACAAATAACTATGCAGGCAATAACAAACATAAGAGTAAGAGATAAAATTTAAAACTGATTTGTTTATGCAGTTCGGTTAATCTTGCTTCTGTCCACTCTTCAAGGCTCCCCCTTGAAGATTCTTTAATCCAATAACCTCCCCAGTTATTGTTGATTGAATTTCACATGCGTCAATCAAGTTGTTATACTTTGACTGTTGCGAGATGTCACCATTTCTTTTAATTGTTACGAGGTGTCACCATTTCCTTACTGTTACGAGGCGTTGTCCACTCTGCCATAAATTTGGTCGACCGCTAATTGGTCCGGTCAATTGATTCTAATCCAGACGCCCGTCTTTCGAAAGTCGTCCAATCCACGATGTTCTAGTACTCTGAAAAACTCTGACTTTCCATCAAAATTTTCAATTTTAAACATTTTAGAATAATTCTAAAGTTAATGTACATCAATTCTATACAAAATTTTCAATTTTTATACCCGAAAATGATTTTCAAATTTACTTAATGAAATTTAAATTTTCCAATAAAATCAACATTCAATTACATATAAAAATAGAATGCAAATTGAAATTTGCCTTTAGAGAACGTCAAATTCTCAGATATTATCAAGTCTTAATATCGCAATAAACTAATCGGTTGTCATGACACAAATCTAAAATGAAACCATCACTCAAACTTCACTTTCCACGAAGAATTTAATATACAACAATAAGGGGATCTTACGTTTTTGTCAGTGCTGAAAGACTGACACGTGGACATAGACTAGTAAAATGTATCATTAAATTCATTGAAAAATTGACCAAAGAACCACTTAACTACGGGATTAAAATTAAGAGAATCAAATTATTTAAGTTCCTTGGCAACATAATTAAAAATTGGGTAAATAACACTGCAGACTTTATAGTTTGTGATCAATGATAAATCAAATCTTGGAGATTAATTTTTAACAACTAAAACCCTGAACTGTGAGAAAATATAACCAGCGACCTCGCAGTCACGATTTTCGTCCAGGACCGTAGAGGTTAACGCCCCTTTTGTACCCTGTCTAGCGGCGTCGAACGAAGTCAAAGGACGATGGCAGAGAGGGACATCAAACGTTTGTACCCCATTCGTCCTTACCTGCGGAGTCGAAGGGCGATGGCAGAGACGACGCTCGAATCATCCAAAGCCGACCGAAGGACGACATTCGCTGGCCGTTGGATCGACGAGGAACGTCCCTCGTCTGGATCGACGGCCAGGATTGAATCTGGCGTCCTTGCCAGATGCGATGACAGACGTCGATCCTTGGCCGTTGGATCGAGCGAGAGACGTGCCTCGGATCAATGGCCAGGATTGAATCCGCCAGGCGAAGACGGACGTCGATCCTTGTCCGTTGGATCCTCGTCTGGATCGAACGGTCAGGCGTGACTCCAAATTAATTGGGTCACGTGCGGGTCACATGCGATCTTAAATCGCCAGAATTCCCCATTATGACGGACGTCCATATGAAGACCACGGACGTCCGTCGTTCAATAACACGTCATTAGCCTCTGGACGACGTCCGTCATAACCAAAACGACCGCGTTTTCGTCCTGACGGATGACAAAACGCTGCTTATACTCGCGAAGGGCGTCCAAGCCCTAGAAATCGCCCAATCGCCCTGTACTTCAAATCGCGAGAGAATTCCCGATTTCCCCTGACGAATTCCTGAACTCCCGATTAACTGTCGATTAACCCCCGAGTTTTGAATCTGAAAATGGCGCCCAGGAATAGTCAAGCATCAAAGAAGCGTAAGGTGGTGGCTCCCACCGAGACGATGGGTCCAGTGCAGTCTGTAGAACCTGGGATGTTCAGCTCAGCCTCCGCCCATGTACGGTACGAGAAGGACATTGTACCCCGTGCACTAATGACATCCAGGAAGGTAAATTTCAATTCATTTGCTGATTTTGGATTGAAGGCAATGTTTGAACAAATTGGATTGGATAAACTGTGCACAATGGGAGGTTATTTCTATGAGAGAGCTCTCAAACTGTTTTATGCCAATTTGGAGTTGGACAAATCAAGTGATAGAGAGTTGAGGAGTTTTCTGTTTGGAAAACAGATTAGGATAAGTCTAGGACAATTAAATGAGCTCATTGGATGCTCCACGGAGGAGCCGTTGGAGGAATATTACCATGCGACAAAGGACCCCGAATTTGTCTAAAAGGAGAAGGTCTTGCATTGCTGAAGCAATTGGTTCGCAATCCTACAGCCGTTGAGTCTTTCTTCTGGCCTAAATCAAAAGACCTCGATGCCAAAGCAAGGGTCATCCATCACATGATCACGCACACATTTATGCCTCTTGATGGACATAGAGACCTTGTCACAGCCATGGATTTGTACGTAATGGAGAAGCTATACAATGGGAAGAGGTTCAACCTTGCATACGTCATTATGCAGCAAATGAAAGCAACTCTGAATAGTGCAAGGAAGAATCTCCCATATAATTGGCTCATTCAGCGCATTATTGACACCAGCGGGTTGGTTGTCCCTCACACAGAGCGACGAACAGACGAAAAACCATTTGACGTGTATAATGAAGTTACATTGCCTCGGATGGGGTTGCAAAAAGTACGAGGGGAGTGGGTATTCAGATGAGATGTGGCAGCTGCACCTCCTGCACATCTTGTACCTCCTGTACCTCGTCGTTCCACTTCAGCTGCTCCACCGCCATCCACGTCAGCTCCACCACCGCCATCCACGTCAGCTCCACCTGCTCCTTCCATGTGCACTGACATAATTCCGTGGACACCAAACGCACAACCGACATATCACGTGGAGGTGGATGACGATTTTGTGCGTCCTATGGATGACGATTTTGTGTGTCCTATGGCGGACGATTTTGTGCATCCTATGGCGGACGATGCACCTCCCCCACCGTAGTCCTTATCGTCTCCCTCCGTACTCAGCAGCGAAGAGAGGTGGCAGTGGCTTGTCACCCAACTTGGCTAGATTCAAGCCAAGTTGGATAGACAGGAGAGTCAACTTGGCCAGCTTCAAGCCATTGAACTACAGATGCAAGAAGTACAAACGCATATGGCAACCGCTCGCACAAACGCCCAGCCATCTCATCCATCAGTATCTCCTACATCTTCCGATGCCGGTCCAGACGGATGCCAATATGCCTTTGAATTTACATGTAATTTCCTTATATGCATTAGTATCGTTGATTAACAATGTGTTACAATTATGCAGGTCTCCCATCATCAGGCAACCGTCCCCTCCTCCAACCCTGGCTAAAGTTCAAAAGATTTTGGCCCCAAGCCCTTCAGTGATGGGTCCTACCGCGGGTCAGAGGATGACAGTGCAAGTGGTATGTCTTCTATTTGGTTTTATACAATGTGTAGAATTTACACTTACACTGAATTTCCATTGCAGCCTGTGAATTTGATGGAAGAGTTCATGGCACTTGCACGGGTCAATATGAAGAATAACAAGGAGACGTGTGCTCTCCTTTGAAATTTATTATCAGTTGTGATTAGAAAATTAATGTTGTGCGTCGTGTTGTTGATTTACAGGGTGACAAGATATATTCAATCACAACTCTCCTTGTGCTAAAGCAATTGGGCGCTCCTGGCTATGCGAGAATGTTTAACCAACTTATAAGATATTGTTACTTAAACTAACTACATAAATCGTGTTCTTAAAATGCAGTGCGTGATGACAAATGAGGAGGACACCGCCGCTGTTCAAATAAGTGAGGGTTTGTTGACGATTGGCTAGATCCATGTAAGCCACTTCTATTCATTCATGAAATCATACATGGTTTAATATTTCTTCCTCCTACAGTGCCACCCAAAGATGGATTGTTTCATCGACTGACATTCACACGCAGTATGCGTACGAACAATTGATGTCGGATTCAATTGCAATTGTCATGGCACCTGTGGACACAAAACGGTATGTATTTCCACCCTGCGCTTTGAATGACGTGACAAACTAATTTGCAGTTCCAATTGTAGCCAACATGGCATATTTCAAGTCTCCCGCCCTTTAGGGTGGTCGGTGATGTCCAAATGCAAAGGGCAGGGCTTCCATCTCCACGATCCGTACGATCAAGATGAACTGTATGAGGAGTGCACGAGTGTGGAGATGAGCTCCGATTTGCACTTCAACATCATCGACATCCGGGACGCAGAGCCTTCCATATTTGATGAGGCACCACCTGTTCAGCCACTCCCAGAGGCCCCACCTGTTCAGCCACTCCCAACGGCACCACCTGTAACGTATTCTAGATATACAAGAAACGCAGGACGTGCAAAAGGTGCACGAGGTACAGGACGTGCAAGAGGTGCAGCAAGTGAAAGAGTTGAAAGAATAGAAAAAAAGTTGAACAAGTGGTTCAAATGAAATTGAATTCAATTGTTTGTTGTAGTCTGTAGTCTGCTTTGTGGTTTTCTTCATACTGTTGAATGCTGTAATTTGCTTTGTGTTTGCGCGAGGGGCGCCCCAAATAGGGCAAGTGCTGTCTGTCTGCATGTGATGGACGTTCGTCTGAATGAGATGGACGTCCTTCGGAATGAGATGGACGTCTGTCTGAATGAGATGGACGTCCGTCTTAACATGACGGACATCCATAATGGTATGACGGACGTCCATCACATGCAGTGTATTATACATGAACAAATATTATCCAAACAACTACGTAAATGAACAAATAAACTTCAATGTATTAAAAACTTTAGTGTATTATACATGAACAAAACAAATACGTAGATGAAGCTCCATGGTTAAGGATGTGGGTGTGGGGTGACGGACTCCTGCAAAACACAAAAGGAAGTTCATGTCAGACGAAACGCACATAGTGAGAACAACGTAAGAAAGCATAACAATCTAAGCACATGTGTATCGGCTACAATGTTAAACCCCATGAAGGTGTCGTATGAGCATTCTACTCTTACACTGCCACTTGCGGTGCCACCTGTTGAGCCTCCGCCTTGACAAGAACGGACATTATGGCCTACACCATGACAACGACTACACGTCATAGGGATATGTCTCCTGCTAAGTACCGTGCTGCTACGGGGCTCGTCTGCATCTCGCACTCTTCGTTTTCGAGGCCGACCCAGGAGTCTCTTCACTGGTGGTGGCAAAATTGGAGGTTGGTTCGTTGCAGGCCACATGTGGTGGCCACTGACAGGTCGGGTAAAATGGGAATACATCCTCATAAAATGTGTCCCGATGGTACCATGTATGCACATAATCCTCCGCTGAAGTTCGCATAAAATTGATGCAAGGGATGGCATGCACGCATGGGATTCTAGTCAGCTCCCATCGGTTACAATTACAGGTACGCGTGTCCAGATCGACTGCGTACCGTTCATTACCATCGCTTACCTCAAACCGATTACATCCTGAAGGTGTTGGACACCAATTCCGAGCCGCATGTTTCAATTTGGCAAGCTTCTTTGTGGTCTTAGGACACAAAAGATCTGTTGATTCAGCCAGCTGCTTATGTTTCTTAACGATCCTCGTCATTATGCCCGTTCTAATTATCTTGAACATAGTGAGGATTGGTTTGTCCCGTGCTGGCAGGAGGCAAGCATTGTAGCACTCGCTCAAATTATTAAGGCCCATGTCGCACTTTGGGACAGGACTGAATGCATGTTTTGACTAACACCTCGAGTTAATTTTCTGCATATATGCATGCGCTGTATGGTCGAGCGCAAGTAGTTTACTCATCTCTTTCTGAAAGTTCGGTGATGTTGTGGCCCTTGCTGCCTTCCACATGATATCTTTGTATTGTATTCCTGGAAATTGTTTTTTGAAATTGGCATACAAATATCTTAGGCAGAATCGATGCTCAGCTGCTGGTGCATATTGTTCAATAGCAGGCACCAACCCCTTCTGTCGATCGAAAATGAGTGTCCATCCTCTGCCTATGTCACTATCTAAGTCCATCAGCAAGCAACACAAAAACCAGGTCCAGGAGTCTCTGCATTCTGATTCAACAAGTGCCATAGCAACTGGATAAATCCCATCATTGGCATCAATGCTGACAGCTGTAAGCAATTGGCCTGACCCCTTCAAGTGACAGCCATCAAGACAAATAATAGGTCTACCAAACTCATTCAGACCCCTCTTGCACGCATCCAAACACAAGTACATTCTTTTAAATATTGGACTTGGACGGGCCATCAAATCTGGAAAATCCACCACCAACAATAGTGTGCTACCTGGATTGGATCTTCGAATCTCTTCTGCGTAGGACCAAAGTAGCTTGTACTGTTCGTCACCATCCCCTTCGTTTAAAGTCTGTGCTAAATTCCTTGCCCTTCTAGCAAGACTCAGAGTAATAATGACATTAAAGTCCTTCCTTACAGTCTCAGTTATGGAAGCAAGGTCCCACTTGGGTTGACTTTTGAATCTATCCAAATATTGGTTTGCCACCCATTTGTAGGAAGCGTGTCGGCTTTCCATTTGTCGTGCACATGTGTGCTCCTCATTATAGCTCTTAATTTGAAAGGTCAGCTCACCTTTCATTTTTGAAGCGTGAAGCCGCCAACTGCATCCATCACTGCACACAGCAGTTATCCGATGTCGTTCGCTTTTAACAAACCTGATCCCGTGCCCATTTTTCAAAGCATAATTAACCACTTCATCTCTAATATCCTTCAACGCACTATACTTCTTACCCAGACAGAGCTCCGAGGATGAACATTCAATTTGGGGATGCATACTCTCTGCCCAATCATCATCCTCTGAGTCACATATCGAACGTAGCTCCGATTCTAGGGATTCCGAGATTGAACGCTATTCTATACCGGCTCGTGGTAGAACCACCAATTCTCATTGGTCTCTACTGCCAAAATAGGATTAGGATCCTCCTCCATTCCACAGTCAATGGATTCTTCAACCATGTATGATGAAGAAGCACACCTTGACGACTCCATGTGATATGCAACACTCTTGTTCGTTTGATTACGTTGAGGGAGTTGGTCAAGGGAAGACAAGTTCTCTCTCTCGAATATCTATGGCAATAGTCGGACTTTTTGTGTTCGACTCTGTTAGGGTTTTAGTATAAAATCCGAGAGTGACGGATGCCCATAATTTTCATACGGACGTCCGTCATGTGATGACGGACGTCATCCAGAGGCTGATGACGTGTTATTGAACGACGGACGTCCGTGGTCTTCACATGGACGTCCGTCATAATGGGGAATTCTGGCGATTTAAGATCGCATGTGACCCGCACGTGACCTAATTAATTTGGAGTCACGCCTGACCGTTCGATCCAGACGAGGATCCAACGGACAAAGATCGACGTCCGTCTTCGCCTGGCGGATTCAATCGTGGTCATCGATCAGAGGCACGTCCCTCGCTCGATCCAATGGCCAAGGATCGACATCCTTCATTGCATCTGGCAAGGACGCCAGATTCAATCCTGGCCGTCGATCCAGACGAGAGACGCTCTTCGTCGATCCAACGGCCAGCGAATGTCGTCCTTCGGTCGGCTCTGGACGATTCGAGCGTCGTCTCTGCCATCGCCCTTTGACTCCGCAGGGAAGGACGAATGGGGTACAAACGTTCGACGTCCGTCTCTACCATCGTCCTTCGACTCCGTTCGACGCCGCTAGACAGGGTACAAACGGGGCGTTAACCTCGACGGTCCTGGACGAAAATCGTGACTGCAAGATCGCCAACAACATTTTGTATAGTTCAAAGTTTTAATTGTTAAAAATTAATTTTCAGAATTTGATTTGTTGTTGAACATAAATTACAGGTCTCCAGTGTTATTTACCCTTAAAAATTTAATCCTCTGGATCGTTTCTGTTTTTGTCACATGGTGACAACGCCAGACCTATACCTAGACCTAGACTTTGAGCTTCAAAGTCTCTCTGTCTCTCTCTATATATATATGACAAAACATAAGACTTTACTTTTCACTTGCCTGATAATTTCAGATCCATTACCATGGCTGACTGTTTCCCAATACATATTCAGAACAAAGAAAATGAAATATCACGTTCATCCAGAAACTCAAATCCAATCTTCTGATTCCCCCATTTTCCCTCTCCTCCCACTCTGCCATGTCCGTGGACATTGCGTTGACTAATACCATCCTTGCCGTGAGTTTCCGTGTGACGGCAATGGCGGCTCATAAACACCGTACGGCGTCGATGATGGGGGTGGAGGAAATTGTATATCAGGCTTTGGAGGAGGAGGATAAACGTCTGGATGAGAATTATGATATGGCCTACCATACGCAGCGGCTGCAGTTCTGTCGCTAAATTTGTAAGAAAAATTCAGAACGCCGCAAGGCTTTCCGGAAGGGTTTCTTACATGGTAGGTCATGTACTTCATGTGGTTATCGTCGGCGGAATCGAGGAGTTCGTTGACCGGAACAGTGACTTTGCCGACATCTCGTTCTCCGAGCGTTTTCTTCGTACGAAGAGCGAATACGAGGTGCTGCCGGTACAGGTGGGCGGTGGTCTCGTTAATGGTGAACTTCATCATGAAATTCCAGTTAGGGTCTCGGCGTCCTTCTTTATCAACGGAGGTGGTAGACTTCTGCTCCGACGTGATTTCTCCGGCGAGAGAAACGACGACGTATACTTTCAGTTTGCTGATGTGGTTGACATCTTCAAGGCCTCTGGCAGAGACCACGTTGACATCTAGGATTCTGTCCTCCATTTTATGGAGAAGGAGAGAGGCAGTGTTAGAGAGAGAAAGAGATGGGAGGAGACGAAGAGGGCGAGAGAGGGAATACCTCAATTTAAGATCACCTGTGGGTTGAACTGGTCAGACACGATGTGTGGGACCCACCCAGCTCCTTTCGGTTCTGTTTCCTTCTCGGTCAAATCAAACCAAGCTTGGTTTAGAATGACCCGAGCCCGAGCCCGAGCCCCTATTTTTTATTTTGGTCGGTTCGATCTAGCTTTGTTTTGGGAGTAACAAATATTTAAATTTACGTATCTATTTAAAAATAAAAATATATTATTTTATATTATTAAAATAATAAATTTGATAAATTATATATTTCATATCTTGCTAAATTAATTTTTTTCAAAAATAAATATTTTATTTTTTAATTATCAAATACTAATTTCTATATTGTTATCGAGTAAGCACTTTTCGACCTTACAAAATCAACCCCAAACGAGTCTATCGCCGGGTTCACATGAACCTCCAACCTAATGAAAGCATTGTGTATTCTTATCACGTTCTGAATTATTCTCTTTTACTTTGAGAGAAATATAATAGTTATATTAAAGTAGCAGATAAAAGTTTACGGTGTTTAAACTTTCAAAAAATTTGATCGAATTTTTCAAAAAAGAACCAAATTTGTTCTCGATCCTACCAATTTGGTAGCATTCTTGAATTTATCATTGATTTTTCATCGACGTGTGATGTGCGTTACCATTAATATTGACGTGTGATACGTGTTACCATTAATATCGGTAAGATGATAAGAACTTTCTTAAAGAACTTTAGGAATCACGACTTTTTCCAATCAAGTGATCATTTTCCGATCTTTGAGACATTTCATAATTTGAAAACTAGTGTTCCATTCAAGACCTCCAAACAAAGGGTCATTAAATTTGCTTTTGCTGCCTTCATTAATAACGTATTTGAAGGCAGTGTTATCCCATTTCATTTTCATTCAATGATTGTATATTTTGGGAATCTAACTCGTGTCCTATCCGTTACAAAGCTTAGAGGTGATTTTTTTTAGTATCGTGACTATAAATATTATATAAACTATGTAATATATGAGTCATCATCTTTTCAAGTATTAATTATCTTCTTAATTTTTAATTTAAATTATTGAATTTTTAAATAATTATTAGTGTAAAAATAGCCAAAATAAAAAAGATATTTTTAATTAAAATAATATTTTATATATATATATATATATATATACACACACATATTATATATTAATTAAATCTAATTTAAAGTCGGCTTGTTTAAAACACTAATTGAAAATAAATTTTTAGTCAAAATAATTTACCAAAATATTTCCACAATTAAATTATCGCTCATCCAATTTGACAGTTTTTGACTATTTAACCAAAAAATCATACGTGGTCACTAAGAGACAAAACATGTCGACTTTCAACGTATGACCAAAAATTATTTGTAAAATTTACATGTGAAATTTTAAAATTATTTTAAAATCTTGAATTTTACACATTACTCTTTGACTATTGCGGGGTGTCACCATTTCCTTTAACTGTTACGAGGTGTCACCACTTCCTTTGACTGTTACAGGACTTCGTCCACGATGGCATAAATTTGGTCGGCCGCAAATTGGTTCAGTCAATCAATTCTAATCCAAACGTCTATCCTTCGAATGTTGTCCACTCCACAATGCTCCAATACTCCAAAAAACTCAAACTTTCCATCATAATTTTCAATTTCAAACATTTTAGAATAATTTTAAAGTTAATGTACATCAATTCCATGCATAATTTCTAACTTTTATACCCGAAAATGATTTTCAAATTTACGTAAGGAATTTGAAATTTTCCAATAAAATCAATGAAAATTAAAATTTACCTCTAGAAAACGTCTAATTCTGCAACATTATCAAGTCTAAATATCACAGCAAACCAACTGATTGACATGACATGAATCTAAATGAAATCATTAATCAAACTCCATTTTTCACAAAGAATTCATTTTGAATTGAGAGACATATATTTTAAATTGAAACGACGTCGTCTTTATCCATTTTAAGCAAGAGACGTCCATTGTTACTGGATGGACGCCCCTTTTAAGTTGGAAACAACGTCGTCTTTGTCAATTTTAAGTGAGAGACGTCCATCATAGATTGAGGGACATCCGTTATAGGTCGAGGGACATCCCTTATCTCTGCAATCCACTTTGATATATAAGGGTGGATTGCAGAGGCAAGGGACGTCCCTCAGCCTACAAGGGATGTCTCAGCCTATAAAGGACGTCTCTCAATCTATATGGGACGTCCCTATGCAATTTTGGACGAAAAACACGACAATAAGGTTTGCGTCGTTCATTTTTCATAGTTTGAGATTTTAATTATTTACAAAAAATTATTGAAGATTTGTCGTATTTTTTTATCCTTAATTATAAGATTTATTTTGTTAATTTCCCTAGATAAAATGTTTCTATCAAAGCTGAAAGGCTGACCTATTGACATGGATGAGTGAAATTTATCATTAAATTTATTGGAAAATTGACCAAAGAACCACTTAAATACGAGATTAAAATTATAAGAATTTTAATGATGAAATTAAAATTAAGAGCATCAAATTACTAAAGTTCCACGGGAGATAATTAAATTTTGTTGAGGGTGGTACAATTTAATTATCTGGTGGGTTCCATACATGAGCTTCAAAGTCGTATAGATAATATGCATGGTGGCTGAGGATGCTGTATATCTATCACATGGGGAATCTCAATTGAAATTACACGAAAGATTAAGAGTTTACTTCTCACTTGCCTGATAATTTCAGATCCATTTCCATGGCTGACTGTTTCCCAATGCTTATTCACAACAAAGAAAATGAAATACCACGTTCATCCAGAAACTCAAATCCGCCCTAGTTTATTCATTCACACCAATCTTCTGATTCCCCCATTTTTCCTCTCCTCCCACTCTGCCATGTCCGTGGACATTGAGTTGACTAATACCATCTTTGCGGTAAGTATCCGTAGGACGGCAATGGCGGCTCATAAACACCGTACGGCGCCGATGATGGGGGCGGAGGAAATTGTATATAAGGCTTTGGAGGAGGAGGATAAACGTCTGGATGAGAATTATGATATGGCCCACCATAAGCAGGGGCTGTAGTTCTGTCGCTAAATTTGCAACAAAATGGCGGCTCATGAACACCGTACGGCGCCGATGATGGGGGTGGATGAAATTGTATATCAGGCTTTGGAGGAGGAGGATAAACGTCTGGATGAGAATTATGATATGGCCCACCATATGCAGCGGCTGCAGTTCTGTCGCTAAATTTGTAAGAAAAATTCAGAACGCCGCAAGGCTTTCCGGAAGGGTTTCTTAGATGGTAGGTCATGTACTTCATGTGGTTATCGTCGGCGGAATCGAGGAGTTCGTTGACCGGAACAGTGACTTTGCCGACATCTCGTTCTCCAAGCGTTTTCTTCGTACGAAGAGCGAATACGAGGTGCTGCCGGTACAGGCGGGCGGTGGTCTCGTTAATGGTGAACTTCATCATGAAATTCCAGTTAGGGTCTCGGCGTCCTTCTTTATCAACGGAGGTGGTAGACTTCTGCTCCGACGTGATTTCTCCGGCGAGAGAAACGACGACGTATACTTTCAGTTTGCTGATGTGGTTGACATCTTCAAGGCCTCTGGCAGAGACCACGTTGACATCTAGGATTCTGTCCTCCATTTTTATGGAGAAGGAGAGAGGCAGTGTTAGAGAGAGAAAGAGATGGGAGGAGACGAAGAGAGAGAGAGAGAGAGAGAGAGAGAGAGCACTTGAGTTTAAGGTCATCGGGTTTTAGATATAAATAGATAAAAATTCAGAACTAATCAGAGGTGAGACCACCCACCCAGCTCCTTTCGGGTCTGCTTCTTTCTAACAAAAAAAAGGAATGGTTATTTTTATGTGACACCCACACCTTTTTATGTATCACCTTATGATTTAAAAATTTACAAAGAACATTTTATACTATGCAACATTTTCATCTCACACCTTTGGTGTAGCGTTGTTTACAGCTCTTCTCCTCTCCTCTTCAACAATGTCTTCTCTTCTTTCCGAATCATACCGACAAAGTTGTATTTTCCAATTAGAGCAGACCCAGTTAAACGCTTTCCCTATTTCTTGAATTCTTTACCTAATTTTCTATCAACGGCAGAGCATTCAATAGAAGCCATGAGCTGTGATTGCTTTGACAGTGGTTGTTTTTATTTTCCAAGTTCAAGTTCGAGCTTTTTCTCAATTCCCATGGATTCTCATAATTCTAGTGAGAGAAAATGATAATATCATAAAATTTCAGAGAATTATTATTCATAAAATCATATCATGCAGTTTTCATACTTTGTTATACACCCATATAGAGTCATCGACGATGTTCAACAACCAAATCAGATTGAAGTAAATCATAGAAGTCGACAAAATGGCTGTATTTCCCGACGTAATTCACCTTCTAAATGGCAACCCTGTGTAGAACCACCGTCTCGACGGTGAGACCCGGCCTGAACCTGAACAGCAACCCCCACTCCAGTCCTTCTCCGGTCATCTTAAGCCCATTGGCCACCGACTTACGCCTCATCTCGTCAAGAATAAACAAAACGCAGTCCTTCTCTGGTTGCTCGCATTTTCTCCTCTTTCAAACCTAGTTTCTACTCCACCTGGTCTAAGATTGCTGCCTGCTGGACCGCCAGGGTGGGCGATCCAGAAAATTGAGTTCCAATCCGAGATACCCAACGGCTTAAATGCATCAACCAAGCTTTTCTCAATGTTATTCGAGATTAAACCAGGAACGTCTTTGAGAAGGTGGAAGGTCAGGCGACTTCCCGCAGATGGTCGTCGATAGCCCCATCATTGTCGGCCAGAATCGTTTGGGTAGCACAAGGGTTTGCAGAGCAGGGTTCGTCTTCACCCAGCCGGAGGTCGCTTCGCAGAGTCGGGCTTTGCTTCTTTGCCGTCGTCGTCGTCTTCAGTCTTCACCTTCGCGCTTCAGAGAGAAGAGAAGCGACAGTGATGAAGAGGAGAGGATAGAAGCTGCTGGGAGGACTTCTGACAGATTAAAAGAAACGGCGATACATAGAAGGTGTGAGATGAAAACGTTGCATAGTACAAAGTGTTCCTTGCAAAATTTTAAACCATAAGGTGATAATAAAAAGATGTCCATAATTGAGTATGTCAGATAAAAATAACCCCAAAAAGAAGTAAACCGGTTATGTCAAATCGAACCAAACTTAGTTTAGAATGACCCGAACTCGAGCCCCTATTTTTTCATTTTGGTTGGTTCAATCTAGCTTTGCTTTGGAATTAGTTTTATTCAATTTTGCTCGGTTTGAAAGTCAATTTTGTAAATTCTTTTGGTTTATTTTTACAATTAGATTGTAAGAAAGTTTCGTAAATTAGTTACCGTCGATTTCGTGTTGATGCAATTTTGGTGTACAAAAAAATCAATCAAATGTTTGGTAAATTTATGATCATATTCTTTAAATATATTGTTCATAACAAAAATAATAAATTAAAAAATATAAATAAATAAAGTAAATGAAAATTAACCAAAATCAAATAAATATATATTATGATATTAAAAAATTAATCAAAATAGAAAAAAAACAAAAAAAGAGAAGGGAAGATACGAGAGAGAGAAGAAAAGAAGAAAAAACATAGGAGAGCGATTTGGGTGTAATAAATAATTAAATTTAAGTATCTATTTAAAAATAAAATATATATTATTTTATAACTAAATTTTATATTATTAAAATGATAAATTATATTTCATATCTTATTAAAATTATGTTTTTCAAAAATAAATATTTTAATTTTTAATTATCAAATACTAATTTCTATATTAAATTATCAAATAAGCACTTTCCAACCTAATAAAATCAACCCCAAACTAGTCTATAGCCGGGTTCACATGAACCTCCAACATAATGAAAGTATTGCGTATTCGTTTCACATTCCGAATTATTCTCTTCCACTTTGAGAGAAATATAATAGCTATATCAAAGTAGTGGGCAAAAATTTACGACCTCTAAATTCAATTGAATTTTCTAAAGAGGAACAAGATTTGTTCCCGATCTTACCAATTTGGTAGCATTCTTGAATTTATCATTGATTTTTCATCGACATGTGATGCGCGTTACCATTAATTTTGACGTGTAATGCGTGTTACCATTAATATTAGTAAGATGATAAGAACCTTCTTAAAGAACTCTAGAAATCACTGACTTTTCTCAATCAAGTGATCATTTTCCGATATTTGGAACATTTCATAATTGGAAAACTAGTGGTCCATTCAAGACCGCCAACAAAGGGGTCATTAAATTTGATTTTGTTGCCTTCATTGATAACATTTTTGAAGGCCGTGTTACCCAATTTCATTTTCATTCAACGGTTGTATATTTTGGGAATCTAACTCGAGTTGTTCAACACCCATTAACGATGAATGTTTACATTAATCGAAAGTATTGCATCAACATTTGTATTTAAGAGCGAATTGAGCATAATAAGATGTTCAATTGTTGTTCTGACCATGACAAAGCTTAGAGTTTATTCTTGTAGGATCGTGATTATAAATATTATATAAAGTATAAACTATGAGTCATCTTCTTTTCAAGTGTTAATTATCTTCTTAATTTCTATTTTTAAATTGTTTAATCTTTAACTAACTCTTTGTGTAAAACTAGCCAAGATGAACCTTGTGGGGGACCAAGGCTAAGCAAACCAAGTCAGACCACAACGAGTGAAGAAAAAACCATCACGAAAGGCTGGCAGTCAACCATGCAAAGCCATGAGTGCAATGCTCTTGGGTGGTCCAACAGGCGGCCAAGGGCAAATCATTGGCTTAAAGCCTAAAGTACGAACTTTGGATGGCTCTCGAGTGGGTACATGATCAAGCAAGCACAAATGAAGCGGTCGGCTAGAGAAGAAAGACAGATAATGAGTTACTCTAGAGTAGTTCAGTAATCCACTAAATTAAAATAAACACTCGATTGAGAAAACGTATGACGACAAAACATAACTAGGAGTCGCTAGGCAAAAGAGATTTTCAGAGTACGTCTCTTCTAGAAATCTTTTTGTCTCGAACGATATATTTTCTCGACGCTTTGAGTTTTTAGGTTGATCATTTTCACTAAATGCTAGTAAATATAACGCGGATCATAAAATGACACAACCAAACACATCCTAGTGTCGTAAATGTTAGTGTATTTTGACATCATAAATGTTACATCATATTAAAATTCAATTGATGTCATATTTAATAACATGGAAAAAGACATCACAACTAACACTGAATCCCAAAAAATGTCAACTTTCGTGGCTTGACTCAGCGTTGCAATGGTCTTACATTTTGTCTTGGGTGTAATTCATTCTTCATCACAGGCAATTTCTTTGAAGATAATCATAAGATTGAACTGAAATATAAGTCACGCGCAGTTGAACAGAAACATTCTTTCTTTCAAGACAGTTTACTGGATCATCTTATGTGATATCTACATCTATTTCTACGTGACAATTAATTGATTATAATACTTAGGAATATAATAAAATACAATATAAATTATGAAATTCAATTCGATCCCGATTGTTCAAATTCGATAATTTATATGAACATGCATGGAAAAATAGGTTGGATACACATTAAGAAGTAATATTTGAATCTAAACCATACAACTACTAAGATATAGAAAGAAGTAATAAAGAGATTGTGTAACACTTCAAGCTTCACCTACTAGTTCACTAATATTCGTATTAGGCCAAGATTTGAGCGATTTTGCTTTTGGATTTTACCTCAGGAGGTGTTGTGCTTGTCATAAAATAAAATATTACATATATACAGTACATTCTAATTTTACAAATTTCTAATGTAAGATTGTGATCATATCACTTGATTTTGAGACCCAACAAATACTCACAAAGATGAACTACTATAATCACCTTTCGGGAAGACTAGACATTCCCATAGACCACATTCTGGTTGGCTAAGAGTATAATATTAGCCTATAGGAATGTCAGGACCCCCGAAAAGTGGTTTACGAGAATGGTATAATATTGTCTATTTTAAGACAAAATCTGCACAGCCTTTGTGAGGTTTCACCAAATAGTATAATATTATATGTTTGAAGACGAAACTTGGCCGACCTTGCTCTCGAGTTTTAACATAAAAAAGTTTGTATTAGTTGGAAGAAGAATGCTATATGTATGTTACACCTAAGAGCACAAACTTTCCTAGTGACATTAAGTACATGATTTTGGACTCTAACAATAAACCATAAGGATGGGCTACTGGCCCACTTTAGATCAAAAAACAAAAAAGTTTACCCTAATAATTGCTGGTTCATTTCAATGGCCGAACATCACCCATCAATGAGGTGGAGAAGCGAACAACCTAAGCTTGACCATATATCACTTATGGCGTACGGCTACAAACTCAAATCCACCGTAGCTGCTTCATCCATTCGAGAATCATCTGCATTCCACGAATCACCCGCTATTGAACCTCCTTTGCCTCCTGCTACTACGCTATATTGGTGGATATGACGTCGGCCAATACGCGCTTTGCGTTGGGTATCCGTGGACAGGGGGTGGCTGCGATGGCGTATAACAGGGAACACAAGGAGGGATTGAAGGTGTGGACGACCAGTAGGAAGGTGGGTAAGCATCATAAATTGGTGGAGGCGGCGACAATATTGGCGGAGGAAATTGCAGAGGCTTTGGAGGAGGAGGGTAAACATCTACATGATAAGGATGGTGCGGCCCATCGTACTTCGCCGGAGTGGGTTGCACAGTAGGAGTGGAGGGGTAGGAATAAGCCCCCGCCACGGTCGGGGATTCTCCGAAATTGATTCCGATTCTGTCGCCAAATTGGTAAGAAAAATAGAGTGCACCTCTGCTGGTCTTCCCTGCTTTATTGACCTGGTAAGTGGCGTAGGTGAGGCCGTCGCTGGCGGACTTGAGAAGATCGGCGACCGGGACAGTGACTTGGCCGACGTCCCGGTCTCCGAGGACCCGCTCAGTGCGAAGGGAGAAGACGAGGCGCTGATGCGCGAGCTCGTTGATGGTGAACTTCATGATGCAGTTCCAGTCAGGATTTTTGCGTCCTTCTTTATCAACGACGGTCTTGAATTCCTGGGCCGACGGAACTTCGCCGGAGAGAGAAACAACGACATATACTTTCATACTGTTTATCAGGTTGACATCCTCGAGATTTTTGGCTGAAATAACGTTGACGGTCAGAGTTCTGAGCTCCATTGTTGGAGGAAGGGAGAGGTCTGAAATGGATTTGGGGAAGGGTGGAGCTCGCATTCCTACACGGATCCGATTGTCATTCCCAATTGCAATGTATTTATTACATTAAATAATGATTTATCATTTAAATAAGTATAATTCAAAATAAAACATTGAATCAGTCTTAGGGCAACGAACGGTGTATTTGTTGGAGATACTTCGTCTCTTTTTTTTAGTTTGATTAGCCGTTTAAGCTGATCCATCGACGAGCTTATTTTTTTCGATGAATTATTCTTTAGCATATTTTCTTGCGATTTAAGCCAACTGGGCTCTGATACCAACGGTCACAGTCCTACTTTCAAGAGATTTAAGAGAGACTGTGTAACACTTGTTGTTAGGGAAAACAACGAGTCAGCCTACGAAGTGTGCCAATTGCATCAATTGCCCACGACGTTAAAACGAGCTTTGTGTCTAACGACAAGCAGTTAGCGAGCGAGATTAATCTAAAAGAGCATCATTAAACATAATGAGTATAGTGAGAAAAACATTTATTCACTACGAAAAAAAATTAAAATTTTAATAAAAAATATGACAGATATAATTACTTCATTTATATATCATAGTTTAATATTTTATTTGTTAACGAAAATTCAAATTTTTCCATCTAATAGTTGACGATGGATATCCTTAATTACAAACCGATCTTGATGTAAATTTGGAGTAATGTATATAAACCAGAGAAGCGTGACGCCATTATCTTATTGAACACGACATTGATTTTTCTTCATTCTCCCTAGAACAGAAGTCTTTTTTGCAGGTCCAATCACTAAGTCATCGCCCTCAACTGGTGGCCCGAAGCAAGATGGAAGAATGGTGCCAAAATAAAGAGTTTTTATTTTTTCTTTGTGAAGCCTAATTTCCAAATATTTGAACTTTCTCTGTGACTTCTCTCTCCAAGCAAATATGGAATCATTGAAAAAACTCACCATGACTAATGCTTATGCTGTTATCTCTTTCTTTTGCTTTGATACCGTGTTGGATTGATTCAACTTGTGATCAAAATGAAAGTTATAACTCTGAAATAAGTTCATGTTAATGCATCGACTTGGCAGTATGCTTGGGCTAGTCAAAGAAATAACAAATTGTGCTATTGTCAGTATGCGTCTACTTGGCAGTACGCGTTGTTGGCTTGGTTTTACTGACGTCCAGCTGAATGCGCCATTGGGTGCAGGCTCCAAAACAGGGGACATCGTTGAAACCTAAAACTAAGCCGATGTCAAAACCCCGAACCAAAACCAGGAGTTAAACAAGAGTCTTAGACTGGAATACAGAAATATTGTAATGCTCGCGTTAGTTTTTAAACTTTTTCTTTTTTAATTACCGTATAAAATTTTTCTTTTTATTTATTTAAAACATACAAGAGAAAATAATTAAGGTGAGCGACATAAAATATAAAATGCATAAATAAATCAGAGTAAAAACGAAAACATGGATAAATCTAAAATATGGTTTGGAAATTAAAACGTGAGTTCATAGTTTTACAAAACATTATCCGTTCTCAAACCATTTCAAAATAGTGTTTTTGCTTCATGCGAGTCATAATCCTGTCAAGTCGATTTAGTTGGGTAACCCAAGTGCTCAACGAGTAATGCCTCCTCCTCCACTCCGGGGATGCTAACCTCCTAACAATCACCTACACCACATGCACGCTGTGAGCCTAAAGCCTGGTAAGAAATGAGATGTAATATGATGCATGCTTGTAACTCATTATGTCATAATGAAATCCACTCAAACTGTTCTTTACTCACGGTTATATACAGCAACTCGTATATTGAGCTGAGACATTGGAGGTATCTGTCGCAGAGAGAGTAGCAGCTAGTCGGCATCTAACCCTTGGGTAGATAGACTCTCGCGACCCGACGAGGAAAAGACATAATCTCGAGTCTACTCGATTACGATTCGAACTACCTCCCCAACCTCCAATTTCCCCTTACATTCATTTCCTTTATCCATTTTTCTCTCACAAAATGCATATGAATACCAACTTACATGTGACATTCCTAATGATTTCTATTATCATGATGCATGTCAATGTGACACAACAATCACAACAATATGTCAATATCAAATAACGGGAAAATAACAAAACTAATTAAAGCAAGTTCAAGCCAACAATTAAAAGAGAACTAACCACCTATCTTACCAAACCACATAGTACAAGACGATGATTATGAGCAATAGTCCAATTAACCAAATTAACAAATTAAATAACGAAAAACTAACACGAGACAATATAGTGTGAAGGCAATTTACATGGCATAACTTAAATAGGAAGTTAGTAATAAATCATGAGATATGGAAAAACTACTAACATGCTATATGGCGAAATGCGCTAAAATAGGACATTTCAAGCTATCTAAACATAAGTTAATCAATAAAGTTATTAATAACGAGATATTATAACGTGGGTTAAAGAGCAGTGTTTTCATGTAATAAAAACAATATGCAAAAATTCAAGACATACTTGGCAATTAAAGGAGGCAATAACAATATTTAACATCCTAAACATACTCAGCTATTAAAGGAAACAACAGCGATATTCAGTATGCTAAACACGCTTGGTCGCAAATTAAGAACGCGAAATGAACATAGAGATAACGACAAATGACAGCCTACTATCCAGCAAACGAAGCAGCAGTGTAGGGTATAACAAGACATTATATTTGACAACAGAAAACTAAACAATGAAGTTGTCAATGAAACTAAAACCAAGCAGAAAACTAGCAATAAAACGATCACTTCAAGAGCAGCAGAAAAATATCTACAGAGAATCAACAGATAATTCGTAATAGGGTGACTAAGCATGCTTGACAGTTAAAGGAAAAATGACAACATTTATCTAGCAGTAGTGAAATAGAAATAGAGCGAACAACAACACTCTTAACAGAATTCATCGGAGCAATAAGTGTTGGAGCAGTAAATGAGAAAGGATAAAATTCAATAATATCAAGACTAATAACAGAGAATCATATTAGCAACTAACAACAAGGAATTAAATTAAGCAATCACTAAAATGGGGCTAATTATCAACAAAGAACCGGGGGCTAATGAAGAATCCAAACTACATAGTTTACAGCAGCAAAACAGCAAACTACACAATTTACAGCAGCAAATATAATCAATTCAAACACAAGGGACACAACTTGTAGTGTAAGGTCTCCTCTGCCCACAACTCTACCTTAATTTCTTACCTCCTAATACCAGTTGATGAAGCTCATAGCACAGGAAGTAGTGCAGCAGTAGGACGTCCACAACAGCAGCAGAATTCTCAGCCCACAACACACTCACGACTCACACTCCCTCACTCCAGAACAAGTCACTCAATTTTCCTCTCACTCCTTCACACTCTCGGTTCACTCTTACTCCAACTCTAAGCAGGATTTTCGCTAGAAGGAGACACTCAACTCACAAGAACAGATTGCTCCCTATGCTCAATCAACACCTAGCAACTATAGAGGAAGAGGAGGACACCCTGTGAGGAGACACGAAGCCCCCGATGCTCTAAAGCCATGAAACCCATGCCAAACCAGAGGAGGGTGTCGCCCCGTACGCCCATGTGTGTCTCCAGCTACTGAATCGAGAGATTACCTCGATTTTTCATCAAAATAATCGCAAGTTATATTATGTAATTTTTCCAGAATTTGGTCTTCTGGTTGCGTTCCTCAACAAAAAGTGCAACCGCGTCACGATCGAATAGTGTAAAATACGACCAGAGACGTATTTTGGTCGAGTACCTCGACCAAACATGCGACTGCACAATGACCGAAATGTGCAAAATACGACCCGAGACGCATCTCGGTCCTCGACCGAATATGCGATCGCACAACAACCAAAATGTGAAATTACAATCTAGAGCTCATTTCAGTAGAGACCTTCGACCGCAACCAAGACCGCGACCTCGACCGAAAACCAGAATTGGAATTAGTAATGCATTTCAGACTTGAACCTTGACTATGTCCAAGACCGCCCGGCGAACGAAAACCCAAAATTTACATTTTCCATTAAAAATTCATACCTTAATCACTCCCTACAATTTTCCATACATTTACACAGTGTTATTCCAACAAAATACCTTCCTGCAATATAATATATTCATTTCACAAAATTCATTACATTATATAAACAAGGGAAAATTATCGGGATATTACAACTATACTTGGTTGACAAAGCCGAAGAGGTTTTCTAAACCCCACCTCTAAGAAACAACAATACAGTCAACCCAAAACATAACAACAGTCGACCCAGTACCTTAATCAAAAATTTGAAAATCCCACTAATCGATAAGATATGGTGATGGTTTACCGAGGCCATGCAAAGGTTCAAAAGGAAAAGCAGAGGCCAACCGGGACCTCACAGTAGTCCATAAGACTCGTTATCAGCTACCCAAGACTTAACAAAAGTTAATAAGACTGATTCAACGCACGGAAATGACCTTAAAACAAGAAAACACATTGTTAGGTTGATAAGGTCTTTTGGATCGAGCATAAACAATTTACAGGCCAAACAGTCAGCCAATCAGTCGACTAGAACAAACTATGAACAAAATCGGGACAATCTGCCCATTTTCTAGCTGACCGTCAAGAATAGTACTGGTGTGAATAGTGAATAAACAGTACCTATACCATTTTCCGACGGAAAACTCTCTGTTTTCAACCTTGCATAGAATTCTATTATATCAATATAAACTAGAAATTCCCTCAGATTTGAGTTTCTAAGCTCGAATATGAAACCAATAAAATTTCAAAACTTTAATCGTTAAAAACGAAGCCAGAAATCGTCTTACCCGCAAATCATCTTTACAAAACACGGAGAATAGGAACACACAAACACAAATTGGGTGAAGAAACGATGAGAATCTGCCCATCGAATCTCCCTCTCTCCTCCCCATTTTTGCTCTCTTCGCGCGTCTTCCTTTGCGTGAAGAAGAGCAGAAGACATAACTGTGCCTTCTGTTCTTCTTCTTCTATCTTCTTTAAACATTTTTATTTAGGGTTATTATCATCTGATACCTCCAACTTTAGGTGCCTTTTTATCCAATACCTTAAGGTTTTATTTTTTTTATTCAACACCTTAATCTATCAGCCATTTGCAAGCGACACCTTCTATTTCTCTTCTGTTAAACAGATCTCCCGAAGAGCACTCCTTTGCAGCAGCTCATCTCTTCGAAGCATAAAGGCGAAGACGACGACTTGAAGGCGAAGGTGTTGACAAAGGCAAAGCCCAACTTTGCGAAGGTGACCTCTGGCCGGGCGAAGACAAACCCTGCTCTGCGAAGGCGACCTTAGGCTTGGTGAAAGCGACCCCGTCTCTGAGAAGACAAACCGTGCTCTGTGAAGGCAACCCCGGTGCTGCGAAGATCAAAGAGACTCGTCTTCAAGCCCCTTGCAGCTCGATTATAGTACGTGCATTCTATAGCATAACATATGGTCTCGTATTTTGTTGGCTGAAGAAGTTTGTTCTTCGGTTCAATTTGATTGTAGTATTCGTTATGATAACAACTAGTCTGTTCTTCGTATTTTGATTGTCGATTTTTGAATGTTTTACTTTGTTCTGTTTCTCTGTTCTGTGTTGCAGCTAAAGAACAAAAATGTTACCATGTTTTGTTCTCCAATTTGAAAATGTTATGTGCTTGTTATTTTAATTGGTGCGTGATTGTTAGTTTTATTGGCGCGTGATTGTCATTCATTTGGAGATGGGAAATTCAGAAAAACTTCAGCCAGACTTTCAAAAGAAATCCCAGACAACACATCTGCATCCCTAACTAGATACATACATCTTACTTATGAGTAGCCTGAGCTATTCAAAGCACTTGGTTTAATTGATTCACATACGGCATGTTCAAGCATATTCTGTTTTGAGGACTAGTTCTTCAACCAACAATTTCATTCAACAATTTCAAATCAATTTCATTCAACAATTTCAATTATAAGCATGCCTTAATATTAATTGGTTTTCACTAGTTACATTCAAGTCAATTCTGCAACAATTTCAATTCTACCAACAATTTCAATTCTACAATTTCAATGGGGAGCAATTAAGCATGCCTTATTTGGCTGCACATTATCGATTCACAAATCATATTTCAAGCCAATTCAACAATTTCACTCAAGCCAATTTCATTCAACGAAAGCATAATGAGAATCCAATTTCATTCAAGTCAATTTCATGTACACAGATTCATAAAATTGTGCCAATCAATAAGTTGCAACCAGATTTGAAACCAAGAACAGTCGATAAGTTGCAACCAAGAACAGACGAAGAATCGAGGCAATGGACAAAGTAACGAAATGAAATTGGAACCAACGAAACAGTCGATAAGTTGCAACCAACGAAACAGTTGGTAAGTCTCTTCAATCTTCGCAGCGTCGAGGTTGCCTTCGCAGAGCATGGTTCATCTTCGTAGAGACGGGGTCGCTTTCGCCGAGCTCGGGGTCACCTTCGCAGAGCAGGGTTTGTCTTTGCTCGGCTGGAGGTTGCCTTCGTAGAGTTGGGCTTTGCCTTCATCAACACCTTCGCCTTCAAGTCGTCATCTTCGCCTTCATGCTTCAGAGAAATGAGCTGCTGCTGAGGAGTGCTCTTCGGGAGATCTACTTAATAGAAGTGAAACAGAAGGTGCTGCTGGCAAACGGCTGATAGTTTATGGTGTTGAATAGACAAAATAAAACCTTAGGGTATTGGATAAAAAGACACCAAAAGTTGGAGGTATCAGATGATAATAACTCCTTTATTTATTATATATTTTTTATTCATTTACTTTAATAATAAATATATAAATATATATTTTATATATTAAAAAAATTTAATCTAACTTCTAATTCGTTCCAAATGATACGAGACAATAATTTTAGCGCTAAAATTCTTTACCAAACTCTATTTACTCAATTATTTACCGCAAGGTAATATTTTCATTTATTGATTTTGACCAATTGACCAAAAATTCCAACATGGTCACAACGCCACAAAATCGGTCAATCTTTCAACGCATTGACCGCACAATACGCAAAAAAATTTTACATGTGAAATTATCATTACAAAATAGTGGATTTTATATTACCTAACCAAATTTGGTTAACACATAGCTTTAATAATGATATTAGATTAAGTATTATTGTCCAAATGTGTTATAATTAAATGAAAAGATGCAATTTCAACTGAATAATAATTAACAAGGACAAACCTTACATGAAAAATTCACATGAAAATAACAATTAAGTAAATGTTGAATCCACCCTACATCGGCGTCTAGAGATCCTTTTAACTAAATTCTATAGAAAAATGTCGTTGAGGTGAATCAACTAAACTTAGCATGATGTAATAAAAAAATATATATGAGCATGCGAGTTAAAACAAGTTATGCAACATAGAACAAAAACATAATGAAATTTGAAATTTACTTCTAGAAAATGTCTGATTCTCGAATATAATCAAGTCTCAATATCGAAGCAAACTAACCAGTTGCTTGTGAAGAAAAATCTGTGCAATTTACGTAATTACCTTGCAATGGAAAATTAATTTCTTTTAATAAATTAAATTTAATTTTTTACCTTTTTAAATTTGATGTTATTACATGTACTTTTTGTTGAATAAAAGTTTAATTGATGGACTTCACCTTTATTAATTGTGGATAAGACCATTATTAATGATTGAAGGACCAAAAAAAGCTTGACATATATATATATATATATATATTAAGAGTTTACTTTTCACTTGCCTGATAATTTCAGATCCATTACCATGGCTGACTGTTTCCCAATATATATTCAGAACAAAGAAAATGAAATATCACGTTCATCCAGAAACTCAAATCCAATC
>CM039468.1:1019391-1034536 GCA_022433065.1 Begonia loranthoides | reverse complement strand
AACGAGCCGAGCCTAACGAGCCGAGCCTAACGAGCCTGCCGAGCCTAACCAGCCGAGCCTTAACGAGCCGAGCGAGCCTAACAAGCCTTAACGAGCCGAGCCTAACGAGCCAAATATACATAAATAATAATATCTTATATAAATTATTTTCAATATTATACAATTTAAAATTATAATAAACATTTATTATTATAATGTAAAAATACTATAATTAATAATTTAATTGAATAAATATTTTTATTGAATTGAATAAATATTTTTATTACAATTTCAAAATGAAAATGAAAATTACAATTTCAAATATAAATTACAATTTCAAATCACAACTTACAAGATAAAGAAAATATATGAAAATGAAAATTACAATTTCAAATTTAAATAAAAATTTAGTCTTCGACATCCAAATTTTTGAATTCTTCAACTATGTCATCTTCTCGTTGTTGATCTCTCGTCACAGCGTCGTTCCAATCCTTCATGCAAATGAGTGCCTCAACGATTTCTGGTGCAAGTCTTCCTCGTTTATCATCGTACACACGTCCACCTGCACTAAAAGCAGACTCCGATGCTACTGTAGAGACCGGAGGTGTTAGTAGATCACGTGCCATTCTAGAAAGAATAGGAAATGAAATAGAGTTGACTTTCCACCAAGCCAAAATATCAAAATCCTCGGGGCAAGAAATGTTATGGTAGGTGTTAAGATAAATATCGAGTTCATTTCTTTGTGAATTATAAGAATGAACATTGCTATCTATTTGCTTAAATATATCATACATAAAATCTTGTGGATCTCCACCACAAGCACCACTACTAGAACTAGCATGCATATCATATGACGGAATTGAACGATTATTAGAATATTTAATTTCATAAGAAGAAAATAAATTATCAATTTCATTTCTTAATTGAGCACCATTAATTGAAGAAGAAATACCTAAATTAGAAGAAATTCTATCAAGCATTATACGCACTCCATCTAATTTAAATCTAGGATGTATTATGCATGCAAAACAAAAAATATGAGGTATGTTAAGCCAATATTTTTTAAATTTTTTTCCATTTTTTCAATTAATGCACAAAATTCGTTTCTTTGTTTAAATATTTGAAAAGTACCCGTTAATTTTATAAAAATTGGGAGAACAAGATGAGTAGTGGGATAATAAATTCCCGAACATTTATTTGTAGCTTCATAAAATGGTTTTAAAAAATCAAGAAATAAATTAGCAATATCGCAACTATTATGATCAAGAGTAATACATTTTGTTTTTTCACTAATATAAGCACAAATAACTAACCAATATGGCTTAGCATTTTCTAACATTAAATAAGTCGAATTCCACCTTGTATCTACATCGGTTTTTAATTTTCTTGGTTTAAGTTGAGCAATTTTACAATATTCTTTATATTCTTGTTGTCGCGTATTAGATGAAGTAATAAAAGAAATTGCAGATCGAATAGATTCAATATGTAGCGAAATATGTGACATGCCATCTCGAACAACTAAATTTAAAATATGACAAACACATCTCATATGAAAAAGAGTATTATGAGCCGTATCTAATTGAAATAACCTTTTAAATTCAAAAATTGCAACATCGTTAGCAGCAGCATTATCTAGCGTAATACTAAAAATTCTATCTCTAATAGCATATTCTTGCAAAATTCCAACAATATATCTATAAATGGTAACGCCACTATGTGGATATTCACAACTACGAAATCCTAATATTCTTTTATTTAATTGCCAAGAGTCATCAATAAAATGAGAAGTTACGACAATATATCCTAAAGCATTAGGTGCACTCCATAAATCAGAAGTAATACAAATAGACATAGACGGAGCATTTGAAAAAAACTCAATTAATTCATTTTTCATATGATTATACATTTTAATAATATCACTTCGCGTCGTACTTCTAGGGACTCGTCTAAAACTAGGATTAATATACTCTTTCATAAAATTTTCAAATAACTCGCTATCAAACATAGATAAAGGTGCTTCAAATTGTGATATATATTTTGCTACTCCTTCTCTCATTTTATTATGTGAATACATAAAATTGCCACTGCCACTAGCATTTATGAGTGTTTGTGTAGGGTCTTTCACTTGCTTGTTAGCGTGACATTTTTCATAATGCCTACCAAGTGTGCTAGTAGAACTACCGGATACGTATGCATAATGTTTAATACAATATTTACATTGTGCTTTACTTTCTATTTTTCCACCAATTTTAATATCTTTTATTTCAAAATTATTCCATACCTCCGATGTTTTACTTCTTTTTTTTCTAGGTGACGATGTGGATGCATGTGCCGATGATTGATCAATTGCAATTGTGAGATTATCTTCCCTAATTTCTTCAATATCATCGTTAGTGTCATTAAAAATGTCAATCAAAAAATCACGAGGATCCATAATTAAAAAAATTGACTACTACGAAACAATTAATAAATAAAATGATACCGCACACCAATTACGCAACAATAGTATGCAATTGTTGTGAATTGTGATCACCTCCTCCCCGAATACGAGTCCTACAAAAATTGCAAAAAAAAAAATTAGTTGTTTTGTAATACACATTAAATTAAAAAAATTAAAATTATAAAAATAAAATATACCTTTGAAATTGGGAGAATGATGGAGAGATTAAGCAATTGAGAAGGAGATATTGAGAGAAAATGAGAAGAATTTGTGAAAAGATTGAGAGAATGTGAGAAAGTTGGGATGAAAAATTTGAGAGATAATGAGGAGTATATATAGAAAAATTTTTTTCAACCGTTGCCAACGGTCCGTTGGCATTTGGCAGTGACTCACTGCCAGTGAGGGGGCTCGCCATGCGCTCCAGGCAACGGTCTAGAGACCGTTGCCAATGCCATCGCCCCTCGCCTGCTCGCCAACGGTCTGAAGACCGTTGCTTCTCTGTGAGATTTCTCACAGAGAAGCGGCGAAGGCTTCTCTGTGAGAAATCTCACAGAGAAGCGGCGAAGGCTCTGCCGCGACGTCGGGACAGAGAAGCGGCGAAGGACAGAGTCGCGAGTCGCGACGTCGGGAGTTCGCGACGTCAGGAGTTCGCGACGTCGCGAGTTCGCGAAGGCTTCTCTGCGTCGGGAGTTCGCGTAGGCTTCTCTGCGTCGGGAGTTCGCGACGTCGGGACAGAGTCGGCGAGCTCTGTCTTGCCGGCGATCGCCATTGACGCAGTCCTCGTCGTCCCGACTCTGTCCTCGTCGTCGCGAGCTCGGTCCTTCACGCGAGCTCTGTCCCCGTCGTCGCGAGCTCCGTCCCCGTCGTCGCGAGCTCCGTCCCCATCGTCGCGACTCGTCAGCTCAGGCCAGAGGGATCCCGTCTCCCCGTCGTCGTGGGATCCCGTCTCCCCGAGTCGTGAGCTCGGGCTCACAGTGAACATCTGGCGGGCTAGCTCGCCTGCTGGCTAGCCGGGCCAGCCCGCCAGGCTCGCGAGCCAGCCCGCCAGGCAGGCTCGCGAGCCCGGGTGCTCGGGCTCGGCTCGGCCCGTCTACCGGGCCCGAGCTGAGCCCGCTCGGTCCTGTAGCGATCCGAGCCGAGCTCGGATCGCTACAGTACCGAGCCGAGTGGGCGGGCTGGCTCGCCAGCCCGCCCATTAGACACCACTACTTCAGTGTAATGCCTCATCACTATTTCGTAAGTAAACGATCAATCTTCACGCAGCAGAAGATTGCACGGGAATAGCCTCTTGATACTTTAGGCACTGCTTATTTAGCTTGCTCAACTACTTACAATCAGTTCGTTTCACGTGCAACTCGAGAATCGATTTTTAAACATTTTGTATAGCTTGACTCAATATCAGTTCGTTTCACGTGCAACTCGAGAAATGATCTTTAAACATCTTGTATTAAGGGGTGTTCACGATTCGGTTTGGTTCGGTTTTGATGTGAAATCAAATCAAACTAGTCGGTTTCGGTTTTAAAATTACAAAACCGGAATCGGTTTTAGAAAAATCATAACCGAGTCGGTTTTGGTTTTAAAATCTTGGTTCCGGTTTTGGTTTTTTCTTTATTAATTTTTTTTTCAAATATTATAATAAAAATTATAAAAACATAATTAATAACAATAAAATTATTCTTTCTCTTCTCTTTTCAAAACAAAATTTTGTCCAAAAAATAGTTATTAGGTCTTTTGGAACTAAAATCACTTCAGAGACTGAGGCACGAATGACCGAATATGGAACTTCAAAAAAAAAAAAATACTATAAATTTATTTATGCGGTTCGGTTTCGGTTTTGAAAAACTAAAACCGGTAACCGAACCAAAACACTCGGTTCTTACAAAAGAGAACCTTATTCGGTTTTTTTAATAGAAAAAACCTTATTCGGTTTCAATTTTTTGATCGGTTTCGGTTCGGTTTGGTTTTGAACACCCCTACTTGTATAGCTTGACTCATTACCATTACATCGTTTAATGAATTAGGCATCGAAGATCGAACTCGTCTATTGATCGAGAAAAGCTCGATTTGATTGAGATTGTTATCCCGATAAATTAGTATCTAGAGTGCATTTCACTCTCTTCTTTTTCTACATTTGGCCCGGTTCAATCAGTCCAACAGAACCGGTTCCTTAGTTTTCAGTCTAATATTGTAAGTTTAACCGGAGAAGTGAGACCGAAAGACTGCAGAGTCAACAACTGGAGTCTTCACATCAACCAAGCAATTAGGAACTAACGTAAAGCCATTACAATCCACTCATTCCCATCGAAAACCAAGAACAGACAAGTAGCTCACTTTTCGTCACTGGAAAAGAGACTCCAGTAGAGATCTTCCACAGAATGGAGGCCAAAAGTTGCATAAAAATAGAACTAAAATCCTTCGACGACACAAAAGCAGGGGTAAAAGGTCTCGTCGACGCCGGAATCACAAAAATCCCTCGCATATTTCACCATCCGCCTGAGAATTTCCATAATTACTCGACTCCCCCGGACTCCTGTCTCAGCATTCCGACTATCGATCTCCAAGCGACGGATGAAAACGGCGGCCAGCGAAAGAAGATAGTGGAGGAAATCCGTGTGGCTGCGGAGAAATTGGGGTTTTTCCAAGTGATTAATCATGGAGTTTCGTTAAGGGTTTTGGAAGAAATGAAAGAGGGAGTTCGAAAATTCTACGAGGAAGTGGATGATGATGTGAGAAAAGAGTATTATACTCGTAATCTGGGTAGTCCGATGGTTTACAATTCCAATTTTGATCTGTTTAGTGCGACACCGGTAAATTGGAGAGATACATTTTATTGTCAAATGGCTCCGAATCCTCCCAATCCTGAGAGTTTTCCTGCATGTTTCAGGTTCTTCACACCTTTATTTATAGTCAACATTTGATGTTTGGCGCTGTTTTGATTGAAAAATATATATTAATGGGCTTCACTTTGTACTTGCATTTTGTGGTTGAATGTTCGTAATTTGTGAATGACATTGAACAGTTATATTTGGATTGCAATTTCTCATTCCAATCACTCAATATATATATATATATATATATATATATATAAAAGCTATGATCTTTGCGAAATCCAAAAATGAAGAAAGTGTGGTTATATTGTTTTCTTTTATTTTAGATCTTGATCTTTGTACCCTTTCTTAAATTCTCTTTCTTCTCCACTTATCTTCCATATCTTCTCTCTTCCTCTTCTTTGATGAACTTAAAACTAGAATGTATAAGAAAAATTAACACTATTACGTTGGAAAATTTTGTGTGCTACTTATCACTCAATCATGACTATTATTTTTGAGTGTTTATTAAGTGAATTTATGTCTTTGTTAGTGTTATACGATTCCACCATTACTCTAACGTCTCATCATTCTAGCACTGCTGATGCTAGATAATATCACTCACTTCTCTATTACTTGTTAATGTCGGCTTCTAAAATTAACTCTACCTTATGAATTTCCCATAATTACTTTGTTTCCTATTCAAAATTGTCACAAATTTTGCAAATATGGATCAGGACAATATTATTTGAATACTCAAACGAAGTGAGGAAACTGGGATTGCGACTCTTTGAGATGTTGTCAGAAGCTCTTGGGCTCAAAACAAGTCACTTAGCCGATATTGGATGTGCAGACGGATATGTTTTGCTCGGCCATTACTATCCAGCCTGCCCTGAGCCTGAATTAACATTAGGAACAAGCAAACATGCTGACAATTCTTTTCTAACGGTGCTGTTGCAAGACAAAGTTGGTGGACTCCAAGCTTTTATGAACAACGTCTGGATTGATGTTCCACCTGTTCCAGGTGCTCTGGTGGTTAACATCGGTGATTTTTTACAGGCAAGTTATGGCGATCTATACTATGTTTTTCAAATACATATATTTTTTGTTTCATTCATGATTTTCTTGGAATTGTGTCTATAGTATCTCTTAATATGGTTGGGCAGAATGAAATCCTACTTTAAAAAAGGGGCAGTAGATGACTACAACTTATAAGTGAAAGAGAACATATTTCTTCTCACATGGTCCTTTTTGATAGGAAGGACATCGAGTCACAGAAGACATACAATTTTGGGGTGGGCATGGTCCAATTTTGTTCGAATTTGATGTCGAACCAAACCGAATCGAACTGGAATCTAACTGTTCTTAGGTTCCAGGAAGGAAACCATGGATATGAGGAACCAAAATGTTAGATACGGTTTAATTCTGGTTGGGTTCCAAAAAAATATATAAATTTACGCCCAAGTTTTGGACGTGTTTGGTTGAGTGTGGGCCGAATTATGAGTTAATTTCACATTTTGGCTAGATTTTTGTGATCCACAATTCAATTCAACTGTAACAGTTTTTTGCAGCCAAAAATACTGAAGAACCTAGAAAATGAGTTGAAAAACCAAAGGTAACCTATGAAGGTTTTGATCAGTTTCTTTCTCTCCCCAAGAAGTGTGGCCTTTTTTGATTTTTTTATATGCTTGATTTTTGATATGCTTGTCAGTAAAGAGGAAATGAATGAAAACTAGATTCATTTCATGGAAGTTTCATATTGTGTTGGTTGTTGCAGCTAGTTTCGAACGACAAATTCATCAGCGTCGAGCACCGAGTATTAGCGAATAGTGAACACCCAAGAATTTCAGTGGCAAGCTTTTTCTCCACCGGCCATGCAGCATCCTCGAGAGTGTTTGGACCCGTTGAAGAGCTGTTATCAGGCGATAACCCTCCAAAGTATAAACAAACAACCATAAAGGAATATCTTACTCATTACTATTCCAAAGGACTTGATGGAAACTCGGCTCTTCTCAATTTCAAGCTTTAAAAGCATGAAAGAACTGAAAAGAAGGTACCTACTTGGGTTGTTTATAGCGTTGATTGCATGCAAGAGGTTGTAAACGAGACCATCTTAAACATTATTAGAGGTCCGATTATGAGGTAAGCCTAGCCCTCCGTACAATAATTGAGTCAAGTTGCACCGATTAACTATGACGGTCCGAGGTGTCCTTGGCAAGCTCGTATAGATCGAACGAGACCATAAACCAGTAATGCTATGTTTATATTTTTATCTTAAATGTAGTTTATGTGTCATTTAGCCGTTGATTTAAGTGAATAAAACGTAAACGACACATTAAAATATAAACATAAAGTCACTATAATTGAAAATGTAGTATATTTATATGCGTATTTGTTTTGTGGGGCTCATTTAACTTGCTCAACTACTTTAAATCTGCTCATTTCACTCGCAACTCGGGAATCGGTTTTTATAACTTGACTAGCTACCATTACATCATTTAATAAATTAGACATCGAACTCATCTAACGAAAGAGATAAGGTCGATTTGGTTGAGATTGTTATACTGATGAGCTTGGATTAGTTCAGTTCGGCTAGACAAGTTTAGTTAGAAGAAAAAAGAATAGGAAATTAATAGATCAACCACTGTTCTTTATGATCAATGACAAGTTAACTGTTAATGTATTTTTGTTAACAACTTAACCACTAAACTATGAAAAATAGTAGCCGTGAATATCGCTGTTAACTTTATGAGAACTCGTAGTGGAAAAGAACAAATACTCATGGAAAAAAACTGCAAGAACTCGTGATTTTAGAGACTTTCAATGGAAGAGTTAATATCCATGGAGAATAAATTTGAGAAAATATTGTATAAGTTGATTTTAATTTTTTTTAGTTTTATAATTTAGAAGATTTTGTAAAAGAATGTTAATATTTTAGATTTTGGATAATTTAGAATTGTTTTACTGGTCATGGAAGAATCACAGCATGTCCGTGTTGTCTATGTTTTTCTACGAAGAAGACAATAATTTTTTTTTATTTGCAAACTTTCCTCTGCGGAAAGTTTTTTTTCCTTTGCCGAAAGGAGACTTTCCTGAGTTCTATTTCAAAGACTCACTTTCCGCAGTGGAAAGACAACGTTTCGCTGTGGAAAATTAATGTTCCGTAGAGGAAAGACAACGTTTCACATATGAATGATTCTACAAAGGAACAAAAATGCGAAAACGTAATCACGGTGTTTATTCTATCCATTTTTCATAGTTCAGTATTTAAGTTGTTGGCAAAAATTATTCAGTGATTGACTGGCATGGAGTCCAAAGCACAGGGGTTGATTTGTTAATTTCCCAAAAAGAATTATAGGATAAATGAATGAGGTAAATGGCAAGAAATTAGATGTTCTTTTTGCAGAGGTGAGGGAATGGGTAATACTGACAGTAGTTGGAAATCGCTTTATTCGAGCACGCCTCCACAGTTCTCTTGATTCTTCGTCTCTTCTGCTATTTTTTAATCCCTTCAATTTCATTACCTCGCAATGGTGCTTCAGCTTCATTTTCTCTTTCTTCGGTGACCTAATATCGCTGTTTCTTCCCTATTTTTTCAGTTTAATTTTTTAGGATTTCGTTTTCTTGAGGCTATTTTGCGTTGGATGAGTATCGTTCTTCTGGTTTCTTTCACCGTTCATTGTGTTTTGAAGCGACATTGAAAATTGGAAAGCTTTCTTTTTTTTTTTTTCCTTCCTGATTTTGTGGGAGGAAATGAAGGATTTTCCTGGAACGCCGGGGACTTTGACTGGGTTAGTTTTGAGGATTTTACAATGCGTTTTCGCTGCTGGCTCTATTATTTCCATGGCTACTTCATCCAGTTTCTTCAATTTCACTGCTTTCTGGTAATTCTTTTTCTCTCTTTCATACATTTTTCTTTATATTTGTTGTTGATTCTCTTAATTTTCGGATTTATTTAGCAACTATTTCAATTGGGTTATAGTGAAATGCTTAATAATAAGTGCAACGGTTGCAGTGACCAATAATTTGGATATTAATACGTCCTTGAGGTGAGTAAAATTTAGTCTGTATCTTTGCTGATACGTTATACTGATAATGCCTTGCGAAACCGAATGCAAATCCTGAAACCTTGGAAAATAATGAACCGAATCCAATCAGTTGGACGCAGATATGAACAAAGGAACTGTCAAAGAACATTGAAAATATGAATGGAACACTTCACAAAATAGCAATGGTTGGGAATTCCTTACATGGGAAAAGATCCCCTCACCTTTGCCTCTATTGGTCTATTGATGTGAGTCAAGAACCGGTAAATCTGCTTTTGGGGTGGCCGAAACATCAAAGAGAATTATTAAGTGAAAATTCATCGAAATCTAGCAGCTCTCTGCTGTAATGGGTCTTAGATAAAACCTGCATTTGATGTGTCTAACACGTCGCATGCAAGCCAATATTCTTCTTGTAATGTGCATTGTACACTAGTTCCAATTATGTGTATTCTTCATGTAATGTGCATTGTACACTGGTTCCAATTATATGCTTCCATTTGTCTAGTTATTTTTTTATAGATTGGTTATTCTTTGCTCACTATGAATCATCTGTGCTTTTTTACACTGAATTTCTGTTCTGAGAAAATCTCCTTTTCCTCTTTCATCACTTTATTTTCTTAAACTGCATCTTCTATTCTATTTGCATCACATGCCCGTATTTTATTGAAATGGACTGCAAAGCGGCATATTATTCGTATAATAGAAAAACATCAATGATTAAACAATAGATGCATTTTGCTTGAACCATACAGAAAATAATGGATGAGGTACAGATAGCAATAAAGATTAGAACAATAGCTTTTTCTCGGTGTTTTATCAATTGTCTCCAGAAATTTCCTAAGTGTTACTTAGTAGTGTGCCTATTTGGGTTGCATTTTTGTTTGGCTAATTTTTCTTTCTGTGTTTCTAAATTTGGTAGTGGTTAATTTTTGTTTTTTATGTAGTTTTGAGAGTTGGCTTTGCTAGGTTACAATTTTTGTTTGTCATGGGGAGATAAAAAAAGCGTAATCTTCAAATCATACCGACCAGTTAAATAATTGTTTCAAATGAAAATTTTGCGAAGCCAGAGGTATTTCAAGAATAACTTGTCATATATTGGGGATATCGAAGGCAAGAACATATATTATTTTGGAATGTTTGGCATGCTATAACATTTACTCATGATCGTGTTATTATGTCTTTCCATAAATCTAACATATACTATCCCATGTCTTTTGGACACGTGCAACATAGTGTTAACGTCTCTTCTTCTCTCAAGTATTAACTTATACGAAGATCGTGGCCTAGCAATAAGGTAGACTTTATTGGCTGGTCGGCTTACCAGCTGCAATAAGGGATTAGGATACCTGAAGCTAAAAAAGGGAAATGAACCTACCAACCCATGACTTGTGAAGGATTAATTATTAGTATTATTTTTTTGATGAATTCTGATGTAGAATGGAATCGAGAAACAAAGAATAAGAGATATTAAGCAAGAAAAGAGGAGAAATTAGAAAGGAGGAGAGGAGAAATCAGGAGATAGAGATGAGAAGAAAAAGCAAGAAGCTTAGGAAGGGAAGAAGAAGATTAAGAGAAAAGGGGTTGGAAGTTGGCAAGACCCACAATTTTAATCATCATAATCAACGTCTTTTAAATACTCAAAATTAACACAATCTTCGAAGATGGAAAGACAACTAGAAAGTCAAGAGAATAGGACAATTAATGCAAACTAAACCATAGAATATGAAAGGAAAATGTGTTGATTGACCCATTAATACAAACCATAATCAAAGTAAAATTTTGTTGGATGATGTCCTCATCAAATTCTCTCTTGTATCATCTCTTTTATCTGTATGGTATTTTCTCAACTACGAGCGAAGACTATACAATCATGCCAATGGTAAGATTAGTTTGGTCAGGTTGGTGTCACTTTCATGTATTTGGAGAATGCAAATGGTTTAAGCAAAGAAGAATAATATTCTTCTCCTTTACAGCTATCTGATTGCATCAATGGGTCTGCAAGTCATCTGGAGCTTTGTGCTGCTATTATTAGATGCATATGCCTTGATGAGAAAGAAGGTCCTCCACAACCACGTTCTAGTTAGCCTCTTTGTTGTTGGAGATTGGGTAAGTCTAAATTCCAAGTTACCATTTAATTTTCTCAACACCTTGTCATACACATTAAGGATCATGTTATCTTTATGTCTATGACAACTATACAAATTGGCTGTAATATACGAGGACAAAGAGCCGTTATCAATCTTTGGGACAATATTAATTTCTCTATTATTAAATGCACTTATCATTCCAAGGTTTTTAGAATTTATTCTTTTAGTATAAATCTATCTAATTGTAGAGATATTATTTTAAATCAAGTGTTTTTCTCTACTTCTCTTGGAAAATGTTATTATCTTATCTTCTACTGTACTTTTCTTTTTTCGGTATATTTTGTTTCTTATTTTAAAAAGAAGACAACTATACAAATTGTTTGTGCTCGGAAGGAAGAAATCTCATGTCTTAAAGTTGCAGTGGATGAACATAACTTATAACTTGTAGACTCCAAGAAATCTCATGCCTTAAAGTTGTAGTGGATGAATATAACTTATCACTTGTAGACTAAACTCCTTGGCCCTTTTTGATGACACATGCGAGGCTCACGAACATCATTAGACAATACCCAGTGGGACATAGCAAGATCAGTTCCGCACAAGATCAGTTAATTTTATCTGTGCTGACTTCATAAAAGTTGTTTTGAGAAAGCAGTCTACCCTGTTTGAAACATGGGTCCAGAAAGGGAAAATTCCCACTTTTGAAAATTGTTGAGGATGATTGTGAGTTATAAATGAGAGATACGACATGGCTTCCTACAAACATCCTCTTGAAAAACAAAACTCTTAATATTGAAAGAAGAGGAAATTACAATAGAAGAGAGGGAAGAACCCATCTCTTTATAGCTCACTTTTTCTTCAGCAACTACCAAAAACTGAAAAGAGTCTAAAGTGATGTAACCATTGGTATCATTATCATTTGCAGGTGACGGCAACATTGTCTCTTGGAGCAGCCTCCGCCTCTGGTGGGATAGTGGTATTATATTTTAGCGACCTTGGACACTGCAGTTTTAGACGGGAGTGCCTAAAGTACCAAATTTCTGTTGCCTTGGCGTTCTTGAGCTGGATATCAATAGCCTTGTCATCTCTTATCATGCTTTGGATCTTGGCTGCAGGTTAAATCCCATGCTTCTTTTTTGACAATCATTCATGTGTTTAATCTTTCTACAACTCGTACCACGTCCATTTTGAGATTATAAAAATTGTGCACATTTCACACTTCTAAACTAGAGTAGGACTAGTGAATTAGGACTTGCTTGGCTATTGTTTTATATGTTCTTCAACTCTGCTTACAAAGACTTAACTTCTTTTTCCATGATCTATCCTTGGTTGAAGGGAATACTTGTATATATGTCTTTTGATGGCTGTAGTCAGATTGAAGATTAAAGTTTATAGCTCAACTAGCTCTGCTTTGGTCATAAACTAAAAATTAATTTTGTGCTATTTATTAGCCAATTATAAATAGAAGAACGCAACATTTACTCTCTATTCTTATTTTCGAATTCGTATTTTTCGACGTGTCAAATATTGATAGGTTAAAATAAGTCATTAATTATACCTATCAATGTTTTTCAGGGCAAAAAGGAGTAATAAAAGGTAAAAATAAAGGGTAAATATAATATTATTATTATAAATAAAAAGGTTATTTTGCCATCTTTCATCTTTGATAATTGTAGGAAATTGAAAGTGTGAATTTATTACCCATGGTTGTGATTGTCTTATTTAGTTTTTACTTGTATGGAAACAAACTATAAAACATAAACCGAACAAGGATGTTTGATTGTTTTGTTTTTCAACCGGCTATTGTTAATAACAAATGTAACTCGTAAACTAGAAAAGATTGAATTTTGATTGTCTCACGATCGTGTTGTTATGTGACTCGGTTAGTCTCTATTACGACACCCATGGTTACTTTTCAGTTAGTCTCACGATCGTGTTGTTATGTAACTCGGTTAGAGCATTACGTCTATCTCCGACTACATTGACATCTAACGATATCAAAATTAGAACACTTAATGATCTCTCACTTACTTAAAAAATCATCTTAGTATATTTGAATTTCTAATACAAAAGAGATGTCCTCAAGATCTTTCTCTTTTATAGAAATTTCTTGGTTAGCATATATCATAATTGGCAAGCAACATGTCTAAAAAAAACTTATGATATACACAATCATCAATTAAATATATCTAAAAATATAAGAGAGGCGACGACAGGACGAAACATGTAATACAATTGACGAGAGACTTTCCTAGTCCTATAGATAAATTTATTTAACCTACAATCCAAATTCATATAGATGGTTTCATTAATATCACCATTGAGAAACGTCGTCTTTACGTCCATCTGATGTACTGCTAAATCAAAATGAGCTACATGTACTATTACAATCCTAAAAAGAGTCTTTCGATAAAACATAAGAAGAGAAAGTCTCTTTTTAGTTAATAACATCATTTTGAGTAAAGTATTCTACGCCAAGACAAACCTTATTGTAGCGTCCTCCAGTACTTTCAGTACAATATTGTCTGTTTTTGGTAAAAGCCTGCAAATGTTTATTCTTGGGCTTAGCTCAAAACACGTTGTATTAGGTAGGGATATGAATGTACTTATAAACAACGCATTTTCTTCTGCCCCAAACCGATGTGTTATTGTGTACCTCCACTGATATGGGTTAGATGCACACTTGTACATTTTCTGGCTTTTACAGGATAGACTGCCACACTATTGCCATCCTTTTAAACGCGATGCTTTGTTTGAAAATTTTCGGGAAACATACACTGGAAAAGCAAAAACTGTATGAGATAAAGAGATATAATATTTAAAAAGGGATCTTATCTTCAACTTGAGAAATGATACATACACTGTACAAATAAAGATGCAAAATACAAAAACAATATGTACATATGATTATATAAACAGTCAATGATTGAATAATTTGCGAGAGTGCAGGCATTTATATTAAAAAGATGGCCTGCAAGACTGTCACTAACAACATGGATCATCTTCATAGGAGCAGCACAATGCAGCATCAAAGAGAGGCGTTGGCAATGGAATATACAGTCAGCTTAGGGGAAATAATAAAATAGAAGAAAAATATATAGATATTTTAAGTCAAAATTCTTACCAGAACATATCACAAGCAGATGAGAAAGATTTTAGGGTAGTTATTTTATAATTTTTGGAAAAAAATATTAATTTTATTTTAAATATTGTTTTTTGTTTCGTCGGGTAGATGCAACAGGGAGTGGTCTGGTCTGGTAAGTTTGATAATACTAATTAAATTGTGTGTACAGAGGAAAAAGAACCAGTTTTGGTTACCATGTTTATCCCTCTGTCAACCATTCTCGTCGCCATGGTTGCTTCTTCTGTTCTTGGTGAAAAGCTTTACCTGGTCAGGTACTGTTACAATTTCTCTCTCTCTACTGCTTCCCAAAAAGATGCTTTGAGTAAGAATGTTTAATCAGTGGGACTACATGACTATTTTTTCATCAGAGGTAGCAAGAGAAAACAAGTACAAAACTATGCTCCTTCTCTCTCTCTCTCTCTCTCTAGGCTTATAAACCATGCACATTTCTCTCTCTCTTTTCTGCTTTGTGAAAAATCTGCCATCCAGATATTGAATTATTCAGTACCATATGACTATTCTTAAACAGAGGTGGCAGAAGAAAAACAAGTAGAAAGCATGTCCATAATTGTTTCTCTCTGTCTCTCTCTCGACGCATCTAAACACGAACATCTCCCTCTCTCTCTCTCTCTCTCTCTCTCTCTCTCTCTCTCTCTCTCTCT
>CM039468.1:1005579-1018931 GCA_022433065.1 Begonia loranthoides | reverse complement strand
GGTGGTAGACTTCTGCTCCGACGTGATTTCTCCGGCGAGAGAAACGACGACGTATACTTTCAGTTTGCTGATGTGGTTGACATCTTCGAGGCCTCTGGCAGAGACCACGTTGAGCTCTAGGGTTCTTCCCTCCATTTTTTCTGGAGAAGGAAAGAGGCAGTGTTAGAGAGAGAAAGAGATCGACAGGAGACGAAGAAAGCCAGAGAGCGAGAGAATAAATAGATAAAAATTTTGAACTAATCAGACAATTATGAAGTGGGACCCACCCAGATCCTGTCGGTTTTGTTTCTTTCTCGAAGAGAAGTAAACCGGTAAGTCCAATCGAACTAAACTCGGTTTAGAATGACCGGTACTCGCCCTCTATTTTTTTATTTTGGTCGGTTCAATCTAGCTTTGCTTTGGATTTAGTTTTATTCAGTTTTGCTCGGTTTTCTCTGGTTTGAAAGTCAATTTTGTAAATTCTTTGGGTTCATTTTTACAATCAGATTCTAAGAAAATCGATTTTGACGTAATTTTGAATGAATTATTACTTGGTGTACAAAAAAATAAATAAAATGTTTGATAAATTAATATTTTCAAAAGTAATTTTGCTTTTAAATATCAAATTAGATAAATAACAAAAATAATAAAGTTTAAAATATAAATTTTAAATAATTGAAAATTCACCAAAATAAATAAATATATATTATGATGTTAAATATTTAATCAAAATAGAAAAAAAAATGGAGAAGGGAAGATGCTATAGAGAGAAGAAAAGAAGAAAAAAATAGGAGCGATTTGGGAGTAATAAATATTTAAATTTAAGTATCTATTTAAAAAAATATTATTTTATAACTGAATTTCATATTATTAAAATATTATATTTGATAAATTATATTTCATATCTTATTAAAATTATGTTTTCCATAAATAAATATTTTATTTTTTAATTATCAAATACTAATTTATATATAAAGATATCAAATAAGCACTTTTCGACCTTATAAAATCAACCCCAAACGAGTCTATAACCGGGTTCACATGAACCTCCTGAGGAACGTATGCACGCTTATAAAGGAAGAGGGACAGGGAGAACGTATGCACGCCTATAGAGGGAGAGGGAGAGGGAGAGGGAGGAAGGGGAAGGGGAAGGGGAAGGGGAAGGGGAAGAGGAAGGGGGTGAATTAGACGATCTAATGTTTTTGTGCAATATTTAATTTTTCTAAATCCCTATGTGATTTATAGCATGCAATTAAATTAATAAAGCATAAATGTAAAGAGTTAAGGAAAAAGAGATGCAAATGATATTGTTTTCGCAGTTCGGCAACCCCGGCTACGTCCGCACTCCAAGTCTCACTTGGAGATCACTAAATCTCGTCCAACCTCCCTGGTTGACGACGTTTGACTTATGAGTGTCAAACAAACCGTTACAAACGACTATGCTGGAGTGGTACCTTTTCCTTTGACTATTGTGGGGAGTCATCCTTTGATTGAGCTTCCGGGTGTCAATCGAGCCTTTAATTGTTTTGGGTTGCCACCCTAATATGATGAATTTGTAGGCAGTCACCATTTACAATTTAGTACAAAGTGTTTGAGAAATTGAAAGCTCAAAAACTAAATCCTAAACTCTCCTAAATATATATTTCAAGTTTGAGAGAGAGAAAGTAGGTTTACAAGCACACCATAATATGATAGAATCAAGTATAAAATTCGGTAGGGATTTGCCTCAATTCTTGGTTTTTTTTTTTTGTTGAGCTTTGGAGTGCTTCTCTAATACCCCAATAATTTTCTCCCAAATAAATATATTATATTTCTAAGTGTGTTGAAACAAATTCACTCCGGTCGTTTTGCATCGAACAAAGTTTGTGTAATTTTTTAGAAAATTACAATTTTTGGGAAAAAGAAAAGGAAAATAAAAAGAACCGGAAAATTGTTCCCTCTGCTATTCGTCTTGCTAATGAGATTTGTTCTCTCTATCGTCCAACCGCCATCAGAAACAATTGCCTCATTTTTATTTTTTCATCTCTGTTTTGAGTTCTACAGAGCAATTGTGTCTCTGAACAACATGTTCGTCATTGGAGGGTTTTTTATTTATCGTCAATCGCCATAGATCATCTACATTGTGTTCTCCATTCTCGCTGTCAAGTCATTTCGATTGGGACTGCTGCAAGAGTGTCTTTTGCAAATTTAGATTTCTGCCAAAGATAAATATTTTTGAAAATCATTAGAACTTTTGGAAAATATTTGAGAGATTAAATTTTATGGATTTATGGCAGATTTGGAATCGCATAAATATTTCAATCATGGAGATTGTTTTCAGTTGAAATTCAAATAAGTTTTGAATTTTGAAATATTTACGATTATTCTGGCGATTAAATTTGATTTGATTTTCGAGATGATTAATTATGACAAAAATATCTGAATTTTGGGGATATCTTTTGGAATCTTGTGATATCCATAGTTTTCAGCTTCAATTTTTGGGATGAATATTTTATTGAAGCCAATGATTATTTGGGTTAGATATTTTGTTAAAGATTACGTTTTTGGGGGTAATGAGATCTTTGAAGTAGATTTTTCACTTTTGAATTGAGATTCGATATTTCATTATAGTAAGTAACGAAAGTGAAATTTTAAAAGATTCTGAAAGACAGTTTTGAAATGGCAGGCAAAGAGGCGAGATATACTTGCATAGATTTGGATTACTCTTTGTGAGATTTGAAGAGGTCACCATCGTGGTTTAAGTGTTTTTAAACCTGGCCAACATCAGTTGCTGAATTTATCATTGAAGACTTTTATATTGGTGATTTGTATGTTTCTTTGAAACGAGCAGGTGGACCCTCATTGCAGATCTTCTTTAAGGGTGTGGAAGAGGAAGATTTGAATATTTAAAAATTAGTTCCTTGTATTAGAATTCGTTTCGAGATAGAGAGACCCTCATTGCAGATCTTTTTTAAGGGTGTGGAAGATGAAGATTTGAAGATTTAAAAATTGATTCCTTGTATTAGAATTCGTTTCGAGATGGAGATCATAAAAATTCAAGTTTTTGAATTCGTTTTGTTGGGTCGAGTGGATGAGCAAGTGCTATGGATCTCTTTTATAGAATTCATGTCAAGGTAGAGATTGTTAGATTTCGGTGTGACTTGAATTCTATTGGGCCGACCCGGTGGACCCGCATTATAAATCTCATTTAAGATTTTGTTTTCTCTATAAATTGATGTAAGCTAAAGTCGCAAAACTTGCGGTTGTATTTCGATCTTCATAGTAGATTTATTCCTCTGACCGTGGTTTTTTCCCAAAAAGATTTTTTCCCGTAAATCTGGTGTCCCACATCGTACTTTCTTTTCCCGGTTATCGCTCGATCTTTAACAGTACCAATCAATGAATGACATGTAAATATTACTCCAGAGTTTAATATTAAATTATAAAATTATAATTTAAATATCTTATTGTCATTTTAAGTATCATAAAATGAATAGAAATAACTTATATTATCGAGCATCATTTCAAAGCTTGACAACATTTTGAGAATTTATCCTTGATTTTTCATTGACATGCGATGCGCTTTACCATTAATATTGACGTGTGGTGTGTGTTAGCATTAATATTGATAAGATGATAAGAACCTTCTTAAAGAACTTTAGGAATCACAATGACTTTTTCCAATCAAGTGATCATTTTCCGATCTTTGAAACACTTCATAATTTGAAAACTAGTGTTCCATTCAAGACCTCCAACAAAGGGTCATTAAATTTGCTTTTGTTGTCTTCATTGATAACATTTTTGAAGGTTCAATGTTACTCAATTTCCTTTTCATTCAACTTTCGGGAATCTAACTTGCGTTGTTGAACGCCCATTAATGATTAGTTTTTACCTTAATCGAAAGTATTGCATCAACATTTATATTTAAGAACGAATAAAACATAATAAGATGTTTAATGGTAGTTCTGATCGTAACAAAGCTTAGAGTTGATTCTTTTAGAATCATGACTATAAATATTATATAAACTACGTAATATGTGAGTGATCCTCTTTTAAAGTATTAATGCTCTTCTTAATTTCTAATTTTAAATTGTTCAATTTTTAAATAACTCCAGCCAAAATAAACATGATGAACTTTGTGGGGGGACCAAGCCTAACCCAAGCAAACCAAGTCAGACCAAAACGAGTGAAGAAAAAGCCATCACGAAAGGCTGGCAGTCAACCATGCAAAGCCACAAGTGTGACCCAACATGCAGCCAAAGACAAAACATTGACTTAAAGCCTAAAGTACGAAACTTGGATGGCTCTCGAGTAGGTACATTATCAAGCAGACAAAACATTAAAAATCAATTGAATTCATATTTAAGAACATGGAAAACGACATCACAACTAACAGTCAACCATCGTGGCTCTACTCAGCGTTGAAATGGTCTTAGATTTTTTCTTGGGTGTAATTCAGTCTTCATCACAGGCAATTTCTTTGAAGATAATCATAAGAATGAACTGAAATAAGTCACGCATAATTGAACAGAAACAGTCTTTCTTTCAAAATAGTTTACTAGATCATCTTATGTGATGTCGACATCTATTTCTACGTGACAATTAATTGATTATAACACTTAGGAATATAATAAAATATGATATAAATTATTCAATTCAATTCGATCCCAACTGTTCAAATTCTATAATTTATATGGAGATGCATGGAAAAATAGGTTGGATTCACATTAAGAAGTAATATTTGACTCTAAACCATATAACTACTTAGATAGAGGAAGAAGTAATAAAGAGATTGTGTAGCACTTCAAGCTTGAACTACTAGTACACTAATATCTGTATTAGGCCAAGATTTGCACGATTTTGCTTTTGAATTTTACCTCAAAAGCTGTTGAGGTGTTGTGCTCGATAGAAATGAAATATTACATATATATAGTGCATTCCAAGTTTACAAATTTCTAATGAGAGATTGTGATCACATCATTTGATTTTGAGACCCAAAAAGCGCTCATAAAGATGAACCACCATAATCACCCTTCAGGAGACCTAAAATTCCTATAGACCACATTCTATTTGGCTAAGAGCATAATATTGACCTACGAGAATGTTAAGTCTTTCGAAAGGTGTTCTATGATAATAGTATAATATTGTTCGTTTTAAAATGAAACTTTCACAACTTTGTGGGGGTTCTCTAAATAGTATAATACTATTTGTTTGAAGACAACCTTGCCCGCCCGACCTTGCTCTCGAGTTTTAACATAAAAAAGTTTGTATTAGGTGGAAGAAGAATGCTACATGTATATTACACATATGAGCACAAACTTTCCTAGTGATATTAAGTACACGATTTTGGACTCTAACAATAAACCATAAGGATGGGCTACTGGCCCACTTTAGGTTAAAAAAAAAAATTTAATAATTACTGGTTCATTTCAATGGCCGAACATCACCCATCAATGAGACAATGATAGAGGTCAAATCTTGGTGTTTTAACATTTCTTGAATTGTATTGCAAAGATCATATTTATGTTGCTAGTATTTTGTTACTTAAAGATTGCAAGGACAACTATTGAGTTGTTTCTTGTAATCTCCAAACATTTGGCCGAGAGGATGGAGACAACTTTATATTCTAACATAATTCCATCCTTAGAATGGTATCAATGTCATCTATCTATGCCACAACAAAATCAATTGACCCCATCCATGAGATCAGAGTACTCCAATGCCATGAGATTCCTTTTGTTAGAGTTCAGTGAAAAAACTACAGGGAAAGAGAAATTCTAAGGGAAGTGAAAAGTTGGAGGAGATTCATTGCTAGAGGGATTTGGAATTTTCATGGGTTTGTAACTCGGAGAAACACAAGTAAGTACTCTCAATTGATATACTTCGTCATGCTTTCTCCTGATCCATAAATAATCACAGAAAAGTCTTTGTTGTTCTTTACTGGGAGCTTGAGAGTACTCTGCATAATCAACTGGATCTGATAGTAGTTGTATTATATCCGTTCCAGTAAGATATTTGAATCTCCATGATGTCTCGATGGTGGGAATCTTTATATTCATGATCTTGATATTGATTAATGCGATCTGATATATTTAATAATGAGCGACAGCTCTAATAAGAGTAATAATTCGTTCTTTGAGCCTAAGCTCTGATAAGAGTAATGATACGTTCTTTGAGCAAAAGCTCTGATAAGAGTAATGATACGTTCTTTGAGCTTAAGCTCTGATGAGAGTAATGATACGTTCTTTGAGCAAAAGCTCTGATAAGAGTAATGATACGTTCATGTATCATGATTCTCCTGAGTAGAGATGCATACCTGATGTGTTCTTGTCTTATTTCCATTTTCTGGTTAATGTATCTGCAAAACAGTTCTTTTCGGATTTTATGTATTTAATATATGGTTGATATTGATGTAATTGTAATTGCCATCGAATTAATCGTCCATTTCTATAATCTTCTTATAGTTTATATTTCCAAAATCCAGTTACGTATTTTGAATCTGTTCTTAATTCAAACCTTGTTCCTAATAAATCAATTTTCCATTTTTTTAATATCTTAAGACATGCATAAGTTTCTAATTCTTGTATTGAATAATTCTACTCGGTTTAGTAAAAGTTTCTGATAAATATTTGCATAATTTTACCTCTTGTTTTTCTGTCTTAATAGAAGTTTCGGTATCTGATTGTTCGATTAGATTTCCTAATATATCAAGATTTAAGAGTTTTTTTCCTTCTACTATAGTCAGCATGCATCCAGCCCAAGTGTCTTGGGATGCATCAGTTTCTATGATGAGAAAATCTTTAATATTAGGATTATATAGTATTGGTAAAACTTGACATTTATCTTTAATATATTTTATGGTATTAGTATCTTGATTTGACCATGTCCATTTTATTTTTTCTAATATTTTGTTCTGTAAATCTCTTCTTTCTTTAGCTAATTCTTTTAAGAAACCTTGGTCAGCAATATAATTTAAACATCCTAAAAATCTTTGAATTTGTTTTCTATCTTGTAACTTGTCGGGAAATTGGTACGATTTTTCTTGAATATTGGATGTTAATTTGATTTCACCCTTATGATTTATATGAAGTCCTAAATATTCGACTTCTTTTTGAAGTAATTTAGATTTCTTTTGGGATATAACCAACCCTTTTTCTTTACATCTTTGTAATACTTTTAATACTGCACTAATATGATCCTGTTCATTTCCTGATGTAAAAATAATAATATCGTCAATGTAAGCTAAACACATATCTTCTAGTCCGTCTAAATTATGATCCATAAATCGTTGATAAATAGATGGTGTTTTGTTTTAGGCCAAATGGTAATACGTTCCATTCATATTGTTTCTGTGGAGGGCAACTAAAGGCTGTTAAGGGTTTAGTGTCTTCACTTAGTCTAAGTTGCCAGTATCCTGATTTTGCATCTAACGTACTGAATAAATTATTTCCTTTGAGTTTTTCTAATATATAATCCTTTCTTGGCAATTTATAGCTATCTCCTATAGTTGCATCATTTAATTGTTTGTAATTGATTAACATTCTTCGTTTTCCTCTTTTGATTTCATTTTTATTTTCTACATAAAAGGCCAGAGCACTATGAGGACTCAAGGTTTCTCTTATAATTCCTAGTTCTAGTAAATTTTTACATTCTTGTCGAAATTCTTCTACATCTCTAATACTATATGGAATTCGATTAGGAACATTTATTTCGGCTTTAGGATCTTTTAACTTAATAATAATTTCTTCCTCATTAGTATTTTTATTTTTATCAAGAGGATTCTCGCTACAAACTTCTTGTAATCTGTGTTCTAGAATTTGTCGTGTAGTATATAAGAAGTTAATGATATGTAAAACTTCATGACCAATACTTTTAACTACTTCAGTAAGAGTGACTATTTTAGTAGTGATTTGGTACGGTTTAGTATCTTCCCCCCGCGGAAAAGTGAGAGAAATAGTGTGAAGGCGATGAATAAAGGGATGATATAGTTTTAAAAAATTATTTCCTAAAATAATATCGACGCCAGAGTCATGCAGATATATAGTTTTGGCGATAAAAGGATATCCTTCAATAAAAATATGAATATAAAAATTAACATACCATATAGGATGAACAGATTTATCTGCAACTATAATCTTAAGTGGATTGGATAATTTAGTCCATGTTGGTAAAATATGCCTTTTAGCAAAACACAAGGTTGATCCCGTGTCAATATAAGCGAAATAATTTTTATTTTGAATAATAATCTTAATAAATGTGGTATTTGGATTTTTAAGATGCAGTTGTTTACTCAATACTGGTGGAAGAATAGTCGGATTCATAAGCATAAATATTCATGTCAGAGCAAATGTCAGAATCTTCAATAAGATCGTAACCAATTTCATAGGCTAATTTAAGAGTTTGAGTTTTTGTGTTATTTTGAAATCTTTTAGGACATTTATTGGCATAGTGTCCTTCTTCGTGACATAAACAGTACGTACAAATTTTCTTTTTATTGGGGCAAAACCTATCGGGTTGTGTTCGTTTCTTTTGTCGAAATTGTTGTCTATTTCTAAAATATTTTCTAGGATTTTTTATTTTTCGTTTTTGATATTTGTTATACGGAATTTTTCTCTATTTTTTCTTTTTTCTCCTCTCATTACATCCGTAATTTCCAATTCTATTTGTGATTTTTTCGCAACACAGCTTGATTTTGGCTTGTTTCTTAACTATTTCTGCATTACATGCTTGTTGCAACCATGCTCTTAACATTACAATTCTTGTTCCTAAGGATTTGGGTAGAGCGTCTGTTTCAAGTCCCTTTTTGTAATTTTCTTCTAATTCTGAATGAACTTGGGATGGAAATTTATTATAGAATATTTCATCTGCTAATCCCCGATGTTTATCATCTAATTGATAATAGATATCTCTGAATTCGCAGATAAAATTTTCTAAGTAACAAAAATCACATAGTTTCATATTTGTTAAATGCCAGAAAGCTTTTTTGACAAAAGCATCTGTTTTTTCAGTTTCCTTGGGATATCTTCCTATGAATTCTTTAGTTAATAACTGGGTTATATTTTTAAATGTAGTAATTGCATCTGTTTCTAATAATATCGCTTTTGCAGAAGGGTTTAAGTGTGTTAAGTAGTTGTATACTATACCTGTTGTTTGATGTGTTACGTAATTAAATAAATCTTCAGAAGTTAGATCTTTTATCTCTTGATTTAATTGTATGAAAATGTTAATTCTATTCTTCCAGTCTTCTAATACTTTATATTCATTTTCAACACAATCTATATTTAATATGTGATTTCCTAAAAAACTTTCAATCCTAGGGATATATTGATTCGGTATCTTGGTCCATTTATTGTTATAATAATATCCTTGTTTGTTCATGTAATTTTTAAAATCTTCATCTTTCGTTTCTTCATACATTCGTTTTTTATTACGACGACTAGATTCGGGCAATTCTTGTTTTACATAATGAGGATTATATGGATTTTCGTATGGATTTTCATCGGAAGTATAATCATAAACTATTTCATTATTTTCTGTCTCTGCTTCTCTGTTCATCAGTAAATAATTTTCTTGTGTGTCTTCTTTGGGTATATCTAATTCAGAAAATAATCTAGTAAGTTTAGCTATTTGTTCTTCTAAATTTTTCATCATATCATAGGCGGTGGTTGAATTGTTAATTTTGGTCTTATCCTTCTTTCTAAGTTGATATGTTCTAGGTTCTCGATAGTGATTGACCTCTGCTTTTCTTGTTTAGTTATAATTTGTTGAAGATTAGTAATTATATCTATTATGTCTTTTCCATAATTAATAGATTGATTATATTTTTCTAGATCTTTTAAGAATTTATCAACTAGTTGTAGTACTATATTTTTTGCTTCTGTTAATTCTTTATAATTTTCTTTATAACTATTTAGTTCTATTACTATTCGTTGTATTTCATAATTTTGTTGTTTAATTTCATCAATTTTTTCGTTTATATTTCTTTCTATGTGTTTTATTAATTCAACTAGACTACTATTCATCCTAACATTTTTCTTAAATAATGTTCCAAATCAGCAATCATTATTTGCGTGTCATGTATTTTTTCATTTAGGTCCATAATTTCTTTTTCTATCTTAATTAATTTGCACTGATTTTCTGTTATGATATCATGAGTATCCTTGATTTTTGTTTTAAGTTTATAATAATATTTTGTTAGGAATTCATTAGTATTAACTACATTACTCTGTATGTCTTGTAAATCGTCTATATTATGATAAATAATAATGTAAGATAGAATTTCCATGATGTTATTTAAAAGAGCTTTAATTTTGGAATTGTCTGGTGTATCTGGTTGGGAGTGTTTACTTCCTATAGCGTAATGGATTCCCGTATGTAAGTTTTTGGGTAGAATAATCATTTTTTCTTGAAAGAGTATTCCTGGTAAACTACTTAATCCTGTAGTTAAGGTTCTAATGTGTAAATTACTAACTTGTAACTTTTCGACGTTGTCGATGGCAACTTAAGAAACTTAAGGCTGCGTTGATCTGTTCGAACAATAAATTTCCGTACCAATAGATATGGTCGCCACTTCTGTATGGCAAAGACTATAGCTTTAAGCTTACGTTCATATATTGAGTCTTGACAGGCCGACTGAGAGAGCACTTGACTAAAATAAGCAATGAATCTATCTTCCCGCGTGAGAATTGCCCCAAGTCCACAGCCTGAAAATGTTTATGAGTTTGCAAAACATTTTATAGCACGGCCAGTATTCATTTTTTTTTTTTCATATTATACCATCCAGCAAATTCTGGGATGTTCTCACACTTCCGATATTTTACGGTAATTATTGATCTGTAACTCAAAACAAGAACATTACAAATGAAAGAGAACTTTTCCAAAAAATTCGAAGTAGATTTTCTTCCCTTACAAAGTCAAGCAGCTGAATGACACTTGGGCAAGTTCGAGCTGATATGACATGGCTTCCTCAAAAAAACAAAAAGGGAACCATTACTCTTGAATAAAGTAGGCCTATCCATTTGATTGCTCAAGTTATCAACATCTGATATGCAGAAGAAGATGGAGATTCACCTAAAAGAATTGATTTGAGAAAACACTAACAAATCATTGACTAATGAAGTCGGAAGCTCATAAATGCTTGTTACCAAAGTTTATCTTATCACCATATTAATCAATATGAAAACCAAGACCTCTACTTAGAGTCACACTTGAAAGCTTCCAAACAAATATTCAAGCTAAATTTTGAGTTTGGTAATATGTACCAAATAGTACAGACCAATAAGTAGTGTGATTGGGTTTTCATTTTGAGTGTCTAATTAGAAATGATATTTCTAAGCATTGAATCACTTATAAGGTGAGTTGGGTGTGGATTGTAATCTTCTATTGTTAATGAGAAACACATCAGTGTTATTTCATAATATTATATTTAAATAAATAATTGGAGGGTACTCACTCATCAATGCAGCTAAAATAGTCTAGAATTAGCATTAAATTAGTAGCAATTAAAATTAAATAATTTAATACTTTAGTGTGTATTTTGATGGAAGAAACTTAAAACATATTAAATTTAAAAGGAATTAACTTACCTTCAAGCAATTTTATCAATAATTAAAGAAAATTTTAAGTAATAGTTTTGGGAAAATGACAAATTAACCATCGTAGTTTGTGATCAATGACAAGTCAACAACTATCTTTTATTTTCTAACAAATTAACCACTGACGTATGAAAAAATGACAAAGCAAATATCGCTGTCACGTTTGTCGTTAACAAGTTGATCTGGTGCCACAGCAGTCCGTGGAAAGAAGGCTAAATTTGGCTTGGACGCCGCAGCATCTTGAGAGGCTGCAATTTTTTGGGACGCCGCTGCTGGGTCCGGCGGTTTATTATTGAAAAAAAAAATTTATAGCAAAATTGAGGGACTAAACACGTGATTTTGGAGCCGAGAAAGGGGGGTCATGGGATAAACCCGATGACAAGTGATAGATTTCTTAAAGAGCTTCAATTTGATACCTTCTACAGCCGATTCTGACACATGTAGCCAAAGTTATGGTCTTTTGAAGTTGAAGAGATAAAAAATCTAATAAAAACATTAGATTCGTAAAACATATACACCGTGACTAAATATTTTGTAGATTGAATTTCAAACATTATGAACAAATTGAATTGGAATTTAGCTTTAAAACTTATAAATTTATGAGATATCATTCCCATTTTCTTCCTCTTCTTATGGTTAGGGTTTCTGTTACGACTTCAATTATGCAAGATGGGGCCAGCGGAAGAGAGGCAGGAGAACCAGGAGAGCAGCTCAGGAGAACCAACCCTGTCCTTCTTCAACCAGCGGCCCAATGGTTCAGAGAACAGACTCACCAGGAAGAGGCAGACCGGCAGATCAGCCAGCGTGAGCTCCTGCGCGGGAAGCTGACGTGGAGGGAGCTGCGAATACCAGAAAATATAAAGGAGTAGAAGGAGAATGAGAGGCGGTGAAGAGTGTGAATTCAAATTCAGTTTTACTTTCCTGCATTTTTATCTTCTGTTAGAACTCTGCCGGAGGAAACTCTGGCGACATCGTTGGATAATTCCATTTCTGCGTTCTTCTCTGTTCTGCGTCCAAGTCTGTCCATAACAGTTTCCGATTGAGGTTTCTTTGGCTTCTCTATCAGCTTCATTGCCTCTCTGGTTTGCTTAATTTGCCTTTTTTCTTAGAGTGTCTGCTTAATGAATTATCGATCTTTCGATTTTTTTGGTTGCTCGTTGAGTTTTTGATTTAGTAATTGGTTCCGTTTTTTTTTTTCTTAATTTTTTTTAGGACTTCGTTAGTTGAGTTTTATGTTGATTTGGGATGTGTGAGCAACTAATTTTTCCGGTTTGGGTTTTTCGTGTTTGGAGTGTGTGAGGTTGTTTCAACAGATGTAGTCGGCTCTTGAATTTAGACAGCCTGATATAAAACGATGAACATTTTCTGAAATTTGCTTTAGGATTTGCTCTATGTTATCTCCTCTGTTGTTTAAAGCCTACCGGAACTATCTCCCTTTGATGCTGTATTTGAACGCAACGTTATGTTAAATTTGCCGATTTTATGATATTTGGTCAAACGTAGGGCGTGGCGATATGATGATGAACAATCGCAAGATTATAGAATTAGAGCAAGGATGGGATATCATGCAAAAGGGGATCACAAAGCTGAAAAACATCCTAGAGGGCTTGCCCGAGCCCCAGTTCAGTCCTGACGATTACATGACGCTCTATACGTAAACCCTTCTCTTAATTTTTTTAGTTTGCTTTTGTATGGTGTTATACAGATTTTAGTTATATGGAGTCAATTTTATTAAACTTATTGTTTCCGTAATGTTATCTGCAGAACGATCTATAACATGTGTACTCAAAAGCCTCCACA
>CM039468.1:969232-995618 GCA_022433065.1 Begonia loranthoides | reverse complement strand
TCTCATCAGGGATATAAACCATAAAAAGAACACTATTTACATGCTTAATGTAACCTCTATTGCCTACAAAACCAGAACGATTTATGGCTTCCATGGCTTGGCCGACCAACCGTGTGAATTCCTCGACATTTTGGAAGCTGAAATCAATGACTTGCTTGACAGAAGCAACATAATCCTTATTTTTTGCGTCTTCTACTGCCGTTGCATCGGCAGCTGCAAGGGCTTTATGAGATTTCATCAATGCCTCCATTGCTAAATTTACATTCTGAGTCTGCAAAAGAAAATAATTCAAATGATTTGGCTTCTTGAAAACAATAACCAAAACAAAAAAAAAAAAAAAGAAGCTTTGATTTCTAAAGAAATAAAAAATGAAGTTAATACTTAACAAAAAACCTGGTGGAAAAAGAGTGACATAAAGGGATGATGCCTAAAAACTTTAGCAGTGGAAGCTCATTTAGCTTCTGGGAATCTAGCTTTGTCCCCCTCAATAAATTTACATCAACACAAAGATTATTAAACCTTAGAAGAGACAGCTCATAACAACCAGTCTACTAAACTGCTAACAAAGCTATCTGAAGTTGATTCTCCACTAAGAAAGCTTTTTAAGTTTGTAAAACATTTTATAGCATGGCCAGTTTTCATTTTTTTCATATTATACCATACAGCAAACTCTGGGATTTTCTCACACTTCTGATAATTTATGGTAATTATTGATCTGCAACTCAAAACAAGGACATTACAGATAAAAGAGAACTTGTCCATAAAATTCGAAATAGATTTTCTTCATTTACAAAGTCAAGCAGCCGAATGATACTTTGGGCAAGTTCGAGCTGATATGACATGGCTTCCTGAAAAAAAGGAACCATTACTCTTGGATAAAGTAGGTCTATCCATTTGATTGCTCAAGTTATCAACATCTGATGCAGAAGATGGAGATTCACCTAAAAGAATTGATTTGAGAAAACAGTAACAAATCATTGACTAATGAAATCGGAAGCTCATAAATGATTGTTACCAAAGTTAATCATATTACCATGTTAATCAATATGAAAACCAAGACCTCTACTTAGAGTCACACTTGAAAGCTTCCAAACAAATATTCAAGCTAAATTTTGTTAGCCTAAGTGTATTAGGCGTAATTATATTTTGATGATGTTCAATATTAAGTGAGTTTATAAGTTGTTTATTTGTAAAATTTGAAATACGCATATATTTCGCTTAAATTGTAAATACCCTTAATGAGGGTATTATTATTGTCTAATGAGTTTGTCTAAGTCTATGCAGTGAGTAGATGGTATTGTGGGACTTAGAGAATTCAAGTTATGCGACTCGAAAATGAAGAACTCTACTCTGGACGTTTTCGGACGATAGGCGATTGAGATGAGGTTGAAGAATGTCGACTGAAATACCTCGGAGGTGTGCGTTCTGTGCTTTGTGGATGAAGCAACCATGACCAAATCTGGATTTGGTCTATCGGTTGATTCGCAGTCGAGACGCGGTCGAAGAGTGTCGACCGAAATACCCTAGTGAAGTGTCGTTCGAGTTTTTGGTCGAAGCGAGGACTCGAGGAATGCGTCCAAATCTCTCAAGCGCTGCAATCTGTGTGCTTTTCGGTCAAGTGCAGTCGAGCCCAGTCGAGGAAGGTTTGAATCTGTAAGACTTGGGAGACTTTGCGGACGAGGTGCAGTCGAAGCTTGGTCGAGTCTGGTCGATGAAGTTTTGAATCTGTAAAGATTTGGCAACTTTGCGGTCGAGTTGCGGTCGCAGGTTTTGATCGAGCCCAGCAACTGAACAAGCACATAGGTGAGTCTCAAAGGATTTTCGGACGAGACGCGGTCGAGGCTCTGAGACAGAAAATGCACAGTTTTGTGCAACAACTAGTTTTCAACTGTCGGATGATGTCGACCGAAAGATGATTGGGTCGACCAAGAGTAGAGGATTTTATATATACAAGGCACTCCGAGGATGGAGGCACCGAACCGATTTGTAGCGAAGCTTTGCCGAAATTCCTACTCGATATATTGCACACATTTGAGTTAAAAAAAAAACAACACTCCTAAGTCTATTGAGAGCACTTATCTTTGAGCGGTTGTTGTAAGCTATTGAGAGCTTATGATTTTTCGAGAGAAAATTATAATTGAGCGAAAAGGGTATCACCCTAAGAATCAGTTATTGTAACGGTTCGATTGACACCTGTGAATTTCAATCACCTGGAACGGTTGAAGTAACATCACTAATATCTCCATCATTGTGTGTAAGTCAGTCAAAAGGCGCTTCTCTGATCTTCGAGCTTGACCAGAATGGAATGTTCCGAGAGGGGAAGAGGAAACTGATCCTTTAGGAGAGCCTTTTACATCAAAAAATTTCATTGTTTTTATGGGAACAAGAAACTTTGGATGAACTCAAAATAGCTGCATTTGACACCTCAGATCCCAAATCTCTTTCCAATGCCTCTGTACCATACAAAGTTTGTTGATAGACCGTGTCACGGTCTTACTTTCAAGAGACTTAAGAGAGACCGTGCGGCAAACAACGAGTCAGCCTATGAGGTGTGCCAACGGCACCAATTGCCCACGACGTTAAAACGAGATTTGTGTCTAACGAGCGAGCAGTGAGCGAGCGAGATTAATCGAAAAGAGCGTCATTGAGCATAGTGAGCATAGTTTGTATGTAAAAAACTTTACCATTGATTGTCAGCAAATTACATTGGGTAGGGGGGTCTACGTGCAGTCATGCCTCTCCCCCTAAAGAGCATTCTGGACCATTCCCACCATGGCAAGAGTCAACATGCTATGGTGGTGAGGAGTCACTTGCCCAAAATAGAAATAAAAGAAATACAAAGGAACTTCCATAAATAGAAAGAAAATTACTCTAGCATGGGCGGCCATGGACAACACGTCTTGGACAAGCCCTGGATTCTAACACACTGCCTTGTTTCTAAGCTTCGATTTCTGATCTTTTCAAAACATTTGGACTTTATCCGTACCATCAATTTTATTCTTCTTCTGCATACTTTTCCCATGTGCTGTATTTGGCAAACTAGTCCTCCTACTTTCCCCTTCAATATACTGATGCTTATCAATGGAGTGGTTGTCATTTGCCTTAAACTTCTTAGAAGTGCCAATTCCACGTCATTTGCCTCCAACAAAGGGGTCATTAAATTTGATTTTGTTGCCTTCATTGATAACATTTTTGAAGGCCATGTTACCCAATTCCATTTTCATTCAACGATTGTATATTTTGGGAATCTAACTCGCGTTGTTCAACACCCGTTAGTTATTAATGTTTACATTAATCGAAAGTATCGCATCAACATTTATATTTAAGACCGGATAGAGCATAAAAAGATGTTCAATTGTAGTCCTGACCGTGTAGGATCGTGAGTATAAATATTATATAAACTATGTAATAGGTGAGTCATCCTCTTTTCAAGTATTAATTATCTTCTTGATTTTTAATTTTAAATTGTTGAATCTTTAATTAACTCTTGTTGTAAAACCAGCCAAAATAAACTTGTGGGGGACCAAGCCTAAGCAAACCAAGTCAGACCAAAACGAGTGAAGAAAAAACCATCACGAAAGGCTGGCAGTCAACCATGCAAAGCCACGAGTGCAACGCTCTTGGGTGGTCCAACAAGCGGCCAAAGGCAAAACATTGGCTTAAAGCCTAAAGTGCGAAATTTGGATGGCTCTCGAGTGGGTACATGATCAAGCAGGCACAAATGGAGCAGTCGGCTAGAGAAGAAACACAGAGAATGAGTTACACTTGAGTAGTTCAGTAATCCACTAAATCAAAATAAAAGTTCAATCGAGAAAGTGCACCACGATAAAACATAACTAGAAGCCACTAGAAAAATGATATTTTCAAAGCCCGTCTCTTCCAAAAATCCTTTTGTCTCGAACAATATATTTTCTTGGCGCGTTGAATTTTTTAGTTAGTTTTATCATCTTCACTAAATGCTAGTACATATAACGTGGTTCATAAAACAACAACCAACCAACATTTATGTCGAAGTGTCGTAAATGTTAGTGTTTTTTGACGTCATAAATGTTACATCATATTAAATTTCAATTGAATTTATATTTAAGAGCATGGAAAACGACGTCACAACTAACACTCAAAAAATGGCAAAAAATTTCAACTTTCGTGGGCGTTGAAATGGTCTTTGATTTTTTCTTGGGTGTAATTCATTCCTTCATCACAGGCAATTTCTTGGAATATAACCCTAAGAATAAACTGAAATAAGTTACGCGTAGTTGAATAGAAACAGTATTTCTTTCAAAATAGTGTACTGGATCATCTTATGTGATGTCTACATCTATTTCTATGTGATAATTAATTGATTATAATTGACTGAGATCGACCGATAACCAAAAAAAGAAAATACTATGTGAGACACCAAATTTACGTGAAAAAATTCTTTCAGAAAAAAAATCACGAGCAGAGGAATATAGGGGTGGCCAATTCGGGTTTCGGATCCGGTTCCGAACTGTCCGGAACCGAGTAGTCGGTTCTTGATTCCGAGAAGCTAGTACCAAACCCAGAACCGATAGGTACTGGACCCGAACCCGAAACCGAGATCGGTTTCGGTTCCTGGTCCGGTTCCTGTCGGTTCCCACAATAACTCACAAAGCAAATAGGCAGTCATCATTCATCAACAAAGCAAAACTGTTCCAATGATGCCTTCCAATCAGATTCATCACAAATCAAAAAATTTATTCTAAATATCAGAAATCAAACAAAATCGAACTCAATGGAGCAATGTATGTCTAGGACCTCTGTTCCAGATTTCGCAATAACCTTCATAAATTGCAGTCGCACAAAGGTCGTCGCAGCTTTGCAGTCGCCGTCGCCTTCACAAAGCAGTCACCGTCGCATTCACAACGCAGTCGCCGTCGATATCGATCCAAACACAGTCTCTGTCGTCGTCGTAGTCGCACAAAGGTCTCGCCCCTTCCCAAATCGCAGTCGCACAAAGGACTCGCCCCTTCGCAGTCTTAGTCGCAGTCTCGGGTGTCTACTTCGTCTCTCCAGATCTTGATTCCAAGTTCCACTTGGGTGCCGACTTCATCTCTGCAGATCGTAGATTCCAAGTTCCACTTTCCAGATCTCCTTCAGCTTCAATCCTTCTCGAGTCTTGCCTAGTCCTCAGTCTCGAGACTCCCTATCCCTATGTAATGTATTCGGTTCTCGAGTATTTCGGTTCTTCTCCCAAATACCCGAGAACTAGAACCGATAAGTTACCCAAGAACCAGAATCGATTTACCACCCATTTGTGGAATCGAGAACCAGAACCGGACCTGGAACCGACCTCGGTTCCGGGTCCGGTTCTCGGTTCCCGTCGGTTCCTGCCCACCCCTAGAGGAATAATCTACTATGAAGATCAAAATATAACTGCGAGTTTTGCGATTCTAGCTTACATCAATTTATAGAGAAAACAAAACACTAAATAAGATATACAATGCGGGCCCACTGGCTCGGACAAATAGAATTCGGATCACACCAAAATCTCACAATAATAGTTATGAATATAATAAAATATGATATAAATTATGAAATTCAATTCGATCCCAATTGTTCAAATTCGATGATTTATATTGAAGTGCATGGAAAAATGGGTTGGATTCACATTAAGAAGTAATATTTGAATCTAAACGATACAACTACTGAGATAAAAGGAAGCAGATTATGAACCCATAATAATGAAGTCTTCAGGCCCCGGAAAGATGACCAATGGAGACATCTGTTAGCTTGAGAGAGTGAGTTGCAGAAGATGAGTATGGTTAAAAGTGCTTCAGTAGAAAAAGAAATGATGATTATTGAATCTGAAGCTTCAAAGAACAAAATGATAGACAACCACCATAACTCAAGTTTAGACAGTTTGGTGGGGATGATCCAAAAGTTTCCCATTTTGGATCTGACTAATCCGAAACATCATGCGGCATTGAAATTACAGGAAGTTCACAAAAGCTTTCGAACACGACGAAAGTTAGCAGATTGTGCAGTTCTCGTCGAGCAGAGCTGGTATGGATTGAGTATATTTGTTGCAGTCGTTTTTTGAAACTCAAATATCACTTACGGCGTACGGCTACAAACTCAAATCCACCACAGCTGATTCATCCATTCCGGAATCATCTGCATTCCACGAATTACCCGCTATTGAACCTCCTTTGCCGTCAGCTACTACGCTATATCGGTGGATATGACGTCGGCCAATACGCGCTTTGCGTTGGGTATGCGTGGACTGGTGGTGGCTGCGATGGCGGATAACAGGGAACACAAGAAGGGATTGAAGGTGGGGGCGACAAGTAGGAAGGTGGGTAAGCATCGTAAATTGGTAGAGGCGGCGGCGACAATATCGGCTGAGGAAATTGCAGAGGCTTTGGAGGAGGAGGGTAAACATCTACATGATAAGGATGGTGCGGCCCATCGTACTTCTCCGGAGTGGGCTGCACGGTAGGAGTGGAGGGGTAGGAATAAGCCCCCGCCGCGCTCGGGGATACTCCGAAATTGATTCCGATTCTGTCGCCAAATTGGTAAGACAAATAGAGTGAACCGCCGCTGGTCTTCCCTGGTATAGTGACCTGGTAAGTGGCGTAGGTGAAGCCGTCGCTCGCGGACTGGAGAAGATCGGCTACCGGGACGGTGACTTGGCCGACGTCCCTGTCTCCGAGTACCCGCTCAGTGCGAAGGGAGAAGACGAGGTGCTGATGGGCGAGCTTGTTGATGGTGAACTTCATGATGCAGTTCCAGTGAGGATTTCTGCGTCCTTCTTTATCAACGACGGTCTTGAATTCCTGGGCCGACGGCACTTCGCCGGAGAGACAAACAACGACATACACTTTCATTCTGTTTATCAGGTTGACATCCGCGAGATCTTTGGCTGAAATAACGTTGACCGCCAGAGTTCTGAGTTCCATTGATGGAGGAAGAGAGAGATCTGTTGGACGAAGGGATTTGGGGAAGTGCCCAGCTCGCATTCCTACATGGATATTGGATCCGATTGCCATTCCCAATTTTCTATTCACTTATTACATTAAATTATGATTTATTATTTAAATAAGGATAATTAAAAATAAAATACTCAATTACGTAGTTAATAAAAATAAAATTAAATAATTTTAACTCACAAATAAAATATTAAAATATAATAAATAAATAAGACAAACATTACTATCATATTTTTAATAAAAATAATCTATTTACTTTAGAATTTTAGTTTTTTTAGCAATAGAACAACCTAAGAGTGAAGCACGACCCTAATATAAAGCATGACTTTAACCTCAAACATGACCAATATCTTAGTTGGTTTGTTTATAACTTATATCATATTATTTCTACTAATCGGTTTTCATGACTAGTTGATAAACGATAGATACAAAGTTGATATTAAAAATCATTTGATTTTTTATATCGAGAAGAGTATATTTCGATACATTGACTGATATGAGAATATAAGACATGTTTCTACTAAGAAAACTAAAATTTGTAGCAAAAGGCAAGTATCTACTGTGAAAATGACAATTTCCTCATTGAATACTTATCTTCTACTGAGAAAACACGTTTTCGTTGCAAAAAAATTAACTCTTGATTATAACTACTTCATGTATGGGTTTATTGAGGAAAAAAGACCTATCCTCTACAAAAAAAAATTAAATTTTTAATAAAAAAACGTGACAACGATATTTGACTCATTCATTTATTATAGTTCGATGTTTTGTTAACGAAAATTATTTAATGTTTATTTTGTCATTGACATTATAGTTTAGTGTTTTTCTTTGTTACTTACCCTTTACATAAATAAATATATACCCAGGTAAGTATTTTATTATTATCAACATTTGGATAAATAATAACATATATAAGTTTCATATGCGTAAAATTAAAGTACACATCTATCATTTTTTCTACCTATGTTTTTTTCAGAATAGATGAGGAAGAGACACTATCTTGTCGAACAAGACAATGATTTTTCTTCATTTTCCCTAAAACAAAAATCTTTTTTAGCAGGTCTGGTCAATCAGTTAGTCGAAAGGTGGAAGAATGGGGGCCAAAATAAAGCTTCTATCTTTGTGGAGCCCAATTTCCAAATATTTGAACTTTCTATTGTGACTTCTTTCAAAGCAATTATGGAATCATTGAATTGTATAAGGTGACTTCTTTCCAAATATTGAAAAAGTTCATTGCTATTGCTTATGCTGTTTTCTTAGAGAATTCTTCGACGAATGACCTACAATAACTTAAAGCCTGAGGAAAGAACGCAGTTCAATGACTAAAGTGAGAATTCTCCAATTTTGGATTGCCTTGATCTTATCAACATCTATGCGTCATTGCTCAATGATGTGACAAAGAAATTCAATAATTTTTTTTTTTTGAGTGAATAAACATTTTTTTTTCTTCACGTAGAGTTAATTTTCTTTTAGTTTCTAAAAAACTAGACAAATATAAACTCTATATTCTTCCAAAGTTTTATTGTAGACCACGATGTCATCAAGATATACTGCCACAAAATCGTCAAGATATTTATGGAATACTTAATTCATGAGAGTGAAAAATGTTGCAGAAGCATTCATCAATTTGAATGGCATCACCGAAAATTCAAAAGCTCCATCTTTAGTCGTACAAATTGTCTTTAGTTCATTACTCTCAGCAATTCTGACTTAATAATAACTTAACCGCAAATTAAGTTTTGTGAAATATTTCACCTTATGCGACTGATGGAAGAGATCTTCGGTGCGGATGATTGGTCGACTCAACCATGAATTTTTTGCTCTGTGTTATCTCCTCGTTTGTTTAATGTGGACCGGAACTATCTCACTTTGATGCTGTATTTGAATGTTTAATTTGTCGATTTTATGATATTTGGTGAAATGACGATGAACGATTGCAAGACTATAGAGTTAGAGCAAGGGTGGGATATGATGCAAAAGGGGATCACAAAGCTGAAAAAGCAATTTTATTAAAGTTTAGGACAACTTTAATTCAAGTTATTTTTAGTCACACTCAACTTTTGGACTTAACTTCGAATTTGGGGGAGTTTAGTGCTAAAGACCCCAAACGCTAAAAGAGGAACAGAGGGACCGACAGAGATGAAGCCGAAGATCTTTGGTTTTTCACTTGTTTTCGTCAATGCTGTTTGTTTGAGCTCTTAAGCTTCGATATCCATCCGATTATCTTCCTCTTCTTATGGTTAGGGTTTCCGATTGAGGTTTCTTTGGTTTCTCTTCCAGCTTCATTTCCTCTCTGGTTTGATTAATTTGCCTTTTTCCTAGTGTATCTGCTTTATTAATTCTCCATCTTTCGATTTCTTTTTCTTGGTCGTTGAGTTTTTTTGATTTAGTAACTGGTTCCGTTTTTTTATTTTTTGAGGACTTGGTTAGTTGAGGAGTTTTATGTTGATTTGGGATTTGTTAGCAACTAATTTTGAGTGTTTGGGTTTTTCGTGTTTGGAGTGGGTGAGGTTGTTTCTACAGATGTAGTCGGCTCTTGAATTTAGACAGCCTGATATAAAACGATGAAAATTTTCTGAAATTTGCTTTAGGATTTGCTCTATGTTATCTCCTCTTTTGTTTAATGTCTACTGCAACTATCTCCCTTTGATGCTGTATTTGAATGTTTAATTTGCAGATTTTATGATATTTGGTGATACGACAATGAACGATAGAAATACTATAGACTTGGAGCAAGGATGGGATATCATGCAAAAGGGGATCACAAAGCTGAAAGAGGGCTTGCCCGAGCCTCAGTTCAGTTCTGACGATTGCATGACGCACTATACGTAAACCCTTCTCTTAATTTTTTTAGTTTCCTTTTGTATGTTGTTATCCAGATTTTAGTTATATGGAGTCATTTTTATTAAACTTATGGTTTCCGTAATGTTATCTGCAGAACGATCTATAACATGTGTACTCAAAAGCCTCCACATGATTACTCCCAGCAACTCTATGACAAATACCGGGAGTCTTTTGAGGAGTACATCACTTCAACGGTGAGAAGTGGTTTAGAAGTATTTCTGGTGGCTTGAATTTTTTCATCTATTTCATGAATTGATGTCAAATAATATTTAGCATGGAAGGGACATTAACAAGTACTTGTCCTTAATATATAGGTTGTTTATTATAGTTATGTCGTTTGAGTGTTATTACTTGGGGGGGCCACTTATTGCACGTTGATACAACACATTAGACATTATTTCAATCCTTTCCCTGGGGAAAATTAGAGGAAAGAAATGAATCAAATATTTGCATACTCTTCTTAATGATTTGGTTGTTTGTTGTCCTATTCAGGTATTGCCATCTTTGATTGAGAAACATGACGAATTTATGTTGAGAGAGTTTGTAAAGAGGTGGTCTAATCATAAAGAGATGGTTAAATGGTTTTCCTATTTCTTTCGTTATCTTGATCGATACTTTATTGCTCGGAGGTCACTTCCACCACTTAAAGAAGTTGGATTAGCTTGCTTTCGTGAATTGGTATGTCATGATCTTATTTTTCTAAAGTTATTTTGCATAATCATCTCATTTGCATCCTTACTTCGCATGCCATCTTAAATCGCTTTTCTGCCTGTTACTTTGAATTCTGATACTCAGTGTCTGACAATATAACTTGGGCATCGATCTTGCTTCCAGGTTTATATGGAGTTAAATTGGGAAGTAACAGATGCAGTTATTTCACTGGTAAAGTTTCTTCTTTCGTTATCAGATATACTTGGCTGATGAAGGATCAACATTAGTAAAATTGTTAATTTTTTCAAAACAGATTGATCAAGAACGTGAGGGAGAGCAGATTGATCGCGCTCTATTGAAGAATGTTGTGGATATATTTGTTTAGATGGGAATGGGGCAGATGGATTGTTATGAAAACGACTTTGAAGCACCCATGCTGAAAGATACTGCTGCTTATTACTCTAGGAAAGCCTCGATTTGGATCCTTGAAGATTCCTGTCCTGATTATAAGCTAAAAGTAATCATATTAGAACTTTCTTTTTTGTTTGCATAAAGTTGGTTTTTGACCTATCTTGTTGCAATTTCTAGGCAGAGGAGTGCTTGAAACGAGAGAAAGATAGAGTTTCACATTATTTGCACCCTAGCAGCGAGCCAAAGTTGTTGGAGGTTTGTATACTTTTCTGTTCTATTAGTCCACTGCTACTTCTTATCTAAAACAACTACATTCTGCAATATTTATAGTAATCATTTTCCAACTACACAATCTTTACTACCATCAGTATCGTTTATTTGCTGGTCATTGTTGTTGTTTTAAGTTGTCAACGTTTTTGTCTGTCCTTTATTTAGAAAGTTCAACATGAGCTGTTGTCCGTGTATGCTACCCAACTACTTGAAAAGGAGCATTTGGAAGGTCATGCATTACAAAGGGAGGAGAAGAGGTACCTGCTTTAAAAAGATAGTATTAATTTCATTGACAATCTAAAAGACTAAAACAAAGTACGACAGCTTTACAATCGAGGTTGACTTGTTTTCCCATGATAGGCTCTTTTCAAAAATACCACGAGGCTTAGATCCAATTTCCAGCATATTTAAGCTGGTTAATAGTTTCATCTTATTCTTTGTTGTCCTTATTTTCAGTTGAAATTGAGAGATATTCAGAGTTTAATTACTTTTTCACTGGGGATGTTTTTGAAAGTAAAATCAATGGAGTCTATTTTTGCTATAAGTGTTTGAGTATAAATCAATGTTTGGAAAGTTGCCTAATTCTTGGCTCTCGAAGCTCCGTGCTCTTTCATTAAAACGGTAAATGAGTTTTTAAAGGTTTTGTAAATCTATGCATAGATCGTTAATGCATCATGTTATTGAAAACGAAAGGTAATATCAGTTTTTTCATGCATTGCATGTAATATGATTTTCTTACTAAATTAGTCATTTACCCCAAATGACCGCTTTCTTTCTAAGTAAAAATCGAGGTGGTCAAGAATAATAGCGGAAGGGAAGACCAGCGAAATCTTCTGTTTTTTCAAGTGTTTGTATCCTTGGTGAGAACTATTAGTTTGGGATTTGATATTTTAAAAACTTTGTTGGGTGTTTAGTATTTTATTTATGCACAACACTTCTTGGATCTAATTGTATGTGGCACTTTCTTGGTTTTTTGTGATTGCTATGTGGTCTATGGTCCATCTCGTGTGGGCTATAGCTCAATATATGTTTTAAGTCTTTTGCTGTAAACTGAGTCTTGGGCTGTGCAATCGAGTCTTCTTGAAGGATTGGGTCGTTCGATTTCTGTCTAGGCTCACTTACATGTTGTGACATTGCTTGTTTATGTTAGTATTTCTATTATCTTTTAGAGTTCTATGGTGAGATTGGTTTTTTATTAACTTTCCCTTTTCAGTTAGTGTACACTGTTATTTTACCATTCACACAGCTTATTTAGAAAAATTCACAATTTAGTTATAATTAGTTAGATGAGTTAGAAACTAGGTTAAACACCTTATTAGCACTTGTTAGATTTAACAAATAAATTGATAACGAGATTTTAATTGTTGATAGATGAAAGGTAAAGATTCAATTTGTCAAAAAAAGTAGTTTATTGTGAATGATGGATATACGCCTATAGAGGGAGAGAGGGGGAGAAGGTGAATATAGTGTCTTAATAATTTTCGTGCGATAATTGAATTAATATCCCTAAGTGATTTATCACAAATAAATCATACAATTAAAAGCATAAATTACAGAGTAAGGGATAAAGAAAGTGCACGAGATTTGTTTATGCAGTTTGACAAACATGCCGATGTTCGCGCTCCAAGTTGCCACTTGGAGATCTACTAATCAATTGGCTTACGAGTGCCAATTAAGCCGTTTACAATTTGACTATTACCGGGGTGTCACTCTTGACTAATTCGAAGGTCGTCAATCTTTAACTATTACGGGCCGTCACCTTAAATTTGACTATTACAAGGCGTTACTCTATGATTGAACTTACGGGCGTTCAATCGAGCATATGTCTGTTGCGGGGCGTCACCCTTTGATTGAACTTCGGGTGTTCAATCAAGCCGTTAACTGTTTCGGAGTGTCATCCTAAATTGACGAATTCATAGAGAGTCACCCTTTATAATAACGTACAAGTGTTTAAGAAATATAAAGCACTATAAAAACTATTTTGAACTCTTCCAAATTGAATTTTCAAGTTTGGGATTAGGGAGAGTTGGATTACAATGCTCACGGTGATGTTTGGAATCGAGTATAAATTTTGGTAGGGCTTCGCCTCAGTTACGCATTGTTTTTTACGTTGAGCTTTGGAGTGTCTTCAATATATAGACACTGCTCAAGCGGTCGACTTTATTCCCTAAACGGTCGACCCTTTTACTAGTCGTTGGAGTTCTGCCCGTTGGGAAGGAGGAGTTTTCAGTTGATGCGGTCGACCTTTTTAACAAACCGGTTGATCATTTCCTTCTTTGTAGAAATTTTCAGCAAGCTATTTTTTTGCTACTGAACATTAGGTCGACCGTTTCTAACTGGATAGCATTTTGATCACAATCTGTCTATTTTGAGGTCGACCGTTTCCTTTGTGCAGTCCAGTTTGGGGTCGACCTTTGCATTGTTTTGTCGCCTTTTTCGCCTGTTTTCACATTATTGATTTCTGTAAGTCCCAATATCATACATATTCACTATATAGACTAAAATAAACATGTTAGATAACATAAATACCAATTTTAAATGTATTTCTAATAAAGAATAATAACATATTTAATAATTTAAATAAATGCGTAATAAACAACTTAATAATAGTCATCATCAAAACAAATAACCTAATGTCTATTAGGCGAACAATCTCCTCATTTTTTATGATGATAAAACATATTAAGTTGTTTAATTATTTATCATAAGCATGTGCATATAGTATTGCATAATTTAATTTCTCCTCGTTAATTTATGCAATATATCTGACTTTTAATCACACGCAAACATGTTATACAAATAACAAACTCCCCTTTAATAGCATATATAAGTTTTCTCTTCCCATTCACAAACATATATATAAACAACTTATATATCTCTCTCTCCCTTTTTGTCATAATAAAAAAAAAATCTTAGGAGAGGGGAGTCTAAACGATCAAAGTTATCGAAACAAAAATTATATCAAACAAATCATTCCTATACAAAATTATTCTCCCTTTAAAAAAATTCTCCCCGTTTTTCAAAGAATCTATTCATAAAGAATTATTCTGCTGCTAAAATGTTTTAACGATTATTTCTCAATCCGATAAATTGGAAAAGGATTTTAAATAAATGATTTAACACTCAGTTTTAAAAGAAACTCTGATTTTATAAAAAGAAAAGCTTTAAATTTTATGACATTTTAAAAGAAAATAAAAATTGGGATGTTAAAATTTGGACTATAGCGTTCAGCTCCTTGCCCTTTGGCTTCTTGTACTCGGCAATCTCAAAATCTCGATGCAACAATCTATGCACCGCTAGCCCTTCTCCTCGGCTGAAGAAATGTGGATCCTGAGACACGTGATAATATTGATCGCTTGGCCCCTCCAGTACACATCCAAACATTATATTCGGATCGTTGGGAGTCAACCTCAACTCCCGTCCAAACATAGACGTTCGCGCCTCTAATGGTTGGGTGAACAGTTCCAAATTTGCATAAAAGAGTCTGACAATCCTATCGCAGTAACTACCCCCCATCTGCCACAAACCATCTAATCTAGCATCCTCAACCAATTGTTGAATTCTCATTCCAGCCAAGGATTCCAACTCTACTCGTTTAGAAACAATAATTGAACGGTGTTTTATATCATTTTCATATCGTTCTTTGGTGTACGCTGTCTTGAATAGTTGGGACTGGAAACTCGCTGTAACAGGTTGGAACGGAACCACTGAGCCTCTGGCTAGTCGTTGTTCAGGCTTGGGTTGAGGTTGAAATTGAGTTTGTGCAACGGTTTCTCCAGCCTTCACGGTTTCTCTGTGTTGCACCACCACGGTTTGGACAGCTTGCACAGCCGTGGTTTGAACAAAAAGGACCTCAACGGGTGCTCCTTCTTGCACCGTTGCTGGACCGGTAGACTCCGTGGTTTCAACCTTTGGTATCGATTGCGATGAACCACTCTTTCGCTTGAGTGTCATTTTCTTTGCTCGAGAATACATTGGTATAGAAGGTCTGAGCTTGTTGTTCACCGAGTTGAGGTTTTCGTTGTTTGTTGGCGGTGAAAATGCCGGAGCCCTCGATCGAATATTATGTGTAACGACAGAGGATCAAAGACCATGACACGACAAACCGCTGCGGTTTAGGATGACGCCATAGCAGTTCCTAGATGAATCGCCGCAGTTCATCACAATTGTTCGCTAACTTTTTAAAAACTATGGAGCCGCCACGGTTTGTATACAAACCGCCGTGACGCCACATCATTACGTTTAATGACAAACGTGATAGCGATATTGGCTTTGCATTTTTTCCTAGTTCAATGGTTAATTTATTAACGAAAAAATGACAATGGTTGGTTTGTCACAAATAATAAAAGAATGATGGTTAATTTGACATTTTCCCCAGAAAATATAATCAAAATCAAAACAAGAACATTACTTGCAAGAGTAATGTGGAGTAATAATGTATATAAACCAGAGAAGCGTGACGCGGTTATCTTGTTGAACATGACAATGATTTTTCTTCATTCTCCCTAAAAAAAAAAGGATAATTATTATTTAACATCCTAAAGTTTGGGGTCTTTTTTAACTCACACCCTCAAGTTTAATTTCGTTTGGGAAATTAACACCACAAACCCTCTAGTTCGAGATCAATAACAAGTCAAACCCTTGAGAATTTTTTTTAACAACTAAAACCTTAAACTATGAAAAATTAACACCGTCAACCTCGCAGTCAATTTTTCCGTCCAAATCCGTCAAACTTAACTCCTTAGTTAACTTGAAAAATTTTTCCCTCAATCTCGATCTCGTTCGTCGGCGCTAATCTTTAAAATCGATGTAAGTTCTTCCATAAAAATGAATTTCAGAGTCAAAGATTCAAAAATTTCGAACTTTCTGACTGTAAAATGACGATTTTTGAAGAAGAGCCATTCGTTTTAGGTTAAAATACGATTTTTAACATATAATGGACGTCCGTCGTAGGTTAAAGGATGCATTTTTATCTAAATGGACGTCCATCCAGCCATATTACATTTAATATTAATAAAAAAATTCAAATTACTGTTTTAACCCTATAAAGAAAATGGCAGTAATATTTTTTAGGGACAAAAGGGTAATTGGACAGACAACTATACCCAACTTGTCTGTTCAATTACCCTTTTGTCCTTAAAAAATATTACTGACATTTTCTTTATAGGGTTAAAACAGTTAATTGATTTTTTTTATTAATATTAAATGTAATATGGCTGGATGGACGTACATTTAGGTAAAAATGCATCTTCTAAACTACGACGGACGTCCATCAGCATATAACGGACGTCCATCAGCGTATAACGGACGTCCGTTATATGTTAAAAATCGTATTTTAACCTAAAACGAACGACTTTCCTTAAAAAATCGTCGTTTTACAGTCAGAAAATTCGAAATTTTTGATCTTCGACTCTGAAATTTATTTTTATTCAAGAACTTACATTGATTTTAAAGATTAGTGCCGACGAACGAGATCGAGATTGAGGGAAAAAATTTTTCAAATTAGCTAAGGAGTTAAGTTTGACAGATTTGGACGAAAAAAGTTGATTGCGAGGTTGACGGTGTTAATTTTTCATAGTTCAAAATTTTAGTTGTTAACAAAAATTCTGAGTTTGACTTGTCATTGATGTCGAACTAAAAGGCATGCGGTGTTAATTTCCACACTATGAAGTAATACCGTCATCGTCTAACACCCCTCAGTTGAAATAGTCATCGGAGGGATGCCTGAGCTGGATAATCTACTTTCTGGTTCTCTTCCTTGCCTCTCTGCCTACACTCAAAGAGATTTACCTTTTTAATAATAAACTATATGGGTCTGTTCCTCCGTCAATCGCCCATTGTTCTGTTCTTCAAACTCTGGATTTAAGCAATAATTCACTCACCGGAATAATACCTCCGGCTATTGCAAACTCTACAAGACTATACAGACTGAATCTTGGCAGGACTTTTTGAACATGTTCTTCAGGGACAAGTACAAGCCTATTCCTCCAATCTACAACCTAGTTTTGGCAATGCTTTGGCGTCACCCAGAAAACGTGGAACTTGACAAAGTGAAAGTAGTTCATTACTGTGCGGCAGTAAGTGCTAACAAAGAAATCTCATCTTTTACTTTAAAATTAATAATTAAAAAAAACTCATAAAAACCTTCCAAAGGAAGCAATCGCGGATCTGTATTTGTAGGGATCAAAGCCATGGAGGTACACTGGTGAAGAGGAGAACATGGATAGAGAAGACATTACAATGCTGGTGAAGAAATGGTGGGATATTTACGACGACGAGTTGTTGGATTTCAAGAACAATGATATTTCGGCTGCCATCGAGAAAGCAAAACTTGGCCCATTCCTCACTGCATTCTCCCAGCCTGGAATTGTGAATCAGCTCAAGGCACCATCTGCTGCATTATACGTAAATACAGAGTGTGATTGTAATAAATAAAGCTGGTTACTTTATGGGTCATGGGTTGTAACAGCAGGTTTTTTTACGAATCTAACTCTGCCCACTGAGCTTTTGCAAAAATTATCAATGTTGGCAAGTACCCACTTCGAACTTCATAAGCAACAGATCTTTCAATCTATATTGTGGATTGGCTTGTCGTAGGTAGCCATAGCAGCTTCCTTCAATGCCTCACTCATTGTGGGATGTGCGTGGCACACCCGGGCAATGTCTTCGCTTGATGCATCCTACTGCAATGCTATGGCAGCCTCGTGGATGAGCTCCCCTGCATTGGGTGCCATTATATGCACTCCTACGATCTTGTCCTAGATGATAACAGGAGTTCGCATGGAAGAAAGAAACTCACCATTACTATTGCTTATGCTGTTATCCATTTCTTCTGCTTTGACATCTTCAGTAATATTCGTTTCTCTAGTAGAATTACTAACTCTGCTTACTTGAGTTCAAATTAATAACAAAAATTTGTGCATTCTATTTTTCGACTTTGGACATCAGCTACAGTGTTAGATTGACCCCACTTGTGTTCAAAATAAAAGTTAAAACTTCAAAATAAGTTCACGTCAATGCGTCTGCTTGACAGTAAACTTAGGCTAGTCAAATAAATGACAAATTACGTTATTGTCAGTGTTTACTCTAAATTTGGTTCCAAACAGATATTGTCTCCTCAAACAAAGACCGTGTACCATGACTAACATTTCTTTTCTGAGACTATGTATTTCCTTTCAGCTTCCTTCAACTTGCTGCTTTCATATACGTCCTTATAGAGCAAAGGCGGATGGATCATTCTCCACTTCAAAGGGTATAATAACGTTCGTATATTCATATATGTTTTGAAGATTGGCTCTTACTAGATGTTCACATTTTTAGAATCTTTGTTTTTGGGTTGTGATTTACACAACTTGAGGTAAGTGATTTATTTATTATATTCGACGGTGCATATATTGTTTTATAAAAATTATCTTGAGACGTGTTCTTATATTTTCATTTCGTGACATATCTTTTAGTTACATTGATTTTTATGCTATATGTATGTTTTGACTACCCTATTTTATTCGAGCATGTGTATCACTTGTTTTGAACTATTGAACAATTCAATTATGTAAATTGAGTTTGATCGATCTGGGTGAAGATTATTGTTTAGTACGCGTATTTGATCATCAGAAGATATATTTGTATTTTATAAAATAAAATAATAAAAAATCTAAATGTGACGTGTCCGTAAGTGCAAAACCTTAGTTCAGACCAAGATTGTTTTGGTTGTTTCGGTCACCTAATATTGTTTTTTTCCTTTTATGTTATGTGCATTATATGCTTGGAATAAGTGAATAACTCATTGGTGACTTATTTGGTGTATAGTGGGTCATTTTGACATTTTGTATACTTGTGTTTTATTTTTAGTTATAAGATTTGATAGTTTAATTGATTCATCTTATCGATGTCCCTTCCATGGCGATGTCAGGGAAATTACCATGAGCTGACGCATGATCAATCGGCATTTCTCGTTTATTTAACTATTTTTCTTCCGCTTCTTATCGTTTGGGTTTCCGATTGAGCTTACTTTGGCTTCTCTACCAGCTTCATTGCCTCTCTGGTTTGCTTACTTTGCCTTTTTCTTACTGTATCTGCTTAATTAATTCTCCATCTTTCGATTTTTTTTTCTTGGTCGTTGAGTTTTTTGATTTAGTATTTGGTTCCATGTTCTTTTTCCTTAATTTTTTTGAGGACTTTGTTAGTTGAGGATTTTTATGTTGATTTGGGATTTGTAAGCAACTAATTTTGCCTGTTTGGGTATTTTCGTGTTTGGAGTGTGTGAGGTTGTTTCTACAGAGGTAGTCGGCTCTTGAATTTAGACAGCCTGATATAAAACGGTGAAAATTTTCTGAAATTTGCTCTATGTTATCCCCTCGTTTGTTTAATGTCTACCGGAACTATCTCCCTTTGATGCTGTATTTGAATGTTTAATTTGCAGATTTTATGATATTTGGTCAAACGTAGAGTGTGGTGATATGACGATGAACGATCGCAATACTATAGACTTAGAGCAAGGATGGGATATCGTGCAAAAGGGGATCACAAAGCTGGAAAACATCCTAGAGGGCTTGCCCGAGCCTCAGTTCAGTTCTGAGGATTACATGACGCTCTATGAGTAAACCCTTCTCTTAATTTTTTTAGTTCGCTTTTGTATGTTGTTAGCCAGATTTCAGTTGACTTGGATGGAGTTAATTTGATTAAACTTATGGTTTCCGTAATGTTATCTGCAGAGCGATCTTTAATATGTGTAGGCCTCCACATGATTACTCCCAGCAGCTCTATGACAAATACCGGGAGTCTTTTGAGGAGTACATCACTTCAACGGTGAGAAGTGGTTTAGAAGTATTGCTGGTGGCTTGAGTTTTTTCACCTTTTTCATGAATTAACGTCAAATAATATTTAGCATGGAAGGGACATGTTAAGAAATGCCTCTTTCTATTTTCTCTACCCTTTACATTGTATTTCTCCTATTTATTAATGCCCAATTCCACAAACAGTTATTAGTAACTACTTAGTAACTATACAAGTGTATTATATCTATTCCTTCTTTCTCCTGGCATACGTAAACCTCACGGGAGGTTTATCAGGACATCAACCATTGAACTACTTATCCTTAATGTATAGGTTGTTTATTATAGTTATTTGTCTGTCTTTTGAGTGTTATTGCTTGGGGGGCCACTTATTGATTGCACGTTGATACAACACATTAGACTTTATTTCAATCCTTTCCCCAGGGAACATTAGAGGAAAGGTAGTAATAATTTCCTTTGTGTTGGACATGAATTGTTGTATTCATGTTTCCATTATTTAGTGAAAAAGAATACAATGAATTACAGATGAGTTCATGAGCCAAAAAAATTATTTTTTTTCTTTTGGTTAATAACTGTCAAATCCTTTTTTGATTTTATGTTATGGTTAATTGAATGCTAGAACTGCTGAAGGAAATGAATCAAATATTTGCATACTCATCTTAATGATTTGTTTATTTGTTGTTCTATTCAGGTATTGCCATCTTTGAGAGAGAAACATGGCGAATTTATGTTGAGAGAGCTTGTAAAGAGGTGGTCTAGTCATAAAGTAATGGTTAGTTGGCTTTTGCGTTTCTTTTATTATCTTGAACGATACTTTATTGCTCGGAAGTCACTTCCACCACTTAATGACGTTGGATTAGCTTGCTTCCGTTACCTGGTATGTCATGATCTTATTTTTCTAATGTTATTCTGCATAATCATCTCATTGCATCTTTACTTCACATGCTATGTTATATCTCTTTTTTGCTTGTTATTTTTAATTCTAATATTCAGTGTCTAACAGTATAACCTGGGCATCGATCTTGCTTCCAGGTTTATAAGGAGTTAAATTGTAAAGTAAGAGATGTAGTTATTGCACTGGTAAAGTTTCTTTTTTCGTTGTCAGATATACTTGGCTGATGAAGGATCAACATTAGTAAAATTGTTAATTTTTTCAAAACAGATTGATCAAGAACGCGAAGGAGAGCAGATTGATCGCACTCTATTGAAGAATGTTGTGGATATATTTGTTGAGATGGGAATGGGGCAGATGGATTGTTATGAAAACGACTTTGAAGTGCCCATGCTGGAAGATACTGCTACTTATTACTCTAGGAAAGCTTCGAATTGGATCCTTGAATATTCCTGTCCTGATTATAAGCTAAAAGTAGTCATATTAGAGCTTTCTTTTTTGTTGCGTAAAGTTGATTTTTGACTTATCTTGTTGCAATTTCTAGGCAGAGGAGTGTTTGAAGCAAGAGAAAGATAGAGTTTCACATTATTTGCACTCTAGCAGCGAGCCAAAGTTGTTGGAGGTTTGTATACTTTTCTGCTCTATTAGTCCACTGCTACTTCTAATCTAAAACAACTATATTTTGCAATATTTACAGTAATAATTTTCCAACTAGAAAATCTTTACTACCATCAGTATCGTTTATTTGCTGGTCATTGTTATTGTTTTAAGTTGTTATGGTTTTTGTCTGTCCTTTATTTAGAAAGTTCAACATGAGCTGTTGTCCGTGTATGCTATCCAACTACTTGAAAAGGAGCATTCGGAAGGTCATGCATTGCAAAGGGAGGAGAAGAGGTACCTGTTTTAAAAAGATGGTATTAATTTCATTGACAATCTAAAAGACTACAACAAAGTATGACAGCTTTACGATGAAGGTTGACTTGTTTTCCCATGATTAGATAGGTTGAAGATCTATCAAGAATGTTTAGACTCTTTTCAAAAATACCACGAGGGTTAGATCCAGTTTCCAGCATATTTGAGCTGGTTAATAGTTTCATTTTATGCTTTGTTGTCCTTATTTTCAGTTGTAATTGAGAGATGTTCTTTGAGTTTAGTTACTTTTTCACTTGGGCTGTATTTGAAAGTAAAATCAATGGAGTCTATTTTTGCTATAGTTGTTTATGTATGCGTCAATGTTTTGAAAATTACCTAATTATTAACTCACAGAGTTCTTTCATTAAAACGGTAAAGGGGTTTTTAAAGATTTTTTAAATCCATGTATAGATCGTTAATGCATCATGGTATTGGAAACCAAAGGTAAAATCATTTTTCTCATGTATTGCATGTAATATAACTTTCTTACTGAGTTAGCTACTCACTTCAAACGACCTCCTCCTTTCCAGGTAAATCGAGACTGTCAAGAATAGTAACTAAAGGGAAGACCATTTAATCTTCTGTTTTGGATTTCCACGTGTTTGTATCCTTGGCGAGGACTATTATTTGGGACTGATGTTTTAAAAACCTCGCTGGGTATTTGGTATTTTATTGCTGCACAACTCCTTGGATCTAATTGTATGTTGGGATTTCTTGTTTTTTTGTGATTGCAATATGGTTTATGGTTTATCTCTTGTGGGCTATAGCTCAATGTAGGGGTGTTCACGGTTCGGTTCGGTTCGGTTTTGATGTGAAATCAAACCAAACTAGTCGGTTTCGGTTTTAAAATTACAAAACCGGAATCGGTTTTAGAAAAATCATAACCGAGTCGGTTTCGGTTTTAAATCTTGGTTCCGGTTTCGGTTTTTTCTTTATTAATTTTTTTTCAAATATTATAATAAAAATTGTATAAAAATTATAAAAACATAATTAATAACAATAAAATTATTCTTCCTCTTCTCTTTTCAAAACAAAATTTTGTCCAAAAAATAGTTATTAGGTTTTTTGGAACTAAAATCACTTCAGAGACTGAGGCACGAATGACCGAATATGGAACTTCAAAAAAAAAAAACTATAAATGTATTTATACGGTTCGGTTTCGGTTTTGAAAAACTAAAACCGGTAACCGAACCAAAACACTCGGTTCTTACAAAAGAGAACCTTATTCTGTTTTTTTAATAGAAAAAACCTTATTCGGTTTCAATTTTTTGATCGGTTTCGGTTCGGTTTGTCGGTTCGGTTCGGTTTTGAACACCCATAGCTCAATGTATGTTTAAGTCTTTTGCTGTAAATCGAGTTTTGGGCTAGACAATCGGGTTCTCTTGGGGAATCGAGTCGTTCGACCCAACGTTTTTGTTTAAGCTTACTTACATGTTGTGACATTTCTTGTTTATTTTAGTATTTCTATTATCTTTGAGAGTTCTATGGTGATATACGTTTGTTATTAGTTTTTCCCTTTTTAGTTAGTGTACAAAACAGAGGCAGATTCGCCATTTGCAAGGAGAGCAAGCTTACTTCTTTTCTGCGGCTGGGTGTTGGATATGTCTTGGAGAAGAGAAGCGGGCCTTCATGAAGTTTGAGGGTGAGCGGATGTGGCATATGATTATCGAAGTAGACACAAAGAGAGAAGTAAGTTTCTTTCTTTCTTTAATTTAATTATATTTTTACGACAAATATTAGTTGCTAATGAGTTAAACTTTATGATTCATTAAAAAAAATAATTTAGAGAGTCACTTGTGAAGCAGTACTAAATGGAGGTCTATCCTTAAAGAAATAATTCACAAGCGAAACAAATCTTCTTCTTTGAATACATAGTCTCAATCTACCTTTAGGTATGAAAATTAGTTATCATCGGAATTGAGGTTTGATTTGGGAGATTTTTATGTAAAAATAAAAATGGTTCAATAGTAATTTAATAACTTGAATGTTTATGAGGTGAATAATCAGATTTTTAGTTAAATGCATTATTCAGATTGTTTTATAAATGTCTATCGTTACTTCATAATGCAATTAATAAAATAATGTTACAAAATGAGAAACGTAGAGAGGAGTTATTAAATAGCAATTAAAAGAAAGAAAGAGAAGAGCACAAGTCTATGGCAACGATGGAGAAGAGTCTTCTTTACCCATCCTCGATCACAGCAAGCTTAATTTTGGCCATCATGTTGTGGCCAGGACTTGAGATGATGCCGGTTTGTGCATTTGCCCAACAAGAGTCAAATGTCAACCCCGAAGCATACATGGAAGAATGCATTATGAAATTGACTCCAAATTGCTCAACAAAATTTTTGGTCAATATTTTGGAGGACTATGAAACGGAGATCATCTCCGAGTACTGTTGTGAAAAGCTCATTGCAATGGGCATAGATTGCAATGAAGCACTGATGAGTAACATTATGGAAACCGTCACCGAATATGGGTTCAACCACACTGGTATTCGAGATAGAAGTGTCCAAACATGGAATAGGTGCATCTTTGTCGTGGATCAGGATATCCCGTAATTTCTTTTATTTTTTGTTTTTCCTTCCAATCACGTCTCTCTCAATAGGGGTCCATCAAAGCTTTGCTAGTGGATTGCATCGCTAGTAAAGCGCATTCCACTAGAAGAATTGAAATGTTAATCGCAAAGGAGGCAGTTGTAAAGAGGTGGTCTATTCATAAAAAGATAGTTAGATGGCTTTCCTGTTTCTTTGATTATCTTGATCGATACTTTGTTGCTCGGAAGTCATTTCCACCACTTAATGAAGTTGGATTAGCTTGCTTTCGTGACCTATTATGTCATGATCTTATTTTTCTAATGTTATTTGGCATACTCATCTCATTTCAACTTTTGATTTTTGCTTCATTTGTCAAGTTAAATCTCCTTTTTACATGTTACTTTTAAGGGTAAATGACAAATCAACCATCGTGGTTTGAGGTCAATGACAAGTCAACCACTATGGTATTTTTTCTAACAATTTAACCACTGACGTATTGGAAAATGACAAAACCAACATCGTGGTAACGCTTTCCGTTAACAAATTGACGTGAGACAAACGGTGTCTCAAGACACCGCGAAAAATCGCGGTGTCTTTCTTGTGAGACACCGCGATTTCTTGGAACTGATTCGCTACGGCCAGCTTTTGCTTTTGTTGTTAATGGCGGAAGAAAAATTAACATATGCGAAATAAAACGGCAGTCCAAGGAAAGAGAATGGAATTTACTGGGTTAAACGTGTTGTCTACAAACAATTTAATTATCATTTGCAGTGTATTAAGCCAAGCTAGAAAACGCAGGCACGTAAGAAAGAATATTGTCGCGGTGTTCATCGGCGTCTGAGAAGAAAGACAATACGGGGTCTAGGAGGAAAAATGCCTAAAATCTCAAGGCACCGCAGTTTCTTGCTGTGTCTTGATTCAAGTCACTGCAGTTTCATGCGGTGTCTTGCTTCAAGACACCACAAATAAGGTGTCTTGATCAAGACACCACAAATAAGGTGTCTTGATCAAGACACTGCAACAGATGCGGTGTCTAGATCAAGACACCGTATGAAACTGCAGTGCCTTGATCAAGACACCGCATTCAAGACACCGCAAGAAACTGCGGTGTCTTGAGATTTGATTGTCTTTCTTTCCAGAAGCTGTAACGTTTTTTTTCTCTGACGCCGATGAACGCCGCGGCAATGTTTTCTTTTACGTGCCTGCGTTTTTTGTCTTTGGCTTTGTTTTCAGACAAAGCGTATTTGAGGTGTCTTGTGAAGACACCGAGTCGCGGTGTCTTGTGAAGACACCGAGTCGCGGTGTCTTTGAAGTCTCAAGACACCGCGTGTCTCGCGGTGTCTATAGACGGTGTCTTGAAATACCGCTTGTCTCACGTCAACTTGTTAACAGAGAATGTGACCGCGATGTTGCGGTTGTCATTTTCCTATACGTCAGTGGTTAATTTGTTAAAAAAAATACCACAGTGGTTGACTTGTCATTGATCACAAACCACGATGGTTGATTTGTCATTTACCCTACTTTTAATTCTGATATTCAGTGTCTGACAATACAACTTGGGCATCGATCTTGCTTCCAAGTTTATAAGGACTTAAAATGTAAAGCAAGAGATGCAGTTATTTCACTGGTAAAGTTTCTTCTTTGGTTGTCAGATATACTTGGCTGGTGAAGGCTCAACATTAGTAAACTTGTTAATTTTTTAAAACAGATTGATCAAGAACGTGAAGGAGAGCAGATTGATCGCGCTCTATTGAAGAATCTTAAGAATATATTTGATGACATTGAAATGGGTGCGATGGATTGTTCTGAAAACGGATTTGAAGCATGGATTGATCGCCCTCTAGTGAAGAATGCTGTGGATATATTTGTTGAGATGGGAATGGGGAAGATGGATTGTTGTGCAAACGACTTTGAAGCACCCATGCTGAGAGCTACTACTGATTATTACTCTAGGAAAACTTCGAATTGGATCCATGAAGATTCCTATCCTGAATATATACTAAAAGTAATCATATTAGAACTTTTTTTTTTGTTTGCATAAAGTTGGTTTTTGACCTATCTTGTTGCAATTTCTAGGCAGAGGAGTGTTTAAAACAAGGGAAAGATAAAGTTTCACATTATTTG
>CM039468.1:473222-959266 GCA_022433065.1 Begonia loranthoides | reverse complement strand
TAAGAATATGTCCCACTTTTCCCAACCTCTGATTTGTAAAGATGAGGACTCTATGCCTTTATCTATGTCAAGAATAAGCTGTTAAGTCAAAAAGAATATTGCCAAATTCTCTAATCCACCTGACTTTTCACAAATTTACAGTATAGCGCGGGACTAACACCGAGACTGACCGCCTTGTGCAGCTTTTCCTCCCTTTAATTCTATTTCCATAAAAAAACAGTATTTACATGGTTAATTTAACCCCTATTGCCTACAAAACCTGAACGATTTATGGCTTCCATGGCTTGGCCGACCAACCGTGTGAATTCCTCTACATTTTGGAAGCTGAAATCGATGACTTGCTTGACAGAAGCAATATAATCCTTATTTTTTGTGTCTTCTACTGCCGTTGCATCGGCAGCCGCAAGGGCTTTATGAGATTTTGTCAATGCCTCCATTGCTAAATTTACATTCTGAGTCTGCAAAAGAAAATAATTCAAATGATTTGGCTTCTTGAAAACCATAACCAAAAAAAAAAAAGAAGCTTTGATTTCTAAAGAAACGGAAAATGAAATTAATACTTGACAAAAAAGCTTGAGGAACAAGAGTGACATAAAGGGATAATGCCAAACAACTTTAGCAGTGGAAGATTATTTAGTTTCTGGGAATCTAGCTTTGTCCCCCCCTCAATAAATTTACATCAACACAAAGATTGTTAAACCTTAGAAGATGGTCTTTCTATTTAAACCTTAGAAGAGACAGCTCATAACAAGCAGTCTACTAAACAGCCAACAAAGCTATCTGAAGTTGATTCTCCACTAAAAAAGCTCTTTAAGTTTGTAAAACATTTTATAGCATGGCAAGTTTTCATTGTTTTCATATTATACCATACAGCAAACTACGAGATTTTCTCACACTTCCGATATTTTACGGTAATTACTGATCTGCAACCCAAAACAAGATCATTACAAATAAAAGAGAACTTTTCCGAAAAATTCGAAATAGATTTTCTTCACTTACAAAGTCAAGCAGCCGAATGATCCTTGGGCAAGTTCGAGCTGATATGACATGGCTTCCTGAAAAAAAGGAACCATTACTCTTGGATAAAGTAGGCCTATCCATTTGATTGCTCAAGTTATCAACATCTGATGCAGAAGAAGATGGAGATTCACCTAAAAGAATTGATTTGAGAAACAGTAACAAATCATTGACTAATGAAGTCGGAAGCTCATAAATGCTTGTTACCAAAGTTTATCTTATCACCATATTAATCAATATGAAAACCAAAACCTCTACTTAGAGTCACACTTGAAAGCTTCCAAACAATATTCAAGCTAAATTTAACATTGTGCCATCTGCCTACAACTAGTTGTATTGGTACTTGGTCATTGTGGTTTTCAACAGTAACTAAAACTAAAAAGTAGACTTTGACTTGAGAAAAGGTGATGATATCTACATCAGGCTCATTGTATTACCTTGAGGAATTGTCTGGAGAGCAACTTGTAACTCTTGTCTATCTTTATTTGTACTGGATCGTTTACAGAAGACTACCCTCATGTGTGCCACCTCCATGCATTTATACGCCAAAGCTGCCACAGCCATTTCTTTACGTTTTTCATATTCATGCCCACAATTTCTGCATTAACATTAAAACTCAAATAAAGTACTCCACATATTGAAAACAAAGATTTTGAGTTTGGTAATTGATGGGTTTCTTGTTAATTTCTTCCTTATTCTTCACAATTACATAACACAAACAATAGTTTCACACTAAAATTAGAGAAAATCCACAAGTTTGATACAACAACAACAAAATAAAGGGTCTGCAATCCCTTCTCAACAATCCTTTCTTCCCAAATGTTTTTCCGTAACTGCTCTCCTCAACTTCTTTTTCTTTTTATTCTTTAAACAACCAATACATATTACTAAAACACTATTAAATAATTACTACATAATTTCTATTTATGCATTTATGTTTTACTCCTATTATACAAGCAATGAATAAGAATTTAATGGGTTTTTTGTTAATATCTTCCTTATTTTTCACAATTAGAACACAAACTACAGTTTCACACTAAAATTAGAGAAAATCCACAAGTTTGATACAACAACAAAATAAAGGGTTTGCAATCCCTTCCCAACAATCCTTTCTTCCTAAATATTTTTCCATAACTGCTCTCCCCAACTTCCCTTTCCTTCCATTCTTTAAACAACCAATACGTATTACTTAAATATTTTTAAATAACTACTACATAATTTTTATTTATGCATTTATGTTTTACGTTTGTCATCCAAGCAGTGAATAGGAAGAGCCTCCCTCCTAGCAGTAATATGTACCACATAGTGTAGAGCAATAATAAAAAAAGCTGAAGTTGTGTGATTGACTTTCATTTTCGGTGTCTAATTACAGACAAAAACTAATATTTCTAGGGTAATAGCAATTTGGCTTTCAAACAATTACAATCCCAAACCAGCAAAGGTGGCTCATATAATTATATTAGAAAAAAGACACTGCAAAATTTAAATTTCCAAACATAACCGATTTTAGACCATATCCAAGGAAAAAGAAGATGGTGGACTGCTCCTAAAAAGTTTTTTAATCAAATATCATATAAGTTTTCTCCAAATATTTCTACAGCAGTTCAAAAAAGCTGCTGTAGTAGATAAGTTGAGAATTTTTTTAAGAATTTCATCATGAAAATTTAGAAATGATGTTTCTACGCATTGAATCACTTAAAAGGTGAGTTGGGTGTGGATTGTAATCTTCCATTGTTAATCTGCACTCTAATCTAAGCTACATAAGAAATAGCACGCATACATAAACAATTAACATTGCCATTCTTTCTTAAGAAAGTTGCTACTTACTCACAAAGCTTGGCTGTATCACAATACACCTGAATCTGAATACTTTCTGTGCGCTTGCCATTCTCAATTTTACGAGTATCCAAAAGGGAAGCACCATGAAGAAACTTGAGGGCAGCTTGAAAGTAAGCCTCATTGCTTTCAAAACCAAATCCCGAGCTCTATAAAATATACTGAAGTTAAAAAAGATAAAAAAAAAAAAAAAGAAAACATTCATGAAAATGTAGTAAAATAGAACAACATAGAGTTTACCTTAAGATGATCTGCATACTCTCTAAGCTCTTTGGCTTTGTCCAGCACATCATTCGCGGCCAGGCTTGTGGAATTTACTCCACAAACACCACGGTCCAAGGGACAGAATTCTGATGGAATTGATGTCTTCCTCTCATCACTATGGCCGAAGGCATCCGCAGTAAGTCCAGCAGTTTCTGAATGCGGCAACAATTTTGATTTTGTTTTTTCTGATTCTACTGGCATAGGATTGCTTTCATTGACATCTTTGCAATTCAGATTTAGCTTATCCTGGAGGTTAATCGTCCCATTCGTGGTATATAAAGCACCCACTCTCATGTCTGACCTCCCATGTTGCTTTAGTTTTTGTTGGGATTCTAATTTATTGTCGCCCAATGGTTGCACTTCAGAACTCCTTTTACCATTTTGATTTTCCTCCTTTCTCCTAAATTCGGAAGTATGCTTCTGTGGAATAATAGTCTGTTTACAATCATTCACTATTTCTGGAACAAGCACATCATGGTTGGTGAGAACATCAGACTCATATTTGGACTTTTTTCTTGAGTGATTGCTGTCCGAATCATTAGCTTTAACATTTTTAAAATGGACATACGTACATGAATTCCTGTCTTCATAGGCCTTAGCATTTGGAATTGATGCATTTCCAAAGCAAGCTTTTTTAACATTGTCTTCGTTGTAGCAAGGTTCCTTAGGCTTCCCTGAATTGGCTTCATCACTAAACAAGTTTGCATTCTCAACTTCAGAAGTTGTTCCAACTTTACAGCAGAAATTCTTAGTATATCCATCACTGTGCTTCAGTAAAAAGACATTATTGGATTCATGATGTAAGTTAGTCAAAAGATGCTTCTCTGATCTTCGAGCTTGACCAGAATGGAATGTTCCAAGAGGGGAAGAGGAAACTGATCCTATAGGAGAGCCTTTTACTTCAAAAATTTCATGGTTTTTATGGGAACAAGAAACTTTGGATGAACTAGAAACAGCTGTATTTGACACCTCAGATCCCAAATCTCTTTTCAATGGCTCTGTACCATACAAAGTTTGTTGAGACACTGCCTTGTTTCTAAGCTTCGATTTCTGATCTTTACAAAAGTTTTGGACTTTATCCGTACCATCAACAAGGTGATCCCCATTACATGACACATTAAAAAGCATCACTCTTCCTTTTTTCATTGGCTTATCATCAGCATTACTATCACTGGAAAATTTTCTTTTATTGTTTGACAACAAAGACTTTCCGCATTCACTATGTTCTTCCCCATTTATGCTACCAGTAGAAGTTTGACAATTCTGATCGTCCTGCCATTCCTTCAGGCTTTTTTCCTTCATCGAACTCTCCTTTTCATCGAACAATTTAGAGTCCATCGACCTGCAATCTGAAAAAACCTTAGTATGTTCTCCTAGTTTCTTCAAAGATACTAGTAATTTGTCAGTTGCTCTATATTTTGCACCCTCAGGTAAATCGATTTTATTCTTCTTCCGCATACTTTTCCCATGTGCTGTATTTGGCAAACTAGTCGTCGTAGTACTTTTCCCTTCAATATACTGATAAGCCTTATCAATAGAGTGGTTGTCATTTGCCTTAAATTTCTTATAAGTGCCAGTTCCACGTCCAAATTGATCTGCTGCCACCTTGCTTTTTTTCTTCAATTGCTGGGCATCACCTGCCAATAGAAAACAGTAAGTAAAATTAATGTTTGAAAAATTTTCACAGAGCCCCTTGACATATTAGAACATCAAGAGACGACCTTGCGCACCTTCATTTAAAAGCTTTAATTTTTCTGTTGCTTTGCTGCTTCCATTAGCTAAGTTGTGCAAACTGTTCATCCATTGAGCACTTGAAACCTTTATAGAATTTGACAGAGCATGGCTTGTGTCATTTAAGCTTTTTCTTTTTAATGAATCTTGTATGCGATCCTTTGCAGAGTTAGACACCCCAAAAACTCCATCCCAATCACCTTCTTGTTGAGTTAATTTTGAGCTCTGTTTTTTCTTTTCTTGACGGCCAATTGTTTCTGAAGTTAATTGATGGTCATTTCGATGAAGATGGCCCAAAACAGGTGCAGTTCCATCAACATGATTTGATGTGGTTTTAACGCTAACAGAATCCGGTATGCGATATAGTGCATTGCGAGCTTTGGTTGTTTCTTCCTCACTGATGTCACAACGGTTCATTCCAGGCCTACATAACAGAACAACACGATAGAAGGAAAAACATTAAGCATAAATTTTTTTACCCATAAAAGGAACACAAATAAGAGAAGGAGAATGAAAGTATTGAATGATGATAATAACCTCATGTGATGCTAACTCAAGTTTCACTGATAAAGAATGATATAGTCAGATCAATGTTTGTAACATTTTTCACAAGAATTTAACTAAATATGCGTCATTAAAACTTCAGTTTACACCCAACTAGCAAGTATGGTGGCACTTACAGCCAATTAAGCATGCTACACAACCACTTCTCCGGAAGGTGTTCAGGCTTTGTTTCAAAAGGAAGGAGGCGCCACTTCTGACAGCTGTCACACATTACCCAATCATCATTTAAATCTGCATCTGCTCCATTGCATACAACCTGAGGAGTCGGTTCATTAGTAGAATCATGAACAACAGCATTTTGTGCATCTTTCACATATAATCCATCTCTTGATGGAAGTACCTTCCTAATGGGTGACCTTTCATTTGGTTTATCTCGAAATACCAGTTGTTCAATTCGACAATTATTGAACTTTCCACCTTTTGAAAGATGACCAGAAAGCCCCTCTGTTATGCCTTTGTTGACACCATTCTGTTTCGAACTTCTATCTCCAAGAGAGTCTCTATAATTGTTTCCCTCTTTAACTGGACACCGTGATTTTAACTTGTAAATTTTACTTTTTTTATCACCACTTTTATTGTTTGGTAGTCCACCAGAATTGATTCGGCTTCCATCAGCATTTCCACGCAATTCATTTATCCTGTTCTTGCCCTTAGCTGCAATCTTTACTCTATCATACAGTGTAGTGTCGCCATCCCCTATAACTTTCTGAGAAAGTTTTTGTCTTTGTGGATTTGAATGTTTTTTAGCATTGACTGCATCAGAGAAATCTTTTAATGGAGCATATGCTTTTCCACCTTCACTTTTAGAGCCATTTTTATGAACTAAATTATCAGTGTTGAAGAAGGCCAATTTCTGCGCCAAATCCCTTTCTACAAAAGTAGAGCTAGAATATTGCTTGTCATTCTTGTTGGAGTCCTGACCAGATCTAGACCCTGACGAATCCCCTCTTATTAATTCTGAGCACTGCATTCTATCTCTTGACTTGGAAACATCAGTCTCTGCACAAATCTCCTCGGTTGAATTCCACTTGTCACATTTTGAGTTTGATAGAGGTGTGCATTCTAACTTGTCAGGAAGTATGTCGGCCCAGTTATCGTTCATGAGATTTTTCTTATCATTTGCAACATTGATGTTGTTTGCACAGTTTTGTAACTCTACCAACCTTTTCTTTACACTCTCAGGCTCCTTTTTCTTCTTCTTTAACAATTTACCTTCCTCCTTTACAAATTTACTGCCCCCACAAAGTTTATCCTTTCTAGACAAACAAAGCAGACTGTCATGAAGTGGTGATACCAATACTCCCCCAGGCACTAGTTTGGAAGTCATAACCTATTCCAAGATACAAAGAAGTTCCACAAAATAAGAACATCATTTGGACTATTAATATGAAACTGAAAAATTAAAATCTGAAAAAGCACAACCTGAATAATTTTAGTAGGAGACTCCTCCATATCGTCTTGAGACACGGGTGGTATCCCTGCACTCTGATCAGTACTGTTACCCGATAATAACAATGGAGAGTCATCAAGCTCAAGACCACTATATATAGCTGCATTCTTTTGCACAAATTTGTTGGAACTGAATTTGATTCTGACTTTCAGTGACCTTTGCTCACTAAGGTTTCCTGATCTAGTTGTGGTTTTGTCTTTCAAGGGGAATTTATCAGAATCATGAGTAGAAGCAGCACCATGCCTCACATAAGGGGGGTCCTTTGAGGGAGTTTTCGGCTTCTGAGAGACACCCTGATCGGTGAGAAAACAATTTTTTTTTAAATGAAAAACTACAAAATAGTAGCATCAGCAGATAACAAGCAGTCTACTATACGAATCATCAAGAACACTAGAGGAAATAAGTTTCAATCAACATTGTACAAAATATCCTTCCAACTTCATTTGATAAAAAAAAAAATCATTCATGCATGTTCCTTTCAACTGACGATGAAATAACCAGCAAAAATGTTTGCCTATACCTCCGAGGGAAATTCAATGAGAGATTTTGATGTGTTGTCGTCCTTCTGCGAAATTTTTGAATCAGACAAACTTGAAGGAAATCGCGCATAGGTAGGTAAAAATGAGCCATAACCACCAAATTTTGCCCCTGTAAACCTCAAATCTTATCATTCTCAGCAGGCACAAAAGTTGTTTATACAACGACCCAATATAATATTGAAGACTAGGAAATTTACCTAAGTTCTCTGCAGATACACCACCTTCAAAATCTTTTTGAAAATGACCCAAAACGCGTTGCACCTTTTCATCCTTTGAACATAAAAACAATAGAAAATACCCACATTATACACTAGATTCAAAATATCCCTTTTTTTATAAGATGCTTAGTCAATAAAAGCACTTCAAAATTCTGCTCTGCTCAAGGCTTTACAATTTGATTCATTGAGCTATTTAATAAAACTTCATCTAGTATGCGTAAGTCAGAATTCCACCCATCAGGCTAGTTCATATACATGCCATACAAATGAGTCACCAAAAACTTTTCAAATCTTTTAAGAGAGATGAATTATTATCTCAGGCTGATCAGTTTTTATCTGTTGTTCAATCTTTTTATAGAATCTTGAACAATTATAACCTACATCATAAATTTCCAATTTTCCATATTTTCCCCCCAATCCCAAATATATTCTCAGCATGGTTGTGAAACGGTACATATATCTAAAACAACCATCCAATAGTTCTTTCGAGGATCACTAACTGAATTAGGAAAGAAAAAGAACTTCATGTATAAAATGCTTGTATTTTATTATTGAAAACACGCCCTTACAATGTGTGAGAGCGCCATATCAGGGTCAAGACTATAGCTGTTATAGCACGCCTCGCCTTCCTCAAGCTCAACATTCTCCTCCATATCCAACTTCTAAATTCAAGACTCGTTTACAAGCCAAAAGCACTAACTTTTCACTTCCCTAAAGTCTAGCATTTGTCTAATCTGTGAAATCTTGAGATGGCTTTACGCAATCTCGAAACCTTCTCCAACCCACCAAAATTCTAGGAAAACCCACCAAAACCCAAAAAAGGAAAGTCCTCAAACCCACTTCGATATGACGAAGTGCGCTAGAGAAGAACAATTCACTGAAAGAGTAAGTATTAACACCTCTTCACCCCCACGATCAATGCGGTGATTGAACGGTAGAGGCTGGAAGCATCGTCAATAGGAAAACCGATTAGCGGCGAACTGGTTCGAAATTCCCACTTTTTTGTCTAATTTGTTCCTCTTTCCCCAACCCTGTTTTGCATCCAACAGATGAAAAGCTGGGTTTTGAGAAAATTCTCAAATATTTTTAATTTTTGATTACTGGAAATTCGAAGATACAAAACAAAGAAACATATGAGTGTATATATAGTCGTCCTCTTGATTCTCGGCTGCCCTTCTTCTGCCTGTCAATGGCGCGTGGCAGAGAAGCGTTCGGCAGAGGTTCCTAAGAAACGACACATCGTACCAAATAATGACCACCAAATTAGGAAGAAATTCTTATTAAATTCCAGTTCACTGCTGGCAATCTCTACTTTTAACTATGATATTGAATTTCAAAGAAATTATCTTCTATCTTTATTTAAAGATTCCAAGAATATAACTATTTTAAATTAATATTTAATTTGTTAATTTAAATTAGAGAATAATTAATTTTTCATCATATCAATTTGAATTGGTTCGTTGAGATATCTAATTTGAATCAATATTCAATGTGTCATTTCAAATTAGAGATAAATCAAATTAATTTGATTATGTGAACATATGATTGCATGACAATTTTATACAAATTCGATTGATAAAAGGGAAATGAACAAATCAACTACTGTACTTTAGAATTAATGACAAGTCAATTACTGAATAATTTTTGCTAACAACTTAAACATTAAACTATGAAAAATGAACCGAGTAAATGCTGCGGTTACATTTTCCATTAAATAGTTTTGTCATTCCTCTATGAAATGTTGTTTTTTTCTCTGCGGAACTTTAGCTTTTCACAGCGGAAGGTTGTTTTTCTACTGCAAGAAGTGAGTTCTTGAAATAGAATTTGGGAAAGTCATCTTTTCTCAGAGAAAAGACAATTTTACTCTGCAGAAATATAACTTTCTACAGAGGAAAGACGACTTTTCACTACGAAAAGACAACGCTCTGCATAAGAAAGTTGTCTTTCCGCAAGAGAGAAGTCTACAAATAAAAAAAAATCATTGTCTTCTTCGTAGAAAAACACAAATAACACAAGCAAGTTGTGATTCTCCCGTGAATAGTAAAATAATTTTAAATCATCCGAAATCTAAAATATTAATATTCTTTTACAAAATCTTCTAAATTACAAAGTTAAAAAAAATTAAAATCAATTTATACAGTATTTTTTCAAATCCATTCTCTATGGATATTAACTTTTTTCCATTGAAAGTCTCTAAAATCACAAGTTTCTGCAGTTTTTTTCATGGGTATTAGCTCTTTTCCACTGCGAGTTCTTAGAAAGTTAATAGTGATATTTGCGGCGACTATTTCTCATAGTTTAGTGATTAAGTTGTTAGCGAAAATACATTAATAGTTAACTTTTTATTAATCACAACATATAGTAGTTGATTTGTTAATTTTCCTTGATAAAATAATATAAAGAGATTATTTTATTTAAATATTAGATAAACATATAAAAGTGTTACATTTGAATAAATTTAATTCACCTTATAAATTAACATGTCATTAAATAATATAGGATATTATTGTATAATATATATGCTTAGTTAGTGATTAAATTATTGCATGAATGTGAGGGTCATCAACACATATGAACCTAACCAATAATAGTGAGACTCAAAGAAAATAAGAAGATCGTTTTAAATCGGTTTTGAAAATAAAAACGGACCTCAACCATTTATTTATGAAGAGATAAGAACAAAAAGTATAATATTGGTGAAAGTACAAAACCTTGACTCGTTATCTATAAAAAGAAAAAAACCAAAGGTATTAGAAAAATTGCAGAGACCACACTAAAAAAAGAACAGAAGATTGTGAGTGATAAGTTTAGTTTGAATGCAATAAAAAACTCTTAATGAATTCACAAAGTTATTTAAAGAACCAAAAAGAAAATTCTCACTATCATATTAATAATCTACCTCCCTAATAAAATAAATATTTTCATTATTTATAGGCTACAAAAAAAAATCTTCAACCACCATATCTTCGAAATTTGAATTGGATAAGAATTGTTGAATTTGAATTGGATAAGTTTGTTGAATTTGAGCAGAATTCAAAATGTTGTTTGAATGACCAAATCATCTCTAAATCTTACGATCTCGATGTCTCCACGAAGCTTAGAATGTTTAATTTAATTTGTATGAAGGCCAAGTGTCCATTTAAAATATTTATCAATGTGAAATCATACAATCAATTATCATGCACAGCAGGCTCAAGCTCAATCTCAATTACTCTTATGTCATTGGCTAAGCCTTCGTCTTTTTCTGAATCAACCTTTGACTTGATTGTTTTATAATCAGCCCACACTTGTCGTACAAATCCATTAAGTGATTCTTTGACTTCTTTAGTTTTTTCTCTTGTAATTGGCCCATTTACAATAAGTAATGAATACTTCAGCTAATTTATTCATATCATTCTCTCCCTCTTGAAAATGTTTTGTTCTCAAATCTTTAATTAGTTGATCCAACTTATAAGTTATGTCATTGATTGGCTGAAGTCGACTCTTCTTTGTTGCAACTTTGTATGTATTTGAAAAGGAAACTTCTTTTTATGCATAAGTGTCAAAACATGATCTCCATGATCAAACACAACAAGTGAGAAAGTAGATGCTCGTTTGATGATTTTATCAACATCATGACCTTTAATGCATGTCCACAATAATCCACCCATCATACTAACCAAAAAGTACAAAACCATTGATGAAATTTCTTCTCTTGCATATTCCTTCTTCATGAACTCTTCAATCTTCTTGTGGTGATCTTCTGTTTCTTTGAGATTTCTCTCATGAACTTGTCGGTTTGGAATTACTGCTCTAGCAATGAAATAATCTTGATGTTCAATTCTTCTTCTAGAAAATAATTCATCATAAACAACATCTCCATTTGCACCATCATCCAAGTTTGCTTTTTCTGTATTATTTTTCTCGTCGAGAGTGAATTTTCTTTCAACATCGTGTTTTTCTTCTTCTTCTCTCTCTTCTTTCAACTTATCTTCTTTGTTGAAATCGCTCTCTTGATTTTCTTCATTCTGATCACCATACATCTCTTTAGAACTACAAGTCTTGAAGGGAGAACATTCTTCTCAAAATTAAGTTGATGGACATTGATTATGCTATCAGAAAAAATGAATCAATTATCACTCCTCGTAGCACTAAGAAATAACTTGTTCTTAGTGAGCATTAGGTGTGATTTAATCGTCTCAGCATCATGTACATTATGACCAAAATCTCTACTAGTATATAAGATTCAATTGGTAAACATAAAATGTCAAGTATTACTGAAGTTTATTGATTAACAATATAAAACTTCAGAAAAGGCACCAGTTATTATAATTTAATTTACAAAGTGTAGAAATGTATATATATGTCTGCACTATAGACTTTATACAAAAACATGCACATGACCAGTCATTTGCCTTTGACTTTTTCTTTCCTTGCTTGTTATCACCTCCTGTATATACAAGGGAGATTAACAAAATAATTATTGTACTATGTGATTAATAATAAATTAATCATTGAATAATTTTTGTTAACAACTTAAATACGAAACTATGGAACATAAATGGAGCAAATATCGTTGTTGTTCTGCAGCAGAACGTTGTCTTTTGGCTGTAAAAAGTAAGTAATTAAAATATGACTGAGGAAAGATGACTTTCTGTAGATGAAAGACAACTTTCCGCATAAAAAATATGATTTTCCGCTAGGGAAAGACAATTTTGCACAATGGAAAAATGACTTTCCTTTACATAAAATTGAGTATTTGAAATATGACTCATGAAATATCACTTTCTGTAATGGAAATATGAGTTTCCTCTGCAAATAAGGAATAAATCTATTGTTCTTCTTCGTGAAAAAACACATACAAATTGTGATTATCTCATGGACAATAAAACAATTCTAAATCATCCGACATTTAAAACATTATATATTCTTTTATAGAATCTTCTAAATTATAAAACTAAAAAAAAAAACTTATACAATATTTTTTTAAATTCATTCTCCTTGAATATTAACTTTTTTCACTAAAAGTCTATGAAATCACAAGTTATTACTCATTCTCCTTGAATATTAACTTTTTTCACTAAAAGTCTATGAAATCACAAGTTATTACAGTTTTTTTGCACAGGTATTAACTCTTTGCCACTGCAAATTCTTTAAAACGATATGATCGAGTCATTTTCCTCAAGTTAACAGCAATGTTTGAGTCGTTTATTTTCTATAGTTGAGTATTTTATTTATTAGCGAAAATTGTTTAGTGATTGACTTGTCATTTATCATATAGTACAGTAGTTGTTTTATTAATTTTCTTATCTACAAATGTAAGAGAAATCCAAGAATTAAGTTTTTATAATTCTAAGTAAGAAAATCTAAACTTTAAAGATGTAAATAAGTATAAATTAAAACACATATGTATAATGCACACGAATAAAACCCTATGCCAGCTAGTTATTATATGGTATCATCCTACCCGCAACATATTACTTCAAGTGCTTAATGCAAATAATAAGTTTTATATTTATTACTATTTTCTTTTTCATATTAACATTCAATGCACCATGTCAATATGTCTATCATGATATATGAGTTATCACGCCAATGTTTGATTCGCACAAACCACTAAACTTCACGGAGTCTCACTGCCAAACTTACTCACTGGACATTGCTACCTCATGAGATTTTATGGTTTTACACGCAAGAAAAACGTTAAATTGATTTTCTATATGTTTCATGGATACACATACCATACACTTCAAAACAAATACACGTGATCAGGTTGATATGTGAATTAATCACATATCTTCTTGGTATCATGTATGTTTTATCATCGCACAATATAATATTTATGCATTTTATGTTATTCATTCTATTATATTTTTAGTTATTTCGCACATCAATTGAATGTTGTGCAATAGTGGGACACTATAGTAAACTATTAAATTAAAATACTTTTATGTAAATGTAAAATGTTTAAAAATATGAATTGGTGCAACGACATACGTTTAGCATGCGGTGGCTTCCCCTATATTTTAAACGTTGTGGCGTATAAGTCACATAACATCGAGGTATTATTCCTCAAATTCTGAGGCATTTTGTTCTTCTGAACTCCATGACATTCTTTCCCAAACGTCATGGCATCATAGAGAATTCAATTGAATTCTCGCACATTCATTACTTTACACGTTTTTACATCGTTTTTTTCAGCTTGAATCTTTCGAGAAAGGTAGTAGGAAGTGTTTGAGAGGGTTTTTGGTTGTTGGGAGGCTTCGTATTTTTCACATGGGTTTCTATCACCTCTTTATCTTTGAGCTCTACTTAGTCAAGTGCTTGCGGTACAAATCTCATCTACGGTGTAGTGTTCGGGCGTTCTACATGTGTAGCCAGCCGATTACTTATTTTTGTCTCGGTAACAAAAACTTATTTTAGAAGACTTTGCAGCTATAATTACATCGACTCGAGAAAATTAACATCTAAATAGATTGCATATGACTTAAAGAAGTTTATTGGAAATATAAAAACAAAGTGTGTTGCTTTGTCTACCACAACACATTTGTCTTGGAAGATTCATATACTCAATGAGATGAGACATCCTCAAAAACTCAAAAGAGGTGAGTACACAATTGGCACGTGTGCTTCCTTCGTTTTCTCTTCTTCCTAACCATGCCAAGGTCATCGCCAGAATAAGAGCTCTCTCAAACCGTACATATAAAAGCGTACTCAGAATATAAAGATGAAAGCTTTTGGCTTTATTCCCTTTCTCTGTCTACCTCTCCCTCTCCACACTCTCTCCCGGCGCCTCTTTACGTTTTCGAAGCTTTTCTCTCTCTTGCAGAAACCCTAATCTTCTCTTGCGAAACGAATATATCAGGGGAGTATCGCAGTGGATTTTTCGTTTGAGTTTTCCTTCCTGGGGAGAGAGATTTTTGCCCTGTGGTTGGAGCAGAAGACATGGACGGCTTGATAATGCAGAAGCATAAACAGCAAGAGTTTGCTCTGGCCTCAATATCTGACCTTTCATCCTCTTTCTCTTCGTTCTCTTCGTTATCCTCATCGTCGCCTGCAGTTGCTCTGTTCTGCGACGATTGTGGAGTAAAGGAGCTTCGGTTTCACCGGGAGTCTGAATCCGTTTCTTTGAATAAGGATCTCCGAACATGTCAGGTCTGTTTTTCTTGTATGTACTGCGATTCCTAGGGCTAATATGTTGCATATATACAATGTTATCCGTTTTTTAACTTGAAATTTATTTAGTGGGTTTAAATTTCTCGAGAGAAGGATTTCCATTAGTATATGATCTGGCTTGCCTTTTCATGTATTCAGCTTTTCAGGTTAGGTCCTCTTCAGTCTGTCTGTATTTCTGATGTTACACAAACCAGCGAAGAGGTATAGAGAAGAGTGCTGCTTTTAGATTTTAAAATATGGTTTGATACTTATTTAAGCATAGCTAGATCCTCACGTCTTTAACAGTATCATTTATGGGTCAGAAATCATATACTGGAGGAGTTTCCATCCAGTTTAAAAATGAGGAGGAAGCCACTGCATTTCACTGTGCTTTTGAGCGTTGCAAGAAGGAAGTTGTTGATAAAGGTGGCAATTTAAAGTTCATTCTCAATTTGGTCAAACTATTTGTTAATATACATGCATGTCGAATTTTAATTTAGTGAACAAAACTAGCTTCTTTCCAGAAGTTTTCGTTTGGAAAAAATTGAGTAATAATCCTCATTGGTCTCATATTTATAGGAGTGAATTAGTCTTTACTTTAAAGTAGTTCTCTACAGGATCATAGATGAAGCCACATGTGTTGTTGATAGACATTCTACTAGAACTAACTGATATATCATGGTTTTGTAGACTTAATAATCGTGCACGTTACTCTTTTGCTACCACAGTTGCTTTTACTGTATTTTATCTGATTTATGTATGTGTGTTTATACTCTGCATATACAGGATCACAGTTACCTAATGGCGATGTTTCATCTTCCAAAAACAAATTTGAAGATAAAATAGAGGCATCCTCTGCTAAAATGTACTTCCACTATTATGGGCAATTACTGCATCAGCAAAATATGTTACAAGATTATGTGAGGACAGGTCATATCATTGAGCTGTAATTTGTTTTCTATTTGCCATTATTTCTTTTTCAGCTTTGCGTTTATGCTTAAGAAGTAATTTTAAGCCTCAAATTTCTTGGTATTAGGCCCCCATAATACTATAATAAGCTGCTTCTTTTTAATGATAAAAGCATATATGGTTAAGTTTCTGTCAAATTGAATATGAATTGATGATTATGGGTATGTCCTTTTTTCAGGATCATATTATGCTGCTGTTATTGAAAATCGTATTGATTTTACTGATCGGGTTGTCGTAGACGTTGGTGCTGGTAGTGGAATTTTGTCATTGTTTGCCGCTCAGGTATATTCACTAAATTTACTTCTTGTTCAGACCAATATACACCCTAGTGTGCTCTTTTTTTTTTGTTCTCAGAAAGAAATGTAATTTGAAGCTTGTTCCTTCTCTGAGTTGAATAGGCTGGTGCGAAACATGTTTATGCTGTGGAAGCTTCTGAAATGGCTGAGTATGCCCGCAGGCTAATTGCTGGAAACCCAATACTTGGTCAAAGAATCACGGTAAGCTTTATATTATCTCATCTTTTTCTTTGTGTTTACCTCCCATGCTGTGAAATTTCTTGGAATTTTATTATTGAAACACTTCACCATTCAGTGCTATATCATTTGTTATTTAGGTAATAAGAGGCAAGGTCGAAGAAGTTGAATTACCAGAGAAAGCAGACATTTTAATATCTGAGCCGATGGGTAAGCATCAATATTATAAAAATTTATAGATACTGAAGGATGGTCAAATATGTAACATTGATTATCCTTTGGATGCTGTCCATTCATCTATTAGTGGTGGATTAATTTTTTTGACTAGATATTCATAGGCTGTTGTGAAATCTGTGTAATGTTCAATCCCGGTTTTTCTTTCTGGTTGTTGAAGGAAGCCCATTTTTGAGATTTTGTATGTCTTCTTAGGCACTTTATTGGTTAATGAAAGAATGTTGGAATCCTATGTGATCGCAAGGGATCGATTTCTGGTTCCAAATGGTAAAATGTTTCCTACAATTGGAAGGTAATGTACCTTGAATATATTTTTTTTCCTCCTTATATCACTTTATGCACTTAACCTCAATCATTTTTGTTATTATTGTTGTTTCAGCTCACTCTGAATAACATGATGGATTTGGAATGATGTAATTCTATAATAGATGTTAGCATCTACTTTCCTACGAATTCAAAATATTTTATTCGTTTGATTCTACTATCAAAGTTGTTGACGGATTTGATTTATTCCTTAATTTGGATTATTTACTTCTTAGTTCTAGTATTAATTAAAGAGTGGTAATATGTCGTATTGTTTTCCTCACCGGAAAATAGGTGCTTATTATTATTATTTTTTTACATTTATACTCTTTAAGTTTATGAAAGTAGGGAAGTACTTTTTTACTATAAAATTGTTCTTAGTATCAGAATGTTCCTTTTGAAAAAAATAATTGAAACTATTGTTTCTTCTCTAAGGTTCAAATGGTCATCATAGTCATTGTCTTAGCAAAGAATTATGCAGTCCTGCTACAATTCTAAGACATTTATTTACGTTTTGCATGATTGGAAAATGCCATAATCCCCTTTTATTACAGTTTCTATACAATTTAATTGTTGATACCACTAGTTTTGTGTTTTAAAGTCTTAAATTTGTGTAAGTGGCTCCCTCCATATGTCATGAATTCCATCTGTTGTATTTTCTAGTCTCATGAATATTTTTCATTGGTTAAGTATACGTACTCTAGACAGCAGTTTTTGATACTTTTATATCATGGTCTGGCCTGCTCTGAAAGGTACCTTGTTATATTGGGTATATAAGTCAAACTCCTGCTGCTTTAGCATCAGATATTTTTTGCTACTTATGGTCTTTATCGACACCACTTATGACATACAGTTCATCATGGCTAATATCTGTGGTTAATACTCTTAGGTTATCTGGCGTTTATGTTTTCTAACATGTAATTATTTTCTCCTTTGTGTTTTTTGGTTTGGTAAAATAAGATTTTATTGCTCATGTAGGATTCACATGGCACCTTTCAGTGACGAATATTTGTTCGTTGAAATCGCAAATAAGGTGCGTAGTGCAAAGTGTAACTGGTTTTGCCAAGAAATTTACTTCTTGACACTAGTTTCAGTTTGTTCCTTCACTTACTATCTTTGATGGAAAAACTTATTGGCAAAAATATGAATCATTCTCTCTTTCACAATAACTGCTTTTTGTTTGGCTTGGTTAAGGTTTTGCCATTTTTTGTGTTGCCCATGCATGACATTTGAAGAAGTGCTTCGAGCATGCAAATTAATTTGTATGGCTCAGGTGTCAAACCTTAGAAATTTAAGTAGAGTAAAGAATTTTATTTTCTGAAGTCCCCGAAATCTTTGCAGTTCTCATTATAGTTGGTACGTTTAGCTGCAATCTCACTCCTAGAATTATGATATACGAGAGACTAGGTTTTTTTTTTAATCAAATTTCGTTGCCTAAAAGTATGCCCATTCACTTTTTATAACTGTTGAGGTTTTTTTTGCTGGATATATTGGAGTTTTTGATAAGAACCCTGGATATAAAGTCAAGTTTCCCTCTATTTAATATTTATGCAGGCCCTCTTTTGGCAGCAACAGAACTACTATGGTGTTGATTTGACACCTTTACATGGATCAGCATTTCATGGATACTTTTCTCAGGTCAATAGTATTTTCGTAGTAGTATAGAGATAGGGTGTTGTTAAATGGTTGCGCTTACTTATTGAAGATACTATTTGTATTGGGAGACTCTTAGAGTTTTGTATTAAGCAGCTTCTGCGCATACTACTAGGAGAAATTGATGGAAGAAGGCTTTGATCATTTGACTTCATTATTTCATTTCCTATGTGGTCTCTCCATTCTTAAAGCATATCAACATTAGTCAGATTCGGTGCTATAGCAATTAATACACTTTAAAAGATAAATATTATTTTCTTGACTCTGTTTTACTTCTCATGCAGCCTGTAGTGGACGCCTTTGATCCAAGATTATTGGTCGCTCCTGCGATCTATCATGTGATAGACTTTACTCAAATTAAGGTATTACCTCGTCAACTAGGCCTTCCATTTGTTACAGCGGCAGAGATGATTAAGCATCCGTGATTCATGTTTACAGTTCTCTTTTCATGTCCTTTTATTCCAATTGTCGGCTTTTCTCTGAAATGTCCATATTTTGAGTTGAACATTTTTGCTTTATGCTTTAGGAAGGCACGTCTTATTTGGTAATATTTTGAAATAGTAACTTGTTTTAATGGTTTGATTTAAAATTTTCTTAAGTAAATTCTGCCTAAACAATGATAATTGTCACATGATAAGTCAACTTCATTCCCGGAAACTCATTTGACAGGAAGAAGAGTTATTTGAAATTGATGTTCCATTGAAATTCATTTCTGCTGTGGGTGCTAGAGTGCATGGGCTGGCATGCTGGTTTGACGTTCTATTTGATGGGAGGTAATAATTCCTGAATGATGCGATTCAATCCACTTCACAATTTAAAGCCGTGGCATTATTCTATTTATTCCTTTAACCGCTTTTGAAATACGATAATTTTCAGTTCGGTACAACGGTGGCTCACGACTGCCCCAGGGGCACCAACAACCCACTGGTACCAACTTAGATGTGTTCTCTCCCAACCTCTTTACGTCATGGCAGGGCAGGAAATATCTGGACGACTTCACATGATCGCACACAGTGCTCAGAGCTACACAATTTATCTGACGCTCTCAAGTTAGATTTGTCTCTTTCTGTATGGTTATTGTCCACATTTTTTTATTTTGTTTCTGATATGTTGACTTTTATAGCAAAAATGTGGGGCCCGGGAGCTGAACAAGGAGGAGTTCTCCAGTCCTCATCTTGCAAACTTGATCTCAAAGAGCCATACTATAGAATGTCCCAACCACAAGCCTATCCGATGGTTCAAGATCAACCCCAACAGCAGCTGATGCAGGTGCAGGTACTATTCTCATTCCCTTGGATCTGGCATGTACCTATCCCCTTGTTTCAGTGTCTTTCATAGTAAGTGCAGTCTAATTGATGTGCCATTTCTGAGTTGGCAGTTTGTTTCGATATAAAGTAGGGATTTTCCTTAGGATCACAGCTAGAGGCTGCATAATTAGATAACGTTCAGTCAACAGAAAAAAATGAACAAGAGAACTTTCTTCTTCGAGTATATTTCGGGTTATCCTATCTCGGAAACAAAAACATTTTTAAGTCTTCTGTGATCGAATGTGGCATAATTTTAGAACTGGGTACGAAAAATCATCGAGATGTTCTTCTTTATGGCTGAAGATGCAAACATGACATTTCTGAATTTGTGTTGAATAACTTAAACTGGGTTTGATTGATTATTATTAACACAGGATATGCCCATCCAATCTCTGGATTTAGAAGATCCAGAACTGATGATGCAGCAGCCTTCTCCAAACTCAGCGGCTCATCTCAATTCGATCATCGAAAATGCTTGAATTTCCTACGCCATCGACAATCACAAAAGCAAGGTTGGAGAGTATTTCCCATGTTGTAACATTATTTTTATCTTTTAAAAAAATTAATTTAATCTTGGTTTGCATAAAGTCTGATCTTTAAGCTTCAATTTGATTGATTCTGGACCACCTCTTTCTTTCACAATTCAAAGCTCGAACAACAGCCAGCCCAACAATTGTTAATGAAAAAAGCCTGATTAAGTTCCCGCTTTGTATTGTTTTTGCAGCATTTAAACCTGCTTGCTTGTTAATTTAAATTCTCAATTAATATTTGGATGATTGAAATTTTTGTTGTGTCTTTGTTCCTATTGCACTAAAGACTCGAATGAGTAAAAAGTTATCAATTGAAATTACCTCATAATTTGCGTTATTTTTAATAGAAGTTTTATTTTTTTAATAAAAAATTTGTTTTATGTGGTGGGGATTTTATCTTATCTTGACAAATTTAGATGTAATTAAACATTTAAATTTTATAAATATCTTATTAAATTTTAAACTAATTTAAACCTTCTATTAATTTTCATTAATAAATTATTATTTTCTCTTTTTTAATTACTGTTTTTTTGTTCTATCTCTCGTGGTTATTATGTTGTTCGCTTATTTTAAAGTATTAATCACTTGTCACTCTTTTCATTCTTAATCACATCCACTCTTATTTTTATATTATAAAAATGGTTTTCTTTGCAATGATTTTATATGAATATAAGATTAAATTTTTCCAAAATTAAAAGAAGAATGAAGTATTTACGAGATCATATATGCTCAAAGCCATGCGGGCAGATTCTCCATTAAAACAGATTTGAGAGAAAATGATAAATTAACCATCTGATTTGCTATCAATGACAAATTAGTTATTATTCTTTATTTTTTAATAAATTGACTATTGACGTATAGAAAAAAGACACAGCCAACATCGCTTTTACTTTCGCCGTTAAGAAGCTGACAGGACGCCACTGTGGCTCGTAGACAAAACGCCACGCCGTGGTTTTTCCAAAAAAAAAAGGCCAAAATTAAATTAATTTTAATTGATCACTCTTTTTGTGTTAGTGCAGCAAAGTTCCATAAGCCAAATTTGGAAGAGACTAATTTGAAGTGGCGTCTCAGTGTAGTCGATTTCGACTAAAAATATTGTATTTTGCAGGCGTGCACAGAGTTGGATCAAAGTACAGGGCATTGCATAGGTTGTTCCACTAAACATCCTCATGTTTTTTTAAATAAATTTTGATTTATGATGTCTCCTGCCAAGAGATTGTTACTTTTTTCCTTCTGACTTCCCGTCTGGGGGTTGCTTTTGTATGTTTCTCTCCTTTTACATTCAAGTTGCTTTCCAATTTTCATGGTTTTTGTCCGTCTCTGTTAACAAGCCTTTCTTTCCCCGCCTGAAAAAACCCTAACTTTGGATCTACCTTCACTGTGCGTCTGATCTTCGACGGCCCCCTTCAACCCTTCTCCAAATTTTCTCTCTTTTTGGCGGCATCGCATGGTGATCTCTGTCTGAAAGGATTTCTCCGAGGCTAGATGCCATTTTCTAGGGTTTTAAAATTCTGGGTCTCTAATGGGTGCTCGAACCAGTAATCGTAAGCGTGACGATGAGTGCTTGAGCTTGAATCGTTCTTGCTCTTCGCTAAATTCACCGGATTTTCACTTACCAAAGAAGCCCAAATTTGCTTCGGTGCAACAGAGCCCGGATCCTCGAATTATTCCTTCGAACAGTTCGGTGGCCAGGCTCTCTCGATACCCAACAGAGACTTCACAGTTGCGTAGAGAAGTTCATGCTCCTTGTAGAACGCTGAAATTTGGGATATTCAAGAGTTCGAATTGGCATTCCGGAACAAAGAGTGGTGGCATCTTTGAAAAGAACGAGAAGGAGGATAGTATGGGGAATATTTTGAGCTTTAAATACAATGAGGCGAAGAACAAGGCATTTGGTGCATTACGTTACTTGAAGAAGGATGAAGAGGTAATCGAATTGGATACAGAAACTGAAAATAATGTAGTTGTATCTGAGGATTCGAGTGTAGAAGAAGTTGATGCAATGAAAATTGAAGAGCTAAAAGATCACTCTGACGTAATGGACTGGAGTTCTCGTGAGGTTGACGGGGTTGTAGTAAATATGCCAGAATTGGATGCAAAGGAAATGGACGGTCAAAATCGGCCAACTTCATCTTCCATGATTACTGAAACAAGGAATGAGAATGAGAAACTTGACGATGCTGAGAAGATGTTGGATGGTTTGTCGCTGGCTGGTAACATATCCAGTGTTTCTGTGTACAAGAAGTTGCTTGAACAACTCGAGAGACGAACATCCAAATTAATGAACTTAGATTTTGAAATTCAGCTTAATGAGAAGCGGCGGGCTGCATTACACGTAGAACGCGCAGAAAAGAAGGAAGTAGAGGTACTGATTATATATTGGTGTGTGGTAGAGAGTAATTAAGTGGATTGGGGAGAATATACATTAAAGCTGGATAAAAGAAATTCCTTTAAGCTGATTAATAATCTACTTTTGTTTATAGAAAGTACCGCGAGAACCTTTTGTGCCGCTTACAGAGGAAGAAGAGGATGAGATTGGACGTGCATTTTCTGGTAACAGGTATTATTTAATGCTCATGTTTGATTGTTATAATCTGGGTGTCTTTTTAATGATGTTTTTGTTTTTTGATTGGTAGAAGGAAGGCTTTGATCACCCACGAGAATTCTAATATAGTGATCACTGGAGAAATTTTGCAATGCCTTGGACCAGGAGCATGGTTGAATGATGAGGTACTTTTTTTGGTGTTTCCTTGATCCTTGGATGATAAGTTGAGAACAACTGGGCTGAGCCGGCAATGGAGTATATTGACCTGTATTCGCAATTTTCTTCTGCAGGTTATAAATTTGTACTTTGAATTGTTGAAAGAAAGGGAAAATCGGGAGCCGAAGAAGTTCTTGAAATGTCATTTCTTTAATACATTTTTCTATAAAAAGGTTTGTTGGTTGAACTTTTCTTTTTCTTTCATTTTTAGACACAGAAGTTAGTGTGCGGCTTCCCGGTTTTAACTTGAAACCAATTACAAGCAGCCAGAGCTGGAGACTTTCTAAATTTTCAACAACTTTCTTCATTAGAGAACCCCATTTTTCCATTGATTAAAAATTTAATCTTACGATTGAAATGCACGAGTAACGCCTTGCTCCACCTACATTTTAATATGAATTTGTGGTATCATTGGCATGCTCATTAGAGAAGTACTTGCCCATCATTTATCTCATTTTCGAATAAAGCTTTAATTTGCTGTTTGGAATTTTGGCTCTCCTTACCTCCTATAGCTGACAGCCTGATAGTTCATGTGATCTTGCTAATAATTTTTTAATTTATGAAATAAATTAATAAGTTTTGTCCACTTTTCACCTCTGTCAATTCGTGCTAACAGAATTTGTTTAAATGAACAGTTGATTAGCGCGAGTAACGGCTATGATTATAAATCTGTTAGAAGATGGACCACGCGTAGGAAATTGGGATACGAGCTTATCGATTGTGACAAAGTATATTTCACTCTTCTTTAAATTTTTTCCACTATCAGCACTAACTTCATGAGATTTCATGAATCAATAATCGCTTAACATTGGCATGGCCAGATTTTTGTCCCCATTCACAAAGAGATACATTGGTGCTTGGCAGTAATCAATAAGAAGGAAGAGAAGTTCCAATATCTTGATTCACTCAAAGGAGGGGATGCCCACGTCTTAAAAATATTGGTATGATTTGCTTTTGCATTTGCCTTTTTTTTTTTTTGATAAGAAATGAATTATATCAAAAAAAGGATACACAAAGAGACCGGAGGGAAGGAGATCGTTCCTTACAAGGCTCCTAAGAACTTAATAAAAATAATTTCCCTCCAATTGCTTTTTGTATTTGTTTTATACTCATATCGAAAGATTCACTGTCGTCATTCGGAATTTAGATGTTGGCAAACTGCTATTGCTTTTCTTTGCTTTAGGTAGTGGTGGTGTAATATGAGCTCTTCCCATAACCTAGGAAGTAGTTGACATTTTACAGCATAAGCATTGGGATTATTAGCTCATTTACAAATAGGGAGAGGAGGTTAAGCTATGATTACATGGCTTCTTGTGTTTTAATAATTTCTTGGACTTCAATTCTGTAGGAGGTGTGTGCAGTTTCGCTTTCTGGATGGTTTTAACTTTTCGCAGTATCTCTTACCTTCTATGATTATGCTTGTGCATTTCCCTTTTTTTTTTTCTTTATACGAAACGAATTATACTGAAGTAGGGAGAATTCAATGGAAGAGGTGGGAAGAATCAATCATTCTCAATAAAAGAGAGAGAGACATGTAATTTAAAGCATTTTCCTTCGATTAGAGAGAACTAAATTAAAATGATAAATCGTAAAAAACTCTCAATAATAGGCTCAATTAGCAATAGTGAATATGCTTCCAGATTTCCATACAACCTCAATTCAATCCTGATTTTTATCATTGAAATTTGAATCTCATTTTCCATCATTGAATATAATTTTGGCTGGGACAGGCTAGGTATTTAGTAGATGAAGCAAAAGACAAGAGCGGGAAGGTGATCGATGTGAATTCTTGGGAACAAGAATTTGTTAAAGACCTTCCTGAACAGGAGAATGGGTGCGTACTTCTCAAATTTCTCCTTTTATCTTGCATTCTCACCTTCCTGGGAGATGCCCCTCATGAATTACTCTGTTTTTTTACTTTTTTTTTCAAAACAACCAGGTTTGATTGTGGGGTGTTTATGATCAAATATGCTGACTTCTATAGCAGGGGTTTGGGACTCTGCTTCAATCAGGTAAAAGCACAGAAAACTTCTCGTTTATACGACGAAATGCTCCTTCTCTTTTTACAATATATTTTCAGCACTAGGATTTGACTAATGTAAATTTAAAGTAGCAAATTTCTGAAGCTTGATAATGCTTCTAATCTCTTCCATGGCCCCATTTTGTCTGCCATTTTTGTAAACCCTTCAACCAGCCAAGTGGAAACTTAGATGGTCCAATCAGGTGTAAAGATGGACTTTGAGATGTACACTAGTTATAAAGAGGACGAAGTAAATTATAGACCACTTCAAGTCCTCCTTTTCAAGAGGGATAATCAACTCCAAAAATGTCGATTGAAACTTGAACCCCGTATAGCTATGCAATTCAAGAAAGCACAACAATAGTCCGTATTGGTATCAGATCTATTCCGATGTCCCGATCTTTCTTTCTTTTTTTTTTTACCCATTTCTTGGGGAGTCTCCCAACTTTATTTGAAAATGGATTAGTTATCCAGATGGTGGTTGACTATGAGGTGATAAGTTAACAGCCTTACAACTTGAATTTTGGTTTGACGAACTTTTATGCGACCTGAACCGATGTAACACCAAAATGTGTTCGGTGAGAAATTGTGGGTCGAATGAAGGTGGCTCGAGCAATTACAGGCTTAGTTTTAACGTATGGAGATCTTAGGTTAGTATTCCCGTTCGTGTATCGAATTAAAAGCAAATATGCAAGACTCGTAAAAAAATCATATGAAAGCGCATTCTAATTCTGACTGTAAAAGATTAGTCATTTGATTTCAAGTTTAAGATTGCAACAAATTTACTGACATAGCATTGTATTTTTAGCAACATATGCCGTATTTTCGACTGAGGACAGCCAAGGAGATTCTAAGATTGCAGGCCGACTGATTGGGGTTGTCTGGCCGACCAATACATGCTGGGCAGGTTAGCCAGAGAGTTGGAGTTTTCTTTCTATAAAGAGTTTAGATTGAGGAGTACCATTTATGTGGCTGTTGTAGCTTTTGTTTGTCCAGATGAAATTCTGTAATACAAGGCTTGCATGGCTCTTGTATGTCCTCAGTCGGCCAAATGAAAACGACGATGCCGGGTTGATTTTGGAAATTACAAATATTTTTTATTGATAAATGACATGACCAAGAAATCTCGAGCTAATTTTACGCGATTTTGTAGTTTCAATTTGTATTTTTTTTTTTTGGGTTAGAATCAGGCCGATGAAATTTCTTGGCCGTGTTTTTTTATAATTTTGGTGTAAATTGCAGAATCCTGTTGCGCGCACTGCCTTTTTGGACTATTTTTGCCAGGTTTATTGTGTACCTAAAAAGTGATTACTTATGTGCTCAGCCAATCCGATTTTAATCAATGCAAGTTGATCAAAACCGAAAATCTTGAACTAGTTAGGAGTAGGAACCTTAAACGATTCAAATTACCACAAAAAAAGTACAAATATGAGGTGTCCTTCAACAATTTTCACAAGAGCATCCAATCAAATGGATGATTAAAGATAACGAATAGAAATATGCAAATAGAATTACAAAGATTTGGACCTGAATGGTGCAGGATGGGGGGTGCAATTGCAAACACTACCGAGGTATCCTTTTCCGGCTGAGAATCTCTTGCTCTTTCAGTCTGTGCTGAAATCTTGCAAGGCGAGCCTGAAGACTAACCAGACCGGCTTCCTTTCGAGAGAGCACAAATCTCAACTGGGTCACGTAATTGTCAATCTGACTTCCTGGTTGATCCACTTCTGCAAGTAATTTCATTTCCTGCCCAACAAAACGATGCTTATTTTTCAACAAACAAACAGTAAATCCTACAGTGGAGTAGAATGGAATCCAAATATTTTATGTCATCAAAGAAGATTTTGATCCACAACTACCAATAATCCTAATCTAATAGCAATTGTTACTGTCCAGAAAAAAGACTGACTAAAAGAATCGGATATCATCAAATGCATAAATTCGGGCTTCAAAATTCAAACATGGCGAAACTCTTCAGCGATGAACGAGAATAAATTCAATACCCAAAAAAAAAAATTGATAGAACTTGCCTCGCGGACAATCTCCATGGTATCCTCGATCTCTTTTCTGTGAGCAGCTATTAAGGCCTCTTCTTCCTATGACAAAGAAAAAAGCATAAAAAGAAGAAAGTTAAGGCAAGCATACAACCGAAAAAAGGAAACAAAATATAGATAGGGCCAGGGCATGGTCAAAAAGGACGGTCTAACCTCAAGAATGGCAGTGATATTACCATCAGCCATTGGTTCTGGTTCACTTTGTCTGGATCCAGCATTATTCGAATTATAATTGCTCGTACCATATATCTTGGTGCTCGTTGAGGATAGGTCGGATGCACTGCTTTCTTTTTTCAGCCAATTCCCCAACTTTTCTGATTTTTCTTCGCGAGATAATTTTCTACGGGGAGGTGAGACTTTCTGCACCTTCTCGTCGGCATCTGCAATATTTTGGGAAGAGGAGGAAATCTTCTGAGAAGTAATATCACTCTGAAAAATTTTCATCTCAATCCTCTCCCTGCCTGCTACGCCAGCAGTTAAACCTTTTTCCTCTCGTCCATTGAAGCCATAACCAGATGGATAATTTGTATTTTGTTTATCGAAGTCCGTAGAGATGGTTTCTTTTTCTGCAACCCTCCTGCTTGTGTCCAATAATTTCAGCTCTTGACGTTGCAAATGACTGTCTTCTGTGCCAGAAGAAACAGAAATAGATGACCTTGAGGAAACATCCTTACTCATTGGCGGTAAAGAACTCGCATTTGATGGTAAAGAACTAGCCTGATCTTTTTTGACGTTTCCACCTTTGGACAAACTTTTAACCCTGCTCATGCAACGTTCATTTTGTAGTTACATAATATAAGCAGCGTAACAAGTTGACATGATAATATATGAGATAATATATAATAGATACCTATCTGCATATCTCAAAGTATTGAGAGTATGTTCACATGAGCCGGCATTTGGAGATATACAAGAAATCATAACAGTTCTAGAATTGCCAACAAATGAGTCTCGGAGTACTTCTGTGAGTTTGCTACCCCGAAAGGGTATATGAATTTGATCATTGTCAAGAGCACGAATACACTCCTTGAGAGCTAAAAGACTCTTGTTAATTTCCGCTCCTTCAATCCTGGAGAACAACAGGAAATCAGAAATCCCGGTAACACAAACTTAAATGGAATCCGAAGGAATTGTTTCAATAAAAGATACAACAGAAATGGAAAAGAATTTCATTACCTAGTTTGACGGTCATTATCCGTGGTGTCAGCCCCTCTTTCACTACCAGCAAGATCAATAAATGAAATCTTCCCAATAACCTTGCTGCCTTTCGACTCATTTCCATCATTGTTCCTTTTAGAATCTTTTAACTCATTGTGTTTTTTAACAGTTAGTTGCAAAATAGCATGTGACCTAGAAGACTCTTCATTAGCACCAGTGGATCCTGTACTTCTTGCAGCATTACCCTTCTCAATGAATTCTTTCACAATTTGTACATCAGAGACTTCAAATTCTTGCAATCCAACAATGCAAACTTGTTGCCTTCCATCCTCTCTCATACAAAGTTTCCTGTCGCAAAAATTTCACTCAGTAACAGAACAGTGTAGGTGTTCATAAAGTACTGTTCAGTGAAATATGTCAAAATTCAAAAGGTACAGGTCGACCCTATACACAGAAATCTGTCGATAAACATACACAAACTACTTGTTTCAAAAGGTAATGTCCAATAAAATATGTGAAAAGTCAAAAGACACTAGTCATTCAAACCTCATAGGCTATACATGAAAATCTCAGTATAAAAATCCCAGCCTTTTATCCAAGAAAACCAATTACAAAAATATTAGACATCCTGCCGTAGTAAATATGATTTTAGTATTAGAAGTTGTATAGTATCAATTTCCACATCTATGATACAATGTTCTCTCCAAATCTAAAAATAAAATATAAAATACAAAAAACAAAAACAAAACAAAACCACAAAAAAAAAAGAGATACTAACTTTCTATCACTAAGAAGGTCAAACAATTTTCCTCCATATATCTCAAAAAAGCTAAGCCACAACTTGAATCTCTGGTTACGGTATAAAGGTTGATGCAAAAACTTGACAAGATCTTCAGCAGCTCTGAGGGGTAATGGTTGCATTGTGAAGGTCTTACCGCTACCTGGAATAAAGTGGTGTTAGAGTTTAATCTTTCCCAATCATTGACAATTAAATTTTTTTTTCCTAGTTTAGCCTCGGAATTTAACATCATATATCCACAGAAAGAATACTATGTAAAGTTCATTTCATAATATGTATCATGAACATTGCATTCAAAACTTTCCTCTCCATAAAGGAAAATTTTGGAATATGTTTTCATATTTAACTCAAAAACATACGCCACCAATAAAAATAAAATAGATAGTGTTAACTCTTGTCATTTCTTTGAGTAAGTTGCAAAATATATAATTAAATATAAAGAGAATACAATAAAGAAAAATAGATGCTCAACGGAACAAGAAGGTTATAACAGCTAAATCAAGCATTAATTTACCTACCTTATATCTGTAAATAATCATTCCTTATTTAGATAGACTCAATTTAATTTTCAGCAATTAATGTAATTGTTATTTTTCTATATAATGAAAGCAAACTCTCTATGGAGAGCAAGGAAAATCAAATTCAATTTTGTCATGGTATCAGAGCCCTTCAGATTCTGATTTTTTTTCGCTGTCATCGGAGGTCATTTTTTGAAATTTTTTTTTTCTGTAATCGGGTTCCTTTGAACTGGGTTGAATCTTCGACTTCCTCTGTGTCTTGCTCAGACTGTCGGCGTTGTTAGTTTGGTCGACAACCTTTGCTTCATCACTGGACAACATTATCGGTGCTCTCTGTTGGTAGCCGATACTGTAACAGCCCATCTCGTTGTTACTTTTCGCTCTCGGTTGCTCTCTGTCGGACATTTTTTTGGCTTGTAATCTTCGTCTTTGTTGATTTGGATCTCGGTTGGTTTGGGTTTCTGTCGGAAACATTTTCGCTCGACTCTCTGGAATTCCACGGTCTTCGGCTCCTCTGTTCTGTGGCCGATATTCATCGACAGCAAGGAAACATTGCTTTCCTTATTTGCTGGTTTCTAGCTCAAGCACGTGGTCAGCAAGTGTGGTAATTTTTTTTATTAATCTATTTCATTATGGCAAATATAGAGTCTTTTGGAGTTCGTTTTACTGGTAAAAATTATAATGCCTGGGAATTTCAATTTCGATTATTTGTTATGGGAAAAGAATTATGGGGACACATTGATGGTAGTGATACAATTCCCGATGAAGCCTCTAAATTAGCCCAATGGAAAATTAAAGATGCTAGAGTAATGACATGAATTTTAGCAACGGTGGATCAATTAATTGTTCTAAATTTAAAGCCATATACTACAGCTAAAAGTATGTGGGAATACTAGAGGAAAGTTTATAATCAAGACAATACTGCTCGCCGTTTTCAATTGGAATTCGAAATTTCCACTTATTCTCAGGGTGGTTTATCTATTCAAGACTATTTCTTTGGATTTCAAAATTTATGAGCTGATTATGTCGATATTATTTATGCGAATGTGCCAATTGCATCTCTTTCTGCTATTCAAGAGATTCATGAACAGAGTAAGAGGAATCAGTTTTTGATGAAATTACGTCCTGAATTTGAGATAGTCAGATCAAATTTGATGAATCGTATTCCACCTGCTTCTTTGGATGTGTGTTTGGGCGAATTACTTCGTGAGGAACAACGTCTTACTACACAAGCCATCTTTCAAAACAGTAAATTACATGACAATGCAGTTGCTTATGCCGCTCATAGAAAGGGAAAAGGAAGAGACATGAGTCAAGTTCAATGTTTTAGCTGCAAAGAATATGGGCATATTTCTACTAACTGTGCGAAGAAATTTTGCAACTATTGTAAGAAATCTGGACATATTATTAAAGAATGTCCCACTCGGCCCCAGAATCGTAAAATCCATGCTAATCAAGGTATAATCAGTTCTTCTGCATCAACTAGTTCAGAGACAACGGGTAATAATACAACAATTACTCCTGAACTTATTCAGCAAATGATTATTTCAGCCTTTTCCACTTTGGGCCTCCAAGGTACACATCTTCAATCATCTCTACCTTGGCTTGTTGATTCTGGCGCATCTAATCACATGACTAGTTCTTCCAGCTCTCTTAATCATGTCCGCCCATATAATGGTTCATCTTATATTCAGATTGCTAATGGTGATCAATTACCTATTCATGCTATTGGGGGCATTAACTCCTCAATAAAAGATGTAATAGTATCACCTGCGTTATCTACTAGTCTAATCACAGTTGGACAATTAATCGACAATAATTGTACTGTTTGTTTTTCTCCTAATGGTTGTGTTGTGCAGGATCAGGTATCGGGGAAGATACTCGCGAAGGGGCCTAAAGTTGGACGACTGTTTCCTCTACATTTTTCCATTCCTCATTTCGTTTTATTAGCATGTACTACTGTAGCCCAAAAGAGTGAACTTTGGCACAAACGTTTAGGTCATCCTAACTCTATTGTTCTATCTCATTTAATAAACTCTGGTATTTTGGGCAATAAAGATCAACTTTCGTCTTCTCTAAATTTTGATTATTCTACATGCAAATTAGGAAAGAGTAAATGTCTTTCCTTTCCTTCCCATAGAAATCGTGCTAATCGTTGTTTTGATTTAATTCATAGTGATGTTTGGGGCATTACACCTATTATATCTCATGACAATTATAAATACTTTGTCACATTTATTGATGATTACAGCAAATATACTTGGGTTTATTTTCTCCGTTCTAAATCCAAGGTATTTTCTGTATTCAAAAAGTTCTTAGCCTATGTTGAAACTCAGTTCTCTACTATTATCAAAACACTACGATCTGATTCAGGTGGCGAATATATGTCCCATGAATTTCAGGATTTTCTACAATATAAAGGTATTCTTTCTCAACGTTCTTGTCCTTATACACTCCAACAAAATGGTGTAGCTGAACGAAAAAATCGTCATTTATTGGATGTTACTCGAACTTTACTACGTGATTCTTGTGTACCAACCAAATTTTGGGTTGAAGCTTTATCTACGGCAGTTTATTTAATAAATCGATTGCCTTCCAGTGTCTTAGATTTTGACTCTCCCTATTTTCGTCTTCATCGTAAACTTCCCCATTATATAGCTATGCATACTTTTGGTTGTGTTTGTTTTGTTCATTTGTCATCTCATGAACGTCATAAACTTTCTGCTCAATCAGTCAAATGTGTATTTATGGGCTATAGCACTTCACACAATGCTTATGTTTGTTATGATCCATCTTCTAATAGATTTCGCATGTCTCGCCATGTCGTTTTCTTCGAAAATCAATATTTCTTTCCTAGTCATATTGAATCTTTGCCAAACTCATTTGGTCTTCCTACATTTGATGAATTGAGTCCCCCTCCTAGTCGATTCAAATGCAGATTTGTGTATGAAAGAAGACGTCCAACTTTGCCACTTCTTGAGACTGCCTCGCAATCTGATCTTGATCATAGTCCTTCCACCATGCCTCATGCTAATACGGACATAACTCTTCGACGTTCCTCCAGAGTTGGTAATGTTCCTAATAGGTATGAGTTTTCTCACACATTTCTTCATACTACTTTATCCTCCATTTCTGTTCCATCATGTTATTCTGAAGCTATAAAACATGAATGTTGGCGTAACGCTATAGCTGAAGAACTTCGAGCTCTTGAAGATAATCACACATGGGATATTGTTACTTGTCCTCCTAATGTCAAGACAATTGGTTGTAAATGGATTTACTCGATCAAACTTCGTTCTGATGGATCTCTTGATCGTTTTAAAGCACGATTGGTTGTTCTCGGTAATAAACAAGAGTATGAAATCAACTATGAAGAAACTTTTGCTCCCGTTGCTAAAATGACTACAGTCCGAGCTATAATTTCTATTGCTGCTTCCCATGGATGGCCTCTTTATCAAATGGATGTCAAAAATGCATTTCTTCACGGGGAACTCAAAGACGACATTTACATGGTTTTACCTCCTGGTGTGCCTTCCTCATCCTCCTTGAAAGTATGTAAACTGAAGCGATCTTTATATGGGTTGAAACAAGCACCCCGAGCTTGGTTTGATAAATTTCGGGCAACCTTGATTGATTTTTCTTTTCAGCAAAGTCAATATGATTCATCTTTATTTCTTTGCAAGACATCTAAAGGCATTGTTATTCTTCTTGTCTATGTTGATGAATTGTCATAACGGGAACAGATTCTGCATCAATCACTCATTTGAAACAAAATCTTCAGACTGCATTCCATATGAAAGATCTCGGTCCTCTTACTTATTTCCTGGGTTTAGAAGTTCATACTACTCCTTCTGGTATTTTTTTAAATCAACATAAATACACACAGGATTTAATTAAATTGGCAGGTCTTCAAGATGCCTCATCTACTGATACTCCATTGGAAGTCAACACCAAGTATTGTAATGAGGAGGGTACTCTTCTTTCTGATCCTACATTTTATCGACAGTTGGTGGGTAGCTTGAACTACTTAACTATTACACGTCCTGACATCTCATTTTCTGTTCAACAAGTTAGTCAATTCATGCAGAATCCTCGACATCTCCATTTAGCTGCTGTTCATTGTATTATTCGATATCTTCGAGGAACATCTAGTCGTGGGTTATTCTACCCATCTGGTTCTCCAATTAATCTTGTTGCTTATAGTGATGCTAATTGGGCAGGTTGTCCTGATACTCGACGATCTATAACAGGTTGGTGCATGTTTCTTGGGAGTTCTTTAATCTCATGGCGAAGCAAGAAACAAGATCGAGTCTCTAAATCCTCAACTGAGTCAGAATATCGTGCCATGTCTGCTGCTTGTTCCGAAATTATTTGGTTGCGTGGACTTCTATCCGAACTTGGTTTTCCCCAATCTACATCTACTTTGCTCCATGCTGATAACACTAGTGCAATCAAAATTGCTGCTAATCCTATTTATCATGAGCGCACCAAACATATTGAAGTAGACTGTCACTCTATACGACAAGCCTATGAAAATAATATCATATCTCTTCCTCACATCTCCACTGACATGCAGATAGCTGACATATTCACCAAGGCCATGACACGTAAACGCCATCAATTCCTAGTCAGCAAATTGATGCTTCTTGACCAACCAGCATCAATTTGAGGGGGGATAACAGCTAAATCAAGCATTAATTTACCTACCTTATATCTGTAAATAATCATTCCTTATTTAGATACACTCAATTTAATTTTCAGCAATTAATGTAATTGTTATTTTTCTATATAATGAAAGCAAACTCTCGATGGAGAGCAAGAAAAATCAAATTCAATTTTGTCAGGTTAACCATTTACAACCTGGCAATTGTGAAAAAGAAAACCACAAACAAAAATAAACCATGATGTCTTAAAGCCATAAACTGTTCATAGAATTGGGAGTGGATACTTGGATAAAAAAATGGATTTAAAAGGTTTAGAAGAAAGGGAAGATAGGAAGTTTTCTATTATGTCTATGTGTTAGAAAAAGAGAAACTAGATAATAATGAAAGATGAGCATAGTTCTGAGGACTTTACAAGGATGAAGTCTCCTCTGAAAGAAAGATTCCACGTCATAGGATTGAAAGAGTTTAAATTGGCTAGCTAAGTAATGCTAATAGTTTATTGCACAAAAATTTGTAGATATGACCAAAAACAATTTTGTAAGGATTGAAATTACAAAAGAAACAGGATTGCAATCCTTAAACATCTTCTATCGGAACAGCACTAAAAGAAAAAGGATTGAAATTACAAAAGGGGTTGTAACAGAAACTGAATATGAGGTAGGAAATGATTTCAAACTGACATCTCGCTAAAGTTTTCTAGGCAGAAAAGCCAACTATCCCTACATCAAAATAAATTTTCTACTGAAATAAGAATCAAGAGGGAAAAAATATTTTCATTCAATCAGACTTCAATTTTCTATCAGATATATAGGAATAGGTATTACATGAAAAAAAAAATTAATGAAGAAAGAAATAAAAAGGCTCTAAACAACAGTAATATTGGAAGATATTTCAAGCTACTTTAATTTAATATAAATAACACAGAATATGTTAACATATAGTCTTTATGGAATAATCACGGATTTATTATGATAATTTCTTCTATTGGAGGGGGTATTTCTCCAACCTCTACTTTTGCAAAATGCGTCTCTATCAGTTCTCCAAGAAAAAGGAAGAAGAATCTACTACTCATTCCTAATAACAAAATTCCTAAAGGAGTTCCCGATAAGGCCTTGTCCGCATATGAGAATGATACAAATTAAAAAACAACTAATGAAAATCAGGCAGAAGTAAGATTTTATATTAATGCATCGACCAATTCCTCATAAAATGCATCATGAAAAAATCATATTATCAGAAAGTACCTCTTAAGGTAAATGTATACGTGCATGTATATATATCTCATCAATGAGTGTTGTATCATTAAAAAGATTCTCTACAAACCTGTCTGACCATAAGCAAAGCAGGTAGCCTTCGTTCTCTGAAAGATGGTAGGAATGATTGGTTCCACAGTTTCACGGTAGACCTGTCAAGTGAAGCATGTAGAGCAGTCAAAAAGTAAGGAAATTGAAGCACAACGCTTAGAAAGTTACAGAACAGTTACAGAACGTACGATAGTTTAATGACCTAAAAAAAATCAATAAAGAAATTGAAGCACCAATGAAATGAAAATAAAATCCTTGCCTCGTCATTGGAAACTTGCTCATTAAGAACAGCATCAAAGCAGAACTCATGCTTCTCCACATAAGCAGTCAAATCCACCTGTTACCATGTTAAATACATCACAGAGGAAGTGAGTTTTTAGTTTTTTGAAGATTCACTACTATGACAAAAAAGACAATCATATATAATACAACATACTGCAACAATTGTGAGAAAATACTTAACTTCAATTTCGGTTCATGAACAGTCAAGGAGACATTATCACAAACTGTTACAATGTCCTCCTCCCTACGCGAAAGCTCCTTCTTGTTTAAAGGTCTTTTGCGTACCTAAGAGTGTTGTAATATATATACATATGAAACACTTCAAAATGCGTAGACAGTAAAAATGAAGAGGTATGTTTCCATTAATAGTTGATTTTCTAATATAAATGAAACATACATTTTTAACAAGTTTATATACAACATGAGAGTTCAAGAAAACTTGCTCATGAAACTTGTTTCAAATGAGAAAAAAAAAAACATACCACCACTTTAATTTTTGCCACATTGGATTCTTTTGCAGTATTTTCTTTTTCAATGACGGGTAATGAAGCCATTGAATCTCCATCAGGTTGACCTCTTTGTTGCCAGGTACTATTTATGATAAGACTATCCTCAAATGCTCTAGTACCACCAGGCATAAACGGCGAGGGCTCAAAAGGTTCAGATATTACATGCTAGTAATGAAAGAAAGAATAACCTATTATGCAAGATCACTGCAAACATAATAATTCTTACAACCATAAACCAATCACACAGTAAAAGAACAAGTTATTGGGATTCTTAAACACTAGAAATATTACAGTAATAAGTTAAATTAGATAATCTAGTTAAGACAAATTTCCAAAGGCCCATCCACCAGAAATACAACTGTAATAAGTCAAATGAAATAATCTGGTAAGGAAGAATGGACAAATAAATGCCAAAAGTTGGCTGCATAGTGTTGTAGTGTAATGAGCCTTTCAGCTTCTCCAAACATAAAATCCATATAAAAATGTGAACTATATGAATTATCTTTAACTTCTTCCTTACAAAATTAGAATTGAGCTCAATTCTGTAGATTTTCTTAAAATGCAATAACCAGTTAATTACAATTGAATCCCCAGAATTAGAGAAAACAATTCAGAAGAGATGGGCACTAGGAAATACTGAACAAGAATGATAAACAGCTGACTATCAGTCTAAGGACCCCATCAATGAGGCACAAAAGTTACCATTTGTTTCATTTTTACAGTTCTGTCAAATCTTGAATTCTCACATTTGACTTAAAATGATACGGGGACCATACCTCAGATAAAAGCTCTGTATCATCCATGGCGTGAAGATCCAGAAGCCCAGCTCCAAAATCCCCTCGGAACTCGGGAGAGTAATAACCATCTGCTGCGGCAACCATTCCTGAACTTTGAGCAGTAGGTGTATGTGGCTCAGAACCAAATTCATTCAAATTGAGGTTTCTCATTAGCTTAAAAAGTCTTTGTTTCTCTTCCGCAGATTGTGGCCCATAACCCTATGTCAGTATTATACACAATAAAATTAAAGGAATCATTCACCAAATAATTTTGTTATGTTCACATATTGAATTAACCAATTCCAAGATATAGAGTGGGGAAAAAAAATAAAATAAGTAATTGAATACGAACACAAACTCGCAAGAAAACAAAAATCAAAATAGGAATTACAAACCATCAATGCGATTATATCAATTCGCAAACAAACATATTTGTTTGGTCATTTAAGATGTTTATATATGTTGCGTCCAAGAGAGAGAGGTATTATTTTGCAAACATGCCTCTTCCCTGATGTTTGTGCATTTGGAATGAAAAATAGAAGCCAAATAGTATAACCCTAACCTAAGACTAATCCAAAAGAAATATAAGGAAAGAATGGTGAAGTGCTAATGTTATCCGTACCTGCATAATAAAATTGGGAAGGAGCCGGTTGTCGATGCCAGTGGAAGCTAATGGAGAGGCCAGATGCTGCAAACCAGCAGACTGTAGCCACCGAGCCATGACCGCATCACCAGCATCGCTCGTGGGACCCGCATTGTGAAGGGACCCACTGCCAGAGTGATCATAGAAAGTGGCAGCCGCAGCAGTATTGCTCTGCTGCATCTGGCCGCCCATGAGGCGCTGCGAACGTCTTTGCGGAGCCAATTTTCAAGATCTGTAAAACGACGCTTCACATCGCAAAAACAGTTTACTTCGAAAGTTAAAATCTCCCAAAACACAGTTTCACCGACACCGAAACTTCTAAAAGAATCGCAAAAAAACCACCGAATCAAAGATCACAAGACATTTAAAAGGAAATACTCACAAGAATGGATAAAATTAGCCGCGAGGAAGAACATTAAACTAATCACTCGACTACGGAGCCAAGTTCTCAAAAACTGCAATCAAATCCCAATCCTACAATCAAACTCCAACAAATCAAACAAGAACTCACTTCTGGCATTAATTCTTACCGATTTGAATCAAATAAAAATCATTAAGCTATGCAATATGTCCTGAAAACAATCTAAGAATTGAAATCACGATCAGATCCAAAACAAACGGATGCAGAAAAACCCCAATTCGAATCGGCGAACGAAGTTTCTGGGAACCTCAAGATTTCGCTATGTAGGAAGAATGGTAGAAGCGTACGATATAATATAAGATCTGTAAAATAATAATTGCTATTTTACATTTTTTTAAATCATTAAACGGCTATTTATTTATAACTTCTAGACTAATTTACCCTCCTCCACCCTGCTAAATTTCAGATGCGCCCCAGCTAATCAAATAATTTCTTACTCTATTTTTAATTATTGTTATTTGTTTTCAATTTATTAAAAAAAATGTAATTAACAAAACAAACTCTATATTTTGGGATCAGTAACATGGTAAACTTTGAAGAAAAATTACGGACAACTAAAATCTCAAATTATGAGAAAAGAATAATGCAAATCTCACAATCACGTTTTTCGTCAAAAAATGCTGAGGCAAATGCCGGAGTCACGTTTTTTGCTTAGAAAACGTCTAGAACATCACCTGAACTGCCAATAGACATCCAATAATCAACCTTGGATGTCTTCAACGACGAGGGACGCCCAAAGCTAATCCACGAGGAGACGAACGTCTTATGAAAATTGAATTAACTCTTATACCAAATTATATGAATCAGAATAGATTTGATTCTAAATAATTGGCAACAGAATCGGCGACAAGCAGAACACTTAGATAATAAATATGAAAAATATGGATTATGGAAGAAGAGAATCGGAGTAGAGGGAGGTCGGATCGAAATAAGGTAGTTGATTGACAAAGAAGAATAACAGACGATCAGATTGAAAAGAATAAAGGAAGAAAATAAGATAACTGTTGGATTAAATTAAGGGACGTCAGATACATAAGATGGACGTCTGACGCGGGAGATGAATGACTAGGATGAAATAGTTGGAAGACCCTCGACTCTCTCACAACGGACGTCCCTCGACTTAAGACGAACATCCCTTGTCTCTCAACAGCCGTCCCTCATTCCACAAAAAAAAATGTCCATTGATTTAAGACGAATGTCCCTCCACTTACGACGTTGTTTAACCTCGAGGGATGTATGTGGATGCTAGAGGGCGTCAATTGATGTTGCGTCATTCTTTTTTCATAATTCGATGTTGTAATCGTCCATAATTTTTCTTCAAGGTTTATTGTGTTACGAATCCTAAATTATAGGGTTTATTTTGTTAATTTTTTAAAAAAAACCAATGAATATTTTTACATAAAAAAATGTTAAATTTGAATTATTTAGAAGAAAGTAGAAATTTAACTCCAAAAAACTTAAGAACCTAAGCAAATCAAGGTTCGATGTTAGAAAATTCATTGAAAAATATTACGTGCGTTGATAAATATTAATTATCGAAATTGCATTGCGCCTACGGGGTTGGTAATCTACTTTGTTATGAACATCATCCTATAAAAATAGAAGATTTGGTTTCGAGTTGTTGAATGAGAAGAATAAAAAAAAAATGTTTATGACGGTTCGATGAAAAAAATAAACTACTGAGAATGTGTGATGCAGCGAAATACTTATTTCAAAATAAAATGAAAATGTACAATAACAACAAAAAATAATTTTTAAAATGAGAATAATTTTATTGATTTTTCCAAATTTTTTTTGCAATGATTAAAATAAAATATTTAAATAAACTTATTAATAATAAATTAAAAAAATAATTACTTAAGAAAATAATCAAAATTAAAGAAATTAATAATTATAAAATAATATAAATATGAAATTCAATAAAATAGTAAACTAATAAAATGTAAATTTGGATATTTGATTTCGTTAAGTAGATTTACGTAAATGTAGGTGTCATGCCTCGACGACAAAGTTGTACATATCATCGCGTTATGCTGATACAAGGTTATGGCAACACTTCAGTTTTGTATTGTTGTATTTTTTTAAATAATCATTGTTGGTTGTGCTTTTAAAATAAATTATTGTGAAAAAAATAGCAATGTGTGGTAAATAAATTTCTAAAAGTGATTTATCAATTTTAATTATTTGACAAATTATAATATATAATTATTAAATTACATTAAAACTAAGAGCAAAAGTGAAAGTGAGAAACAAATGAATTGTGGGAGAAAATAAGTAAAAATTTAAAACTGTGGAAGCCCGCCCTTTGAACGGCAGAAAAAGTTCAAGTGTTGGTTTTGTTGAGATAAAGAATCTAAATACACTGTGGAATAAAAATATTTTTTTTTCTCTCTTTGTAAAATCAAATAGGCAAAACAAACCAACAAAAATAACGAGATCAGTAACACCAATTTTTAGCGTAGAAAACCCTCAAAAAGTGTAAGAGTATAAAAACCATGGGACTCGTAGGCCATTTAATCAAACTTCCACTATAACAGAAATAATGGGTACTCCAAAGTTCTCTCTAATTCAACAAACTAAAGGCATACAATATTCATCAAGATTGAACATACTAATCTTGAAATATAACAAAACGTAAGAAATGATAAATCTAGGGTTACCGAACTGTGGTCTCGTTTTTACCCCAACAAACCGCCTTAGAGCTCAAAGGACGATCTCCACTGTTCAGAATATACTCCTTGATGTCGTAAATTTATAGTTCAAATTTCAAGGTAATCCAATGGTTGATTCTTGAGAAAACGCAGTTCTCATATGACTACCTTGAAAATTCGAAAATCTATTTTCTTCTTTCTTCTCTCTCACTCTATGTTTTGTTCACTCTCTCTCACTCACTAGAGTTTCATTAACCACAAAAACCCTCTTTTATACTCAGCCCACAAAATATGGGTCGTGCCCAACAGATTTGATCCATATCAATGGGAGTGCACAATTCCACATCGCTTGAAATATTAGAAAATGCATGGTTTGTAAGTAGGGTTTCTCTCCCTACCTAGTACAACACGTTTTTTGGTTAACCCCAAAAAATAAAACCATGCAGGCATCGGCCCAAAAGCGAATAATATTGTACTAATAGTACTGGAGACGTTACAAAAACAAACATAATGGACATTAATTAGTACTACACTCCAATCATATTTTTTGATGCGACACTAACATATCGCTCATTAATTTATATAATAATTAAGATAAACTTTTTATTACTCGTAGTTTTGGAAATAACCCGAGATGGATTCTTTCTTGATCATGGGATGGTCCATGCAATAGTGCTGTTGAAGCACGTGGAAATTTGTGTTGAAGAAAAGTGAAAGAAGGTTGCTTTTAGTATTTAACGGAATTGATCAACATAAAGTAGTTTGCTAAAAAGCTTTGCCTATTACTTTTATGAGTAAACTTATGTTCTTAGACTACTTTGCCACCACCAAGTTATGATGACTTTGTGAGTGTTTAATTTTCAACCTTTGCCTCTCAAAATTAAGAACTCATGCCACATCATCATGAACGGCCACTAGGTCGGCGCAGACAAAGTCTGTTAGCTCGCGAGCTTAAAAATTTGGCTCGACTTGATTCGTCCACCGAGACTAGGTTAGGCGAGCTTGGTTTCAAGAAACCAAAGGCAGCCCAAAGGACAAGACCAGTAACCCAAATTTTGGTAGCAGAAACTTAATCATGGGTCACCATGCCATGTAGAATTGTTTGAGGTGTTCGTGGCCGGTGGGGGCAAATGATAGTGGTGATGTGGGAATAGATCTAAGACAAATTTTGGAAGTAGCAAAATATAAATTTTGAATTTGGATTATGCTTGTGGGTAGAACCGCTTGGGCTAGGACCGTTCGAATCAGGCAAAAGTCTGAACTGTCTTGTTCGGTTTGAGTAGGCTCTTTTACAAACATTTAATGTTATACAACCAAAAGTTTTCTGTTCCATTATCGACTTTAATTTTGAAAATTGGTCAGATTCGAGCTAAGCTTACCAATCTTATAAGCCAAAATCGACTAAAACCAAACAAAGTTTATCAAAATCGAGCAAAAAATTAGCCTAAAAAATTGAGTCATATCGATTTTTCTCTTCTTTTTTTGTAAATTTTATAGAATTCCAAGCCCAAACTAAGTCAAACAGACAAATATCAGGCCAAAATCAAAAGAACCAAACATAATCTCATCCGAGTAAAACGAAAAATCCTCGATATGGTTCGGTTCGATGGTTGAATCCAAACCATGCTCGATATAGTTTTGATTCTTAAACAACTAAACCGAACAAAGTTATCCCGATAGTTCTACCTTGCCAAGATACAACATTAAAACAAACATTCTGCAATGAATTGAGACAGAAAATGAAGTGAATAACATAAAAAGAAACACATACAAAATAATTTTCTGAACTCCAATACTAAAATAAAGCTCATTTTCTAGATAATTTTCTTTTTTTGTTGATTAACAGTCAATGATATATTTATGCTGACTACATGACATTTATTGATTTATCAAGTAATCTATTATTTTAGTACACAATCTATCATAATTATTGTACTAGTAAATTAGTGGCACATAAACACTACTTCAAAATGTTACGGTGTAAACTTTACAGTCTAATGTTAGCATTGATTTGTTAGTGATGTTGAAAGAGCTGTCTCAAGAACATATGTACATTGCTTTTCTACCTCCATGTACAGTAGGTATATCATCAAATCCATCATTAATTCAATGACAATGTCCTATAAAATGGAACGTCCATCCGTGACACTCTAATTTGAACACTTCAATTTCTATCCTAATGGATTTGTTAACTAATCTAACATTTTCAAACAAAACAATTCCTCAAGCCAGTTCAATTAATAAAAAAAGAGTACAACATAACCATCACAGATGAGAAACGAGGACAAACCATGAAATATAACATTAAATCATTACAAAACTTGGTCACACATAATTTAATTATGTCTAAAACGAAGCACGCAATAGAAGAAACCTGAGACTAAAAAACACTCCTGCTATGGAGATTTCTAGCACTTGATTTCCTTCAATCCATGGGCAAAGTAAAGAAATGTTGGATCAGTTGCTCCATCCTTGTAGTAAGCAAAGACCAAACTTCCATCATCATGCATGCTCTCTCCCACAAAGCTACATAACCAAAATCAGAATCAATTTTCACCTTGAAAAATTTTGTAGTAAAATAAGATATCAAAATGGAGTTGCGACAAATAACATCTACCTTAGTTGCATGAACCAACAGTTTCATTGTTTACAGAAATTCTTTCATTCATTAACACAACAATATATCTATAACAAATAGATAAGTTAAAAAATTGGGCATTGGAGAAATATGAACTAATGCAACACTCACAATTGAAGGTCACTGAGCTTTGACAGCAGGAATTTTGTTGCACCCTCAATGTGTTTCTTAAATTTCTCTTGGTCCTCTCCCTCTAGCTTAGGGGTCAACAACTTGATGTACCTCTTCATGAATGTGACAAACTGCTTCTTAGCGAAAGCAGGTTGTTCCTGTAAGGCGCATGATAGATGATCAGTGTTTCCACTTTAAATAATGAAAGGGCCACACAAATTAAAACAGAATCATTATACCTGGAGCCTGAAAGTGTCAACAATGTCAACCACCTTCACAGCTTGATCATCCACACCCTCGTCCTCCCCACCACCTTCGGCAGAAGGGTTTGCACCAATATCCACATCAATTGCTCCTTGAACAACCCACTGCATCGGATAGAGTACAGACGATATAACATTATCCAATGAATTCAGCGGCATAAAGTAATTTGTATGATGCCCAAAAAATTTAACATAACAATAAAGGTAAATATTTATCCTTCACGCCTTGTATATAAAACCAGAAAAAGCTACAATTTACCTTTCCCTCAACTTCCCATAGGATTCCATTCTCGATTTCTTTGTAAGGAAACGAGTCCGAGAGAAGCTCATCAGCTGCCATGAAACAACAAATCCACATCCAATCAAATATCACTTACCACTAGTGAACTCATTATCTCTCTTAACATTAATAAATCAGATGACCGAATAGTTCAGCCTCGCAGCAACAAATTGTGCATCGTAACTCTAGATCAATTATAAATTACATACCAGAACGAAAACCATGATTAACAGGTAATAGTCATATATAACAACAGATCAAACAAACAATAGCTTTCCAAAAATAAAAATCTTATTGAAAACCTTTCAAATCGTAGAATCGACGCTGTGGTATGCAAAACAAAAAAAAATCGGCGAAAAATCTGCGCCGGATGATGCGTTGAAAGAAAGAAATTTACCAGTTAACTTATCCTGATAAACCAACATGATTACAGAATAACTCTCCCGGATCGCACCTACAAATACCTTCGAGCGGACAGGAAGAAGAAAGGAAGAACGACGCAGCGAAGAGATAGCGAAAGAGGGTTAATCCTGGTGCGGACAAGGAGCATTTATAGCGAAGGTTTGATGAGAAGAGAGAGAAGAATATACTTTTATTTCCCTTAAATTGCTAGTTAGTCCTTTCAGTATTTATATTTATTTTCCACTCCGTAAATTTAATAAAATAATAAATTTAGCGTTTTCACATAGTTCTTATCCTTTTAAAGTTCTAATTTGATATGTTATTTTTTTATTTGTCCAATATAAATTATTTATTTTACTAATATATATATATATATATAAAGAAATAGAGAGGATCTCTAAATAATAAACATGAATTAAGACTCTTACTATGCATCTAATCATACTTAGTTCGAGTCAAACTACTATGTAAACGAGCTTATGAAAATTGAAGTTTTTGAGTTATTAATTAACTATTCTGTCACTAGACCTCATGAGCTAATGCTTTTTAGATAGGTAGTATTATTTTAGGAAATTAACAAATAAATTATTGTACTATAAAATTAATGACAAGTTAACCACCTAACAATTTTTGCTAACACCTTAAACACTGAACTATGAAAATTGACAGAGTAAACATCATCGTTATGTCGATTCTGCGAAGAAATATCTTCAACATAAAACTAAACCTGCGAAGAAATATCTTCAAATACATTTATGCAATTTTAATTATACTTCAGTTTTATGCTAAAATCTGAATAATTGAAACAATATTACCGCAAAGACGATTCCGGGAAGCTTCAACATGGTCTTCTCGTCGTTGAAAACAATTCTCATGTTTTCAGTTTTCTGAACACATCTTCTTGTGGCTCACCATCCTCTCGATTTCACCGTCCAATTCTCATTGTCGTCTTCTATTTCATTTTCTTGGTCTGTCGTAGTCGTCCAGTTCTCATCACCAATGTTTCACCTTTGTAGCGAAACGTTGTCATTATGCAAACGAAAAGTAATCTTTTCGCGACAGAACATTGTCTTTTCACAGTGAAACATTGTCTTTCCATAGCAGAAACTAATCATTCTGTCCACTGAAAGTAATTCTTTAACTTTGTTTAGTGGAAATATAACGTTCTGTTACGAAAAGTTAATGTTCCGCAGTGAAACGATAACGTTTTTAAAGAAAAATATAACAGTGATATTTACTCTATTTATTTTTCATAGTTTAATATTTAAATTGTTAGTAAAAATTATTCAATAATTAACTTTTAATTGATTTCTAGTAGACTAATTGATTTGTTAATTTTCTTATTATTTTCAATATATACAACGACAAAGTCCGCAAATAGATTAATATCTAATAGACAAATAAATAATAAAATATTAATTTATTTAGATATGATCTAGCCACATCTTAAACCATAGATGGACCTGGACACGGACCTGACCTCACTATGCAAGCCGACTCATAGACTTTACTCAGATAGTCTAAAGCAACAACCCAAATGTTGGCCAGCAGGCATGACATGGGAAAGTAGAACAACCACATCACGCCTCTAGTTTATAGGGCTGCAACACTAACTGATGTATAAACCGTTAAGCTTCTTTGCATTGTTCGTGACAAAGAGCCTTAATGGTCCAAGGTAACTGCACAAGTGAATTTGTAAGATCGGTCAAGTTTTCTACACAGATCGTGTCATGACCTTGGAGTTTAGTCTGGTACAAATCCGAACTGAGGATGGGTTTTTGGAGTTAGCTCACCTCATGGGATCACGACCTTTTGTCCCTGCCATTGTAGCACGTGTGTCGACCAGGGCATAAGGGGCATGATGACTTGACGTCATTCTCACCTTCCTCCAGCTTATCACTGATAGTCTACTCAGGGTTCCAACCTCAACGATGGCAACTAAACACAAGGTTTGCGCTCGTTGCAGGACTTAACCCAACACCTTACGACACGAGCTAACGACAACCATGCACCACCTGTGTCCACGTTCCCAAAGGCACCCCTCTCTTTCAAAAGGATTCGCGGCATGTCAAGCCTTGATAAGGTTCTTTGCTTTGCATCAAATTAAACCACATGCTCCACCGCTTGTGCGGGCCCTCGTCAATTCCTTTGTGTTTCATTCTTGCGAATGTACTCCCTAGGCGGGATACTTAACGCATTAGCTATAGCACTGCACGAGTCGATATGCACAACACCTAGTATCTATCGTTTACGGCTAGGACTACTGGGGTATCTAATCTCATTCGCTCCCCTAGCTTTCATCTCTCAGTGTCTATGTCGGCCTAGCAAAGTGTTCGCCGTTGGTGTTCTTTCCGATCTCTACACATTTCACCACACCACTGGGAAATTCCCTATGCCCTTACCGTACTCTAACTTGGTAGTTTCCACCGCCTGTCTAGCGTTGAGCCCTTGGGATTTGACGGCGGACTTAAAGAGCCACCTATAGACACTTTACGCCCAATCATTCCAGATAACGCTTGCATCCTCTGTGTTACTGCGGCTATTGGCACAAAGTTAACGGATGCTTATTCCCCAGATATCGTCATTGCTTCTCCGGGAAAAGAAGTTAATGACCCGTAGGCCTTCTACCTCCACACAGTATTGCTCCATTAGGCTTTCGCCCATTGTGGAAAATTGCCCATTGCTGCCTCCCGTAGGAGTTTGGGTCTCCTCTCAATCCCAATGTGGTTGATCATCTCCTCAAACTAGTTACTAATCATCAACTTGGTAAGCTATTGCCTCACCAACTAGCTAATTACACACAGGCTCCTCCTCGGACGGATTCCTGTTTTTGCTCCTCAGCTTATGAGGTGTTAGCAACAGTTTCCAACTGTTGTTCCCCTCCTAAGGGCAGGTTCTTACGCGTTACTCACCCGTCCGCCACTGGAAACACCACTTCCTGTCCGATTTGCATGTGTTAAGCATGCCACCGGCATTCATCCTGAGCTAGGATTGAACTCTCCATGAGATTCATAGTTGCATTACTTATAGCTTCCTTGTTCGTAGACAAAGTTGATTCAGAATTGTCTTTCCAAGGCATAACTTGTATCCATGCGCTTCATATTTGCCAGGAGTTTGCTCCAAAAAATATAGTCATCCTTACCCCCTCACGTCAATTCCACGAGCCTCTTATCCATTCAATCACGGCAGGGGAGCAAGTACCAATAGAAAAACTCACATTGGGTTCAGGGACAATCAGACTCGAACTGATGACTTCCACCACGTCATGGTGACACTCTAACGCTGAGTTACATCCCTTCCCTTGCCCCCCATCGAGAAATTGAACGAACCCATAATTTGGTACAAATCCAACCTCAACCCATAAACGAGTCCAAAATCAACATTAAATAAATATATTTTTTTATTAATATTATATTATGTTTTATTGTAGGGTAATTAACAAAATTAAATTATTGGGTAAGTGACAAGCTAAATTTTAAAGTAATTTCACAAATAATTAAAATATCGAACTATGGGAAATGAAGAAAGCAAACATTTTTGTTACATTTTTCGTTAAAAATTAATTTTTTTTTTCAGCGAATAGGTCGTCTTTTTTGCAGCGAACCAGTATATAAAACAGTTGTACTCAAAGATTTACTTTTCGTAGTCGAAGACAAATTTTCGCTGTGAAAAATACTCTTCCTGCATTTTCAGCTGTGTAAAGGATATTTTCCGCAACGAAAACATGTCTTCCCCTGCAGACAGGATATTTTCTACTACGGAAATGATATTTTGCTCAGAGAAAAATAGTATTTCCACAACATATACTTATATTCCGCTGCAGAATCTCAGTTTCCTCAACAGAAACATGTCTTCTATTTTCATATTAGTCAATGTATTGAAATATACTCTTCTAAATACAATAATTGGACGATTTTTAATATCAGAATCGTACTATCATTCGCCAACTCAGTCCTGAAGATCGGTGAGTAGAAACAAACTGATATAGGTTGGAAACAAACCAATTGAGATACTGGTCGTACTTGAGGTTGCGTTGAGATTGTGTTTCAGGTTGGGCTCATGCTTTGCCTTCTGGTTGTCTTGAGGAAACTAAAATTCTGTAGCGAAAGATAAATATCTGCTGAAAAAAAATATTCTTTCCGTTGCGAAAAGTAAATTATTGATTATAACTATTTTATGTACGAATCTGTTATAAAAAAATTTAAATTTTTAATAGAAAACATGACAACAATGTTTATATTGTTTATTTTTTATAATTGAGTGTTTATTTGTTAATAAAAATTATTTAATATTTGGTAAGTTTTTCTTTTTTTTTAATAATTACCGATATTTTATATGATTAATTGCCGTATGATGAGAAGATGCTAATAAAATAAGATAAAATGGCGAGGAATGACGTTAGTATAGATGCGAAGCCATCGAAAATAGTCCACTTTTGGGTTCGGTCTTCTCCTTCTACGGCCATACCCCAGTCTTTCTCTCTCTGCGTTGATCTCTGCCCCAGGTATGTGCATTCGTTTTCCTTCCTTCACCGCAAACTCTCGATTTATCCACCAGTTTCTGAGGTTTTTTTAAAAAATTATTTTGCGTATGATTGATAATAATGCTTGCTCGAATCGTCATGTACTCGTTTTCGTACACTAATATGTAATTTTATTTCATCTAGGTCATCGCCGTATTGGAAACTCCAATTTTTTGGCTTTTGATTTCTTTTTGAGTTTCAAAATCCGGGTAGTTTTGTTGGAATCTATAACTGGAGTTGAGTCTGTAGGAATTTGATTGGGTGATTAGTGTGCTGTTATGGATGGTAATAAGGACGAAGCGTTAAGGTGCGTTTGTATTGCGGAAGAGGCGATTTCTGCTGGTAATAAAGAGCGTGCACTAAAATTTATTAAACTCGCTCAGCGCCTTAACCATAGTCTGCAAGTTGATGAGCTTCTGACTGCATGTGAGAATCTCAATTCTGGTCGTGGTTCTAGCAAATCTGGCGTTGATGAAAAACGTGGTGAGAATAAGAGGAAGGCTGGTCCAATAAATTCAGGGGAGGAATTGAACGGGGAGCGTAATTACACACAAGAGCATGTTCAATTAATTAAACAGATTACTTGTAACAAGGACTATTATAGCGTTCTTGGGGTGGAAAAGACATGTTCGGTTGAAGAGATTAAGAAGGCTTATAGGAAATTGTCCTTGAAAGTGCACCCAGATAAAAACAAGGCTCCTGGTTCTGAAGAGGCATTTAAGAAAGTATGCAAGGCTTTTAAGTGTTTGAGTGATGATGGTTCGAGGAGGCAATATGATCATACAGGTTTGGTTGAGGAATATGAACACAACCAACAATATAATGTTAGGCAAAGGAGGAGGAGAACTGAACATGACTTGTTTGACGATAATTTTGATCCCAATGAGATATTCAGGGCATTTTTTGGTCAAGGAGACGTATTTCGAACAAGTCATGTATATAGGGCGGGAGGAATGCACAGTCAAACAAGGGCAGATTTTCAAGGAGGAAGACCTAACTTTTTTCTTCTCCTTCAAATACTGCCATTTTTGTTGATCTTCTTGCTTGCTTATCTGCCATTTTCAGAACCTGAGTATTCTTTGCATAAGAATGACTCCTATACCATTCTACGGACAACAGAGAAACACGGAGTTGAATTTTATGTTAAATCATTGGCCTTTGATGAAAAGTATCCTCCTGGAAGTGGTGCTCGAGCTGACATGGAAAACATTGTGATAAAGGATTACCAAAATATGCTTTGGCGATATTGTCACATCGAGCTCCAGAGGCGCCAGTGGAATAGAAATCTTCCCACACCTCACTGCGAAAAGCTGCAGACCCTGGAGGTAGCATAAAGGTAATCTTGAAATTCTCACGAATAATTCTGGAAAAATATATATGTTGATACCAAAATCTTATGCATTATAGGCACAAACTACAGCTCTGTTGAAATCAATCTTCTCTTGCATACTATTCTTCAAAGGTCGTCTGCTGTATTAAGCAGGTTTTAAAGGCCTTGTGCCTTTTAAATAATTTTTTGTGTCCCTATGATTGGTAGAATCCATGATAACTAAGAATAATATATTTGAAGATATTTGATATTAGGGCACAATGAAATAAATGATTGGGAAGCTTAAGATTATACCATTAATTGAGTGACCTGTGAAAAATCAAGTCTAGGATCAGTTAATTGGATCTTCATCCCAAGCCACACATTAGGGTTCATGAAAAACAGTAACAATATTTTATAGTCAACAACATCTGTGGATTTGATATTGTTTTACTATCACTTGACTGTGTTGTTTCCTTTGTTAACTCTATCAAGTTTTCTATTTTGTTCTATCCGAAGCCTCATAGTTACATTGAAATTTTGTATACCACTAAACCTCCTATTTATCAATTGAACTCATATAAGAATTTTATTTTTTTCAATCAAACAGGACATATGACTGCAACTTAGGTTATTGTTGTTTACATTTTGCACGCCCTAGATCCAGAATGTCTTGACTTAAAGATGGATAGTGCCAATGGTGGAATCAAAGTACTACGATGTTGCTGAGGATCAGCTTTGTCTCTTGGGTGACTTTTAACTAGCAACCCCACAATGCCTGGTGTAAAATTGTTACAGTGAATATTTAAGTTGAATCACCTTTTCATTATGAAAGCAAAGCAGAAGAATCAATTGTATTTTTGAAAACAAAACCTAATTAAAGTTGAATTTGTGAGAATAAGGTAATATTTCCTCTATATGTCAATGAATGACGTTTCTATGCTCTATCTATATCCAAGCTCACCTATATTTTTCCTTGTATTGAGCATATTAGTGAGAACAGCACCATATTTTTATTTGTTCTATTGTAAAATGTTTGTTGGCGCAGAAGAAAATAGCAACGTAGTGCTTGAAGATATGTACCACCTAAGTAGGTTTTCTTCATTGCCGTTTGTCTTTTTACCAGTTACTTGAAGTTGAAGAAGTAATTCTGCATTAAATTAGAGGGAAAATTAGGAAAAATTTCAGTTCCATTCATAACTTTAATGTCCATTGTTTGTTAAAATAATTGTTGCTTGACATTCTTACTTTCACCAATTTTCAGATAAATGAGGAAGATTCTGTTATAGTTAAAAAGGTTAGCTCAACCTTTTTAATGGATAGGTTGCTTATTTCTTGTTGCTTGTTCAGTTGAATTGCTTTTTATCTTATCAAGAAGAGACCTAGGTGACTGTTTAGTTACCATGGATTCAGCTTAGCTTTTGCTTGTGTTTTCATACCTAGCAGTTGTGACAAACACAAACAGAAAATGAAGAACGATAAATGTTCTTTTATTCCATGAAGAAAAATACAGTAGCATAAGCATTCAAATTTTTCAGGATGACAAGGAGGAGCAGAACTCCTAAAAGAACTTCCCAAGTGAAGTCTTACATGGGTATGACCTATTTTTAACACGAACTACACACAACGAACATAAAGATATATATGGATGGATAGAAGAGTTCATGAATGGCAGGAACTAAAGGTTGGGCAGGTACTGGAATCCGGTAGGAATGATGTTGGCCATGTTAGTAAGGAAGCCAAGAAATGTATTTCCAATGAATTGCAGGGATGAAAGAAGACCTCCAGCAGATGGTAAATCGGCATTGCAAGAGGACAGTGGAGTGGATACAGCTAAGCTGCAATTGCTTAACAGGAAAGAGAGAAGAAATTCGACAGGATTCAAAATAATAGAAAATATTCCAGATCCATTTGTTGTTGTTGTTGAAACCACATTCCCTTCATCACATTGCAGCCTCACCAGTGCATCTGCAGGCAGATGTTTAAAAAATCAAGCAGAAAAGAAAAGGTCAGATTTCTCAAACCTATCAGCTTAAATGTCAAAAGTCTGGGTCTTTTTTTTTTCTGGTCTGAGTTTTTCTAGACTAATTGATGGCATATAACCGATTGTTTAGATTTCATGAAGCTCTCAATAATCCATTTAGTTTAAGTGCACTAACTGAAACATGCATACTCTTGAAGAAATTCATTAGTTACTCTTAGTTTGAAAATACTTGTAGGAACTGATTGGAGTGAATTTGGTCTAGGAGAAGACAAAAAATGGTATACTTGGGAAAAAAGGGGTGGCAGTGCCATTAACACCCATGGTGCCATTGATAGTGCAAAACAGCTGTCCCTGAATACGAATACGACCAAGGAGGCCACCAATAATCCCTTGTTGAGCTTCGGCCATAGGAGCAGCAACTATTGCTGCCACTAGAAAATAAAAGAAAAGTGATTTCAAACTCATTCCCTCTTTCGAAACAAAGAAGAAGTTGATAATATTTGCGAATCGTCTTGAAGAAAATGTCTAGTTCATGCTTTCCAATTTATAGGAAAATCATAGATCAAGTTGTTGCAATTTTTTCAAACTTTATTCTGAGCGTGGGTGAAAAAGGTGGGTAGAAATATACAAACATGCTGCTCATGGGGACATCTTCCAACTTGGAAAATGCTTCAATAACTACAGCTTTCTGTGTCTTAAATTAAAAAAAAAAAAAAGGAAAGAAATTATAGAAGTATGCACTAAACATGTTCTCAAAAACTGTTTTTAGAATACATTTCCGATGCTGGTTTGTTGTTTGTTTTATGTAAATGTTAGTTAAAGATGTAGTCCAACCATATTTTCTAAATAGGGAGGTAAAAAGGGTAGGCTATGGTATGGTACAAGGAATGTATCCCTTCCAGCTACAATGTTGCACTAGGTAGCGTGGGCTGGGAGTGGAGAATATTTGCTAGAATGTGTGCGCAATTCTGAATTTCCAATACGAAAAACTATGATATGTTATGAATTGGGACAAAGGTAGATTTGATAAAGTAGTTTATACTTGATGCAAGATAAGTGAAATTGTTGACACATGAACACAAGTACATGAGCTTGGATACATCTCGATATTGTGTCTGATCAAATTCGCATCAGAGTGTTTAGTTTATGTGTTCATCTATTTTAAACCTGTGTATTGCTTGTCTAATCCAACACCGTAAAGCTCGGATTTGCCATTAATTGGGAGGGGTTTTTGTCAAGAGTAGGGAATTGAGGTTGTCCGCAAATTCATGAGCATGCTTATGGGAAGTGCTTTTTGGTGCAAGTGCAAGCACAAGTGGGTGGTGGGGGGGCATCCTCTCTACTTAGGCCTCAAACTCAATACATCCTCTCTCTCTCTCTCTCTCTCTCTCTCAACTCACTTAGTTCCAAACCAGAAATAGTGCTTCTTAACCAATATTGGCTTTTGATGGGAAGAATCTGTCCACTAGTAGATTAAACCAATCAAAATCGGGGTCCCCAAGAGCATTGTTATTGTCAATCGTAATGGTTTCTCAAGAAAATATCCAAGCTTATTGTACTCCCTTTATGTTCCTGAATTTTAACTTGCTTTAATGCTAAGATCGGTTCAAATGGAAGTACGCAGTGATCTTGGAGTGGTCGATTGTTCTAGCCAGTCATGTCATTTCATCTTTGAGAGATGGTTCGATAAGAGAAGAACCAAGGAGATCCATAGATAATCTAGTTTTCTATGTTGCTGAGGTAAACTTTAGTTTTATGATGCTAGTGTAGACTCCAGTTAAATTTAATAAAGCAACGCCCAAATGCATTACGCCAGAATGTCAGTCCAACTTTAGTCTAATTGAGTTCGGATTGTCATAGCTCGACACAACAAAAGGTTCGTCGGTAACATCAATCCAAGCTAAGATGATTTTAGTCCTGCACCTGGCAACTGACTTTTTGGCATGGCATCAGGATTAGTCGAACAATTAGGTGCAGAAATTGACTTTAATTCGACAATGAAAAAGGAATTCAATGAGATTGATTTCCAATACACCAAAAACCCGGACAGAAACTCATTAATCAACAAGAATTCTCAAACAATGAAAATCAAACAAGAATTCCAACAATGTTTTCTTCTCCACCTGACAAAAATGGTGCCCAACAATTGTCTTCCTTCCCACATTTTAAAATTCCCTCTTTTACTTGTTCTTTACTTGCTGTTTTTTAAGATCTAAGTTCAAGAATAAGTGTCTTAAATGGGGGAGGGAGGAACTTCAAGAGTGGTACCTGCTTGAATCTGGCCCCAGCCAATAAGACGCCAGTGCTTCTCAACTCGGCGACTCAAAGCTATTTTTTCCCCTTTGCTCGTACACACCGGAGAAGTGAGTTGTAACTTTGCCAGATCATTCCTCACTGCAAGGACGCGGGCCCCAGTGGACATAGATCCAATGTTCAACATTAGGATCTCCCCCTTGGCTAGTTTTGAAACCTTACCTTGCCTTTCCGAGCCCTTTGTTCTCACACCCAGAAGTCGTCGAAGTAGGAAGAAATTAACCTTGCAAAACCATAAAAGCATAACAATCAGATCGGAGAAGAATATCTCCGAGAAATGAAAAAGATATTGCAGTAATTACTTATTGCATTGCCTGTAAATGGTTAATATTAATAATCTACAAATAGTAAATTCCGTTTGTCACAGGAAAACGGAAACAAAGAATAAAGAGCATTGTATGTCTTTTGTTTCATCAATTTACCTCGAGCTCAACGAAAACCTCAGGGAGCGACCCAACTTCACCAAGAACCTGGCCGACCAATCTATCAGCACGCGTCAAAGTGGGATCCATGGTTGTACCAACTCCGATGAGGCCACCAGGCACAGCAAATTGAAGTTCATTTTGCTCCGCATACAAAGAAACAATTCTTGAATATATTGGTGTGCATTTGATGTTCCCACTTTCATCCTTAACAACAATACCAGGACGAACCTCAATATATTGGTTCACCTTCAAAACACCCTAAAAAGAAAGGATTTGTCAAATATATTGTCAACACATTATGGATGATCATAAATAATTCAGCTATGCATATCCAAAAAAACCTTCACCTCATTTATTCTAATCAGCATAAAATTGGATCCTAGTCTAGTAATACCGTATGACCCATCCATACATGATCATCATGCCTGAACCAACATAACATGGTTTCTACATGCTTGTACCTAACCACATATCTTCATAAATATTGTTTGATAAAAGGAATATTAATAAAAACAAATCTCTCAGTAGGTACCTATGACTATTAAATACAATTGATAACAAAAATCAACTATGATGAGAATAAGGACTAAGGTCATACTAGAGGGAAAAAGTAAATTGGGATTGTGATCCAATACAAAAGTGAAAGTGTGTGAAATGGAAACCAAAGTACATTGTTCTACTCCACAAATAATTATGACAACTGACATAATATAACTCACTTAGTAGTCTAAATAGATGGGAAACATCAAAACATAGATCATACATGTAGAGTTAAAAGTTTCATGGATATCATATAAACTTCAAGGGGAAAAAAAAATCAGGAAAAGACTAACCCTAAGGATACTTCCGCCGGCTACACCACCTTTGATTTCATCAACTTCGTATCCAGGCTTGTTGACATCAAATGATCGAATTACAATCATGTTTGGAGGTGACACAAAGTTCCGCTCCGGAATGGGAATATTCTTCACTATATATTCACAAACAACATCGATGTTATACTTTAGCTGGGCCGAAATTGGAACAATAGGAGCATTATCAGCTACAGTCCCCTGGGTAGAATATTTTAAACAATGGAGTTCAGCACAGCCGAGCAAATAAAAACAGTTCTTCAGCAGATTAACTGATCAAAGAGAACTAACTTTAATAAATTTCTTAATTGCTTCATGCTGATTGATGGCTACATTTTCTTGAATGAGATCGACTTTGTTTTGAAGGATTATAATATGTTGGAGGCGCATAATTTCAACAGCAGCCAGGTGCTCTGAAGTTTGAGGTTGGGGACAGCTTTCATTTGCAGCTATTAAAAGAAGTGCTCCATCCATAATTGCTGCTCCATTAAGCATGGTAGCCATGAGAATATCATGACCCTAAAAGCAAAGAAATATAGATCAACACTCTGTACAGCAAGCAAATGAAGCTGGCATACACAAAACGCTAAGCATTGAACTGTCAGAGAAAGAAACTGTACAAAACCCAAAAAAGCAATGTGATCATTAGCATTTCAAAAATAAAGTAGAGCTACTAATTCAAATCATGTTGCAGAATGTGATAAGGAATTGTCTCCAAAAGCATAGCATCTACAAATCTTACAGGACAATCTACAAAAGACACATGTCTTAGAAGTTCCATCCTGCAATTTTCAAAACCAGGCACATCGCATAAAGGATTGTCTTCCTTTCCACTTCCATATGCCCTACCAAAAAAATTGATTTTGTAAATAACACAACTTCAGAAATACACAATAATAGTTTACATGCACAAGCCCGTGCGCACAAACTGAGCTACATATGAACATTAGTATATTTGTCTAATCAAACAAAAGATGCATGCATACTTGCATACATACATTGACTCATGGAAAATAAACACTCACTTGTATGCCAAAGGTCGAGGGCATCGGTCATCTTCGCATTTGTATATCTTTGCATTTGCATATCCAAGCTTGATGGTGATGTTACGCTCTAGTTCATTTTTAAAACGAACAGTCTGTAGATATTATAACCATTGTGAGGTGAATGAGAAATTACAGCTATGGACAGTGGATGTTTAAAAAATTTATAACCATTACTACTTATTACAAAATAAATACAATATTCTTGCATGTACAATTTAAAACATATTGCTATCATACAACCAATAGCTGGCTCGAATAATATTCATAGCACCCAAATTTTTGTCATCGTTCCATCTTAAATATACTGAAATCCTGCCATTGGCAATGCCATTTCAAATTACAACATATAAAGCTGTTCTAATCATCATATAAAGCTTACTATGTCCTCTTGCAAGGGACACTGCATTGTCGTTCTTTGTGCTTCCATTTGCATTGGTTGGTGGAGGTGAACTTGGAATTTTTCTAATAATATATTTAGGTAGCTCTTGATTCCATCGTACTTGTATTTTGGAGGGAGTCTTCTCTTTTGTTGTCCAATACATGGCTTGTTAATTTTAACATTGTTTTGTACAACCTATTTTTTTGGGAATACATCCCTTGAATTATTGCACATTTAAGTTCTATTAATTAAAATTGCTAGCCAAGAAAAAGAAAACTTGATATTGTGTTATTTGGAACACAAAAGCATAGCAATACTAAATCCCAAATGCATTCAGAAAAAGCAAATCAGCTCCAATTGTTCAAAGGAAAGAAAATCACCTGAACACCAGATATTGCTTTTACAACTGTTGACTTTCCATGTGCCACATGACCAATGGTGCCTGAAAAAATATCAAATCCTATTATCAAAATAGGACCCTTGCTAATAGTGGACAACTGCTTAAGTGACCAATAGCAATTGATCGCAGTTGACGTATCAAAAGATAATTCAAATTTTCATTCACAAGAAAGAAATAAATTTTACCAATGTTAATGGTGGCTTGACGGGATATAACTTCCTTGGATGTTGGACTCAACTTTGTTACATCCAGTTTACTTAAATCTTGCTCCATTAAACCTTTCCGCGACATTTTGGCTGCTCCTAGGGGGGCCTTTTGAGAAGTATTCCTCTGTTACTTGGAAAAAAAGAAAGATGGAAATGCAACTAATTGCACTTCAAGGAGTCAAGGAGCTGCATAAAATGGGCCAATGTATAAATACTGCCAGTAAAGGAGCTCACACAAAAGACAAAAAATTAACCTAAAAATAGAAGTACTACTGAGGAACATGCTTAGCTTAGACATTAAAAAGATCGAAGCAAAAGCCCGGGTTTTTCAAAGTAAGTTAAAAATGAGCCAAAACTATAGAAAAAAACGCTCAATCAAAATTAACAATAAAAAGCACTCTATTCCCTTCACCGGGAGTAATATCCTCCCTAATTCCAACAAAAAAAAAATATCACTGAAAGTGATCCTACAGATAATACAATAGCAGAAAAAAGTAAGCTGAAATAAACGAAAACCCTTAACATCCACAGCGGCAAATGAGAACAAAAACCAGCCGTGAAAGATTCAACAAATTCTAAATTGCTTTCAAAATAATTTCCACGAAAGTGCATAGGTTACACTTCACAGAAAAGAAAAACAAAAGAAAAGATAAACGTCAATCGGCAAATGAAAATGAGGGCACACCATAAATCAAACAGAGAGAATCATTTAACCTAGGAACATCAAATGGTAGACCTCAAAAATGAATTAGACGAACATGGAGAGGGATTTACCGAACCGAAAGATGAAGAGAAGTAAGATGGCTTCCTATGGCAGGGGTATTGGTGAGCAGCAGAGCGAGGATGAAGCACCGATACTAACGAAAGTTACAGCTAGGGATACTCGGCGGTATTTATTGTAAGAATGACTGGATAGTTTGGTAATTTTAGAGGGAAAATTTCAAGAAAAAAATCATATATAGATTTATATATAAAAAGAAACCTATATTTATTTTCATAAAAGTTAATGATAAATATCCAATTTAATTTTCCAGGCGGCACGCGCAAGCCGGTTCAACCGGTTCCTCCTTGAAACCGAGCCGCCCTACGGTTTTGGATTATTGGAATCAGACTCAGAATCATCAAGTTTCTTCATGGTTCATACCGTTTTTGAACTTCAAAACCAAAAGCCGAACAATTACTTAAGAGTTTAGAGTATCTAAACTGCGTGCAGTTCCTCCTATGAGCAAAACCAGCACGAACCAAACCGAACCGCCTGAGTCGATTATGCTCACGGGTCTAGGCTGGTTCTGCCCACCCCTATTTTTATGTCTACCTTATCGTTTACCTATAATTCATTTTAGGGAAAATGACAAATCAACTATCGTACTTGTGATCAATGACAAGTCAACCATTAAACTATTTTTACTAACAAATTAGCAACTGAACTATAGAAAAAGGTCAATGCAAACATTCCTTTCACGTTTGCTATTAAAAGAATTGATTTTGATATGCGGCAGATTGTGTACTGTTTCTCCGTGGATCGATATTTTTTAAAATAACGTTATAATATTAATGGTTCGCCGCAGATCATCATTCAATCGTTCTCGGATTGACTACGATCCACGACGGATTGATAATGATCCGCCGCGGATCATTGTGCGTCATTCTCGGTTATTGTGCTCTATTATATAAGACTTGACTATCTGCAGCGGCGAGTTCATCACGAACCACGCTATCCTCAGAGAACATTCGTACTCGCAGACCTTCGTTTCACATTGTTTAATCGATACCAATATATTCCCGTGTAAAGAAAATGGCACTCAAACCAAAGGGTGGTCTGTCTCAGGCTCAGTCGCGTCCACAGTCAGAAACGACGGACTCCGGGCATGAATGAAATCATATTGCAACCGAGCTTGTCGGTTAGTTACACGGCAATGTACCCGCCGCGGTGCAAGTTGGAGCACCTGCGGTTTAAGTTGGAGCAAGCCACAGTTGACATTGGAGGACCTGCAGTTGCCCTTGTTACATAGGTCGAGATTCAAGCACAACCTCAACCTCAACCTCAACCTCATCCTCAAAAACGACCGGCAGCAAGTGCACTAGTCCGTTTCGAACCCGTTACTGAGGGTTTTTACTCTCCACTCTTCATTACAGCCGACACGGAGGAACGGTATGAAAATGATGTTAAAAACCGTTCAATTATTGTTTCTAGAATAATAGATTCCGAGTCATTGAGTAGAATTGTGCACGTCTCCAGGTCAATATTTTTTGGAGCTTGGTGAACTGATGGGCCTTTTCAAGAAGTATGTTGTTGGAATACTCGTAAGAACTTGGAGACGTGCACAATTCTTTCGTGAAATCTAGTCAATGATGAGTACACCATCATTGAGATCATCTTCCCGCAGCAAGTTGGGACAGCAAACACGGTGAGAACTACATTCTGTTACATTAAGTAGTTTAGAAGTTTTTATCTTAGTACTCATCTTTGCTTTGCTTTCTTTGTAAGCAATATTATGCGGTGAATGAAGAAGAATACTTTAAAGTTCAAATGGAAAAATCGCTAATGACATTAGGGTGGATTCACATAAGTAAACATCTCATTTTTTCAGTTTGTCGTTCATGTTGCAATAGTTCTAATGTGTGGTTTACATTTTAGTCACACCTAAAGCAGCCATGTTGTCGTCCGTTGACTTGCACACTCACTTCCCTTACCAGCAATTACTGCTTGAAGCAATTTCACTCGTCGTAGCACCAACTGACAAAGAGTGGCATATCTTTTCTCTCGTGTAAATTCGTATTGCTTTCCGTTTATGTGTTGATTGTGCCCTTTGCATTTCAACCTGCACAACATCTTTCGGTGTACGAGTGAGGGATTGGAGGTGATTCGACATTGCAAGAAGAATGACGACTCCCACCATCACAATGATGTACCCATGAAGGGTTCGTTGTTCGCCAAAGCGTCCAACGTATACGTGGACCCACAGTTTTCTTTTGAGATCAAGGATTTGTGGAAGAAATCTGGCAAGAAGGCGGCTTAGGGTATTTGAGATGTGTAGGTATATAAATTGAGATACTCATTTTGTTGTACATAATAAAAAAATTATGTTGATATTTATGTTTTACGCTGTTTACTTGGATAATATCTGTCTAGAAAATATATGACTTAGATAATATATGGTTTTTTATAATGTCACAAGAGAGATAGATTAAAAACAAGAGAAACTCTTGCAAAATTTTAAATTTTTTGAAAATGAAATTGACTCAAACCATTTTATTCATCATCAACAAATAACTAACAATTAATATGTTCATTGCAACAATTTAAGCAACCTGTGCATAACACCAATCCGCGAGATCATTATCAATCCACCGCATATCGTATTCAATCCGCGGCAGATCTAATGATAATCTACGGCGAACCATCAATATTATAATGTTATTTTCAAAATATCGATCCATAGCATAATAGTACATGATCCATCCCAGATCAAGATAAATGCGTTTAACGGTAAACATGATAGCGATGTTTGCATCACCTTTTTTCATAATTCTGTTGTTAATTTATAAGCAAAAATAATTTAGTGATTAACTTATTATTAATCATAAAGTATGACGATTAATTTATTATTTTTTCATTCATTTTATCAAACGTAAATGTTTTACTATTTGAAATATTCATAAAACACGTTAAAATATAAGGCAAATTTTGGTGACAGCAGAACAAGGAAGAAGTCTAAATATTAATTACGATTGAACCTGTCATTTTTCATAGAATAATTACAATAAAATACCAATACTTTAAAAAAAAATGAATTATTATATAAACATCACGTTAAAATATGAGACTAGATCGTGAAAGGCACATGCTTATAATATAATATGCTTTTGAATAAAAATCAAATCTATATATAAGCATGCTTCTAGAACTAAGACCTTTTTTCCCAAATAACTAACAAGATTTAGAATCATAATTACATATTGGTAATTCCCTATTTGCTTCCCAAGCCGGAATTTTAGAATAAAAATTTCTTGAAAAAGGTTATCGGGCAGAGCTAGACAGGATAATTTTGAAAACAAACGCTCGAAAGTAGGCCCATTGGGCCGGGCGATAGCCCGTTCGAAAAGGCAAAACACTAGCTTAGGCCTTAGGGTGAAGAAAAGCTTTTCAGATCCAAAAGAAACAAAATGAGCCTAAAACATTAGTGCCTCATATTTAAGGAGCATACCAATACTACAACACAAATACAAATACGACAGGTCGTCAGAGGCCTCTAGAATCTTCTGATATCTTTAGGGGGCTTGAAATTGAGGGGATGAGTTTCTGGGGTGGCATTCTCATCTTCCTTCCACATTTTAATTGTCTTGTCAGCTTCACAGGTTATAAGCCTCGATCCCGTCAAGTCGTACGCGGCTGCGTATATGCCCGCTTCACTATCCAGTGAGCCTGAAACAAAGTGAGATAATCAAATGAGAATGCACGAAAGAAAAGACCACTAGAGGAGAGAAATTCATTGCAGAAAAATCAAATTACATATACATATTACATTTTGCTAACAATTTCAGTGGGGAGGCAACCTGATTGGCTCCTTACACCTTACTCAGTGACCAAAGTAGTAGTTTAACATTGTTATGTTCTTTGCTTTGTCAAATTATCAGATCAGTGTCATACTAGAGTGTATCAAATAGTGTGTCCCTGTAAATTTACTTTTCAACAATAATAAATTTTATCCACTCATCACTTTGGGTGCTACAAATATGTGTACCTGGCTGCACAAGTGTTTGTGATTGCTGAAAATTGTGGCCACTTTTCCAGTCCCAGAACCATAAGCTACCATTGTCACCTACAGAGCCAGAAAGGAATATGTCCAAATATAAATGTTCTATGGTTTGACCACTTTTAATTCATTATGAATTTACAAGCATATGGATGATGGATTCTCTAACGTACAAATGTTACCATACTAAGGCTAAAACAAGTCCATCATGCTATTATAAAGTTATCAAGTTAATGCAGCTTATGTAGTATGCTCATAATGTTTAATTACTATTATTAAACGTATATGAAAGCATATATATGATGTTAGCAGTACCTCCAGTTGCCATCACACCTTCCTCGTTCACAGCCATAGTATTGATGATAGTCTTCTGCTGAGAGCTGTGTCAAAGCACAGCGTTTTGAAATATCAGAAAAACTTTCATATAATTCGAGAGAGGTAAACAGAATATAACTATAAGTCATTTTAATTGTGTTTATGATAGAAGTAATGGCAAATGGATTTGTTTTAACTTAAAGTGAAGCTTAGTTCTTGTTCGCCGACAATCCAAAATTTAGAGTTCCTAATATCTACATAAGCATAGAGGCAGTAAATAACAACGAAAACCATGTAGGTAGCACAAGCAAACATAGATCAGAATTTCTCGAAAATTCTTGACTAATTTTGTGAAAACACACTCATAAATCACCACAAATTTCAAAAGCTTCAACAATGGGGTTGAGTTGAATCTAATCTCAAATCTCTTTTCTTAACATTCTCTTCACAGGTGCATCTAATTTTGATTGTCCTTGTATTTAGTATTATTCTTTTAAATGGGATCACTAACAAAAACAAGTGAGCAGAAAAAATTTTCTGCTAGGCTCTGATTCCAAATCATGACACTCTGAACTGGCCCAATTAAGTGGATACATAGAGAAACTGACTTGTGGCAGATAAAAGCTAAAGTTTTGAGAACAAAAGGCCTAAAAATGAGCCTTATGTTTAAGTAAAGCATCACTCTTTAAGTTCCTCGATGCTAAAAATAACAAATTTAAGTCAACTATTGGTTTGAAAGGGAGTATTGAACCGAATTAGGACAAATATATTTACAACTCTATAAATCCAAAACTTACAGCATATTGTGTAAAAATTCCCCATTTGGAAGGTTGAATTTTTTGATATTGTCAGCTGATGCAGATGCAAAACAATTTCTATAAAAGGGAAAATAAAACAAAAACAAAAAAAAAATGTGAAGAGAAAGAAAGCAAAACAAATGAATAAGAAATAACCATTCACATTTCAATTAATTGAGGTCATGGCATACTCTTTTGGATGAAGCGCCATTGCTCGCACAGATTTCTTGTGGTGTGTCAGAGTTGACAGAGTTTTCCCTATCAGCAAGGTAAAAAACTCAGTTAAAACCAAAATTTATTTTATTTTTTAAAAGAATAGAATAGATAATTACCATGTCTAAGGTCCCAAAACTTAATTGTAGAGTCGTGGGAGCCAGTCACAACTTGTGGATCCTGAAAATTTGGAGAAGATAATTCATAAATAGCTCTAACGAACTTTTGATATTCACCAAACAACTTTAGCATTTCTACCATAAGAAACTTTAAAAAATGGACCAAGATGATATTAGGCAAATAACTATTAATTTGAAAAATTCGAAACAATTTGATAAAAAGCTCTAAAGATGGAAAGGATTATTTTTCACGAATGGAGGGAGAGTAGCTCTCAGCTTCCATCAAGAAAAGTTAGGGCAAATTATAAGGAATTTCTTCTGGAAAGCAGCTAGCACTATATTTCATTTGGTTAAATGGCAGGAAGTGTACTCGCTGTTTCCTTTGTGGTTTGGAAATTACAGTAGTAGCTCTGCTAAGAAAATGACATTGGAGGTTTATGACAGAACAAGAAAAGTTGTGGAAGAAGTGATTGCAGCCAAGTTTGGTGCTTCAACATATTGATTGGCACCTTGAAGAAGAGAATTTTTGTCATTTAGACATGATAATTGAATTCAGCGAGCTGAAATCTATTTTACAAAACCACAAATCACCAATTATTGACAGCAAAACTTTTCTCAATAAACTCTTATATGCTGGATGATTCCCATTCTGATACCGCAGAACTAAATGACTAAGAGAGAAACAAATACTGGCAAATGTAAAAATCAGTGGAATCAAGTTTTTTAGTCGGACATGGTGATTTAATAAAGGACGCAAAAAATTCGTGAATTGAACAACAAATGTCGGTAACAGAACATACAATAGAAAAATATGCTGCAAAATTTTTGACTCGACGAGGAGTTTGCTCATATAACATACCGTAGGTCGAGTAAAAACTGAGCAGACTGTGTTATCATGCCCAGAAAGTGCATGTATTTGCATTTTACTACGAATATCCCAGACCTGGAAAATGTTTATTACACCAAATATCGAAATCAAGTATATAAAAGGATTGTGAGCATCCAAAAGGTGAATAAATCTTGTTTATTATAATTACATACCCGACAGACAGAATCTCTTCCCCCGGTTAGTAAAATATCAATAGTAGGATGAAGGGCCAAGCAATAAACACCACTTAAATGACCATGATATGAACGGATGACCTGAACAGAAATATACATGTTTCAACAATCAAATAATACGCATCATTAAGATTTTTAAAAGAATCAAGATGGAAAAAAAAAGGTTTAACCTTATTCTGCTCAAGATCCCAGCATTTCACTTGTTTATCATCTCCAGCGGAAAACATGTAAGTGTGTTTGCTGCTGACAGCAAGACCTTAAACGGAAACATATACAAAACCAAATTCATTCGCTGAATCACTACAAGATTAAAATCACAGTAAGATGATTGACAATCATGCTACCAAATCTATTTAGTCAAGACTGACCTCGGATTTGCTCAATATGTCCAGTTAAGGTGAGTTTTAACTTCCCACTAGCAACATCCCATATCTGATGGACCACAATGAAGAACAACGAGAAATTAATGGATGCTCAAAATTTTTTAGGATAGCCTTTCTTTTTTCAAGAGAGAAAGAAATAGAACAAAAAACATGTTTAAACTTAAAAGAAGACTGATGGTTGATTAGATACTTTATCATGTCAAGTTGATGCACGCAGAAGAAGCACCAGGAAGTCATGCAGGCAAATTTAAATAAGAGAAAAAAATAAAATTAATAAATTCAAGTTTATACCTTGATGGTTCTATCTGCAGAGCCAGTACAAAACCATGTGTTACTTGGATCAAATGCAACGGATCTCACCCATCCCAAGTGGCCACTTATAACCTAATTAGTCAAAAGAGTGGTGTATATATATTAGCCAATGCGTTCATGGCCTTTCAGAAATACAATATGCAGTATAATCAAGTCCTCTTGTGACACTGCAAACAAAGTGTTTCTGCTTGGAGAGCCATTAACCAACACAATTACAATCAACACTTCATCAGAAAAGCTGCTTGCCACTGACCAACACAATTAGACAATGGAGCAGACAAGATAGTTAAATCAGCAAACGCTAACAGACGAGTTGGGATTCTCATGTCAATCTTTTCCAATTTTAGATGGGTGTATAACTCTTGGGAATTATTTTTTGGCTATGATAATATCCATCAGGATAGACACCTCTTAAAGTTAATTTCTACCGTTGTTTTTTATGTGTTTCTTATAAAGAATTATCTATATTCTCCTAGTACTTTTTTTTTCTCTAATACAATTCAGTTTCCTAAAAAAATGTTTCCTTGTATTTTGCATAAGGTCACAAATGGAAATTTGAGCACTATTAAGGGGACCCACACCACTATTCATGATCATAGCTCGTGATTATAAATTATCCAAAGCAAAGAACCCAACAAAACTAGAGAACTTTACTTAAAAATTAGAGACATATTGCATGATTGGATTGCAAAAAAAATTAAACACAGAATCTTAACATAACCTTCTATTAAAAAATAAACCCAGAACATAAAACAATTACAACATAAATTTTAGTAAACCTTCCAGTCTAAGATGAATATATAATTCTTTGAAAAGGTACTTGTAATTCAGCCCAATAATTCATCATCACATTAGAAACCATCCATTTTCGTTATGATAATCAACAACTAAAACCCTGAAACCCTAAACCTTGGACTTGAAATTCAGCCACTGATACAAATGTCATCCATTGGATCCTTATATATAAGCATTAAAACCTCTTACCCTATAGTTCTTCCATGGTGGATGCCACACTGGACGAGGCCACTTGCTAGGAATTCTTTCAATTATGGCAGATGTGGATAATCTAAAAGATAAAAACCAAAAAGAGTTCAAGCAAAATTTCAAAATAGTTATAAACAATTAAAATAATAAACACCAAGAAAAAACTCATATATCACAATTTTAATAGTATTTTAGCAGGAAAATATAAGGCAGATAATCAGCAAGAAATATGACACAGAGAAACCGAATGTTTCCAGAATACATAATAAAATGAGAAGTACTAAAGTTCTACAACTTATGAATGCAAAAGGTTCATGTACCAAATTTCTAAGTTTATTACATTAATTATTTTAATGAATGGCTCTGATTCGTTTTGATGAAATCCAAATGCCTGTAGCAGAGCAGTCGAGATTTTAAGCCAGACCCTCTAACAGCGACAAGGAGAAAAAAAATCAGGTCTTATAAAGGTATTATGAGATGACATTATTCAAAATGTATAGGCTACAAAACGCAAAACCTTTGATTGGAACAGTTCATATATCAACAACAACAACAACACAGGACCAAGAGAAAGGACCTTTCAGATGCTCCAGATGCAGAAACAACCGCAGAGCTTCTGCCTGCAAGACCAACATTATTCCTAGAAAAAATAATGAAATGATAAGGAATAATTCACTTCCGCACCTCAATAGCAAAGTAGTAACAGCACATTTTTCAACAAAAAAGCCCACGCATATCAGGAAAATAAGATAAACAAATTCGATAAAATCATTAGTAAAATTTTCAGGCTCAGCTTTTATTTCCATTGGGATCACTTTCTCCATGGATTGTAAGTAAAAAACTTTATTTTTAATGTTTTCTTTACTAGTACTTTTTGTCAAAAAAGGAAACTTATTGGGACAAAATGATTTCATCAAAAGCTCCCCTTTTTTACATTTAGTCCTGGTATTTCTACTTTTATACAAATATTGTTTTACTTCTAAAGGCCAGATAGAGCTTTATTGGATCAAATTCTTAACACGGGCATATCCTAAACATTTTTACAGTAAATCATTCATATGTTCGACATCACATGCATATGTCAAAGTACTTACTGTGTCTTTGGCTGTATACTTGGACCAACGGCCAAAGCATTTTGAACTACACCCTTTTCCGCATTCATAGTGTCATCTGGTCCTGCATCACACAATAATATACAATTTTAGGTGATTTTAGTTAATTTAATGCATCAAACTAGATAACTAACTTCGACATCTGCCCTCTTACTAATAGTTATTCTAAACCTAGATTAAACAGGGCCTAAAAATTGTAAGAAGTAATGTCAAAGAAAACTAATTTTGAAATGTTTTGTAACTATCAAAAATTTTATCGATAAGGAGAAGCCTTTCTAAACATTAGGAAACAATAATGAAATAAATACCAGGAAGAGCAAGAGTATCTGGTGGCCCTGAAGATTGAGGACCTCTATCTGATACATCTGAAGTTGCCTGCCGATTTGCCATGTTTTGAATTCCTCCATACTCAACGTGTATCTAGTGAATTAATCAAAGCCACAAGTTTTAGCTAACAACCAAGGACCTCTCTAGAAAAGACAGTTAAAATGAAAAATAGCTTTAGTGCAATGCTTGAATGATCTTATAGCAAATTTGAATCAAATAATAATCTTGAAATCAAATTCATAATGCAATAGACTAGAGAAATTACCAGAACGACAATATCAAGTTAACTACTCCGAAATTTACGAACATTTAAAGCGAAACCACTGAGCTAGTGAAAAAATCTAACCTTGTGGCTCAGACGAATTTTCTTACTGCAAATAGGAAAAAAAGAGGGAAAACATAGGTAGGTCATTAAGTAAGAGATGCCAAATATCACAAGAAAAAAAAAAAAAAAAACACAAGCATTTGAGCGAAAAAAATCGCCACTGAAAAAAAAAAAACAAAGCATGAAAACGGCACCTCTCAAGATCAGGCGGAGCGAGATGAGAGTGGACGGGAGAGAAAAGGTCTAGGGCTCGTTTAAGGGATTTGAAGCTGAGCTTCTTAAGGGACTGTGGCTCGACAGGTTCCATCTCCAAAGTCGGCCCAGGCATCTTCTTCTTCGTCAATCTCTGCAACCCCGAGAGATCCTGGGGAGCTCCGTTCCAGTTTCCAGTGCTTGGTAGATCAAGGCGTATTTACACGCCGTCGTCTAATTTTTGGTTTACTGAAAACCGAATCGGAAAAATATAAGTTTTGGCTCAATCAAAACCGAACCGAAGTTGAGAAAGAATTTCATTGAATTGAACCGGTTTTTTAATTATAGTCCTTGGTCGGATTCAATTTTCATGATTTTATGCTGAGTTTTGATTGGAAATTACGTGATATTAAGGGTATTCAATCTTATGGTTTAAAAATTGGTTTGACATTCAATTCCGGTTCAAACCTAAATAAAAAAAACATGATTTAGTTTCAGGACAAAATCAAACTGATGAATTTCGTTCGGTTTGATTTTCTTTCCATATAAACTCAGAGTTTTGATTTGAAATGGATAAAACCGGTTCCTCCTGTTCTGTTCTCTATTTTTGAAAGACAATAAAAGAAGAGAGGAATTCGAAGCAGCAAAATGGTAGCCCAAATCTGACCCATCGCATGCAAAAACCAGCCCAAAACTGTAGAAAAACCAACTCAAACTCTGCCTAAGCTCAAGGCCCAACAAAAAACCCGAATCAAACCCAATCTCCCACCCAATTTGTTTTAGCAAATCAAACAATCTCGATTACATTCGCTCTTTCTTCTTGAAACCGAAACGGACCAGTTTAGTTTAGTGTAAGTCTAAAATTAGATTGAACTGAACCATACTCGGCCGCTAACTACTAGAGACTAGAGATTCAGGTCAAGCCATATAATAAGATTGATATGGTTCCAAATTGGAAGCTACAACACTTTGCAGGAGAGGGACTGATGCATGGAAGATGAAATAAAGTAGTGTTGAGTTATGGAGTCTAATTTGTTGATTAGGGAATTTTGGTATTTTCACCATGTTTACATAACTTTATTTCTTTAGGTATATAAAGATGTAATTAGGGTTTTGGAGGTAATGAGTGTGAGAGAATAGAGAGAAACAGTGAGGGTGAGGCAAAACCAAGAAACAATTTCTGTAACTCTGATTTGATCATAGTGAAATCTGTTGACAGCCAGTGGACGTAGCTCTCATACAGAGAGTGAACCACTATAAACTGTGTGTGTTTTCTTTTCTATTTTTCTCGATCAATTGTTTCGATACAAGTCGGATTAGAGCGTCTAATCTCAACACCTCTAATCCCAACAACTGGTATTAGAGCTTCAGGTTGAAGTTGTTTCGATAATCAGGGATTGATTTGTCGAAAGTATCGAACGAAGTTAGGGTTTACAATTTTTGTGAGAAAAATTGTAAATTTGAGAAAGAAAATTGTTGCTGCCCGAAATAGGATCTCCTGCCCGAAGCCCTAAAGCTGCCCGGTCTTCATCTTCTCCACCGCTGCATCTCCCGCGACGAAGCCCGTCCCGCGACGAAGCCCGCCGAACGATCCGTCCACCGAAGACGTGCCCTGCTCGCTGTGACCTGCAACCCCGGCGACGATCCGAAGCCGCGAAGCGAAGCGCGCCGATCGTCTCTGTCCAGCGACAAAACCCACCGATCCGAAGCGCAGCGCCGTCGACAAAACCCACCGATCCGAAGCGCAGCGCCGTCGTCGAAACGTCTCCCGTGTTGCGTCGTCCATCGTCGAAGGACAGAAGCTGCCGAACTGTCCGGCGAAGAACCGCGCGCCGTCCGTCGATCAGATCCGAGGAGCACCGCCGTCGCCGACTATCGCGAAGTCCGACTCTGCACAAATCGCGGGAACTGCCCTGCTGCCCTCCAACTGTGAATAACAGTGAAGAAAAATTTTGGATTTTTGGGTTTGATCAAAAGTTGGATTTTTCTGGTTTTGCAGGTTGAAGAAATATTTTTGGGGAAAATATTTGGTGAATATTGATTGGATTATTTTGGTATTGATAAAATGTCAGGTGAAGACAGTACATTCGGCATTAGTAAATTTGATGGGACTGATTATGCTTTCTGGAGAATGCAGATTGAAGATTATTTGTATGAAAAGAAGCTTCATATTCCGTTGAGTGAGAAACCGGAAAAAATGGAAGATGCTGAATGGAATCTTCTTGATAGACAGGTTTTGGGAGTCATCCGATTGACGCTAACCAAAAGCGTTGCTCACAACGTTGCAAAGGAAAAGAGCACCGCAGGATTAATGAAAGCGTTATCTGATATGTACGAGAAACTATCTGCAAATAATAAGGTGCATCTGATGAAGAAATTGTTCAATCTGAAAATGGCTGAAGGCACTTCTGTAGCAGCTCATTTGAACGAATTTAATACAGTGGTAAATCAGTTGAATTCTGTTGAGATCGACTTTGGGGATGAGGTATGTGCCCTAATTTTACTGGCGTATTTACCAAATAGTTGGGAGTCTATGAGAGCAGCAGTCAGTAATTCAATTGGAAGCTTAAAGTTAGTATTTACTGATGTGAGGGATCGAATTCTAGCCGAGGAAGTTCGAAGAATTGATTCTGGTGAAACATCGACGAGCTCAGCATTGAATGTGGAAAACAGAGGGCGAAGTAGTAATAGGAATTCTAATCGGAGCAAAAGCAGATCAAAGTCGAGAAATGGAAGGGGTCAGCCTAAATCTGGGAGAAAATTTGAGTGCTGGAATTGTGGCAAGCAGGGTCACATCAAAAGGGACTGCAAAGCACCGAAGAAGAACAGTATTGACAAAAGTGATGGAGCAAATGCAGCAACTGAGGAAAACTGAAACACGTTGATTCTTTCAGTCGATAGCCCAATAGACTCATGGGTTTTGGACTCGGGAGCATCTTTCATACCACAGCATACAAAGAATTACTTGAAAATTATGTAGCTGGAAATCATGGGAAAGTCTATCTTGCAGATGGTGAGCCACTGGATATTGTTGGCATCGGGGACATAAAATTAAAGACAACAAACGGGTCAGTTTGGAGTATCAGTAAAGTGAGACATGTTCCAGGGTTGATGCGAAACTTGATATCAGTGGGACAGCTTGATAGTGAGGGTTACCACGTCACTTTTGGGACCAATGTTTGGAAGGTAACTAAGGGAGCAATGGTCGTTGCTCGAGGTCAGAAAACATGAACCCTATACATGACATCTACATGCAGAGATACAATTGCAAGTGTTGACAGTCAAAGCAACACAGATTTATGGCATTGCAGGTTGGGTCATATGAGCGAGAAATGAATGAAAATTCTTGTCAAGGGTGGTCAGATTCCAAAGTTAAAGTCTGTTGAGCATCAGCTATGAGAGAGCTGTATTCTTGGCAAGCAGAAGCGTGTCAATTTCCTAAAGGTTGGGAAAGAGCCAAAGAAGAAAAGACTTGAATTAGTGCACACCGACGTGTGGAGACCCGCAGAAGTTTCTTCTATTGGTGGATCAGTCTATTATGTGACTTTCATAGATGATTCAACAAGAAAGGTATGGGTCTATTTTTTGAAGAATAAATCTGATGTTTTCAGTGTGTTCAAGAAGTGAAAGGCCCTGGTCGAAAATGAAACGAACCTGAAGGTGAAATGTCTAAGATCTAACAATGGAGGTGAGTATATAGATGCAGATTTTAAAGAATATTGTGCTGTAAATGGAATCAAGATGGTGAAGACCATTCCTCGAACGCCTCAAGAAAATGGTGTAGCTGAGAGGATGAACAGAACGTTGAATGAGCGTGCAAGGAGCATGAGATTGCATGCTGGATTACCTAAAATGTTTTGGGCAGAAGCAGTTAGTACAGCAGCATTCTTGATCAATAGAGGACCCTCCGTACCTTTGAATTTTAAACTTCCAGAAGAAGATTGGAGCAAGAAAAAGGTAGAGTTTTCTTTCATGAAAATATTGGCAGTTTATCTTATATTCATGTTGATGATTCAAATAGAAGCAAACTTGATCCGAAATCTCAGAAGTGTTTTTTCATTGGCTATGGTGACTCCGAGATTGGTTATCGTTTCTGGGATAATCAAAATCGGAAGATTATACGCAGTAGGAATGTCATCTTCAACGAGAAGGTTCTCTACAAAGATGCTGTCACGACCCACAAGGGACCCGAGACAGAACGGGGAACGATCCGGCCCAAAAGGGACGAATCATCCGACCCATTTCTCTTAAATTAATTATGCAACAGCGGAAGACGAAAAATTTAAATTTAATTATTTAGCAAGGGCCCGAAATGTAATGGGCTTAACAGGTCCAAAAGCAATATCAGATAGTAAATAAATATAATCCAATTAAAATAAAGACTGTGCGGAAAAGAAATTAAAGATTTAGGGTTTACAGTCATCCAAACAAATAAAAGTACCTCACAAATGTCTCTCAAGAGAGATTATTAAAATATTAGAATTTTAACAAGGATGCCGGAATCTATTCTTGACTTGGCAACTGGAAGTCTGACAGATAATTTCCTGAAAATTTTATTTAAAGGGGTGAGTTGTCTAACTCAGTAGAGATTTAAAATTTTCAGAATTTAAAAGAAAGATTTTTAATAAGCATATATAAAAATTTAAATAACATTTTTAAGTCATAACATTTAAAGAAATAAAGGCGATACTCGGCGATCGCAAGCCAAATAAGACCCTGATCAGGTTTAGGGTTTTGCGCCCAGGGACACGGCACATACAGCTGTCCCATTACTCTAGTTAACTTTAGGGATTAAAACCCAAGGACATTTCTAAAGAAATCCCCTTTTTAACAAATTAAATAACAACAAACACACCTCATGGGATAGAATGTGTAAAAAAATAAAATTTAACAAATTCTAATATTTGAAAATGAACGATTCATTAGAATATAAACTGTTAAGTTTTAAAAGAATTATTTTAAAATAACAATATGCAAAATGTAGTGTTAGTATGTTTACCATATGGAGTTTTTGTCACTAATTTGTAGTCTCGAACTAAGGAATAGGCATAGTCTAGGGTATTGACAACTCGAAGAATAAGCTCACGCCTAAGATCATCTTTTAAACCTTGTCTAAATCTACTCAAAGTTATGGTTTCATCCTCAATAACTTGACTTCTCATTCTGAATTCATCAAATTGATTGACATACTCAGTAACTGACCTGTTTCCTTGGGAAAGTGCATTCCATTGGTCTAACAGATTACCCCGGTAAGATTGGGGTAAGTACTTCTCTTGTAGTCGTCTCTTCATTTCCTCCTAACTTCCAATAGGTGGCGCATGACATCTCTCAAGGAGATCCTCTACACTTTCCCAAAATAGTTGGGCATTACCAGTTAATTTTAAATTGGCAAATTGAACTCTTTGGTTTTCTTAGCACTCCGTACCAAGTGAAAAAACGATCAATATCCTTAACCCATTGAGTAAAGACATGAGGATCCAAACAACCATCAAAAGTAGGAGCATCTAACCTAATATTTCTAAAGAGTTGTTCGTCCTGGCGATTAAGAGATTGAGAACCTCGAGGGTAATGATTTCGACCTCGTTCATGACCATAATCCTTATCTCTACGGTCACGTCTAAATTGTTGTCAAGCATCTAACGGACGATGGTTGGGTCTATTGTGAGACAATTCAAAATTGTCTGAATCAAAGGGATGAGGGATTTGTTCCATATTGTTCAACCTATTTTCAAGATGTATATTTGCTTTATGAGTAATGGCCAACTCAGTCTGAATGACAACTAATTGTTCATGAAATTGTTGTTGGTTGACACCTAATTGTGCTAATTGTCGGGTAAGGATATCAAATTGGGAAAGATACATCCTAACAGTACTAGTACTGGATGAGACTTGACGACCACTACGTAACCGCATGCAATGCAACACTCTTCAAATGAAGAACAGTGTAGAGATCTATAAGCACGTAATAGCAAGAAATGCATCATATCTACTAAAGTCAAAGTTAAAGTGCATTTAATTTTTTTTTTTTTTTAACTTCTAACAGAGCAAATAAATAGAGCTGATATTTTTTAAAATAATGAAGCAAAGGCCAAATACCACGTTAGAAAAATCAACCACCACAAATTTGATTAACGGAATAGTGGTGAACAAATTATTTGGAAAATGAAATAATCAGCAATAATTAAATCACGTGATATTTTAGATCAAATGGTATTAAGGTGGACCAAATATAATCAGACAGGATACGAGATTTGATATGTGTATGATAATCGATTATAAATAAGTCACAACTAATAAGAACAAAATTAACGCATTATCTAAAAATAAATAATGTATTACTATTAAAAGATTCTGATCAGAAAACTCCCCTTTCATCGAGATGTTGTTGGCAAAATAAATGTGCACGGTTCAAACGGATCTGGTCTATCTGGTTCGTCCAAATAAAAATATCTATTAAGAGTGGCCTATGTTCTGTCTCTCCTTAATATCTATGTCAGTCTAGCAAGAACAAAGAACTGTTGGTCTTCTGTTTGTGATTGAGGCTACTGGTTCGAGCAACAAAGAAGAGCAGCTTCTGTTAGCAGCAAGGTCAATTCCACGGTGGTTATGCCCAGATCGAGCAAGGGTTAGAGGGCATAAAGGCGACGAGTACAAAGATGAAATAGACTTTTATGGGAATGTGACACGTCTCAAAACGAACATTTATCGCTTAAGACGGACGTCTCTCGATTATTTACGTCCTTTGTCACCGGTTGGATTAGCCCCTCGTTGTTGTGGGACATCCGTTGTTACTATCTTGGATGTCTCCATTCAACAATCCTTGAAGTTAAGGAAACTGCGGTGTTAACGTCAACGAATTTTGATGAGAAATGTGACTGCAAAGTTGGCGTCGTTCTTTTCCCATAAAAGAACTACGCTGTGGAACGTGTCACATTCCACAGCAGAACTAAATCAATACATTTTTATTCCATCACGAAATAAAATCAATACGTTTAACGACAAACGTGACAACGATGTTTGTGACGACTTTTTCCTATAGTTCAGTGGTTAATTTGTTAGCAAAAAAAACTTTAGTGGTTGACTTATAATGATTTATTTTCTTTATTAATCTATACATACAACATGTGCTTGAACATTTGGAAATAGGAAAAGATTATATGTCTTTACATGCATATTTATGAGAAATAAATAAAACAAACTCAAACCAATCTGGTTTCTCTTGCTGAAGATTCAAAAGGTTGCTGTAGATATACTTGTTCATATCTTGCTAGAGGGGGATCCAGCCCTGTTGGGAGTTAGTACCAACAATTTCAAACCATATAATGAAGGAGTAAATGAGATCGAAACAAATAGATCGATTTGAGCATACGTACTTTAATTATACCCGTATCTGTGCCGCATAGAATGATGTCATTGCCTGTGAGTAGACTCGTTATCCGGCTGCCAACCGAAATTCTCCCTACTTTATGCTGCGTTCTTCGCAACCAAATCTGGGTTCATAAGTAAAACATATTTAGGAATTATGTAGCCATATTTTTCAATACTCAACTAATTTTTGTGCAAAGTCTCTTGTGGACTATTGCATGGATATTTAGTGAAGGGATCATATTAGAGTCTGGTAATCTGAATTCTATTTGAAGTGGCTCAAAAAACCCTATGATAAAACAAAATTAGGGACATTTTTGAGGATTTGTAGAAAATTAAGGTTTTATTGTGTTTTCATTTTAGCCGCGCAAACTCTCATTTGTAATTGGTTTCGACATAGTTACTCTTATGCTCTACCCTTCGTTTTTGCTCATAAGAGTTTCTACATCAATTCGCTACTGTCTTTTCTCTATTTTTTCAGCCTATAAATATTATTCATCCTTGTTTTCTTTTTTAGAGTACAATTCTTTGCTTATTTCTAGGATTTACATAATGCATATCAAATGGTGATTCTAAAATCTTAATAAAAAAACTCATTTTAAATAATGAGTTTCGCTTTTTATATATTTTATTGGATAATATTAGGTTTATTTTTTATTTCTACACTTTAATCTTACATTTTGATATGTCACTTATCAATTGGTACAATAATTAAAATAAGTCATTAATCACACCAGTTTTATATCAAAAAGTAAGATTAAAGGGTAGAAAATATTTAACTAACATGAGAAAGAAGACTGAAATAATCACCTGAATGTTTTTTGATGATCTGGAGATTAAGTATATAAAGTCTTCAACAACACCCATTGCCTGCAAAGTTTCTCCTTTCCCAGTCGCAACCGACAGCTGAGGTTTGCAATGTCTTCTCCATTCCTGCACCATTCCTCTGGTAAGTTGAAAGCTCAGGATGATAATTTGGACAATCCATAATCCCACCTGCAATTGTGAGCCTTGTACTGTTGAATTGGCACTGAAAAGCCAATCTTTATATACGACGATTGTGTTTATAGGATCGCGCAGAATTCTCCAACTTTTCAACGGGGCTTTGATCTCTTGTTCTCGATTGTTCGATATCGAGAATTCCTAAAATATAAATCAATTTCTTCATGTGGGTTTTATAGACAGATTATTTGAAACAAGAATATTAAAAATCTCACCTGTATGCTTGAGTCCATGCAGCCTGCATAGATTTTACCCTGAACTGCCTTTATGCATTTCACCTGCTTATTCTTGCAAATGATTTTGACTTCTCTGGTGGTGTCAAACACCTGGACACAGAATGGCTGCTTCAGCTAAACAGTGACCAAATTTTCTCTAATTTTGCATTTTAAAATTACAATTAAAGCCAAATACATTGTTTATCTCTCTCTGCCTTTGATAGTTACAGAAGGTGTTAGTTGAGGTGCCCGACAAGGGTGAAAACACAGATTTGTCCCATGGAAGTGCTCTTGTCACACTCCCGGCACGATAGGATGAATATTGAACCATGTAAAGGTGCGAGCATAGTTTTAATTGGACAAAAAAAGATTACATCGTTAAGAAATTACCTTCACCCCTCGCCTGTGGGTAACAGTAAAAATCATGTGACCACATGATTCTATGTGCTGAATTGGTTCCTTTAAAGTAATTACTTCAATGCACTCCAATTGCCTCTCCCCAATTCTCCAAACCTACACGCACAATCTAGGGTGGTTATTTCAGTTTAGTTCAGTTCTGTCAGTTCCATTGATGAATCAACTGAAAAAGACATACCCGGATAGTTTTATCTGCAGATCCACTGAGAAGGTTGTCTCCTGTACCCGAAAGGGTGAAGCATGTGACTGCCCTCTTGTGCTCCTTTACGTCCCATACAAGGATGCTCGATTGCCTGCTGATATTCCAAACCTATTGATGAAAACAAACTTTTTGAATTTAATCTATATTTTTGAGTCCAGCTCAAGCAAGTTTATTGTATTCTTGATTTGCATATATTACTCGACCCAATTTCTCCTCCAGTGTTCTTACCTTGTTAATGATCCATCTGAGTTGAATCCATGACAGAAATATCTCATTTTAGGATCAAATTTGTAGAACCAGCACTTTCCCAAGAAGCAAGTTTAGTTATTTGCTTAAAATGCTTGATTCATTTGAATACATTTCAGTGTTACTTACCTTTATCGAGCCGTCCGAGTATCCGCTGTAGAGTAGTCCATTGTAGTAGATGAGAGAACACACAGCCCCACAGCTACTGATACCCATCTCCAAGATTTGAGTGTGAACACATGATATTCTCTGTTTTTTCATTACCATCATACAAATCTATCAGTAGATTCTAATGGCTCTATACACATTTATGTTCAAATACACATAGATTCTCAGGTATGCTCCCTGCTTAGCGCAGGCTACATTGGACCCCTAGATTATGAAGAAGGTGTCCCCTAACCAGACCGGAATCCCCATCCCGACTGGGAACGCAAAAATTCAATCAAATGAAACGTTATATTTTTCAAAATTAAGCAAGTTTTTTGGATTCTTACTGAATTATTGGGCAGAAAGTAATCTGTTACTTTGTGCAATTCTTCTGCCATCCAGGTTACGTTCGAAAGCCGTCTTAACGACTCCCTCACTCCTTCAGAAAAATGAATCAAGTTTTGCATCCCTACATTAAGAAAAACATCATTCAACATCTCTATTATTGCTTCACTTATAGTCACAAAGTTCCATTTGGGATAGTATTTGTTGTGTTTCTTTGTCAGACTTTTGCACCACAAGACTAAATGTCTGAGTTAGGGACCTCAATTCTATTTTTAGCTCGACCTAAAAGCATGTAGTGCAACATAGTTGAACAAACTAAAAATTATGTATACTTTTGAAAATTAGTGGGGGGAGCAGAACAATCAGGCCGACGGTATGAACCTTGTTTATTTCATAGTTTTCACCAAATGTTTCATTATTTCCAGCAATAACTCTCCACCATGGTGAATTTCTACCCTCTCCCCTTGATTTTTTTCGTTAAGGTTTCCATATAAATCTCGATATTATTTTTCTCTTCTGCATTTCGGATTTACGATTCTATGTAAAAATGAACTAATCCCATCACATTTTCGTCTTAAGCAAGGTATGAAAGTTTATTTGGCGAATTTCCTATCATAGAACAGATTGACTGTAAAAAATTTAGCTATTACCTTTTCCTGAAGTGTAATTATATATACAGAGACAAGCGAGAAGCCGTTCATCCAGTTCCAATCCGGGGTGCAAAAACTGCTCAAATCCACCCAACAAAATCTCGCAGGCCGAACATCTCGTGCTCTCCGGACTCCGTGAGATTTCACATCCAAGCCATGCAGCTGCCGCAAGGCAGTCTCTAGAAACCTTCTTTATTTTGCTCTTTAATCCATTTGCCAAGGCATGGAAGACTGGAATACCAACTTCAATAAAGCGTCCGGCAATCATGCTGGACCACGAGTCCGTTCCGGCATCCTGCCGATTCACGGAAAACCGACTTAACATTATTTTCCGATCATAGAATTGAAAGGATTAATTTGTAGAATACTTTTTACAGCTCACCTGCAGGATCTGGTCTGACCAGTTGACATCCTTGATCATGTTTTGGTGAGTGATGGAGCTCAATCCTGATTTCCTGACCAGCCATGCAACTGTATAGGATTCCCCTGTCCAGGAAAATGTCCCTCCAAGATTTGATAAAATCGAAGCAGACAGAAGCTGTGAATTGGAACATTCTTCAGATCCCACTGATCTGATGAGTGTCTGTATGGCCTCCTCTTTGTACTCACCTGTATTTGAGCTGCTATCCTGTAGATAATCACTCTTATAAGAACTGCAAAATCATGATAATAACGTGAAAATGTTTGCTTACCATGGTGCATAGCTGAATCAACAAGCTTGCTGCCATGAGTTGATACTCAGGTTGTAGGTGTTTAACACAAAACATTAGCATGGTCGTCAATTCATTTCTTCCTTCTCTTCGAATCCTATGCAGCATCGAAACCGCCGATGACCTGACAAAATACAACCCGGAAATGTAGATTACCGATAATCGGTAACGGTTTAGCAAAAATGTTGACATCGAACAATAATACTGACATCATTGTATATTGGATAGTGTACAGTACAATTTAAACGGTTTTGTTATTAGAGTTATAGCCCAAAATACGTTGTAATAGGTAGGGAGAGTAACCCTACTTATGAACCATAGATTTTCTACTATCTCAAACGATATGAGAGAGTGCACCCCCACTGATATGGTTCGGATCCACACCTGAATCTTTCTTGGCTTTCACATGACGGACTGCCACAAATTTATAGTTAATTTATTTGTTAAATTTAATACGTGTATATCATATTTTTTTTATTTAATTAAATATTTTAATCTAATTTCTAATTTTCTGGCAATTCTAATTTACCCTATTCCATATGGTCGCTATAATATGATTTGCCATGTTGGTGTTCATACCTTGGAATGCGAAGGACTTCATGGAGAAATTCAAGCGCTATGAACATGGCCCGATCGCTGTTACACTTGAGGAGATAGATAAATGGAGCGACGGGAGTGAATTCCGACATGAACTTTCTGCATTCTCCGTCAAATTGGATGCACTTTACGAGAATAGTGGCCAGAGAGATCAACTCTTCGACGTTATGGATAGTCGCGAATTCCAGAAGCCCACAAAGAACAGAGGGAGAGCTGAGAGCAGCCAAGTGCTTATTGTTAGTGGCATCGTCAAATGCAGTCACCAGAACTTCGATAATCATTAATGACGCCGTCGGTGGGGTCAGCCGGAGCGATGCCGGACGTTCCTGATAATCGTTTGAACCGCACACAACTTCGACCAACGTCGGTAGAAGCTCTAAAGACTTGATTTCTGAAGGAGCTGGGTTGATTAGATAGATGAGGATCGCCGCCTCGTACACATTTTTCTTCAGCGCGCTTGCGAGATCGCACAGCCGTAAACCGTTCTTCTTGATATCTTCTACGACGGAGCCATTTGAGGAAATGATCGATACCAATATCGACACAGCTGCTCTTAATATCTTCTCCTCTTTAGAGGTAGAAATTCCTCTTACCAGTTTATTTATGATTACTTCCTTCAGCTTGTTATACCTCACTCCTGTTTTGCTGTTCAACATTTGGTAAACTGTTGAAACTTCGACAGCATAATCTTCATCCCACTTTCCCATCTCTTCGGAGAAACTTAGCTTTGAAATCGTCCTTCTCACCAATCCCGATAACTCACTCTTCGATTTTTTCTCGGAAAAGGAATAAACTTCACTTATATTTCTCTGGCAGTGTGTGCTTTTTACTCTCCTCAAACCAATTTTCTGGTGATTCATTTGTTTGGCCATGCAGTTCTTCAGAGACGTAGCTTGGGCATGGCCAAAGAGCTGGAACTTGTTGACTTTCGTTTCCCGCCATGTTAGTTCATCTTCGACGTGACAATTACTGAAAATACCAGTTTTTTCCTCTATATGGTCCCAGCTAAATATGCTGTAATCGTTTATGGAGCTGGTAAATAGCTCAGTTACTTGTACTTTGATATCTTGTTCTTGAATACTTTTTTGTAGACATCTCGGAAAAGGCTTCGCTTTTCGCTTTTGGCCGGATGTACAGATGGGGAGCTGCAAATTCCTGCAGGTCAGTGAAAAAAGTTTCAGAATTTACTTTATTCATGAATCTTGATGTATGTTCCACTATGTTCTGATAAAAAATGGTTGTGAACCAAACCGATCACCGATTTCTGGAAGTGAATTGTACGCATTTCTCATGAAATGTTTGGCATAATCCAAATTTTCCTGCACATACTGCACAAAGAGATGGGTCAGCTTTGCAGTAAGAAATGGCATCCATCAGTAAATAATTTGAAAATTGAACTTTGAAATGGATTTTGAACAAACCTCAACTTCATGGCTTTCACTTTCAGAAGAAGACTTCACTTCCTTCACCATACCCTGGAGGCTTTTCATACTTGAAATTATTTTTGGGCCCTTTTTGAAATTTGAATCTTGATACAATGATCGACTTTGTTCGTCCATGACGTCCTCCATTGACTTGATGGGATCGAGTGAATGGACCTTCTCACACTGAATTAAGTTTCACAGTTTATGATTCAGAATTGGGTGTCTAGAGAATGATGGGAGGGTGTGGAAGATGGTCTGTTTTGAACATTTTATGCAGTGAATAGTGAGAGTGTCTTTCAAACTATACAATTTCACTGCTTAAGGGAAGTTGCTTACTTGGTAAACACTTTTTGAGGGCTGTCCATCTCCACTGGAATCACGAGTTTCTGCACTAAGGTATACTCTATTCCTGCTATGAACAGACACTGAATTTTCAGATCTGTAACTAAAAAACAAAGAAGGAATTTCCATGAGATTCTACTGGAAAAATGGGTGTTTTTACTGGTTTTACAGATGAACAGATTATGTCCATGTTTGAAGCGATTCGAATCTAAACTTACATCGGGCATTGCAGCTCGAGTTCGTCGGACAAAGAACCTCTGAATTTCTTGTGCCAAATTGGAGATTCTCCATATAATATAACCTGATAATACATCAACCATTTCTTGTATGTTCTTGCCATCTTCCTTATTGCTTTAACATGTTTTTCATCACTGAATCTTTCTCTGGGTTCTTCCCAGTTTGAAGAGAGAAAACTACTGCATAGCTCTGGAGCAAATTCTTCCTGAATTAACTTTGGAGCAACCATTAGGGATTGGAGGAAATGCAGAGCAACCTGTAACTCATTCCTCTGAAGCTTCTTCACCATTGAAAGGTAAAAGTACGAACAGCAAACTAAGTAACTGTTTGGAACTCCAACAGTTAGTTTTTGCTCGTCGAGAAGGGCCGGGACCTGAAGCATTTGCTCTGAGTTCTTCAGCCGGGACTCTCTCTCTTCCTCCGTATCGGCCTGAATTGCAGCTTCCATATTCTCGATGCCCCAGTAAAGATTCGACAGAACCGACTGGTCGGAGAATTCGAAGAACTCCTGCTTTTGACTGCTTAGCTTGGAGGCACATTTCAATTTTAGCAAACTCCTTGTTTTGCTATTTGTCAAGAACTCGAGAATGTAACGGTTGATCGAAACGACAATCGCCCGTATCGCATCGAGGCCTGGTTTATTGTTGTCGGGGGATAGATTCGACGACGAAGAAGGAGAAGAGTTTGGATTCATGGTGGGTTTGTGGAGGTGAGTTCATGGAGGAGATTGAGCTATTTGCAGGATAGGAAAGGGATGACCATTTTTACAGAGCTTCCCGTGACCATTTTCAGCCATTACAAACATTTTTGGACCTTCTGAAATCCTCTCTTTCTGCTGCAGACCATGATGTTGACCCTTTTTTTTTTTAATTATTCACGTCTTCTCTGTTCTGTCAACTATTTTTCTCGTCTGTGCAGTGCTCCTAATCGTCAGAATTCTCTCTCTAAACACCCAGTTTTTGTTTAAGATTTCTACAGAAATCCACTCTTAAGTTCAAGAAGACTCAACTGATTGCATACTTTGCTACACAAGAATGATTCCTTTATTCTGGACGTACAAGGTAGTGCCCAGTTTTGTCTGGGTGTGGTGTGAGAGGCAGAGGCTGTCATGACTGAGATTACCTCAAAACACCTCCATAGCTTCCTCTTTCCTTTTTTTGTTATTTTCTTAGTCTTGAATTCATTCAATGCAGAGGAATCGTGTTGGGCCCAACACAGTGTTTTCTCAGACTTTCGTTATTAGGCTGTCAATTATAGAGACTAATTAAGTGTTCAATTAAGTGTTCAAATAAAAGATTGGGAAAATGATAAATCATCTATGGTGGTTTATTATTGATGACAAACTAACTATCGAGATTTTTTTTAACAAATAAATTATTGAACTATGAAAAATTAACGCCGCTATTATTTTTATCACGTTTTTCATTCGCTTTAATGAGACACCGCCACGGTGTCTCGAAACGTTGCGGCGGTTTGTCATGAGACCGTTGTGGCCTATACCGTGACAACGACTACATGTCTCCTACTGAGTACCGTGCGGCTACGGGGCTCGACTGCATCTCGCACTCTTCGTTTTTGGGGCCGACCTGGGAGTCTCTTAACTAGTGGCGGCAAAATTGAAGGTTGGTTCATTGCAGGCCACATGTGGTGGCCACTGACAGGTCGGGTAAAATGGGAATACATCCTCATAAATGTGTCCCAATGGTACCATGCATGCACATAATCCTCCGTTGAAGTCCGCATAAAATTGATGCAAGGGATGGCATGCGCGCATGGGATTCCAGTCAGCTCCCACCGGTAACAATTACAGGTACGCGTGTCTAGATCGACTGCGTACCGTTTGTTACCGTCACTGACCTCAAACCGATTACAGCCTGCAGGTGTTGGACACCAATTCCGAGTAGCATGTTGCAGATTGACAAGCTTCTTTGTGGTCTTAGGACACAAAAGATCTGTTGATTTGGCCATCTGGTTATGTTTCTTAACGATCCTAGTCATTATGCCCATTCTAATCATCTCGAACATAGTGAGAACCGGTTTGTCCCGTGCTGGCAGGAGGCAGGCATTGTAGTACTCGCTCAAATTATTAAGGCTCATGTCGCACTTTGGGACAGGACTGAAAGCATGTTTTGACCAATACCTCGGGTTAATTTTTTGCATATATGCATGCGCTGTCTGGTTGAGCATAAGTAGTTTACCCATCTCTTTCTAAAAGTTCGATGAAGTTGTGGCCTTTGCTGCCTTCCACATGATATCTTTGTATTGTATTCCTGGAAATTGTTTTTTGAGATTGGCGTACAAATGTCTTAGGCAGAATCGATGCTCAGCTGCTGGTGCATATTGTTCAATAACAGGCACCAACCCCTTCTGTCGATCGGAAATGAGTGTCCACCCTCTGCCTATGTCACTATCTAAGTCCGTCAGCAAGCAACACAAAAATCAGGTCCAGGAGTCTCTGCATTCTGATTCAACAAGTGCACAGCAACTGGATAAATCCCATCATTGGCATCAATGCTGAGAGCTGTGAGCAATTGGCCTGGGCACGACCCCTTCAAGTGACAGCCATCCAGACAAATAACGGGTCTACCAAACTCCTTCAGACCTCTTTTGCATGCATCCAAACACATGTACATTCTTTTAAATATTGGACTTGGACGGGCCATCAAATCTGGAAAATCTACCACCAACAGCAGTGTGCTACCTGGATTAGATCTTCGAATCTCTTTTGCGTAGGACCAAAGTAGCTTATACTGTTCGTCACCATCCCCTTCGTTTAAAGTCTGTGCTAAATTCCTTGCCCTTCTGGCAAGACTCGGAGTAATATTGACATTAAAGTCCTTCCTTACAGTCTCAATTATAGAAGCAAGGTCCCACGTGGGTTGACTTTTGAATCTATTCAAATATTGGTTGGCCACCCATTTGTAGGAAGCGTGTCGGCTTTCCATTTGTCGTGCATATGTGTGCTCCTCATTATAGCTCTTAATTTGAAAGGTCAGCTCACCTTTCATTTTTGAAGCGTGAAGCCGCCAACTGCATCCATCCTTGCACACAGCAGTTATCCGATGTCGTTCGCTTTTAACAAACCTGATCCCGTGCCCATTTTTCAAAGCATAATTAACCACTTCATCTCTAATATCCTTCAACGCACTATACTTCTTACCCAGACAGAGCTCCGAGGACGAACATTCAATTTGGGGATGCATACTCTCTGTCCAATCATCATCCTCTCAGTCACATATCGAACGAAGCTCCAATTCCAGGGATCCTGAGATTGAACGTAATTCTATACCGGCTTTGTGATAGAACCACAGATTTTCATTGGTCTCTACTGCCGAAATAGGATTAGGATCCACCTCCATTCCACAATCAATGGATTCTTCAAACATGGATGATGAAGAAGGAAACCTTGAAGACTCCATGTGATGTGCAACACTCTTGTTCATTCGATTACATTTAGAGAGTTGGTAAGGGGAAGACAAAATCTCTCTCTCGAATATCTATGGCAATGGACGAACTTTTTGTGTTCGACTCTGTTAGGGTTTTATTATGAACTCCGAGAGGGACTGACGCCTGTCATCTTAGGACGGACGTCCGTCGTGGTCTCGACGATGCCATCTAGAGTCTGGATGCGTACATTTCGGCAAAAACAACGTGGTATTGAAAGACGGATGTCCGTGGCCTTCCAGTGGACGTCTGTCATAATGGGGGAATTCTGTTGTTTTAAGCTCGCGTGTGCCCCGCATGTGACCCACTACGCCAGATTCAATCCTGGCCGTCGATCCGGACGAGGGACGTCCCTCGCTCGATCCAACGGCCAGCGAATGTCGTCCGTCCGTCGCCTTTGGACGATTCCAGCTTCGTCTCTGCCATCGCCCGCCAATGTTCATTTTCTTCGAACCGCAGAGAAGGACAAAGTTTGACGTCCTTCGACTCCGTTCGACGCCGCTTGACAGAGTACAAACGGGGGCGTTAACCTCGACGGTCCTGGACGGAAATCGTGACTGCGAGGTCGACGGCGAGATTTTTCTATAGTTCAGGGTTTTAGTTGTTAAAAAATAATCTCCAGTGTTTGACTTGTCATTGATCGCGAACTATAGGGTTTGGAGTGTTATTTTCCCAATTTACTATGATTAAATAATAATTTTATTTGTTTTATATTTTTTAACTAATAATTTTTTAATTAAATTACTTTTCTTTAAATCTTAGAATTCCATTGAATTTAATCAATATAATCTTTAGTTTTCTCAAAAACAGCTTTATAGATTCAATTTTTTAAAATAGTTCTCCTAATTTAATTGTCATTAAATTTAAGAATAATTAATAAAAAAAACTTTAAACTATGAAATCATTAACAATTAAAATTTAAATTAATTTTGTTATGGGACATAAATAAAATAAATATTATAATCACGTTTTTTGTTAAAAAACGTGTCTCAAATATTAGCGTTGTTCACGCCAACCTACAAATGTTCGAACTTTAATTAAGATGTACCCACGGACATCTAGGCCATCATGCGGCGTCTGCGCCAACCCTCATATGTACCTGTAGTCTACGCACTTTAAATTTAATTATTAAATTTAAATTCTGTGAGTTGTCACTATCGTTAATTTAAAGTGAAGATGTCTATAAGTTACTATAGTTGTCTGTTAATTAAAGTACGAACATCTGGAGAATGAAACAGATGTGTCCAAGACACATTTTTTAATGAAAAACGTGACTGTAAGCTTTACTTTATTTATTTTTTATAGTTCAATATTTTATTAATTAACAAAATTAGGTTAAGGTTTTTTTTTATAATTCAAGATTTTTTTTGTTATTAAATATCCTAAATTTAGCGCATTAACTACTAATTTTTCAAGGCGCGAACTTTGTACGATGGGAAACCTTAAAGTAAAACGTGATCTTCTCCTCCGGCAACTATTAGTCTGCAAGAGCTAATGATGGAGGATCCAATTTCTGTTGTCTGGTAGCTCTAATCTAACAGAAAACCGAGACGATAAAACTGGTTGCCAAGCCCGAGATTATCACGCCACCGCAGGCGATCGACTTATCCATCTTCCGGTTGTGCTTTCTTGAATGTATTATCTTCTCCTCGAATATTCACTGTTCTTGAATAGACTGAAGTTTTCTGATCCGATGAGCCGACATTCTTCTCAGTTGAAACGAGGTTCGCTCGGGTTTCAGGCGATTCTGATTGAAAAACAAGGATTTTCTTGTGCTTTCCTGGTTTTCTGACTGGATGCGACTCTGCTCTGTTCATATTATTGCCATTAGAGTGGGTCGGAGCTTCTGGTAGCACAATGACATTTGTTAGATTCAGGAAATCGACGCAGAAGACGAAGCAAGGGAAGGTGGCCATTTTTAGGTTGTGGAAGCTTTTTCTTCTACCTGAAAAATGGCGGGTGATTGGATATACAATTGTTGCCTGTTGGATATAGAATTGTTTTCCAAAGATTAGTGATGAGGGGGGTGGCTGCGTGGAACTTCGCCATGAGGCGCTCTAGCTGATTAATTTAAGATTTTATTTTGCAGATTTGTCTGCTGAAATGGCGAATAAATCCAATTCCTTAACTCCATTTCTAAATCTAATTCAAATTAACAAAATAAACCTTAAACTATTGTATCAATGACAAGGCAAACCTTAAAATAATTTTGCGAACAACTAAAACTTTAAACTATGAAAAATGACAACGTAAACCTTGTTGTCAATGACTTACTTTATATGACGAAAATGTGTCTTCCATTGCATAAAGCAAGTTCTATTCAACTGGCATTTCCACAATTAAAAGAGTGATACTTACCTTCCATTGTGAAATTTTTGTTTTTTCAGAATGACCACAACCAGAATCACAATTTCTTATCTATATTGAAATATACTCTTCTAAATACAATAATTGAACAATTTTTAATGTCAGTTTCGTACCTATTGTTTGATTATTCAATTGTGAAGACTGATGAGTATAAACAAAATAATATAGATTGAAAATAAACTAATTGAGATACTAGTTGCACTTTAGATTGTTTCACCCTCGGGTTGAGTTGAGAAAATTACCTTTTTCGCAGTGAGAAACTAGCCTTTCACAACGAAAGACACATTTCTGTCACAAAAGATATTCTTCTTTTCACTGCAGATACTTAATAGATTATTTTAAAATTTTAAACAAAAACTGTAATTGCAAAACTTACGTTGTCCATTTTTCATAATTCAAGATTTTATTTATTCTTAAACTTACTTTAAGATTTAAATTATTATTGCTTTGTTTTCTTAATTTCCCCATAATTTAACAAATATTTTCTGCTAAAACTTTAAAAAATTAAAAGAGACTCCTTCAAATGACCCCTAAAGTTGGATCAAAATTATATTTTACTCTTTTTTTCAATATTTACTATAAATAATCTAAATAAGCACAGTAGATGGATGATTCATTTTAAGACTTAACCATCCAAATGAACACCCATGAGCAAGAAATGGGAACCAAGTTGCAATAGCTCCATAAATAGTCCATGACTGAGAAATAAAGACAACCCTAAGATTAATCCAAAAAGAGAGTTGACAGATGTTACTCTCTCTTTCCTCCAACTTGAAATTCTTTGCCAATACATTTATTATTGTTATTAGTATTATTCATCAGCTTCATCACTGCATAGAACTGAAGAGCTGATTTAGACTTACAGGCGAGACTTCGTTTGCTCCACCAAACTCTGCATTGAAATTTATGCAAAAGACAGCAATTACTAAGAGTAACTTCAACATCTGATGAACTCAAATCAATCTCCATGGCCTAAAATTTTGAAAGTAAATTGATGTTCATGTTTGTGGAACTAAAAATGCCGACTACTTTTCGATAGTGCGAAAAATTCAATCTAACAATTCCATCTTTCATAAAATAAATTGTGCAATCATATTTTCTGTTTTGATGAATCTGCTAATGGGTTAAAGAAAAAACTGAAACAAGCGCCGAACGTAAAGATTACGCACCAGAGGGGCTCCCCGAGAAGCTCTTTCTGCCAAGTAAGCACAAGGCTGGAAGAATTCGCCGTACATCTTCGACCATTCGTTCAATCTGGAGTAGATGTATTTGGATCCAAATGAATCCGCCCAGAACATAATTCCTCCCCTGATCAAATCAGATCCCGAGATGTCATACAACTATTTATTTATTTATTGATAACAAACTTTGTATTATATGCGAAACGTTACAAATTGAGGGGAGAAAACTCCACCCAAACAACCAAATCTACTAAGAAACAATATCTTTCAAGTTGGAAAGAACCACATTAAAACAACTGTAAGCCCACTGTTTCTTAACTAATTCTAGCGGGCGGGAACATTAGCTCATCAACTTTTGTATAACATGACAAACAGTCTGACTATGTGGATCCCCAAACAGAGTTTGAGACATGCTCTAGTTACTAATCTCACAATAAATAATGATAGATTTATTCAGTTTCTTTCTTCTTGTCTAGAAAATTCCTATTCTCTACACTAATTCATTGATTTCCATACAAGTCTGCATCATTTTCATTTACCCAAAAAAAAAAAAATCAAAACCATCATTAAGATAGTGAGTATTTGTAAGCTAGTCTACCTCTTGTCATATAGAAATGGCAGAAAACTGACCTGTAAGGTGGGAAACCCATGCCCATAACAGAAGAAATGTCAAGATCTGCTGCTTTTACGGCAATTCCTTCGGCAAGGACACGACAGGCTTCATTCACCACGGGGAAAAATATCATTTCCACAATGTCCTTTTCTGCTAATTTTGTAAGCTGAGTTCAAATTAAATGAAAGAAAATTAGAAACTTTTTCCCACAGTTAAAGGTTGGAAAGAAGATAGAGATTTCACAATAGATGACAAGATCATTTCCTTTACTGAGAGAGAAAGATAGAGCTAGTAGAATAGCAGAATAATAAAGTACAAGCAGCACAGAGAGAGAGTCAGAGATAGAGAGAGAGGGAGAGACCTTAGGGTCGATGGAAACCCCAGAAATGCTTCTAGCCTTTTCAATATATTTTTTCAACTCAGGATCTGGGCTTGCTTTTCGCTTATCTCCATAAATATAGAACCCCTTGCGAGTCGTTTCACCTGAAACGACACATAAAAGATTTCTTCAATGGCAAAAATCCCCACAAAAAATGTGCTTGATGAAAGACCTTTTTACCTTGTCTATTATCTTCTTGCATAAGTGGAATAAGCATTGATTTATAAGTTCGCTCAGGAAAATTCAGGACAAACTCAGAACCAGTTGCAATTGCCACCCCAAAGCCAACCAAATCAGCCAATCTGTAGAAAGAAACGCATGGGGCCCCATTTGAGATGAAGATTAGAATGAAAACAATATAACTCCATGGCAAAATCAAGTATTGAATAATTCTTAATAACTATTAGAAACCTGAAAGGGCCCATTGGCATTCCAAATTTAGTAATTGCTTTATCAATCTGATATAGATCCAGGCCTCGTTCAATGAGCAAAAAAGCAGCTTGTGTGTAAGGGAAAAACATCCTATTAACAGCAAATCCAGTGCAGTTCCCAACAACTACTGGTGTTTTCTTTATCTTCTTTCCCACATCTAACAAGTCAACAATTACTTGTGCAGATGTCCGCTCAGTTCGAACAATTTCCAACAGTGGCATCACATGTGCTGGGCTGCATCCAAATCATAACTAAATGAATAAGCAAAAAGCCACAGATAAATGAAGATGAATCTTCTTATAATTTTACATGATAAAAAAACCTAAAAAAATGCGCCCCGATAATGCGATCTTGAGACTTAGTTGTCTCTCCAATCAGGTTCAAGTCTATCGTTGAGGTGTTACTAGCGAGTATGCAATTTGGATTGCAATGTTTCTCAAGATCAGAAAAGATCTTCTGCTTCAAAGATACATTTTCAATAACAGCCTGTTCCAACAAAGAAGAATAAGAAATCAACTCTCTAAATTGACAACAGAAGAAGGATATCATGAAGTGAAAAATTCAAGCCTCGTGATAAACGTACCTCAATAACCATATCCACATCTTTGAAGCTCTCATAATCCAAGACACCCTTAAGAAGAGAGAGCGTCTTTTCAAATTTTTCTTCAGTCATCTTCCCTTTCTTGACACGGCTTTGTAAATTGGCTACAAAAGAACGTAAATTGTAAACAATCAAATGCATTGGTAAAATTCAATCGTACAGAAGAAGTCAGGTTGTAAAATCAACATTAACAGCTCACCTTTAACTCTGCCAATTCCCGCCTGCAAAAATTTTTCATTTACCTCTTTCAGTAAGACTGGGTAATTACTGAGAATCAGAGCTGTAGCTATTCCAGATCCCATTAAACCTCCACCAATGATGGCAACTTTCTTCACCGATCTTGGCGCCAAGCCACGATCCGTGATCGTTGGCACCTATTAGTAAGTGACAATATATGCATGTAAATTTTCAAAGCCCAATTAACAAATCAGTAAATGAAACGTCTACATTTAATTTAAATCAAATATTGGACAAAATGTAATGGCAACTCCTACTGGTTGGTAGACTTCTTTAAGTTCTTGATCCATGGTTCATTGATATTATAACAGGTTAAATTAACATTGATTTTAAGCTTTTAAGTTAAAATTTAAGTTAATCATTTATATTGTTTATTAATATTCCTCTTTACATATAAGCTGTAGTTTCAAATAATATAAAGTAGTGAGAGAAGGATTTGAACTGAAAATATTCTGTTTTAATACCATCTATATTTCTATCAATCCCAAATGCTTCATAGTTATTTAGGTTTATATCTAATACTAATCATATTCTTATCAAAAACATTGGACAAATTTCTAGATCCCGCTGACGCTGATCCTATGAAATTCCACAATAATCTGCTTAAACTAAGGCGGCGTAGACAAATAAAAGGACAAATATAAATATGCAATATGGTGCCTAACCAAGATTCTTCAGTGTATCTACATTTTATACAAGAATGTTTACAAATTATCTCAATTAATCATCAGAAAAAAGTAGGAAACTATCCTCCAAGTATGCAAATTGAAATTGAAGGGGTCTAGGTAAATTTAATGAACATTAAATAATACTAACTGCAAATAATTATTTCAAACCTTAGATGTTCCACGCTGCGCAAAAAATATGTGAACCAAACTCTTGCAAGTTTCAGCGCGCAGAAGTTCTTGAAAAGCTTCAGCCTCCTGCCAACGTTACAAAATGATTCAAGGCTTCTGGCACATACGTACATACATACATACATATGCAACAGATATATATATATATATATATATATATATATATAGAGAGAGAGAGAGAGAGAGAGAGACAAAAACCTTCCACAGTCCAGCACGGGGACCAGAGACTATACCTTCCTCAACAACATCAATACAAACCAATGGGTGCGTGAGATTTGGAGCCTGTTTCCTTGTCTGCGCTCTAGCAAATTTGAGTATTTCTTTAGCTTCACCGAGTGATTCTATCATGTCTGTCTTATAAAGACTAGCCACCCATGGTTTTCTGCGCTCCAAGATCTGTAGGGCCCATCGTCTTGCTACTCCAACCAACTCTTCTGGTGTAACAACAGCGTCCACAAGACCCAGTGAACATGCTTCCTCTCCTTTAATGGATTTCGATGTCTATTAAGCCATGCAAGATCAAATAGTGTAAAAAAAATAAAATAGCATGAGAGAAAACAATTTATCTTGATGTAATACTTATTAACATATGTAAACCATAAACAACTCACCAGCATCATCTCAAGTGACTTTGCAAGACCAACAAGACGTGGTAGACGTTGTGTTCCTGAGAAATTCAGGGAGTTGATTATGCCACAATCTCAAAATAATAGAATAAGACAAGAAACCAAATACTTTCATTTCTTTGCCCAATTAAATTAATCAGATGCAACTCAAACAAGTAGAGTTTTTAGTCTAAAGGTAATCCTAAACTCCAACCCAGCAAACATTTAGTAAGAAGTACTGCACTCAAATTCTTAATAAAATTCAACATAAATGATATGGAACATGTTTCAATAGGTAACATTGTCAGAGTGCATCATGCCATATCATTGACTTGGTACCATTGTATCATATTGTTGGGTAACAATTCTCCAACTACTTTTAAAACCAGATTATAATTGTTCTTCAACAAACACTAGACAATACTTGACCATTACAGAACTTCAAACCATGAACACACTAGAGAAACATTACACACAACACCACAAACCTAGAAACTACAGATTTGGAAACAACATTCATTCTCTGGAAATCATTTTTGGAAATCCTCTCTGAAAAAACACACACACCCCTCTGTAACTTCCCCTGAATACAATAACTCCAACCGCTTGGTGCGAGAATATGTCCAACAAGCAAATATAATAGAACAACTTTATAATATATGAATAAATTTATATTGATTAATATTATGTTAACATTTTAGATTATGTTTTATAAAATTCATAGAAAAACAAGCAAATGTAACAGAACAATTTTATAATATATGAATAAATTTATATTGATTAATATTATGTTAACATTTTAAATTATGTTTTATAAAATTTATAGAAAATTCTTTGGTTATTTATGCTGACTTTATATTAACATATATATTGTATATATGTGGGATAAAATATAAAGAGTAATAACCAGAATATGTCCATAACTTATATTTGAAGTATGGAATCTTCAAATAGTTCATAATCATAAATATAGTTTATCTCATTAAGAATGTATAGTCATATCCTGACTAAATATATAGCGGCATAAGATAAATATGTTTTATATAATATGATTATATAGGACTGGACCAAATAAAATTATATTGTTATGATAATTTCCGTTAAATATAGAACAATTAATTTTATCATAATGATGATCATATATGTATGATTTTAATTTGTTGTATTTAATAAACTCTTATTTTATTTTAATTTATTCTATGATTTATTCGGTAAAGTTTTGTACAAGTTACGATTCGTATACCTTGTATATTAAGAGTGAATTAAAATGAATAGCTAAGAATGTAAATATCGATACAACAAAATCCATTTCTATAGATTCCCTTGTTTGTTAGTTCAAGGATAGAATAATTAGCGCGCAATTCATAATCGTTATGAATTAATTATTCAATTAAGAACTAGTGGTAGTCAAGGATAAAGACGCAATATGAGAGGTTAATGGATTATAAACCTAGCTCTATTGCGAATCTAATTGGAGAGTTAATACATATGTAATGACTATATGAATGAACATTACTTTAAATAAATATACTCTATAGTTTTGAGAATGCAACTCTAAGTATTTAGTGGAATTACTTTAGAGTTAATAATTATGTTAAGAGTTTATATTAATTAACGAAATATTATTGGAGCTTAAAACTATAGGTCCATCAGCCCCTTCATCACCTTATATCATTATTCGAATAATAGAAAAATGAACAAAGAAGATTAAATAATTAATTATGAATTAATTATTTAATACACTCAATAATAAGTTTATTATTATTTTTTGATTAGATGAAATAATTGAATTATTGATTATTCAATTAATTAAGATAAAATGACAAAAGTTGTCAAAGTAAATATATTTGTTATATTTCATTAAATGAAATAATTGAATTATTGATTATTCAATTAATTAACAAAGATAAAGTAACTTTTAAAAATAGTTTTTAAAATAGAGTTTGTCAAATTTGATTTAATGTCAAATTTGATTTAATGTCATGACCTTTTATTTCCCATAACATTTTTGTTATAAATGTATTATAACTTAAATGTGTCAAGCGTTGAAATATGGTGATAAGACTTTTGATTTTCATAATATTTTTATAAATGTAATGAGGAATTTGTAGTGTTTTTCTCTAAATGCCATAATGGCTATTATGGAGATATACCACTATAAATAGAGGTCCAACCTCATTAGATGAGGGTTGAAAGAAATTGGTGAAAAAACTGTAGTTGAGGTTGAAATCTTTGAGATTAAGGAATCCATTTTGAAAGCAAAATTTGTGTCTTCCGTGTTGACTTTAGAAAAGTGTTTTCTAAATCCAAATAGATCGTCTCATGTGTTGAGAATACGATCTATTATAAATTGAGTGTGATCTTATTTCGTTCATCATGCCCACACGTGCTTATTCGAGGTGAGGAGGCTTGGCAGAGAAGATCGAAAGTTGATTTTGTACCTATGTGAAGTAAGTTACAAAGGTAACATTCTTTATCTTTTAAATTAGATCTAAATAGAGATTTTAAATACATATTATTATTAATATATTATAACAACGATCCAGCTTTATATTCATGTTAAAATTGTTTTTCATGATAAATAGGTTACGCATGTTACCGTTGTTATGAACATCGGTAATTCCGCTGCGAGGGAACCCAAAATCCAACACCGCTTTCCTTCAACTTCCATTCTCTAAGTTACAAAACTACCCTTCACTTCCTCCTCTTATAAACTACACCAAAACGTCCTTGTCCATCACATATCTTGTAAATGTGCACATTTTCGTATGCATTTACAAGTGTTTTCTTTTCAATGTTACGAGACGACTCATATGAGTAAGTTCCTTTTCCTATGTTAATTTTCTATCTTTCTTTTATAATATCACCTCAACTCCTCCATCCATGGGCTCTATTTTTGCTGATCTTATCTGTAAGAAAGAGATAAATCTTGGATAAGCAAAATCTTCATACGGGTGATCGAGTGTGAAGTGGAACATCTCAAGGACACTTCACCGAAAGGTTTCCCTTCATGCAAAGGACCTAATGAAACAAATAACCACATTATGATCTTAGGGAAGTTTGGTTGTGACTATTTTTGGAGTTTGAGACACTCGATTTGCATGATTGCATAAAACCTTTTGATTGCCAATTTTGGAAGGGAAGGGCGAAAAAAAAAACTCAAGACTCTTTGAAGAAATGAACTTTATGGGTTATTTGAATCCATCTAAAACCCATGTTTAGGATATTATGCCAAATAATAGTGCTCTGCATGATAATATTAGATTGGATGTACATAACTAAATCCTATCATCTGTTTTCTTTTCTTTTTGTGGGGAGAGTCTTTTCGTTTCTATTCTCTTTCACATCTTTGATAGTTGCTGAAAGAAATAACCAAAAGAGAAAAATACATTTACAAGGATAATTTTCCTCTTTCCTTTTAGTGTGGTTTTTTTATTCAATGTGATTTTTAGTTTCTCATGTTAAACAATATTACACAAGAACCTTGTGAAACACGAAAGGAAAAAATTGACATTTATATCATTTTAATTGAAAAAATGAAATTCAAAAACAAAAGTCAGAACAAATGCGACGAAAGTCGGGATAAAGGCATTGGAAATGGTAGGTTTAGTAGACACAGGAAAGGAATGGAATGAATCACTGGCATTACGTACATTCCAGTGCTGGTTAGGCAAATGTATTATTAATCATCGGCCTTGTTATATGCTGTAAGTTCTTCTAATTAATTTCCAACTGCTTTAAAGAAGGAAAAAACTACTAATTAACAGAACAAGGCCACAACCAATGTAAGAAATTTCCTAAAAATTATAATTTGGACAAAGGGAGCAGCTAAATCATCATAAATTTGTTTATAGGAGCGTCAATGAATGATCAAAATAATATATATGAGTTTTCATTTCAAACTAATATCTGTACTCCACCACTACCTAAAAAACTCAAAATATGAAGAATACCTCCAAATCCAGGAATTAATCCAAGCTGAAGTTCAGGCAAGCCAAGTTGTGCATTAGGAGTTGATATTCGCGCATGACAAGCCTGAAAGTGCAAATGTTCTTTTTATAAGTCAAGGATAAAAGTTTAGAATTCATCAACAAGATTCACTGCTAACGATTTATTGAACAATGATATGGTGGTGCATACCATAGCAACCTCTAACCCTCCACCCAAAGCAAGACCATCAATGGCAGCAACTGAAGGCTTTTTCGAAGCTAACAGACAAAAATGAACTCTAGTTTAAGTATGTCTTCAGGATGAGGGATCTCCAAAACATACCTTAAGGGTGAGGGATCTCCAAAAGATTAAAAATATAGTAACAAGTTAGGCTACATACCTTCAAAAATATCAGTTATCACATCAACGGATATATGACCAGGCTTGGGCTGTTTTGCTGAGAATAAGATCCACCAATCAACTAAAGATTTCATGGTTCATTACTAGAGTAAATGAAAACTAAAAATAGTCCTACTGTTTCCACTTTGGATTCCACCAAACGCAGTAATGTCAAAGCCACCAGAAAATTTCCCCTTGGCGCCTATTGGAATAACATAAAGTCAGCATTCATTTTAATCATTTGGAAGCTTAGAGAAATTCATGATCAATTTTTTTAATTACCTATAAGAACAATCGCCTTTACGTCATCTCTTTGTAATGCCTGCTCATAGCTGTCTTTTAAACTGAACAAGACTGTCGTTGAGTGTGCATGGGAGAGAGAGAGAGAGAGAAGAGAGAAACATTGTTATTTCTTTGATGAAAACATGTAGAAATCTCATATTAAAAAAAATGTCAAGGATAGTTAAAACAGGTTAGTAGTTATTTAAAGCTACTCTAACTAGTTTGTAAAATAGGGAAATCATCTCATAGACACATAAATATGATCATAGTTGAGTGATCATGAATTCAAAAACATTACAGGGCTGTTAATTTTGTGTTCTCCAATAACAATCCATCAAATTACAGTGAGTGGGATTAAGGCAAGACAGCCTTTCAAACAAGAACTCACTGAAAACTAAGTGAATATCCATTTTCACAATTTTTTTTCAGTACTTCAAGGCTAGAGCAAATATCTCAATTGAGTGATTCACTCAAAGAAGCGAGCATTTCTTCTCTCAATTATGCAATTGCGTGAAATTCAGAAAAGAAAAAACAACGGATCTGATCGAATATCATAAGAATTTGAATTTGACTTCCAATAAATCAATCGTGCAAATCATAAAATAAACCAGAAATTCAACCAAGCACAAACAACACATGAAAATTAAGGGAAAACATGAGCTAAGTCACCAATAAATCATCTAAAATACAGAAAATCAGGCGCAAAATGCTGGAAAAAAGTACCGTCAAGTGAAAGGGAATTGACAGGAGGGTTTATAACGGTAATAAGAGCAACCCCATCAGCTCCCACCTCCAAGACCGTCCTTCCCTTTGCGTTGCTACACATCTCCTTCTCTCTCCCTACCTCTCTCACTCTCTATCAACAATGGCTGTTCCGATCCGATCACCTTCTCGAACAATACTTCCAAATGGGTACCACTCAACCGTTCTTCGCAACTAAATAGCAAAGAAATCAATGAGAATGGGCTGGTTTTGGATTGTGAATTTAAGGAAGACGTGACGTATCTGATATGTTTAGTGTTCATATGCAGAGCTCGGTTGGGCGACTTCTTGGCCCACTTGCACTTCCTGGCGGTGAAACCACGCTCCAACCTTTGAAAATAAATAAATAAAATGGGAAATATATCTCACAAATAATTCCAACCTTTTTAAGGCCTTGCATTTAAGGTAAGTCTATGTGCTACCATTACTATATCAACAACTATACATATACACTATCATTTTATATATCAAACATTATAAAAACCAAACTTAGAATAAAAAATTATTGATTTCAATTTTGAAAAATCTGTCCAGAACTGAAGTAAACTGGTTCATCGAAAACCAAAAAAATCTGGTCTAAAAGATAAACAGACTTTTGGAAAATTGTTTAAGAATTAAAAGTTGAAAACAATTAAAATTCACAAAAACTGATCAAAATTAAACAGTAGACAAAAATTAGAACTCAAAAAACGAAGTCAAAACCAAATCTCAGAACCTAGAAAAATGAAAAAAGGGCGGTTCATTTTAGTTTGCTTCCTAACCGTACTCGATTTGATTACTAATTTCTAAATTTTAGAATTAAAACTCATCGATTCAGTTCAAATTTAGAGTAGAACTAAATCAAACCAGACTAAATCGATCACATCTTATAACATACATGTTATTTACACATTGAAATAAGTGATTTATTATTTTATTGGTCTGAAATTTTTTTTATTAATATAACGATTTTATCTTTCAGTATAATATTGTCAATTTTGAACAGAAATTCACACGATTTTGTTATTAAGGTTAATTCAAAACTTGTTATACTCGGTAAATAAAAAAATTCTACTTATAAACTATGTATTTTTTATTCTTTTAAATAGAGTAAAATTATGATCTTCTACTAATATGAAACAGATGTATAACTAGGTTTTTTTTTATATTAATGAAAAGATAATGTTATACAGTGTAAATTTAATATACATAAAAAATTTTGTGCATGTTAGTATTAAAAAAGTATTTAAATAAACATGTATTGAAAAGATAATTTTGTAAGTCTAGGAAAACATAATTAAATATTATTATTATTGTTAACACGTCAATGCCCGCAAGGACAGCGCGTTGGAGTTTGTCATCCATTCATTTAAACGTCTACGTGTCACTAGTTTATTAGCCTGCTTTCAGTCCAAGGTGTCGTTGAGCCCGTATTTGTATGGGTCGCGTTGCAGGGGATTCACCGATCAGTGGATGAGGAGAGCCAATTGATATTTCCAAAGTGTCACGCTTTTCAAAGTCAATAATTTTGAATTATTTTTTAATTTTATTAATTTCTCAATCTAAATAAATAGGAAAAATGACAAATCAACCATTGTAATTTTAAATCAATGACAAATCAACTATTGTGGTATAAATTTTAACAAATTAACCACTAACGTACGTATAAATGACAAATCAACCATCGTAGTTACCGTCGGCGTTACAATCAGTCACAGCGACTGTGTCCTAGTTAGCGTCTTACATAGTTTAAGGTTAAAACTGTTAAATCGCTGAATTTTAACAGTTTTAACCCTAAACTATGTAAGACGCCGATGCGGCGTCCCGAGACACCGCGGCGGCGTCCTGCCAAATTTTAGGACGCCCCAGCGGCGTCATGACGAATTTTAGGGCGGCGTCCTGACGAATTCACAGTTTTTATTAGATTTTCGACCTATTCAACTTCAAACGACCATAACTTTCGCTACGAGTGTTGGAATTGGACGCAGAAGGTATCAAATCGAAGCTCTCTCAGAGATCTACGACCTGTCATGAAAAGTATTACATGGTCCCCGTTTTTGAGCCCTAAATCAATCGTTTAAGCCCTCAAATTTGCGATCAAACATTTTTAACCCTAAAAAATGCAAGACATTGCCGCGGTTTGCTCGGGACGCCGCCGATGTTTCTTAGAACGCCGCTGCGGTGTCCTAGGACGCCACTGCTGCGTCCCGACTACGTTTTAACTGAAAACATGACTGCGATGGTAGATTCGTCATTTTTCCATATGTTAATGGTTAACTTGTTAAGACTTAAACCATAATGGTTGACTTGTCATTGACCTAAAACCACGATGGTTGATTTGTCATTTTTCCAAATAAATATAATGAAAAAATATATTATTTTTGGACACGTGGTTTAGGCATACTAAACCAACCCACTTCGGCTTTTAAATTTAGAAATCCAAACCGAACCGAGCATGCTTCAGAATCGAATCAAAACCGAGTCTAGTTTTTTTTTTTTCTTTTTACTTGATTCAATTCAATAAGATTTGTGAATTTTTTCTCTAATTTATAGTTTTATAAAAAAAAAAAAACTAAATACACTTACTAAATTATTTCGGTTCGGTTCGGTTCAATTTAGTCCATATGAATTTTTCAAGAATGGTTAATTTTATTTTCAGTTTGATTTTGTTAAAGTTGAAATTGAACAAAACTGAACCCAACTAGAAACTTCAATTGACTTCATTTGGGTCGATTCCAATTCAATTGGAGTTTCGGTAGTTGGAAATATTATTATGAACATCTATTGCTCAAGTGGAGTAGAAAATACTAGGGGACGGCTGTGCATGGTTCGGTTTTGTTTGATTTTGATGTGAAATCAAACCGAACCGGTCGGTTTCGGTTTTGAAATTACAAAACCGAAACCAATTGTAGGAAAAATCAGAACCGAACCGGAACCGAACCAAAATCTCGATTCCAGTTTAGGTTCGATTTCTGTTTTTTCTCTTTTAATTTTTTTTTTCAAATAGTATAATAAAATTGTATAAAAAAAAATACAATTAATAACACTGAAATTATTCTCTCTCTTCTCTCTCTAAAACAGAGTTTTGTCTAGAAATTAGGTATTAAGTCCTTTGGAGCTGAGATCACTTCAAAGGCGGAAGCACAAAAGACCGAACATGGAACTCCCAAAAAAAGCCCTATAAGCATATTTATGCGATTCGGTTTCGGTTTTTCGGTTTTGAGAAACCAAAACTGATAACCGAACCAAAACACTCGGTTCTCACAAAAAAGAACCGAACCTCGATTTTTTGGTAGGCAAAACCGAACCAAACAGACTCAAATCGATCGGTTTCGATTCGGTTCGGTTTTGCACACCCCTAGAAAATACATCACATTATATTTTTTAAACCTACATATAATTATAAAAGAATTTGAGAAGATATACTAAGATGTAATGCAGGTCTCATTGACATTCAATTAGTATTTATAAATAAATTAATTATCTAATTAAATAAGAATAACCAACATTTCGTATTACTTTATACTATCGATTTTTTAATCAAGTAGGTCGATGCCAAACTAATTTCAACTGAGGAATATAATATATAGGGCAATTAACAAAAAAAAAATATTAAATTATGAGATCAGTGACAAAATAAACACTAAACAATTTTTGCTGATAAATAAAATACTCAACTATAAAAAATAAACGAAACAAATATAATTGTCACGTTTATTCGTTAGAATTTGTGACTGGTGACACATTCTTGTTCCCTTTTCGATAACCCTTTACCTCCCCGTACACACCAATAAAAGTGATTTCTCTACAAAAACTTTCGTGAACTATTTTTCCTAGCCAAAAAAACATCTCTCATCACCATTCAAACTAAATTTAAGAATTTGGGGAGAGAGAAAATTGGTTTTAAAGTTTGAGAACAAGCGTTTTCTACAAAAAAAAAAAAAAGTTAACAATTTAGGGAAAAAAATGAATCATAACCCACATAATAAATAAATTACCCACAAAAGACTCAAATAAAAAAATTCCTATGTACGTACTAATGACTGAAAAATGAAATTATTGTCAGATTCAAGCAATTGAAAAATTAGGTAGAGAGGCACCAAATGATGATAAATTTAGAAATAACCACAGCAGCATAACAACCACAACTAAAAGGGCATTCCCTTTCATTTTATTAATTCGATGTGTCATTTATTTTTCACAGTGAAAAACATATTTTTCATAGCACAAAAAAATATTTTCTGCATAATATTAATTAAATTGGTAATTAATTTAGTAATTAGTTTAAATATTAATTAAATTGATAATTAATTTAGTAATTAATTTTACCTTATAATAATAATAATTTGACAATTATTTACCTAACACTTAAATTGGATAAGCATCTCCAAAATTTGGTAATTAATTACCATATTTTGATTGGTATTTCAAAATTATTAATTAATTACTTTGTTGAAGTTACTTATTTTAATATATAAATAAAAAAATAATTAAAATATTTTAATTTTGAGAATCACTTCCTGTTTGAATGTTTCTTCAAATTAATTATCAATTTAATTACAAAATTAATTAACAATTTAATTATTATTATGCAAAAAATACGTTTCTACTATAGAAAATATCATTTTCGCTGCACAAAATACCCTCTTTGCCACAACAAAAGAATAAGACTTACTTTTTACAACGAATATTTGTCTTTCGCCGAGGAAAAAAGTAAATTTTTAATGAAAAACATGACAGTGATGTTTGCCTCATTTTTTTTGCATAGTTAAATATTTTATTTATTAGCAAAATTTATTTAGTGTTTGTCTTATTACTACTTATTTCCATTTATTCATTTCAATTAGAATCCTAGGTATCAGTTATCTTATATTGTATGAGTATATTAGTTTTTTCACTTTACCCTATTTTGCTATTTAGTTTTCCCTTAAAACTTGTACATTATTTTCCCTACTTTTCAAAATATAAAACTTTAGCCTCTATTTGTCTCTCTTTCTCTCTTTGTCTCTTTGATGATTTGCATAACTTATTGTGACACTTTTGAATAGTTTTCATGGTATCAGAGCTTAATTCATTCCACAGCTTTCGCTGATCCAACTTGCCTCAGCCAATTCATCTTTCTTTTGATTTTGTCTCTTGATCGATTGGTAATTCGTCTTTCTATCTTTAATTGATTAGCGTGTATATTTTGTGTAATAGATAGTTACTATTGCAATAGCCGGTGAAAAAGATGATTCTCTTCAGTCTATTAGTATGCAATTGAATGGGCAGAATTATTTGTATTGGAGTTATGTGATGATAAATTTTTTGAAAGGAAAACGTATGTGGGGATATGTTTCTGGAATATTTGTTAAACCTAGAGATTGTCAAGATGGGAAATATGTAGAACACATGGATGTTTTGGATGCTTGTAATTCTAAAATTGTCACTTAGATCAACAATTCTGTATTGCAATCAATAGGCATCCAACTTGCAAAGTATGAGACTGCTAAGGAAGTTTGAGATTATCTAGAAAGATTATATACCCAGTCTAATTTTGCGAAGCAATATCAGTTAGAGATTGATATTCGTGCTCTATAACAAAATAACATGAATATTCAAGAGTTTTATTCTATTATGTATAATCTTTTGGACCAACTAGCCCTTACAGAATCAGTATAGTTACAGGAATTTGCACCATATATTGCTCGTCGAGAAGAACAATGTTTGGTTCAGTTTTTAATGGCTTTTTGAGATGATTTTGAAGGTCTTCGTGGCACAATTTTGCATCGTAATCCCCTTTTGTCTGTTGATTCTGTGGTAAATGAGTTATTAGCTGAAGAGATCCGCTTGAAGTCACGAATTGATAAAGGAATTATTTCTTCTCTCAATCCATCAGTTTATGCGGTTCTACCTAGGCCTCCTTCTCAAAACCAGAACAAGCCACAAACAAAAGTCAACTATGACGAGTGTAGTTTTTGCAAGCAAAAAGGTCACTGGAAGACTCAATGTCCCAAGTTATTGAGTAGAACACAGTCAACGTTGTTAGCCTTTTTGGTAGGCTAAGTTTTATTTTGATGATGACTAAATTGTGTGTTAATTTAGTTGATCAATAAGTTGTATTTTAGTAGCATGTTGCTTGGATTAATTGATTGATAAATTGCATAACTTAATTGAATAAATCAAATATGCAATGTATGTGGCACATGCTTAGGTTAGGAAATAAACAACTTTATATGTTTTGGACATCATCTATAAGAGAGATTGTTTAGACTATGTGATAAAGATGATGTGAAATTTAATAAAGTGCAAAAGTTGTTTATACATTGAATTCTTATATATCATTTTTATTGATTAAATTGAGAATACCCTTGATTAAGGGTATTGAGAATGTTTAATGTGTTTCTCTAAGTCTATGCAGGAGAATGGAAAGTTAGTATGACTTAGAGGAAACATTTTGGTGAAAGTATGAAGTAGGCTGTGCAGTTGCGGATGCTGCGGATGAGGCGGACGCAAGGTTTAATTGTTCGATTTGCCTCTGTCCATTTTGATGAACACGCGGACGCTGCTCGCGGACAAGGCGGACGTGAAATGGCGTCTGCAGAGCTTCAGGTGTGCGGACGGAAAAGAAGAAAAGGACGATGGTTTGGCGTTTCCTTCAAATTTGTGAAGACGCGGACGATGTAGGCGGACGCAGCGGACGATGGGAATGGCGTCCACTTTGAATCTGTCTAATTCTGGATTTGTGCGGACGATATATGCGGACGCAGCGGACGATGGATTCGGCGTCCGCAAGTGCAGCATTTTCTGTCCAACGGCTATATTTTCAACTGGCATTTTTTGCAACGGTCGTGCGGACGATAGGTGCGGACGCTGAGGTCGTCCGGAAGACGCAGTGGCAGAGTTTATAAATAGAGGATCACTCTATGCTCTCTACAACGAACCAAGGATTCTAAAGCGAAGCTCTGCCAATTTTCATACGCGATAAAATCTTTGTGAGCCTTAGATATTGTATATCCAATTTTCCCTATTCCGAACTTGCGAGTTATATTTTGGGAGAATTCGGATTAGATAGATTTGAGAATTAATCTCCAAATTATTATTGTGCTCGATTGTAAAGGGTGATTCCCTAAGAATTCATCATTGGATGACGCCCCGCAATAGTCAATTTAGGGTGACGACTCGTAAGAGTCTAAGGTTGACGACCTAAGAATTAGTCAAGGGTGACGCCCCGTCTAATAGTCAATTTGTAAACAGTTTTATTGGCACCCGCAAGCCAATTACTTAGTGTATCTCCAAGTGCAACTTGGAGCGCAGACGTAGGCTAGTTTGCCGAACAGCGTAAACAAAAATTGTGTGCATTTCTCTAACCCTTACTCTTTATATTATTGCATATATTTGTTATCGATATTTTAATAATATGCATTAAATCACTTAGGGTAATTAGAGATTAAAATATCGCACGAAAAAGTTAAAACGCTATATTCACCCCCCTCTATAGGCGTATATCGATCCTACAAACGTAGCAATCAGCTCTTTATAAGTTTGGTAATATTACACAACAAAGATCTTTTAGACCAACATCACCCAATATGGCAGCAGTTGTTTCACTCACAGATTTAGGAAGCACCCCAACTCCTAGTAGTACAATCGCCACACTCACTGAGCAGTTTCAGAAGTTTCTTGCCACGCAGCCACAAATCTTGTCAGCCCCTTCTAATATAGGTTTGCCCTCTAATAGTAAATCAGGTATGTCCTCTCATATATGAGTCCTTGATTCTGGAGCTTCACATCATATGTCACTTGATTTCAATTCTTTTGTATTTGTAAATTCTGCTTCTTTTATGTCTGTCATGACTGCTGATGGTACTCCCATGCCATTAGCAGGTGTTGGTTCAATTTGTAAGTCTACTTGTCTCTTTCATTTATGTATCATATTTCTAATTTTACTTTGAATCTTGTCTCTGTTGGTCAATTATGTGATTCTGGTTTCTTAGTTTCCTTTACTTCTTCTTCTTATTATGTGCAGGATTCACTTTCCAATAAGCTGATTGGAGCAGACCATGTGCAGGGGACTATACATCTTAGATGAGTTGAGAGTTCCTGATGTTGCAGCTTCTAGTATTGATTTGTCATCTTTTCGTTTGAGTTCTTCTTCTTCTAACTTTTACTTATGGCATTCTAGTCTTTGACATATTTCTACTTCTCGTTTATAGTACTTGGTCTCTACTAGAGCTTTAGGAAAATTGCAAACTCATGATCTTTCAGACCGTTGTGGTTGCAAATTGGCTAAATTTTCTGCTTTGCCTTTTCGTAAAAGTGTTTCGGTTTCTCATGCACAATTTGATTTAATTCATTCTGATGTGTGAGGACCTACACCTATTCCCACAAAGGGAGGATCACGATACTATGTCTCTTTCATTGATGACTATACTCGTTATTGTTGGGTTTATCTTATGAAACACAGTTTTGACTTTTTGAAAATTTATCATCTATTTCGTACTTTTGTCAAAACCCAACATAATGCTGTTATCAAATGTTTTCGATGTGACTTGAGTGATGAATATACCTCTAATAAATTTTCTCATTTGTTTGCTTTAGATGAGACTTTCCATCAAACCTCTTGTACCGACACCCCTAACAAAATGGTGTTGCGAAAAGAAAACATAGACATATTGTTGAAACTGCACGTTCCTTCTTGTTATCTGCCTATGTTCCTAGTGAATTTTGCGGAGAAGCAATTCTTACTGTTGTGCATTTAATCAACAGAATTTCATCTTCTATCACTTTAGGTTTGTCACCCTTTGAAAAATTATTTAGTCATACTCCTGATTACTCTACCTTTAGGGTTTTTGGTTCCACTTGTTTCGTTCTTCGACCTCATGTTGAACGTAGAAACTTTCTTCTCATTCTGCCCTTCGTGTTTTTCTTGGTTATGGTGATGGTAGAAAAGGATACCGATGCTATAATCCTGTTAGTTAAAAACTTTATATTTCTCGTCATGTTGTGTTTCTTGAACATATTTCATTCTATTATATTCCCTTTGACTCTTCCAATCTTCAAAAATCTGATCTCACTTGTGTTGATGCATTTTGTACGGACTCAAATGATTCCCCACCTCTTTCTAATGATAATTCTTGTAGGGTAGATACTTTTAGCTCTACAGATATTGGTTCTCAGCTTATTGATGTTCCCTCTGGTCCTACTACTTCCCAAGATGCTCCTATGGTAGTGGATCCTCTTCCTCGTTATCCTCAACGAACTCGTAAGTCCACTCAATTACATGATTTTGTTTACTCTATTTATTCAGCTTCATTATTTTCCTTTTTTTACTATTATTCATCAAATCTTAGAGCCCTCTTCCTATAGATATGTTGTTCTTGATCATTTGAGGCAATAGGCAATGACTGAAGAACTCTCTGCTCTATACAAGATGGGTGCTTGGGATATCGTTCTCCTTCATTTGGGGAAGACTGCAATTGATTCTCGTTGGATATACAAGATCAAAACTAAATTGGACGGGTCCGTTGAGCAATATAAAGCTCGCTTGGTTGCTAAAGGATTTTCTTAGCAATATGGTATGAATTATGAAGAGATTTTTGCCCCAGTGTCTAAGCATGTTACAATTTGAACTCTCATTGCAGTTGCTTCTGTTCGTCAATGGCCTGTCTGTCAAATGGATGTTAAAAATGCATTTTTAAATGGGGATCTTCATGAAGAAGTCTATATGCTGCCTCCACCCGATGTTGCTTATCAGCCTGGTGAAGTTTGCAAACTCAAGAAAATTCTATATGGGCTTTAACAGGCTCCTCGAGCCTGGTTTGAGAAGTTTTCTCGTACGATTATATCTCTTGGTTTCTGTTCAAATTCACACGACTCTGCTCTATTTGTCAGGTGTACTTTGTCTGGTCGCATCCTTCTCTCTTTATATGTTGATGATATGATTATTACTAGAGATGATGTGGATGGAATAAATGAGTTAAAATTACAACTGACCCGTGATTTTGAGATGAAAGACTTAGGTCCTCTACATTATTTTTTGGAGAGTGAAGTAGCTTACTCTCCTCGTGGTTATCTTCTTTCCTAATCTAAGTACATTGTTGACATTCTTGAACAAGCTTGCCTCTCTGATACTCGCACAGTTGATACGCCTATTGAACTTAATGTTTAGTATTCTCTTTCAGATGGTATTCCATTGTCAGATCCTTCCTTTTATCGTACCTTGGTTGGTTGCTTAGTGTACTTAACTATCACTAGACCTGATATTGCTTATGCAGTTCATATTGTTAGCCAATATGTTGCTTCTCCCACTACAGTTCATTGGGCAGCTGTGCTTCGTATTCTTCAGTATCTTAGGGGCACTTAATTTCAGAGTATATTTTTTCCTTCAACTTCTGCTTTAAAGCTACATGCCTACTCGGATGCAGATTTGGGTAGGGATCCTTCTGATCGCAAGTTTACTACTAGTTTTTGTATATTTTTGGGTGATTCTCTTATTTTTTGGAAGAGCAAAAAACAGAATGTTGTCTCTCGCTCATCTACAGAAGCAGAATATTGTGCGATGACATCTACTACCGCTGAAATTGTTTGGTTTGCGTTGGTTACTTGCCGATATGAGTGTTTCTCTCTTAAACTCTACTTCCATGTATTGTGACAATACTAGTGCTATTCAGATTACTCGGAACTCTGTCTTTCATGAGTGCACAAAGCATATCGAGATAGATTGTCATTTCACTCGCCATCATTATCAGAATGACATTATCACATTACTTTTTGTTTCTTCTTCCACGTAAATCGCTGATTTGTTCACCAAGGTACATTCTACGTTATGCTTTCGATTTTTAGTTAGCAAACTTTTGATGCTTTCTACTAATGCATCATGAGTTTGAGGAGGGATGTTAGGAAATTAGGTTTTATTTATCTTATATTGTATGAGTATATTAATATTTTCACTTTACCCTATTTTGCTATTTAGTTTTCCCTTAAAACTTGTACATTTATTCTCTCTACTTTTTAAGATATAAAATTCTAGCCTCCATTTGTCTCTCTTTCTTTCTATGTCTATTTGATGATTTATATAACTTCTTGTGACATTTTTGAATAGTTTTCAGTATCAGAATAACAATCAAGCTTTCAGTTTCAATGTAATAAAGTTCATCTTGAATGAGGATTGATAAATAGATCAAAATAAAAACACATTTCAACAGTTACAAGACATAAAAAATAGTGGACCCACAATCACAAATCCTATTGGTAATTTGTTTCCAAATGTGATATCTTTTAAAGACTAAAACAAATGATATTGTTTGGTATGACCTTTGGACACCACTAGGCTTGATATAATATTTTTATGGATATTGTTATTAGGGTTGAGCTCAAAAGGTATTGTATTAAGTAAGGATGAGAGTTCTACTTATAAACTATGTATTTTTTACTATTTTAATCGATATGGAATTGTGTGTTCTCACTAATATGTGTCGTACTCTCATGTAAGTTAGGGAAATTAACACCGCAAATCGTATAGTTCGCGGTCAATGATGAGCCAAACCCTGAAGAATTTTTTGTAACAACTAAAACTCTAAACTATGAGAAATTCTTGTCGGCGACCTCGCAGTCACTTTTTCCATCCAAATCCATCGACTTTAACACCTCTGTTTCATTGATGCCACGAACCGTCGAATAGAGCCAAAGAACGTCAAGTATCCGGCGAGGAGAGACATCCGTTTTAAGCAAGGAGTTTGAATCCATTCTAAAATTTTCGTTTTTCCTTACTTGAAAATTTTTCCCTCACTGTCAATCTTGTTCGTCGGCGTCAACCTTTAAACTTTACATTGAGATTGAAAAAAAAATTCGAAGATTCAAGAATTTCAAAGTTTTTCAGTGTAAAACAACGATTTTTGAAGCGAGAAACGTCCTTTATGCGCTGAGGGACGTTCGTTATAGGTTAAAAAACTCGTTATGGGTTAAAAGAAGTTTTTTAACCTATAACGGACGTCTTTTATACGCCGTGGGAGGTCAATTATAGGTTAAAAGACACATTTTAACTTATAATGGACATCCCTAAGCATATAAAGGACGTCCGTTATAAGTTAAAAAATGTCTTTTAATCTATAACGGACATCTCTCAGCGTATAAAGGATATCCCTCGTTTCAAAAATCATCGTTTTACAGTAAAGAACTTTGAAATTCTTGAATCTTCAACTTTGAAATTCATTTTTATGGGAGAACTAACATCGACTTTGAAGGTCGACGCCGACAAACAAAATCGACAATGAGGGAAAAATTTTTCAAGTAAGGAAAAACGAAAATTTTATGATGGATTTAGACTTCTCGCTTAAAACGGATGTCTCTCGACGGTCTTTGGCTCCGTTCGACGGTTTGTGGAGTCAAGAAAATTAAGGTGTTAAAGTCAACGGATTTGGACGAAAAAAGTGATTGCAATGTCGTCGGTGATAATTTTTTATAGTTCAAGGTTTTAATTGTTACAAATTTTTTTTTAGGATTTAACTCATCATTGACTGCAAACTATGAAATCTGAAGTGTTAATTTTTCTTAAATTATTTTTGTCTTCACAAAATGAGTTGAGAAATTGGTAATATCTACAAGTTATATGGCTTGCCAACAATTATACCGAGCGATAAGATCTTATTTTTGTAGCGACAAGAGCAATTATTGATAAGATCATCTCATTACTCATTTTATTTATCTTAAAAAATGACTCAAGTCGAATGAGTTTAAGGCGTCCACCAACTTATAATGCGAATAGCGAAGACCAAGTTTTGAAGAATAGAACCTAGTATGTGCTTGTCATGCGAATAGCGAAGAAGAAGAACTAACCAGTTGTACAGTGGCTCATACAAACCAATTGTGCAGAATGAGTTTGATTAGGTAGAAGAGGAGAGGCGAAGAGAGTATGTTGCTTGAACCAGCAACCATGGGAGAACTTGGAAGAAGTTTTGGTTTTGTTGTCCTGATGGATGAAGAACAAGAATGTCGTCTGTGTAAGTAATTTCTTGAGGAGGGAGAGAGACAGAGAGAGAGAGGGTACTCTAGTCTCTCCCCTCTTAGATTTTATTGATAAATTATTTAATATAAATTAAATACAATATTAAAAAATTTTTTCCTTCCCGGGCTTTGAATATCAAGAACAGGGCACGGAGAAAGCTTGGCCACTGGCCAAGTAGTTGCTGGCAGCTAAGGGAGAGAAACAGAGGGAGAAATCACGATTCGCGACCAACAGAAGCTGAAAATGAGCAACGAAAATGCGAAGAGAAGCGTTACCGGAACTTAAATGGTTAAGTCCGAATCAGGAGATCGGAAGTCTTCTTCGGCGCCGATTTCCGGCAAGAAGGTTGTCATTAAGAGCGTCGACATGTTTGGTGAAATGCAGGAGGAGGCCATTGACATCGCTGTAGCCGTAATGTCTCTCCCTTTGCGCTTGTACTTCAGTTTTCGTAAAATACTTGCTAAATTTTTGGATGGGGTATTTTGGAATTAGGCATTTGAGAAGCATAGCGTAGAGAAGGATGTGGCAGAATACATAAAGAAGGAGTTTGACAAGACGGATGGCGCAACCTGGCATTGCATGGTCGGTCGAAATTTCGGTATTGCATTTAGCTTCTCTTGCTTACTCTTTTGACATTCTGCTCTCTTCGTTCTCACATTCTAAATGAAATATTTACTGCTGAAACCTTTCCACCTACGGTTCCTCTGTATTGGTTTACTATGTAGATTTGTGGTAGAGATGTTTGGTTGCCAGATCTAGGCTTGAAGTTCTGGTTGTTTCAAATACTCAAAGTGGTAAATGTAGTTTACCCTATAACACAGTGGGTGAATGAAGAAATTTCCCTTTTATGTGAATTTGATATCAAGAATTTGATGTGTAGTTGCAATTTTTAAGGACTTATGTGATAGCTTTATTTGACTGCGAAGTAGTGACCAGTGTAATACTGGAAGCTGGTTCATGCATTTTTTGTCATATGAAAATACCAGTGCATTTTGTCTCTTTCGGAATCAAGTAGCTTAGTGATATCCGAAGGACTACTGAGGATGGACTATGTGTTAGTATTCTTCGCTTGCCATTACTTTTGGCCAATTATCTGGTGTCAGAAGGATTATTTGCAATGAAAAGTTTTGTATTACAACGAACTGGAATGCTCTTCCAGTACAAGTGCATATAAACCCACTGAAATAGTCCGGTCAACAAAGAAAGATTTAGGTTGGTTGTGCTGTTTTGTGGAGGAGCAGAAATTTGCCTCCTCTGATGAGTTGTTCGGTTGGAGGGACTGCTATAGGCCCCCTATTCGGCTCATTTATACCAAAAGACCCAAGCCCAAACTAGGTGAATGGGCAGGGCTAAATGGGAAACAAGTGGCTGATCTGTCACTTGAGGGAAACATGAGGAAGGCATTTCTCTTGCTCGATGGAGGGGGACAGAGGAGTACATGTAGTAGATTTCACATATTAAGGAAGTATTATTTTATTTTAATCTTGAATTTGGGAGTATTCTGGAAGTAGGAATAGGAGAGATGGAGCCTCTCAGACTGCTCTTTATGTGATTTCTTTCCTTGGTTCTTTAATATCATTCCACCATTCTAGTCTAGTTGTCTAATTATTTGTTTTGTTGGTATTAGGCTTTATAAGACTCCTCTTTCACTTATATTATATTGGGGGGAAAGGTAATAGAATAAATGATTTTGGAGCATGTTTGAATTGCGGGTCACTTTTTTGTTTTTTCACTTATGATGCATTTAACCATGTAAAGAATCGCTCGATTGCTCGGCCAGAAATGAGGAAGATTATTTCTCCCATCCTTTTGTTACTGCTCGAGTATTGGCATGATGTGTTTGTTTTGCTGTGTCTATGTTAATGGGTTAATTCCTTAATCTTGGTACAAATATTACACCTTTTTACTACTCTCTGCTATTTGTGTATAATCTCTTCCAATTTAAGTACCATTCATTTCTCTTTCTTTGTTTCTACCCTCAGGTTCATATGTGACGCACGAGACAAACCACTTCGTGTACTTCTATTTGGATCGGAAAGCTGTTTTGCTATTTAAATCGGGTTGATCAATTTCATTGTGTTAATAGTAAGGTAATAAGGTAATAACGATCAATCATTCTTGGCCAATCTTCTTCTTCTATTTTATTCTATGTTTTGTTGCTCCATTCTCTAGGTGATAATTATTGTGGAAAAACAAGTTTTTGGTGGTGACAAGAACGAAAAGGAGATTTATGATAGAACTCTTTTTTTATTTCTTGTAAACCAACTAATTACAATCACGGTAGAGAGTACTTCTCCCTACCCAACCTTTCTCACTACTACTTTTCTACCTCTCCCCCCCTTTACTCCACTCTTTATTATTTTTTACTAAGCAGTTACATTGATAGCTAATTGACAGCTAATCAAGTCACATTAACAACTAATCAACTATTCATTCCAATTGCTAATCCATTTACGATTTATTTTTCCTTCTCGCATACGTAAACCTTATCAAAGGTCTATCATTACTCCCCGTCCATAAACGAACCTTGTCCTCAAAGTTAAAGGAAGGAAATTGGACACGGATAAAGTCTAAATCTTCCCAAGTTGCTTCCATAGGAGATAAGTGCTTCCATTTAATCAAAACCACAATCTGCTGACTATCCTCACACTGTTGCTGGACGTCAAGCAACGTCTCTGGTTCGACACGAAAGGCATTGTCTTGCAAAATATCATCCAGTAGAGGCGTAACGACAGAGACTTGTCCATGAAATCGTCGAAGTAAAGACACATGAAATACAGGATGTATAGAAGCCGTCTCTGGTAAACGCAGTTTATAAGCAACTTTTCCCACCTTCTCTGTAGTCGGAAAAGGACCGTAGAATTTCGAAGCAAGCTTTAAATTCAACGACTTAACTAAAGATCGCTGACGATAAGGTTGTAACTTCAACCATACAAAATCACCAACAGAAAACTCAATATCCCGGCGCTGTTTATTAGCCATAGAAGTCATTGCCGACTGGGCTTTTAAAAGATTGGACTTTAACAAATCCAAAACTTCATCCCTGTCACGCAACTGAAAATCAATAGCAGCTACCGGCGACGCATCCTGAGATTCATACCGTTAAATGGAAGGAGGATCGCGCTTGTAAACAGCCTTAGAAGGAGTCATCTTGATCGCCGAATGATAAGAAGTGTTGTAGCAGAACTCCGCCCAAGGTAGCCACGAAGCCCAAATCAAAGGATTCTGACCGGAAAAACACCGTAAAAAAACTTCAAATGTCCGATTAATAACCTCAATCTGTCCATCCGTTTGTGGGTGGTAGGCGGAACTGAATTTCAATGAAGTACCATGCAGCCGAAACAGTTCTTGCCAAAAGTGACTGACAAACACCTTATCGCGGTCTGAAACAATCGATTTGGGCATGCCGTGCAATCGGAAAATGTTGTCGAAAAAATTTTGGGCCACTGTCCGAGCACTGTAAGGATGGCTAAGGCCGATAAAGTGGGCCTATTTGCTTTACCTGTCAACTACGACAAAAATCGTATCTTTTCCATTAGACCTCGACAGCTTCTCGATAAAGTTCATGGAGATGTCCTCCCATATATCGCGAGGAATAGGTAAAGGCTGTAGTAACTCTGCCGACGACATAGCCAAATATTTATTTTGTTGGCACACCAAACAATTAGAAATATACTGTTTAACATCTCGACGCATACCTTTCCAATACAGTTCCGCTGCTAACCGACGGAAAGTCTTGGTGACCCCGCCATGGCCCCCAGCTGGGCTCGAATGAAACAGAAATAAAATATGTTAAATAAATTTGGATTGATCCGATACCACCTTTTTGCTTCTGTAAAACAATTGATCATTAATAATTGCGTACCCAATTGGATTAACCATGCCCTGTAAAAGGTGTTGTTTAATGATATGCAGTTTGGCATCCTTATCAATTTCCTCTTCCAATTCCACTGAACTAATTATGCCTTGGCACAACATAACCGATAAAGCAACCTCATCTTTAGAACAAGCATCCCTTCTAGATAGAGCATCAGCTGCCGTATTGGTACTACCAGGTTTAAACTGAACTTCAAAGTTGAACCCAAAGAGCTTAGTCAGCCATCGTTGATGTTCCGTTGCAACCATTCTCTGCTCCAACAGGAATTTCAAACTCCGATGGTCTGTTCGAACTATGAAATGAGTCCCTAACAGATAAGGCCTCCACTTTTAAATTGCCAGAACAATAGCCATTAACTCCCTCTCATACACAGATTTCAGCTACCTCTGCGTAGACAATTGTTGACTAAAAAATGCACTTGTTTTTGATTTTGCATGAGAACAGCGCCCACTCCAAAACCAGACGCATCAGTCTCAACAACAAAGGTCTCATGAAATTGGGTATTGCCAAAACAGGAAGAGAAGTCATGGCTACTTTCAGTTTCTGGAAAGCTAGCTCCGCCTCTTCTGTCCATAAAAAATTATCCTTCTTTAGCTGTTCGGTCAGAGGCAATGCAATGCATCCATAACCTGCAACAAACTTTCGGTAATACCCGGTCAGACCAAGAAAGCCCCTCAACTACTTAATTGTTCTTGGAGATCTCCACTGCATAATGGCTGAAACCTTGGAAGGACCGGCTGCCACTTCATTTTCCGAAATAATGTAACCTAAATACTCCAACTTTCTTTGGGCAAAAGAACATTTTTTTTATTAACATAGAGTTGTTGGTCTGATAAGGTCTGCAATGCAGTAGCCAGATGATCCAGATGCTTCTCCATGGACGAACTGTATACTAGAATATCGTAAAAAAATACTAGAATAAATTTCCGTAAGAACGGATGGAATACCTTGTTCATTAGTGCTTGAAATGTAGAGGGAGTGTTCGTCAACCCAAAGGGCATCGCTAGGAACTCGTAATTTCCCTCGTGAGTTCGAAAAGCAGTCTTATGGATGTCTTCCTGCCGTACACGAATTTGGTGGTAGCCGGATTTTAAATCCAGCTTAGTAAAGACCGCAACACCATGTAACCCGTCCACTAACTCATTGATGACCGGAATTGGAAAATGATCCTTAATAGTTTCCTGATTCAAAGCCCTATAATCCACACAAAAACGCCAGTTGTTATCTTTTTTTTTTTACTAAAATGATTGGGCTAGAGAAAGGGCTTGTGTTTGGCTGAATTATTCCAGCAACTAGCATTTCCTGGACGAGTTTCTCGATTTTTCCTTTTGCACAACTGGATATCTATACGGTCGTATATTAATTGGAGACACACCCTCCTTAAGTCTGATTGCATGATCACAATCTCTGATAGTTGGCAGCCCTTTGGGGAGATTGAAAATGTGGTCAAATGATTGTAACAATTCACTCAACTCCTTGGTTTGCTGCTCTGAAATGTCAATCTTCTCTTTCTGTTCAACACGAACTCCAATAATAACCCATGGCCTCCTTTTTTTACAGTTTTGATCATAGCTTTCAAGGAAATCTTAGACCTACAAAGGCTTGGATCTCCTTTAATAGTTACAACATAGTCTCCCAGCTTGCACTTCATGGTCAACAACTTCCAATTCACACGCATTTCACCCAAAAATTCTAGCCATTGCATACCAAGAATGACCTCTGAATTTCCCAGATTAATAGGTAAAAATTCCTCAAGAACCTCTAACTTTGGCAATTGTAATAATACATTTCTACAAACTACATTATTTTGGATTGATTCTCTATTGCCCAATTGTATGTTGTATAACACCATAGATACAATTGGTATTTTTAGCTCCTCTACCAACTGGTTCGCGATCAAATTGTGGGTTGCACCATAATCAATTAGGACGACAACCCTTCTGTTTTTCAAATTTCCCCACAATTGCAATGTCCTTGGATTTGTTAATCCATTTACAAAATTCATTGACAGCTCCACTTGATCAGGGGCAATCTCCCTATCATTTATGTCAGCATATTGTTCCACCGAATCATCCCAGTCATGCTCTTCTTCTAACATCAATACCTTCAACGGTTTTTTTTTTACACTGATGGCCAATCGTACATTGTTCATCGCATCTAAAACACAAACCTTTTTCTCTCTTTGATTTAATTTCAGCCTCTGTCAACCCACGCCTCTCTCCTTCTGGTGTTTTTGCTAATGGAGGCATTGCATAATGATAAGAATTGAACTTGAATATCAATTTGAAAGAGAGAAATTACACTGACTAACAAAGAAATCACCTGATAGCACAGACGTTCGAGAGGTCTGCTAGCTCTCCCACCAGACAATTCTTAAATTTCCTGATGCCCTAGTCCTTTACGACTCCCCCTTTAAATAATCATAACACTCGAATACTAAGAGACTATTTTAAAAACCTTAAAAGGCCTACGAGACTGTTTAAAAACCTTAAAAGGCCTTATAGATTAATTGGCCCGTTTTGTCTTTCTAGCATAAGTAAATTTGAGCAGTGGATACGTATCAATACCCTATTCCCAAAGATGCACCTTGTCCTCAAGGTGGAAGTTAGGAAATAGACAATTGATAAGATCAAAAGGCTCCCATGTGGCATCCTCCGGAAGTAGACCAGCCCATTCGATAAGAACTTTCATTTGATTTGTAGGGCCGTGCAAAGATTGACGAACTCCCCGTAAGGCCCGTGGCTCCATCAGGACTTCATTGTCAGCTGTGATAGGAGGAAGAAGTGAGGACACAGTCTGTGAACCAATAGCCTTGCGTAATTGCGACATGTGGAAAACTGGGTGGATGGACGATCCAGGTGGGAGGCCGAGCTTATAAGCCACTGGTCCCACTTTAGCTATTACCGGAAACGGTCCATAAAATCGAGGACTAAGTTTCTCGTTTCGGCGTTTGGCCAATGCTTTCTGATGGTAAGACTATAATTTGAGAAAAACAAGATCGTTTTCCTCAAATGTGACGTCACGTCGATGACTATCTGCTGTGTTTTTCATCTTTGACTGGGCCCGGCCGAGGTGATGCTTTAATTCGTCTAAGATCGCATCACGATCTCGAAGGAGAGAATCGACAGATGAAATCGGAGAAGGGCTGACGCCATAGCGGATTAATGGAGGAGGATCTCGCCCATAAACCACTCGAAATGGAGTAGTATTGGCTGAAGTGTGGAATGAAGTATTATACCAATATTCCGCCCAAGGTAACCAAAAAGTCTATTGCTGAGGCATGTTCCCCACAAAACGATGTAGATAAGTCTCTAGGAAATGGTTAACGACTTCGGTTTGGCCGTCCGTCTGCGGATGGTAAGCCGTGCTATGCTGTAACTTAGTGCCCTGTAATTTGAATAAATCTTTCCAAAATAGGCTAAGAAAGACCTTATCTCTGTCGGAAATAATCGTGCGCGGAAAGCCATGCAACTTCACAATATTGGAAATAAAAGACGTAGCCACAGTTGCTGCTGTAAAAGGATGTTTGAGACCAATGAAATGAGCTTATTTACTCAGTCTATCTACCATCGCAAGAATAGAATCCATGCCGGCCGAGCGAGAAAGACCCTCAATAAAATCCATAGAAATGTCTTCCTATACTTGATTCGGATTAGGAAGTGGTTGGAGTAATCGTGCTGGTGATAAAGCTTGATATTTATTTTTCTGACAGACCTCGCATGCCGTTACATATTGACTGACATCTTTTTCCATACCCTGCCAAAAGAACTCTCTTGAAATGCGATGAAGAGTTTTAGTAATCCCCGAATGGCCTCCAAATGCGGTATCATGAAACTCTTTGAGTAGGAGAGGAATGATGACTGAGTCTTTAGTCAAAATTAACCGATTCTGAAAGTATTGGCGCCCATTATGAATCTGGTAATCTGGATGGTCTTGTACTCCCTTCTGTAAATCTATATAAACTGCTCCCAATATAGGGTCTGATCGCACCTCCGAATCCAATTGTTCCCATGGAATGAGTGTAATAAGGGACAACCATAAGTTCTGAATATTGTGGTAGTCTTGATAAAGCGTCGGCCGCCTTGTTCTCCACTCCCGGCCGATACTGAATCTCGAAATCATAACCCTTTAGTTTGGTTAACCATTTTTGATGGTTGGTACTTACCACTCGCTACTCCAGAAGAAACTTAAGACTGCGTTGATCAGTTCGAACAATAAATTTTTGTCCCAATAAATATGGTCGCCACTTCTATATGGCAAAGACTATGGCTTTCAGCTCGCGTTCATATACCGAACCCTGACGGGCTGACTACGGGAGTGCTTCACTAAAATAGGCAATGGGTCTGCCCTCTTGCATGAGGACTGCCCCGAGTCCACAGCCCGAAGCGTCAGCTTCAATAATAAAAGGTTTAGTGAAATCTGGGAGAGCAAGTACCAGTACCGTAGTCAGAGCTTCCTTAAGACGATTAAAAGCGAGTGTGGCTTCATAATCCCAATGAAAGTTATCTTTCCGTAGTTGATTGGTTTGTGGCATTGCAATTTTGCCATATCCAGCGACAAATTTTTGATAATAGCCCGTGAGGCCTAGGAAGCCTCTGAGATCCTTCAAGGTGCGAGGTGTCGGCCACTTGAGCGTGTCCTGGATTTTGGATTGATCAGCAGCTACTCCTTCAGCAGAAATAATATGTCCCAAATACTCCAGTTGGCACTGAGCAAAAAGACATTTAGCTTTATTGACATAAAAAGAGTGCTCTTGTAAAATCAAGAAAACTTGTTCCAAATGCTGCAAATGAGATTCCATACTGGGGTTAAATACTAAAATATCGTCAAAGAAAACCAAGACAAATTTGCGAAGGAATGGACAAAAAATTTGATTCATCACCGCCTGAAATGTTGAAGGTGCATTAGTACGGCCAAAAGGCATTACCAAGAATTCATAGTGACCCTCATGTGTATAGAAAGCCGTTTTAGGAATATCTTCGGAACGGACCCGAATCTGATGATATCCAGATTTTAAATCCAATTTGGAAAAAATTTGGGCTCGGTGCAACTCGTCCAATAATTCATCTATGACAGGAATTGGAAATTTGTTAGGCACTGTTACCTTGTTGAGGGCACGATAATTGACGCAAAATCTCCGACTTCCGTCTTTCTTTTTCACTAACAGTACAAGACTCAAGAATGGGCTGCATCTATGACGAATAATTCCTGCTGCTAACATTTCTTCCACCAACCTTTCAATCTCATTTTTCTGAATATGGGGATAACGATAAGGTCGCACGCATACCAGCAACTGCCCGTCCTTAAGAGTAATAACATGGTCATGAGCACGAGCAGGGGGAAGCTCGGTAGGAGTTTCAAACAGTCCTTGAAATTGACTGATTAATTGTTGAATACCTGTTAGGAGACTTTCAAAGTGAGAATGCTCGGGCTCAGTCAGCTGCAAGTTGTAGCACTCTAATAATACTCTTTCACCGCCTTTCTTTATGGCTTTCATCAAAGCCTTTAAAGAAACCGAATTCTTACTAAGACCTGGATCTCCTTGTAATCGAACAATTTGCGTCCCCACCTTAAACTTCATAGATAGCTCAGTCCAGTTCACATGCATATCGCCTAAAGTTTGTAACCACTGCATCCCAAGGATGATGTTGGAGCTTCCCAATTCCAGAGGCAAAAAATCCGCCTGATCTTCCAGATTTTGCAGCTTTAGTTGAATCGCGCGACAAATCCCTTGACTCTTGACTGAGAATCCCATGCCCATCAAAATTCCATAGCTGCTAGTTGTGTCCATTGCTAAGTTTAAACGCTGAACAAGCTCTGTTGAAATAAAATTGTGGGTGGCGCCACTATCAATTAGAACAATAACTGATATACCATCAATGTCACCCAACAATTTCATCATTTTCGGTGGTGTTAATCCCGCAACCGAATTTACTGATAGTTCCACGGTGCTTGGAAATGGTTCAGTTACTTCTTCCTCAATTTCCTCTATAAAATCGTCTCTTGCATTTGTCTCATCAAAATCATGACAAATTAGTACTTGCAGTTCTCGAGATTTACAACGATGGCCAATACTATATTTCTCGTCGCACCGGTAACACAATCCTTTTTCCCGCTTTGCTTGTAATTCAGAATCAGTCAACCTACGAAACTGGGCTTTTGGGGTTGGAGCACTCGTCTTAATGACTGATTGATTTCTTCCTTCAACTGGTTTTGTCATGCCTTACATTTGAACTGCGTATTGTCGTTTTTCCTGCAAATGTGCTAGCTGGGCTGGCGGAATAAGATGATCTGAATTCCCTGACCGCATTAAGATTCTTGTTATATCTGAGAATAGCGATTTTGTCTTCAATTCGCTGGGCCGTTTGCATAATCTGAGTCAAACCACTAGGTCGCAACACCAATAATTCTGCATGTATTTCTGTTTGTAATCCATTAATAAATTGAGCCTCCAACATGTGATCCGGAATGTCTCGAAATGGGGAAGCCAGCTTTTCAAATTGCAACCTATACTCTCGGACTGAGCCCTCCTGTCGTACTGCCAATAGTCGTTCTGACAACGTTCCCTCATGTGAAAAGCGGAAACGACCCAATAATCGTTCCCTTAGATCCACCTAACTTCGAAACGGTTGTCTTCCATCCTCCCATTGATACCAAGCTAAAGCCTCTCCCTCAAGGTGCACCACTACTGCATCTATTTTTTTGATCTCCGTTAAATGTTGAAGGGCAAAGAAACGTTCAACCCTGAATACCCAATCATCGGGGTCTCCATTTTCGAACATTGGCATTTCCAAATTTTTAAGCCGACTACCCCCGACTAAAGCTCCAAGTACCTCCTCCGACTTATGGCAAAAAAACGAATCATTGTCCACTACACGGTTCCTGTCATTTTGCTCGCGACAACCCGGGTCTTGCCAGGTTGGCAGCCCACTTTGAATAGCCCTATTATGGGTTGTCTTTTTTTCCATAAAACCCTCTTGGCCCATTAAACACTCCTGGACCATATGTCTTTTCTCAATGTCAAACCCAACCTCCTGGCCCAGTCTTCTACCATCGTGAAGATGCATCTCTTCAGCAACCTTAGAAGTCTCTTCAGCCACTCGAGAAGTCGCACCCACCCGCGACGCTTGAGCCTCGATCCGATTGGACCGAGCGACTCCTGGCCAAGGTTCGCTACGTTGCAGACCAGAGCGAATCTCCACGTGTGACTTACCAACGCCTGCTTTGACGTGCGGTTCGCGGAGCCCTTCCCGATCAGTTTGTATTGACAGAGACCTCATGATCAAAGCAATATCCGCCTTCAAGGATTTCAGCGAGTCTGAGTCCGCCTTCAGCGCACCCAGTCCTTGAGAAAGTTCGTCCCGCAGGCTTCCCAATTCGTTTCTGAATTCCTCACGGCCGACTAAATTTCCCAACTCCAATTTGAGTTCTTCTCGGCTTACTCTTTCTTCTCCAGCCCCTTTTTTCGTTTCACCTCTCTTCCCTGCCACGAGTCTGAACTTTTGACGATAACTTTCGACAACAATTCTCCTTTCTAAAAAAAAAACTACTCTGATACCAATGATAAGAACTGAACTTGAATATCAATTTGAAATAGAGAAATTACACTGACTAACAAAGAAATCACCTGATAGCGTAGACGTTTGAGAGGTCTGCTAGCTCTCTCACCAGAAAATTCTTAAATTTCTTAATGCCCTAGTCTTTTACGACTCTCCCTTTAAATAATCATAACACTCAAATACTAAGAGACTATTTTAAAAACCCTAAAAGGCCTACGAGACTGTTTAAAAATCTTAAAAGGCCTTATAGATTAATTGGCCCGTTTTGTCTTTCTATCATAAGTAAATTTGAGCGGTGGATACGTATCACATAATTGTCTTTGGACTAGTTTTTACTTCCACCAACAGAATTCCATCCAGTTCTTTCCAGAGTTGTTTTTTCCATCACAACGTTTCTTCTGTGCACACCATTCATCAACAATTCGTTTCGGTTTTCAACAACCTGCAACGAGTGCATCAGATCCTGCAGTCCCATAGGTCTCATTAATCGGACATCACCTTTAATTTCGTTTTTCAATCCATTGTAAAAGGCACTAAACAAAACATCATCGGGAATTCCAAATAAATTTGAAGCAATAGATTCAAATTCCGTGCGATACTCTTCCACTGCCCCTTCCTGTTTCAGGGAGAGTAATCTTGCACAACCATTTCCCTTATTGTAATGGCCGAACCTTTCCATGAGTTGTTGCTTTAGAACTGACCAACTCGGAAATGGGTGTTTAGTGCTTTGCCGTTATACAAAGAAAGGGCTGACCCTTCGAAGCAAACCAGAGCTGATTCAATTTTTTCTTACTCAGTAAGCTTGTTAAGGCTGAAGTAACGCTCGGCCCTAAATATCCATCCTTCGGGATCCATGCCGTTGAAAATTGGTAGTTCCGATCTTTGCGGAAAAAAAATCTTGGTTTTGGTACTGCCTTCGTTCGGTATCTCTACCGATGCATTCAGTCGTTGTGTGTCGCAATGTTTCTACCGAATCGGCGGAAATGTGTTGTTCATCCATCTTAGCAAGAATCCTCGCTATCTGTTCTTGAAGCCTCGCCATGTCTTGACCCATCGATTCTTTCCAACTCGCGTCTTCTTTCTATTGATCCGCCGCATTCTCCTTCTGAGCCTCTGAGTGAGTCATCATCTTTCTCGTCGGCCGACCCCGTTCTTCCCAAGAAGGAACTGCTCTGATACCAATGATAAAACTCTTCTTTTATTTATTGTAAAACCAACGAATTACAATCACGGTAGAGAATACTTCTCCCTACCCAACCTTTCTCACTACTATTTTTCTACCTCTTCGCCCCCCGGCGCCCCCCCCCCCCTCCACTCTTTATTATTTTTTACTAAGCAGTTACATTGACAGCTAATTGACAGCTAATCAAGTTACATTAACAGCTAATCAACTATTCATTCCAACTGCTATTCCATTTACGATTTATTTTTTCTTCTCACATACGTAAACCTTATCAAAGGTCTATCAATTTATTAGCTAGTACTTGGTTGAACCTGTTCATGGGACAGATCCATAGCTTATAATATACAAATGGTAGAAAAGCTATCATTTTCTTAGTAAACATAGCTTAGCTGTTATCCAGATGGTCTTCCTAATGACTTAGTAAACTAGCAATATCCAAGGACTCTTAACTCCATTAGTTTTTGTCCAGAAATTGAATTCTCAAAATAAGGATACTTGATTTAAGCAGATAATCTTGTACCAAACTCTGCTGAAGCTTTGCAAGTCTAGATTTGAGTCAGAAGTTAGTCATGGGATCTAACTAGTATAATAAAAATATGATTTTATAGAATTGTATTGGAGCAACACCTTGTGAGTCGTTCAGCATAATGAAGATGGCCTTGTTTGATATTATTTCTGAAAGTGGCTTTTAAAAGCAACTTTTCAACTTGTTTGGATAAAATAATAAAAGTAATTTCTGGTAAAAGGTCTTTTCAGAAAAGATGTTATTATCTTGCCTCTTTTGGAAAAGCTTCGAGGGAGCATTTTCTCTTTCAGAGAATTTTTTTTTTTACAAATCTTATTTTAGGTCAAGTGTAAAATAGTTCCTGTAATTGGACGTGAGTAATATCTGATAACTTAGATAGTTTTTTGTTTTTGAGAAAAACGACTCTTGTTCTTTGGGTATTAGCAAAAACGACTCTTGTCATTAATAAATCTGTTAAATACTCGGTTTTTTTCACACGTGACGACAATTTTTACCCATCATAGTTACCTTAATTCACTTATTTTGCGCACACACTCAGTTCCAAACTTGATTTCGAAAATGGATTTGAGTTGAACTATGTTCTAGTCTTCAAAATTTAATGTAATATCAAGTTTGTGCAGAAAGTTCATAAAGTCAAGATGATCAAAGTAGAGTAAAACAACCGTTACAAACGAAAAAATGCGAGAAATGTAACAAATTTTAGTATGACAAAGATTGCTTGTTAACCATTCAAAGTACCGAAAATTATTTAAAACATCAATTGTCCCTGGCCCGAAAATTATTTAGATAGGGGGATCCACCTATCTCTTTGAATCATATTGGCAAAGGAAGTGCTGTGGATTCACAGAAACCAGTCCAAAAGATGTAATCTTTACACCTTTGGAATTGTCTGAGTAGTTCGGCATTGTAGTTGAAATAGATATTCTACTTCAAAGTAACTCGAATAGTTGATAATGATTGAACTGGGGCAGTATCCATCCCATAGTTGTTCGTTTTGCTTTTGATTGGATCAGATTTCTTGGGTGAAATTATTATATTTTTTTGAGCATGAATTGAAAGGTGCAAGTGGAAAAGTTGAATTATTTTATGAGGAAAGAAGCATTATCTCAGGCTCCAAAACAAAAGACTGGAGAGGAGAAGATGCTTTGTTTAGGTACTGTTTCTTCAATACTAGCTCGTCCTACTCTCTATTTATGGTGTCCCCTTTTAAAGCAATTCTCCACAGATAATGTTATCTAAGCCACATTGATTGGGTTTTGTAAGATTCGGACAACTCTAATTCTATTTGGGTGACACTAACGAGATCGCATTGTGGATTTCCTTTTCGAGTTTTATTTTACTCTATAAATTCATGTAAGATATAGTCGCAAAACTCACAGATGTATTTAGATTTTCGTATAATAAAATTTTTTTTTACTCGTGATTTTTTTTTTTCAGTTTTCTGCGATAAATTTTGATTTCTATTTTGTATTTTGTTTTTCAGTTTATTATTCCATTTCTATCCCGATTTGTAGAGCTTTAATTCCAATTTTTTGTGCACTGAAATCCATGCTTATACACCAGCAAGTAGAGATACAAACGAGACCCTATTATTTTAGACCAAAATAAAAATATGGGTAAAATATATTTTTAGTTATAGTTTAAGCATTGCTTTATTTTAGTTCATCCAATTTTAATTATCTCGTAAAAGTTTTTATAATTTCAGTGCTTAATATATTTTCATCATTAAATTTAAGGAAAATGACAAACCAATTATAGTACTTTGCGATCAATGATAAACCAACTATCGTACTTTTTTTACTAACGAATTAACTACTGAATTATTAATAAAAATCACTGCTAACATTACTATCATATTTGCCGTTAAACGCTTTGACGACGATTCGTTATGGCTTGACGACGATCCGCAATGGCTTGATGGCGAACCAGGGCGAATTGACGACGATCTGCAGCGGTTTGCCGACAATCTGTGGCGGATTGACGACAATCCGCGAAAGATTGATAACAAGGAAATTATTTTCTTTTATTTAGTGTAACGGTGAATCTTTGAAGATCGAGAGTTCTCTTAATTTTCCACGGTTTTGGACGCTGGAGGACTCGTTTTCCATCATCTTTTTGCGATGCACATGTAGGAAATATCTGTTTTGTCATTCAATGCTTATCAAAGTAGATTCAGGCTGAAAAACGTGCGGAGCTTCACGGTTTTAAATTGTGTAAGGGAAATTAGAGGACTTAGAAGCGTTTTTAGGCCTCAAAAGTGGGACAAGCTACCTTTGGCATCTTGCCAGCGCGTAGATCTCAAAAAGTTATGTGAAATAAAAAGAAAAATCCGTCCAAATTGGTCGACTGAGCACAAAATTATGGCATTCCAAAGTTTGAGTAAATGATCTCATTTTTTTCTTACCCGAATCTGCTCTAATATCCACTAAATGAAAAAACAGATCTTTCTTGCCTGTGCATCGCTAAAAAAGATGGCAAATGAGTCCTCAAGCATCCAAAACTGTTGAAAATTGAGAGAATTATCGATCTGCAAAAATTCACTGTCGCACAAGATGAAAGAAAAAAATTTCCTTCTTATCAATCCGCCACAGATTGTGGTTAAGACGCTGCGGATTGTCGTCAATCTACTGCGGTTCGTCGTCGAGCCGTCGCGAATCGTCGTCAAGTCACTGCGGATCGTCATCATTAACAGTAAACATGACAGTGATGTTAGCGATAACTTTTTTTCATAGTTTAAAGCTTAATTTGTTAGCAAAAATAGTTTAGTAATTAATTTGTCATTGATTACGAAGTACGATGCTTGGTTTGTCATTTTCCCTTAAATTTAACAAAAAATATCACGCGATAAGTCTTTAGCTCCGTCACGCACTAATATATAATCGTAGTAAATGATTTAGATCGGTTTATTTATTTCCAAAGTAACGAAAAAGTTTCCCAATTGATTTAGTCTAAAAATGACTTAAAATAAGAGTCGGTTTACTTCAGTCAACTAATTTGACAAATATGAATAGAGGATGCAGATAAAAATTGTTATGTGATTCTTTGATCAAAACTAAACAGAAAATTAAAAACAGCAAAAACTAAGCGGAGCGGTTAGGTAGAAAGACTATTTTACCCTTCATAACATTATACCACTTTTTAACCCAACAAGATACATCCATATTACAAGACATTATACAACTTTTGATAAAGGGTCACTCTCGTCACAACTGATCTCTCTAACCACATGTACATTATTTCATCCCTACCTTGCAACATTATCCCTTCAAGTTAAGTATGGAGCCCTTTTTCAATTCCTCCAATATTTTAGTTAATTAATTATGCTTAATTAGCATATTAAACAATTAAGGTGGTATTTTATTTTATTAAAACTATAAATCTCATCGGTTGCAGGTGAGACAATAGCGTATTCTTATCAACTTACTCTGGCGTCTAATTCGTGAAACGAAAATAATAAAATATAATTATAACACGAAAAATGTGCACAATTTTGGACTTCAAATTTAAATAAGGAAAATTAACAAATCAACTACTGTACTTTGTAATCAATGACAAGTCAATCACTAAAATATTTTTGCTAACAACTTAACCACTGAACTATGAAAAATAGACGCTGCTAAAATCGTTGTCACGTTTTTTGTTAAAAATAGTTGACGTTCCGCTGCAGAACGTTGTCTTTCCGCATCAGAATATTATCTTTCCATTAAAAATTTTAAAAATATTACTTTCTATGTGGAACGACAACATTTCACATGCGACAAGATTACATTCCTCAGGGGAACGACGACGTTCTGTTGCAAAACGTTGTTGTTCTGCTTAGGGAAAGATTTCTTTCTGCCACAAAGAATACTTTCCACAGAGGAAAGAATACTTTACGCAGCAGAAAATATACTTTCCTCTACGAGAAGTGATGAGCACTAGACGACGATAATGAACCAGGAAGAGGAAAGAGAAGATGGTGATAAGAACTGGATGGTGAAATCGAGAGGAGAGAATTGTTTTCGACGACGAGAAGATGTTCAGAAAACTGAAGACGTGAGAATTGTTTTCAACAACGAGAATACTCATGTCGTTGCTTGCCGGAATCGTATTCATGGTAATATTGTTTCAATTATTGCGATTTTAGCATAAAACTGTAATTAGAATTTGCAGAGAGTAATGTTTCAGCATCACCTTCGCAGTAATGTTTCTTTCAACAGGTAACAATGATATTTGCGTCGTCCATTTCTCATAGTTTAGTAGTTAAGTTGTTAGTAAAAATTCTTCAATAGTTGACTTAACATTGTCACCAAAATACAGTAATTGATTTGTTAATTTCCGTTTAAATAGTGTTCATTAACCTCACCAATAGGATAAAAAGAATTCAAATAGCAACTTAACCCCACTTTATTATGCTCAATATAGGAGCTTATCTAGGGTTATAAATGATTAATTAATAAGCCAAAATGAAGTGTTTCAAACAAATGAAGAAATTCTAACCCTTTTGTTCCCCATTAGAGTGCTAAGCATTCACTTAGTGCGCAATCTTCATACTTTTTATACAACTCCACTAACGTGCTCGTCATTCAATGTTGGAAATGGAATGTCACTGTTTAAAAGAACAGGCCACTACGAATTGTCTCCTTCCAATCATAATCATAATTTCAATGTTATATCACTTGAATTTTTTGTTACTATTTAGAGACAATATTAGCATAAAAAAATATAAAAAATAACAAAACAACTATCATCTTTTATTCTTAGGGACAAATTAGCTATCATCCTTTTTTTTTCTTAAAAAATTAATCACTGAGCTATGAAAAAATTACGCTGCCAACATCGCTGTCACATTTACCGTTAAACGTGATAATATCGAGTCACAACAGTTCGTATACAAACAGCCGCGACTCCATATTTTTTTAAAAATAAGACTACAATTTGCATGAACTTAGTTTGCCGTCAAAACCCGTCGACTGTAACAACGGGCGACGTCCGTCAAAATTCGTTGGCCAAGAACCGTCGAACGGAGATGTCTAAGGCAGCAACGACGGACCTCTCGCAACGACAAGGGACGTCCAACAATAATCCAACAGACTGACGAAGGGCATCAATTATCGGGGGACGTCCGTTGGGCCCATTAGAACGATGGGTCATGGCCGTTGGATCGAGAACAGACGTCCCTCAATCGGAATGGATGGTTAGGATGGAGTTTGTCATTTTCCAAATGGCGATGACGGACATCCCTCGACATACAGCGGGAGTCTGTATTCATCAATTATCGGGGGATGTCCGTCAGGCCTGTTGGAACGATGGCTCATGGCCGTTGGATCAAGAGCAGACGTCCCTAGATCGGAATGGACACCTAGGATGGAGTTTTTCATTTTTCAAATGGACACGAATTCCACCTGAGAGATCCAATGCAGGCTTCACGACCCACCCCAAAACGAATCCAGAACACTGAACTCTGACAATCTCCACCTTTAAAGAAATTCCAATGTAAAGCGAACTGCAAAACTCCAACGAAAAATAACCTCCTCTTCCACAAAGGCCCCTGATGGGCCAACTCAAAACCTGGTACGGATCAAGTTTAAGCCCCGCTTAAACTTTGAGAGACACACTCGGAGAGAAATCACATCTGCTCCATTGTACCACCGAATTATCAGAGATGTCGCAACGAACTGCATGTGAATGTGCTAAATCTATACTCTCGAACACACTCAATGCGTAACTCACTGTAGATGTTTCACTATATCGCCGTAGAGCTTTACTCTTTCCCTTGGTTCTGCTTTTGACGATACCTCTCTGACGTGAAACTATAACTGAAACTGGTGACGATGTGGTGACTGCATCACCACATGAGAACCTGACTTCCTCTGAGTCTTCTCCAACAAACCTTTTGAAGGTGAATTCACAAACTTTCCAGCCTGATTACCCATCACTGTAGAACCCTGTAATACATATAAATTTGTAGAGCTTCTGTGTCCCTTTAACTTGACGAGAGCACCCCTACTGATCTTTATACCTTCACCTACAGCGTTGTACTTGTACCCTTTCGAATCTAGAGTACTCAACGAGATCAGATTCTTCTTTAACTCGGGAACATGTCGCACGCTACCTAGTGTCCTCACAACTCCATCAAACATTCTGATTCTGAAGGTACTAATACCAGCTATCTTGCAAGGTGTGTTATTACCCATTAACACAACACCTCCTGAAACGGTCTCATATGTCGTAAACCAATCCCGATTGTAGCACATATGAAACGAACACGCTGAATCCAGAATCCACTCCTTGTTTGGCTCTGAGTTTCCCTCTGACACTATTAGAAGATCTCCATCACTGTGGTCTTCTTCTTATGCGACAACTACTTCATCGGACGTCATCGGTTGCTTTCTCTTCTTAGCTCTTTTTAACTCATTCTGCAATTTATGGCACTCGGCTTTGATGTGCCCCCTTCTCTGACAGAAGTAACAGGTTCTATCTCGGTTCCTTGACTTTAACCGGCCCTTTGAACTTTGAACATTATCACTGCCTTTGTTGTTTGAATCTCTTGTTCTACCCCGAACGACGAGTCCCTCACCTCGAGACTCGGATTCCACAACAAGCTGCTTCATCTTTTCGTTTGATAACAAAGAATCATAAACCTCTTCAAGAGTTAGACTGTCCCTACTGTACAAGATCGTATCTCTGAAAGAATCATATGAAGCAGGCAACGAGCATAACAGAATCAACCCCAAATCCTCCTCATCGTACTTGTATCCCATAGTCTCCAAATCTAAAACTAACTCCTTGAATGCAGACAAATGCTCTGTAATAGAGGCTCCTTCCACTAACTGATGAGAATATAACTGCTGCTTCAAATGTCGCTTACTCGTCAGGGTTTTTTTCATACACAACTGTTCTAATCTGAACCATAAATCAGCGGCAGACTTCTCGTTCAAAACATCTTGCAAAATCCGATTTGATAAATGCAAACGTATCATAGATAGGGCTTTTCGATCCTTTCGAATTTTCTCCTCTTCACTCCATAACGTGGGCATTTTATCAAGCCCTAATAACGCGTTGTCTAAATCCATCTGTGCGAGCACATCTCGCATCTTCACCTGCCATAATTGAAATCTCGTATTCCGATTCAATAACAGAATACCGAATTTCACTAAATTCATCCTATCCAAAAAATTTTAGAAATTTAATCCAAAAAATCCAAAATTTTTATCAACCTGTCACAGGAGATCACACAGTCGGCTGTTTCTTGAACGGATCTCCCTGTGCAGAGGATGATGACGAGGCAGGGGCGACACTGGACAGTGGCGTTGGACTGACTGACGGCGGATGGCGAACTGATCGGCGGTCGGCGACGCGCAATCGACTGGCCTCAGCTTCTCTGGGATTCGCGTGCGACGGCTAGGCGTCGACTTCTGGTCTCGGCGTGCGACAGACGGCAGAGAAATCTGCTTCTCTCCTCCACTGGACGACTTTAATCGTCGATAGACAGTGGCGGGTTTCTCTCGTCGACGTCGGATGGCAGCGGCGGAAGTCTTCTTCTTCGTTGAAGATGAACAGTAGCGACGCAACACTAGAAAAGAAAAAATCGAATTTTTCTTTTCTTTGTTTTTTTTTTATTTCTTTTTTTCAACAATTGTAATTTTTTTCACAAAAATTACAAATCCCACTAACGTTAGATCCGAGTACTAAAACTCTAACTCCACTCTAATATCAATTGTTAAAAATTGATATAGAGAATTTCACTTGGGCTTTGATACCAATTGTTGAGAATCGAACGCGAAACGAAAAAAGAAAACTGCGGAAGCAGGGACACCAAGATTTACGTGGAAAACCCTTACGGGAAAAAACCACGGGCAGAGGAGAAATCACTAAGTTGGAAATCAAGGTACAATGAGTAATCCAAGAAAACAACATTGGGAAGCAGTAAAGTGGATCTTGTGATACTTGAAGGGAAGCTCAGGGTTTGCTTTATGTTTTCAGAAGTCATATTCTAGTTTGGATGGATATGTTGATGCTGATAATGGTGGTGATATTGATAGCAGTAAAAGCAGGACTGAATATGTTTACACTCTTGGTGGTACCGCAATCAGTTGGGTCTCGAGGCTTCAAGATGTAGTTGCTCTTTCTAGTTGTGAAGCAGAGTACATTGCAGCAACAGAAGCCGCGAAGGAGATGATGTGGTTACAGCCTTTTCTAGGAGAATTAGGCCAAAACTACGATGGGAGTAAATTGCATTGTGACAGCCAGAGTGCCATCCTTTTGGCAAAGAACCCAGTTTATCATGGCAAGACAAAGCACATACAGGTGTGCTATCATTTTATCAGATCCATTTTAGAAGATGGTGTGTTGGCACTTGAGAAGATATCAGGGAGTCGAAATCCAGCTGACATGTTGACGAAAGCTGTGACTAGTGAGAAGCTGAAGTTGTGCGCAACTTCAGTTGGACTTCTTGGATGAGATATGTGCATGATGCCGCTGCAGATGGAGAGATGATGTGATTAGTCTCCAAATGGGAGATTGGCGCCATCTGTTGGGAATAGAGGGTGTTGAGATTAGACGCTCTAATCTGACTTATATCGAAACGATTGATCAAGAAAAACAGAAAAGAAAACACACACAGTTTATAGTGGTTCACTCTCAGTTTGAGAGCTACGTCCACTGGCCGCTAACAGATCTCACTATGATCAAATTAGAGTTACAGAAATTGTTTCTTGGTTTTGCCTCACCTTCACTGTTTCTCTCTCTGTCTCTCACACAACCTCCAAAACCTTAATTACATCTTTATATACCTAAAGAAATAGGGTTATGAAAACAGGGTGAATTTACCAAAATACCCTAAACAATAAAATTAGACTCCATAACTCAACACCTCCCTCGGTCTACAATGGACGTCCATCTTCCCATTTTGGACGTCCCTCTGTACAAAACGGAAGTCCCTCGACTTGAGAATACGTCGTTCTGCCTATAATGGATGTCCCTAGTCTCACAATGGACGTCCTTCGACTTAAGATTACGTCGTTTAGGCTGAAACGAACATCCGTCTTTAGCTGATGGACGTTTGTTTTATGTTCGCCGGACTTCTTTGAACATCAAATCTGCCTATATAATCGCGAAGGACGCCCCTCGAACATAAAACGACGTCCTTATAATTCATTGAATTTAGTTCGCCGAGGATTTCTGTTACAGTTGAACTTAGTTCTCCAACTTCTTCTTCACAAAGGACGTCCCTCGAAAATTAAACGAACGTACCTATATGATAGATACAGCTGAATTTAGTTCTCCAACTTCTTCTTTAACTCCTCTTTCTTTCTCTGCTCTGCAACTTTGTTATGGAAATATCAAGTAACAATTGTATATTTCGCGGTACTTTTTCTTCACGAAGGACGTCCCTCGAAAATAAAACAAACGTCTCTACGGAGTCGTGGTGATTTGTAGACGAGCCGTCGCGGCTCGATATTATCACGTTTAACGAAAAATATGATAGCGATGGTTGGTTTGTCATTTTTTTATAGTTCAATGGTTAATTTGTTAACCAAAAAAAGATGATGGTTGGTTTGTCACTAACACTAAATTAAAGGACGATGGTTTGTTTCTCATTTTTCCTAAAAAAAAAACACATGAAATTCCATTAAAGGTACAAATAAAGGGACACCAAGAAAAGTATTTATTTTGTAAATTTTTTTAAGGGTAATGTTTAATATAAATTACAATTTATGTTATAATCTTATATTGTAGTGTTATTCATGGTTATAAATGATATATTGTTTTAAATATGGTATTTAATAAAAGGAAACATTCAACTAAGAGAGCAGTGATAAGTCAAACACTAAATAATTTTCGCTAAAAAATAAAATATTGAATTATGGGAAATGAACGAAGTTGTCGTGTTGTTTGTTAAAAAATTAATTTTTTTCCTACAGCGGATGAGTCTTCTTTCCGTAACGAAACCATACATGAAGTAGTAGTAGTTAATGACTTACTTTTAGGAGCGAAAAGACGACTCATCCGCTGCATAAACGATATTTTTCGTAGCATATACTTGTCTTCCATTGCAGAATCTTAATTTTCTTAGCACAATCCGAGGGTGAAACACAATTTAAACTTGAAGCATAATTTCAACTTCAACCTCAAGTACGAGTAGTACCTCAATTGATCTGTTTCCAACTTATATCAGATTGTTTCTACTCATCGATCTTCAAAAGTGAGTTGGCAAATAATAGGTACGAAGCTTATATTAAAAATTGTTTGATTATTATATCTACATGAGTATACTTCGATACATTAACGAATATGAGAATATAAGACGCATTTTCGCTGAGGAAACTAAGATTCCGCAGAGGAAGACAAGTATCCATTGTAGAAATTACCCTTTTCGCTGTGGGAAAATATTCTTTCTGCAGCGTAATCTTGCTTTTCATTGAGGAAAATAAGTCCTTTGAATATAACTTACCTTCCGCAGCAAAATATATATTTTCGCCGCAGCAAATATTTTTTTTGCAGTGAATAACTATCTTTCACTACAAAAAATAAGTTATTAATTACAACTATGAAAAGACAACTGATCTCTAGTATTGTTTAATCGGTCCATTTCCAAGATTTGACATTCATTAATTTTTTTTGGTTAAATACTCTTCTAGATATTATCACGAAATTGATTGCTGGAGTGTTAATGGGATGCCATAGACAAGGATTCAATAATGTCCATAATTAGTAGAAGCAAGGAGGGATGATTGAGGAATAGAGGCAATGTACTAGTAGTACATCAGCTAACGCATAAGAAAACAAAATATCATTAACACCCCTCACCTGACAACTCATTATAAATTTAACTTTGTACCAACATTATATATATTCATATATTTTCATGAATTTGGGAGAACGGTGAATGGCTTAAAAGTACTCCTCCATGGAAGCCATTAATAAGTGGAATGGAATCCATTAATAAGAACAGTTTGGCTTCGTACCAGGAAGTAAAAGCAGAACTCAAACGCTGTAATTACATTGGGAAGATTGAAGAGAATTCAAAATGGATTTTAGTTTTTTGAAAAAACAATTATTACTCTCTCTCCCTCTCCCTCTCCCTCTCCCTCTCTCTCATGCAGGCAGGCTCTTTCTTAGTATGCAAAACCCCCAGCCTTGTTATTTGTGGGTTTGTGAGAACGAGAGGAGGAAGAAGAAGAAGAAGAAGAAGGCTTTGCAGCAGCCAATGAGCAGTATTTCTTTTGAATACTTTCTTCTTCATCCATGAAAATCTGCCTGCACCTGCATTCCACGCTACAAAAACCCTTGTTTCCCCTGCAAAACCATCCAACCCAGAACAAAACAATTATTCCATTACGATACTACAACATCGTCTTCAGCAGAATTATTAAATCTTCTAAGATCTGGGTTTTTCTTTTTGGAATACAGAAAAGATTAATCCTTTCTAAGGGTTTAGATCCGGAAACCCTATTTTTTGTTTCAACCACTAAGTGCTTGTTTTTCCGAGAAGAAAAGCCAAAAAAACAAAGAAGATAATTCACACTTACTTGTACATGTAAATATCATTGCCGGGTAAGAGTTTCTGTTTGCAGAGAAAACAGTGATCGAGAAAAGTGGGTGTTTGGAACGCGGGAGAGTTTGAGGGATTACGAGGACAAATGGAAGGGTTGGTATTGTTGATCGGAAGAGTTGCTTTGTTCAAAACTTGAGGAGTTATTCCGCTGAAACCACTCTGTCGAGCTTCTAACACAACACTCAAACCCACCATCCCTCCTCTCCTCCAGTTCTTGCAGCTGCGATTGATGGAAAAATCTGAGAAAAATAAATAGCAGAGGAAATCTAGAGAGAGAGAGAGAGAGAGAGAGAGAGGGAAGGGGAGAGGGATGGTCCTCCACAGCTGTGGAGCAGTGGCAAGGACGATGGGAGAAGAGAGCGATTTGACTTCTTGTGCTGGAAAACTGCCACGTATATATCTTTTTATTTTCTTTTATTTTTAGTTAATTTTAATTAAATACTGTCTACACTTATAATCCAAACCAACCTTCTCTTTTTGATCTGTATCTTCTTCTTGGTTGGCTCGTCAATGAACTCTATCAACAATGGTGAATTTCCTATAAAATTAATAAAAATTAAATACTAATTAAAGTTTAATTGAGAATCATGATAGACTTCAAAAATATAATAGAATTGAATAATAGAAATACTCCATGGGGATCGAGCATCCAAGCTTCTTGTCGTACTTCGTCTTCTTCGGCCACCCTCCTGTACTCTTCTTAGTCAAGAACTCAGCTACTCTAAAAACTCTGTTGAAACTATTCTAAAATTATTCCCACTACTGTTTTTGAAAATTGCCACTACTTTTATACACCTGAAATCATGGTTTTGAGGTAAGTTAACTCTTAAAATTTGACGCCAATTGAATTTTAGTTGAGATTCTTATTCTATATATCAGGATTTTTAATTTATGTTTATTCTATATTAATGTTTTTAATTTATTTTATATATTAATATTTGAGTCACAAAAGTCTTGATTTATATAAGTGAATTTTTAATATTGATTTTTTTCAAAAAATATTTTCCACATAAATCTCGATGTTACTGTTTTCGTTTTTTTTTTTCGATTTTGCGTTCAATTTTCAACACTAACTTTTGATATTCGAATATTTTCAAGAACTTTTAAATTTCTAAAATCTTCAAGTATCTTCCTCTTTTATTCTCTCCATATTTGATTTTCTAAATGTGGAAAAATCAAATAATAATATGAAATAACCTTCAAATAACCAGATTTAATCAAAGTATTGACTATTTCTTTTATAAGAATAGATTTCTAAACTCGTAATTTTGTATTGCTATAGCAATACAATAATAATATGCTTCCAATAGAAAAATTACATCAAATTTATCTGAGATTTCTAGTTTAATTTATCTAATAAGAACTATATTTTTAGATATTAGATAAAAACAAAGAGGATTACTAATGTATAAACAAATCGTTTTAGAGATGTCTATTTTTTGTTGCTAGAGGGATATATGTCATCTCTTCAATAAATTTAGTAACGAACATAATGACCTATTGTTCTAAGAGAAGAAACTATCATTAGCTTTTGGGAAATTTTCCAATTCTCTTTTAGTTCTCCCTGAAAATGATTTTTTTTTTAATCCATTTTTCAAAAAAGCAAAAAATATTAAAAATGAAAAAAAGAAGCATTTTAGCGTTCTCAAATTTACAAAACTTTTCAAACTGTATTTAATTAAACCCAGGTGTCGTAAACGGTAACAATGTCGTTGGTGTGAACGATGACTCACGGCACTGGAAATGTCGGGTTGTGACATCGGTCGCATTGGCCTCACCTTGGCCAATTGGACGGATGAGTGAGATTGGAAGTCTCGGTCAGAGATGCCATGGATTGTGTTGATGTTATTTTCGTCCAAATTCTCTCCACGAAGAGAATGACACGACAATGAAATTTCGCCCTCGTCTAAATTGCAAACCAAGCCACCAAGGTTGGACCTTATGTGGGCCACGGTCTAGCATTGTGTGGGGCGCGGTCCAACCCTACGTGGGCCGCAATCCAGGGTTTGTTAGGGTTAGTTTTATGCCAAAATTTTGGGTATTTCATACCCAATTAATTTGGGTTAATTTTTAAGTAATAATTGAAGATTTTTAATGTATAAAATTTAACCCAGAAATTTTATAATCTTATTTTTGAATAGGTACCCAAAATTAATTTAACTCTTGGACATTAGGATAATTGGGCGTGGGTCGATAGCAAACCTATTTCGAGGTAAAGATTTAATTTTATGCACCATATTGCATAATTGTTATGAAATCAATATTTTGATACGTGTTTCATATAAAAATGATGTGTCCATTTTATAGCCGTCAGATTTTTATATTATATGTAATTTTTTACTATACACATTTTATTTAAGTATGCATATAAAAATTTCTAAATCAACTTGGTCGTGTGAACCGAGTTCGATCACCCTGATTTGGGGTTTTTTTACTTTACGTATAGTCGACTGTTGAATGATGTGTTTGTTTATTGTTAACTAGAGTAATGAGTGTCATATCTCTGTGTGTAAAACCCTAAACTTGATTAGGGTATTTATGTGGCTTTCGCCATTGCCGAGCATGGCTTTTTTATGTGATATGTCCATGGTATGGTGTGTTCAGAGTCTATGAGTAACTCTATTTTCATTGTGACTTTTATTTTCATACAACAATGACCTATTTTAATTACGTATCACATTAGGTTATTTTAACATGTGGCCTTTTTTATAAATTTTCTAAAATGAATTTATGAAATATGAGTTTTAAGATTATGCATGCTTAAACATTTTTTAAATAAATATTGTAAATTAAATATAATCTTTATTGAGTTCAACCAACTCACCATAATGATACATTTTTAGGATTTTATCAGTAAGACTTTCTGTAAAACCAGTGAAATTTTAAATAAATAAATTTCATGTGTAAATTTTTGTTTTAAAATCGGTCAAGGCGATGAAAAGTTGACCTAATTTGTCGTGTAGCATTCACGTGTGAAATTTTGGTCAAACAATCAAAATTGGTACAATTGGATGTTACCGAGCGATAAATAAATGGAATGAGTGAAATTGAAAATTAAATTGATCGAAAGACGTCAGCTAGCGTTGGACAAATTGGAATTGAAGTCGAAAATTAGATTGAGTTGATTTCAAACATAATATATATATATATATATATATATATATAATTTATTAAATAATTAATGAAAAATGAAATATTAAAAGAAAAGGAGAGAGGGAAGAACCCTACTCTTCCTTTCTTCATCGGCCGCAACAACAAGCATGTGGGAGGAGACGACGAGGAGAAACCAAGGAATCGTTGCATTCTGAGCAAGGCTTTGGACTTGTGGCATCACAGAGAAGAACATTTGTAAAGGCCATTGGTAAGAATCTCTGTCTAAGACCTTGATTTTAGAGATAAAGTTATTGGAAATTGTTGGCCAAAAGCTCGAATTCGAGGGACCCTTCTAGTTATTGTTTGTATATTTGAAATCTAGGAAGATTTATTGGTTGATTTGAGGCAAAAATGGAAGACAACAACAAGTCTCTGGTGGAGAAACCGCGCCGGAGACAGACCTGGTCGATCGTGGATCAACCAGGGGCATGTGGTCGATGAACAGGTCCATTCCTGGTCAATCACTAAGGGTCCAAAAGTGACCCTGGACGATCGACTAGTCAATCAATCGACCAGTTGATCAATTGGGCAGCTAGTGCACGATCGACGGGAAATGGAACAGTCGATCGCCCAAAGTCCAGAGGCGACGTTGGACGATCGACTGGTTGATCAATCTTGACTTTTTGATCGACTGGTCGACAATGGATGGTCAATCGGAAAGCGGGCAGATCGACCGCAAATGGAGAGAAATGGGCAGTTTGATCTGGAATTGTCCCGAGTCGATCCCAAAGCACAAACGCAAGTGCAATAGGGACAATTACACCTCCATTAATCTCCTATTCCCGATATATGACCCTTCCATTTATTTTCTTAGGATTTATTGATGAAAACTCTTGTGTTTGATACATTTGTCAAGCTCAGACAATTTTGGAGATTGCGAGACAATCCCCGAGGAGACATTTGCTCCAAGTACCAAGAGAGATAGCAAAAAATGCAAGGATTTTTATATCTTTTGCATTGCATTACATTACGTTTTCAAAAACCAATATTTTCTGGGATACCACATTTGAAAATCCGATGGGGATTGTTTCGACAGCACATAAGTTTTTATGTATATTTATGTTTTCTCACGTTTATTTTTCGTACATGGTTTGATATACATATTCTGTGCATATGTTGGGAGGAAGAATCATTTTGATGCTTTAGGCAGTTTTGGCGCTAAACCATCACGAGGCTATCCCGTACAATCTCCTACTGTAGGAAGATTGATTGTTTGTACGTACGAATGGGTGATAGGGCACTGGTGACATTAAAAGATCGAATTTAACCTAAGAGAGGAGAGGGTAGGGGAGGGTGAATTAAGTTTATAAAATTTTTTGTGTGATTATAAATTCTTTAATCACAAACTAAATTATCACAATAATAATAAGTAATAAAAGAGAGAGTTAGAGAATTTTGACACCGGGTTGTTAATGTGGTTCAGCAAAGCTCACCAACGTCCGCACTTCAAGGTTCTCCCTTGAAGATATATTCCTCAACCGCTCCAAGTTACAAGTGACTGAACTTCTCGTGTGTCAATCGAACAGTTACAATTAATTTGTAGGGCGTTACTCTTTTCGCTCAATAACAAATTTTCTCTCAGAAAATTTTAAGTTCACTCGGCTTACAACAAACCTCACCAAACAAATAGTCTCACTAAGCTTATTTGGAGGTTGTGTTTAGTACTCAAATATTCGTACGAAGGTTGAGTCAGAAATTTGGCAGAGCTTCGCTATATTCGCATTTTGTGTCTCCATCCTCGGAATTTCATGTATATATAGAGTCTGCTAAATTCGAACGACCTAATACTTTTCGGGTCGTCCTCATCCGACCGTTCAAAAATAGCCGTTGTGCAAAATCTAGATTTTTCAGATGTAGAACCTTGTCCCAGCTTCATCTATGTTTGTGCGAAAAAGTCTCCAGAAAATTACAGATTTAAAACTTCGCTATCCGCTATCGTCCAACATCGTCCGCTATAGTCCGAAATGTCACCAGACAATTATAGATTCAAAAGCTCGCCATCTGCTATCGTCTGCCCTCATCCTCATGCATCCAAAAAGTCTTCCCAGACTTACAGATTCAAAACTTCGCCATCCGCTATCATCCGCTATAGTCTGAAAACTTCGGATTGCAATGTTTGCAGGATTGGGACGCATTCGCCTCATCCTCATTCGTCCCAATACCTCAAACCATAGTTAACTGGGTTGACCTCACTCATTCGCTGTCGTCCGTAAACGTCTGGAAATGAGTTCTTCAATTTCGTGTCGCACACCTTGAATTCTCTAAGTTCCACGATACATTCTGTAACATGCCATACATTCTACTCGCTACATGGACTTAGTAAAATTCATTAGACGATAATGATACCTTTATTAAGGGTATTTCCAATTAATATGAGCATAATTTAAAATCAACCAATAAACAACTCATTAACTCACTCAATATTAGACATATCAAATATAATTATGCCTAACACTCTTAGGCTAAAAGACATGCCCTCAAATTTCGAGCCCCAGAAGTCAAAGGGTGATAGGGTGGTGATGACGCGTCAGTGGGTTTCGAGCCCAAGAACTTAGCTAGGGTTTTAGTCACACGATAGGAGGTTGTCAGTCGTTGGGATTGTTCACCTAGCACCTTTCTAAGTGACGGGTGGCATGACAGCTCGTAGCTTCTACTCGCTCGCAACCCTCGTCGACTTAGATATAGTAGGTGGCTAGTTGAAGAGCAACCCAACACCAGCAACCTCATTCATTATTGATATCACCTATGGGTACTCTGTCGGGTCTACAGACGGTGGTACCATCCTTTCTCTTCTGCTTCATGAGGTGTTGTCACCGACAGGTGATCACCTGTTCTCTGATGAGTGTTGAATGAGTCATTGAGTGACCATCCATTTTCACTGATAATGTTTTCAGATTGTAAAACACTGATAACTTATTTTTGAAGTATAGTTGTCTATGTATACAACAGATTTTTTTATAAAATCCTCATCGGTGGCCTTGGGCCAGATTTATAAAATGATAAAGAGTTTTTGGTTAAAACCAATGTAAAAGAGAAACGTAACATTATTTTCTAAAAGAGAGAGACCAGTTTTCGCATGTGATGCATCTAGTCTATATATACTTTACTAAGTTAGTCACTCACCCCGAACAACCCCTCCCGAATTCCAGGTAAAGGCAAGAGTGACTGAGGATACAAAGTAGGAGGATCCTATTTATATTCTTATTTTTTGTTTCATTGACTTGAGTGTTTAAACTGACATTTGGTGAGGATACTCTCATTTCTATTTGGTCTGTAAACCTTAATATTATTGGTTTGGATTCGTTGCACAGTACTTGGATTTCATATTTATTATATGCATCCTTATTTTCTCGTGATCGCTATACGGTAGGGGTGTTCAAATTCGGGTTCGGTTCAGTTTTTGTAAAAAAATGAATCGAACCAATCGGTTTCGGGTTCAAAATTTTCAGACCTAAACCACTCTTTTTGTTTGAGTGAACCAGATCGGTTTCGATTCAACTATTCGGTTTCGGTTTCAATTCGGTTTCGGGTTGAATCTAAATCTATATTTATTTATTTTCTCATATATATATATATATAATTTATACTTGCCGATCTATAGGGTTTCCCCTCGCAGCCTTTATGCAAAGTGGATCTGGATAACATATATATGAATTAGTAAGATATGCAGAGACCAAAGATTTCTCTAAAAATGTTTGTCTAAACAACCATACATGAGCAAAAATGAAAAATGTTCAACCAGATCAGCAACGATGTATAGATCTCAACATTTTCCAACATATGTATTTATTGGCAGGTAGCTTATTACCTCCTCATCAGTGTTTGACTTTCCATACAACACATAGTCACATATACTACTTTCTAGAAAAGACAGTCCCAACACAACCTTCCAATGTTCATAGTAAATGCATCACCATGAGATCAATAATAAATACCTCAAACTATCCTCCCTCGATGAAATGCAAATGCCACAACAGCAAGAGTATCCTTCCAACTTCCAAGCTTGAAAAGCTTTGACCACACTTCTACACCCTGCAAGTCTGCAACTAATCCAGCAACTAACTCCATCCTCCATCAACTAATAAAAAAAAGTGCAATAACTAAATAAAATATGAATACCTTGTTCGAAGTTGCCATCAGATTCACTATGACGATTCCACTAGTTCACTTCATCATCTTTATTAATTGTTATAGTCTTTGAAAATATAAATTCAAAAGAATTATATAAAATATAGTAATTAATAAAAGAAATTAAAAAACACTATTAAAAATAAAAATTGATAGATACCTTTTTCAAGTTTGTCAACATCATCTGTTTCATCATTAACTTTGACAGATTGATGTTTTGATGATCGAATCCAGCTTTGACTGCAAATAAGTGCCTCGACAGTCTTCGGGGACAAATAACTGCAAAATGAATCAAGTACTCGGCCTCCACTACTAAAAGCTGATTCAGATGCAACAGTTGAAATAGGAATAATCAATACATCTCTTGCCAATTTGCTTAAAACTGGAAATTTCAACGAATTCAATTTCCACCATATTAAAATCTCTTGCTTGTCTGAAAATGTTTCCAACTCTTCATATAGATATTGATCAACTTCTGTCCGAGTATTTGAAAAATTTTGCTCTTTCTGACGATTATAGAATATCTCAAATACCTTATTCTTGGTCAAACTGCTATTTTGTCTCAACACCTTAGACGTTGCAACACTTGTAGAACTACAATTTTCTCCTAAATTTTCAAACCCCGAAGAACCTTTATACTCAAGATATAATCTTTCAAGAACAATTTGTACTTGTCTCATCAAATCATTTGCCTTATCGTTGTCAACTAACATGGTAAAACAATGTTTCAAGAACTGTGTTTTACATCTGGGATCTAATACAACGACCACATACATCAAAAAATTTATTTTATTGCAGCTTCCCCAATATTTATCAAACTTTCTTTGCATTCCAATGGCCATTTTCCTTAATAATGGATTATCACACTCGGCATACTCATCAATAACTATTTTTAAATTACATACTTCACTCAAATACATATTTGAAGTAACATACAATGAGCCCGATACATTTAGAGTTGCATTATAAAAAATCTTCAAAAACTTAACAAGTTCCCGAATATTACTCCAGTCTTCCGTCGAGGGAGGTCTTTCTCCACCCAAATCATCAATATAATGAATATCAGTTTCATATAACTTTTCAAAAGCTTGTTCAAATTTTTCGGCGGTTTCTAACATTAGATATGTGGAATTCCATCTAGTAGGCACATCAAGAGAAACACCACGTTTGCACATGATCTTAACATTTTCAACACATTTCTTCAAATTTTGTAGTCTTGCAGGTGAAGATTGAACATACTTCACAGCTCTACGTACCCTCGTGATAGATTCGTGATGGTCTCTTAAACCATCACATACTATCAAATTTAAAATATGTGCAAAACATCGCAGATGCATGTATTCCCCATTCAAAACTAATCCACTCCATTTTCGAACACTTTTAATCAAATATGAAATTGTCACATCATTCGAAGAAGCGTTATCAACTATAATTGTCAAAACCTTTTCAATTCCCCATTCAAGTAAGCAGTTTTCTATTTCTCTACCAATCGTTTCCCCTTTATGATTCGCAATCAAACAAAAATTAATAATCTTCTTATGTAATGTCCAATCACTATCAACATAATGAGCTGTTAAAACCATGTAATTCACATTCTGAATTGAAGCCATGTATCGGTAGTCAAGCAAACTCGTTGAGATGTGCTTATAAAGTATTCTTTTAACTTCATTTTTTCCTTCTCATAAATACTAATAATATCTCGGGCAATTGTAATTCTACATGGTATAACAAATTTCGGTATAGCATATTCGGAAAAAGCTCTAAAACTCTCTCCTTCAACGAACTTGAAAGGCAATTCATCAATAATAATCATTTTTGCCAGTATTTCTCGGCAAGTTGCAACACTAAAACATGACAGATTAGAATTTGATTCCGTATGTTGGAAGCTTAAAGTCTTTTGTTTCACATCCACACTTGCCAACAATTTTTTGCAACTACTAATGTGTCTTTTCAAGTTTGATGTGTCATTCTTCGATATATGACATGCATATGTCTGTGAACAAAAATTACACTTCGCTCTAGGATTCTTATTATCAGTGGCAGTGCTTTCAATCATAGTAAAATAATTCCAAACTTCATATGTTTTTCTCCTTGTTTGACCAGTATTAGGGTTAATAGTAGAACCCTCTACGGTTTCATTACTGCTTTCCATCCTCTACAATTTCAATAATTTAAACCATTTCAATTTCATAAATTATTTTACCAACATCCATCCATTAAGAAATAAACAAATACAAGCACACAACCATCAAATATAAACATCCATCAATCTATCCTAAATATCATTGAAATATCCTAAAAATAATCATCTAATTCTAAATTATGTTACTTATAGCTAAGGAAATACCTGAGGTCCCAAACCCATGTCATTCAATTTGATAATCAAATTTAAGAATCAGAACTGTTCAAGCAAAGACAAGTAATCAACCAAGAAAAGAACAAATTTCAAAATAAAATAGGAACCAAATATCTCCTTATTCAGCACTGCTTAAAGTAGGGGTGTTCCTAATCAATATCGTTTCTTATAAAAAAAACTGAATCTAATCCAGCAATTAGTTTTTCCTAAATTGCAAAACTGGAAAGATTCATGCTTAATGCTTAATCCTGGCAAGTCAACTGTATAAATTTGGTTCTCAAAAAATGTTCTGAAGTATAAGTCTGTCAAACATGTGGCAGGCAATTTAAGAAATAGCAGAAAGACTTCAGAAAGAGAAAAAGGAGGAGAGTTTTTTACAATACAAACCAGACAGCAATTCATCAAGACTAAAAAAGCAGACTTCGGCGGTGACTGAATCAACAAAGCAGTAACAAAACAAATGAAATTCCAACGCACCAAGATAAAAACAAAAGATACAAAGGAAACCACCAACCTGAAGGAGATTTCTCTGGAGCGCGAGAGCGAAAAGCAAAGCGAGGAACGATTTAGTCGGCGAAGACGGAGAAAATGAAGTATGGTGCAGAAATTAGGGAAGGAGCAGCTGTTAGGCGAGAGGCGAGAGGCGACTGCCGACTGGCGAGAGGCGACTGGAGTCTGGCGAGAGGCGAGAGGCGAGAGGCGAGAGGCGAGAGAGGTGACAACCCTACCCTGGCAAACTTAATGCCATCAGGTTCGGTTTCCACGGTTTTGATAAAACAAAACTGTGGTTCAACCCGCCACTCAACGGGTTGGAAGGAAATAAACTGAATTTCAATGTTTTATTCACCAAATCGTACCGGTTCAAGCCGAATTGACCAATTCTAGGTCGATTCGTCGAACCGGATTCGGTTTGAACACCCCTACTATACGGACCTAGGCCCATACCTTATGGGGCGAGTAAAATCTTAAAAAGTCTTCCGCTATAATTTATGTCTTGGGCTGGATGATTGGGTTCTCGAAGAGAATCATGTCGACTGACCCGACGATTTTGTTAGGCCTACCTCCGGGTCGTAACACTTTCAGTTGCCAAATTAGGATTAAATTCGACTGAGTTTATTTTATTTTCTGCACTTTAATAAATTTTTCTTTGAGAAATTATTTTTGAGGTAAACCTTATTACTAATAAATTGTAATTTATATTTTACTTTCCACACAGTTATTTTACTTGGATTATATTATTACTATGTTATTTGGATATCACTTCTTGGACATGTTAATCCTTCGCTTTGTTGGGCCCTGACTTGTAATAGATTTTTTTAAGACTTTCACTGCTAATAAATAAAATTAAAGTAAAAAAAGATCGGGCGATTCGATTTTTCAGATTGGTCGTTCTTCATTCTGTTTTGGGTTCCTTGCAAGTCGTGACATTGACATTCCTTCATTTTGAGCCTAATTGTCTATGGTTCCATTGTGTGTGCTCTGGTAGAAGTTCTATATAAATTATCATCATACTATTAAATATTTTGATTTAAGTTCTTTTTTTTTTTTAAGAGTTTGAATAGAATAACTTGGGTGAAAAATAATCATTACTTGTAGTCGAGTAATGCAAATAAAAATGTTAGAAATTTAAAAATTAAGATAAACAATTACAATTAAATTCATACTAGACCTCTTTTACAATTTTCTTTGATTTTAGTTTCCAACTCAATTCTTAAAATTTCTAATTAAAGATCAAGATCAGCCGTCATAAAAAATTTACTTCTACTCCCCCATGAATTTGTGTTCCATGAAATTCTCGTATTCATGTGTGTACAAAAACTATGACATGAACGCTAATATTTCCTAAATTGAATACAAAACATGCTTTTTAACTACAATTTTATGAACCACCTAAATCAATTTCATCCAATACATGACAACCAAATACATAAGATCAAGAAGATAATTGTAGAAAAGATTTCAATTGGATGATACTTATATAATTTTTCCTTTCTTTTTCATTTATTAGATTTTCTTCTAATGTCACACTATCTTTTTATGCAAGTACCCACATTGATGATGACTACCTCTAGTTACTCAATAAAGTCACATACTAAGAATGTTATAAAATATTCATATTATAACCAATAATTAGCTTAAAATAACGGTGCACAATTTAATGCTTTTATTATGCGACAAAGTTTATTCCTATTTCTCTTTATTTATCGTGTAATTTTCACTCATTGAGCATCCAAAATATAAAATCTATGGGGTCGGGTGACCCGCAACCCTGTGAACCTGGTCAGGGTGACCCACCTTCATTTAAAGTTGTTGAAAAATTTTGATAAACTTCTTATTCACTTCAGCTGAATGTCTCATTCTCATTTTGGCTAAAGCTTTTCTTCCTCATCCTTAAATGGACAGCAACCTCCCCTACTATGTCTTCACATTTTCAGAAAGCAAGTGTTTCGGTGAGTGAACTAGGAGGCCGAGTGAGGAGGTTTTGGTGTTGACATTAGGTGAGCAAATTCAGATTGTTAATCAATTGGATTAATGGAGTTAGAGACTTGGGTTTAGAAGTTTAATTTTATTTTGAATAATTATATTGAATCGGTTGTTGGAATGTTAAATTCTTGGTAGAACAGTTCATAAATCGTCCGGACTTGGATCTGAGACTACCAAAACAATTTTCAAAATTCTTAATATTTTGGAGATTGTTTCAAAAGTTCCCCGAGTTTGTTCATATCCCGGTCATGGGTTCCAACGCAGTTTAAAAGGATTTTTGAGAGAAGAATTAATTGGTAATCCATATTGAAAGATCGATATACACCTAAGAGAGAGGAGGGGGTGAATTAGGTGTTTTAACTTTTTCGTGCGATATTTGATTTACTATCCCCAAGTGATTTATCACATATAAATCATACAATTAAAAGCATAAAGTAAAAAGTAAGGGATAGAGAATTGCACAAAATTTGTTTACGCGGTTTGGTAACCCGCCTACGTCCGTGCTCCAAGATTCCACTTGGAGATCCAGTAAGCAATTGGCTTACGGGTGCCAATCAAACCGTTACAAAGACTAATTCTAAGGGCGTCACCCTAAATTTGACTATTCTGGGGAGTCATCTTTTGATTGAACTTACGGCCGTTCAATCGAGCCGTTAACTATTTTGGGGCATCACCCTTATATGACTAATTTGTAGGGTGTCACCCTTTACAATTTCCTACAATAGTATTTGGAAATCTAAAACTAAAAAACTAAATCTGAACTTTCCCAATAATAACTCTCAAGTTTATGGGTGGGGAGAGTTAGATTACAATGCTCACAGTGTATTAGAATTGAGTCTTGAATTTGGCAAGGATTCGCCTCAATTCTCGGTTTCGTGTGGAGCAAATGGAGTGCTTCTCTCTTTATATAGAACTGCCCATTTTCGGTCGACCTAATCCTTTCGGTCAACCCCATCCAGCAGTTGCAATATATCCGTTGAAAAATTCAACCGTTGGAAATCTGCCTGTTGTGTCTGCTATGCATTTCCAGTCGCATGCCTTGACCGCTGGCTCGACCGCGTCGCTTCCGAAAACACTCGGAACTCACTGCTTTGCACTTTTGGTAGCCAACCTTGTCCGAAAACGTCGACCACGTCTCGTCTGCAAAAATGTTGAAAATGGCAAATTTGAAACTTGAGATTTTTTGGTTGCTCCATTTGATCGATACCTCGATCGCGTCGCGACCAAAAGACTAAAACCCAGTTTGGTCGCTTCTCTCGCGTCTGCAGCTTGTCAAAACTTCTCCCCTTTCATTCTTCAATTATTTCTTTAAAAGTTCTAATTCTCAAAATGAAATATATACACTACATAGACTTAGATAAACATGTTAGTACATTATAATACTCGTTTTGAGGATATTTCTAATAAATACGGATATAAATAATATGATAAAAATGCTAAAAACTTTATCGATAAAAATACCATAACAACTTATTGATTTCATTAAATTAAACATCATTTAGTTATTATCAAAATAAAACTAAGCCTAACAAAAAAGCTATTACATATATTTTGTTAGGTCCGTCGGATTAACGTGGAATTCAGACCAATTATTTTCTCATTCAATTGAGCATTTCTTGGCTGTTGGTAGCCCATTAAGGTAGAGGTTTTATTTCTAGCCTTGCATCGTTTTCCAAATGATTATTTTGAAATGTATTCTCATATAAAATGAGGAGTCCTTTATGACCGTCCTTTTTTACAGTACTATATGTATGTTTTCACTGAACATGTTTTAATTTAAGCATGCACGTCATTGTTAATCATCTTGGTCGAGTGTACCAAGTTTGATCAGCCCGTGAAGGGGTCCTCTTTTCTATATGCACATTCGTCCAGTTGAGGATGTGTTTGTTGTGTAACTAGAGTAATAGGGTTGCTGAATATGTCATGTACCTGGACGCAAAACCCTAAACTTGATCAGAACTTGTTATTATTATTAATTCCTTTTTTATGCAATCATTGAGTATTGTGTTTATGCCTATGAAATCGTGTGTCTAAAGCTCGTAAATTACTCTATTTTTACTGAGATTTTGTGGGGTCTATTTTACCTATATACCATACTATAGTGAAATGTTTGCTTCTTTTGCCTTACTAGTTGATTGCTATTCAGTTTTACTCGCACGTTTTATTCATAGCATGCTCTTTTATTTAATTTATAAAACTCTAATTATTGAATACAAAATCTTACTCCTATTAAATTTAGTCGACTCACCCCAACGACACCTTCTTCAGGTGTAAACTTGAAAGATCCTCGTTTGCCAACGCAGGGCTGAGCCAACATTCCCTTATTAATTCAGTATTTATACTTCGAGAGTTTTGTGAGATTAAAACCATTTCTTAAAATTGTAATATTATTTGTATTAATTTCCTATGGCATTTGACATTTCTTTTATTTCAAACTTATATCATCACTTTATTTCGATGTTACTTTTGGATATTCGGTACAGCCCATGTGGCCGAGCCCTAGCAAATTCGTAATTTTCTAATATCTTTTGTTGCATAATCAAATGAGTAAATATGTGACGACTCAGATTTTTCTTATTTCAAAAAATGCGTTAAATTTAAAACTTTTATAAAACAACTGAATTCTTATTAAAATAAAACCCTTCAATTGAAATAAAAAATCTTTTAAAAACTCGATCATTAAAATGTCTTACTGAAAACTCGTTACTTAAATCTTTATTAACAGCGGAATACTTTATTTATAAAATACATTTTTCTCATTTTACAGCGGAAGCGTAAATCATTCATTTTGAAAGACAGTAAATAAACTAGTACTTTACATTTATAAAACCCTTTTTTCCTTTTACTTTCCTTAGTCTAGCCAGCCACAAGTCCTGCACATGCAAATCCTTCATCAACTGCTCTTTGATCTGTTCATCATTTTCTCGTGCGTGTATCTACACCATTAGCAAACTGTGAGCCCGAGGCCTAGTAAGAAATGAGATATGCAGTATGATATATGCCTCTAACTCATTATTTTGGAATGGGTACCACCCCAAATCGTTCTTTTCTTTATGTTTCATTCTTTCATTCTTTACTCATACGTCAAGCGGGAGATTGGAGGAATCCGTGTCGAAGGGAATAGTCTGTCTCGGCTTCTAACCACCTAGGGTAGCTAGTCCCGGACCCTACAAGGGAGGGGCTTAGTCTAGACTACCTGATTAGATCTGAACTACCCATCCATCCCCAACTCCCCATTTCCTTTCCTTTCATTCATTTCATTTAATTTATCTGTTTTCATCACATTAATGCATATGAGTACCACCCCAGAGGTGACACTTCTTACTTGTTTCTTTTATCATGATGCATGTCAATGAGAAACATTATCGTGATGCATGTCAATGAGAAGCAATAATCACAACAATATAACAGCATGAGACATAAAGCACTAATCACAACAATATAAAAAGTACAAGATATGGAAAGTCTACTAAGATACTATATAGGAATGCTCGGTAATTTAAAAGAAGCGATAACAATATCAACATGTTTTGCTATGAAAGGAAACAATAATATCATAGGCATGCTTGGCTATTTAAAGAAAGCAATACTGATATTGACATGCTTAGTAATTTAAAGAAGGCAATAACAACATATACATGCTTGGCAGTTTAAAGAAAATAATAACAGTATAGACATACTTGACAATTTAAATGAAACAATAACAATATACTAACATCCTAAACATGTTTAGAGATTAAATTAATAACGTGCAGACAACATAAACATAATATGGTAGCATAGGAGAAACGCAACTAAACAATTAAAAGAGAGACACTGCTAATGGTGTAGGGCTTCCACTGGCCAACGACTCTACTTAATTTCTTATCTCGAAGCATTCATGCGTATTAGCACTAAATCTTTATCTTTCTTCTTCTTTTTCAATACCTTCATAATTAAAAATATTTACTCATTAATAATCACATATTAATAACCTTACTTCTATAGCCCACATCCTAAGCCCCCTAAATTAATATCCAATTACTTAACCTCTTCCATAGCTTACAACTTAACAACCATTAACCAAATCGCTAAATAACAGTTTTTCTCAACCAATAATTTATAGATTATTATCCAGCTTCACAATTCCACTATAATAACTGTAATAAAAATCACTTAACAATGGCAGAACACACCTCACAGTAATTAACCAAATTATTTCTCAACGACCAAGATAACCAAAACAACACCCCAGAGCATAACCAATCAAGATTAGCAGCAAACAACAAGTTATAAATACTTAGAAAATAAAACCTAGAGTATTTATCTAATCAACAGGGGGCATATACATTGAGGCTGGAAAACAGAGAACCATGTCTAACCAACTCAACCATGCATAACAGAATAACCTCAACACTCTCGACCGTCACAAAGTTCAAGGATCGCAAGGGAGTTCATCAGGTATCCACAACCAACCATGCATTAATAACAGCAGGGAAACAAATATGTTGTGGTAATTAGACAGAGAGCGTAAATTGCTATCACGCATGCAGTAGGTGGTTCATCAAAATTTCCAGAAAATCCAAAGCATAAGTCCTAACAAAATCCATGAATTAATAAGCATAGGAGAAAATCCTATACCTGAAGAATCGAGGAGACTCTAGAGGAGCAGCAACTTCACCTCTTTCTCCCACATTTCTCTTCTTTGTATCTCCATTTCTCTCCCAGCACAGCTCACCCGAGAGCTCGCTACTCCCAGCCATTCCCTTCATGTCTCACTTTTCTTCTCCAGAGAGGCACACCCTTCTCTGTCACGGACACACATGCCATGCCAAGCCATACTCTGACTTCTACACCATACCCTTCGCACGCCCACTCTGCCGCCATCTGCAGAGAAAGAACCAACAACGGATGGACCAGTTTGGACTGAACCGCAAGCTGGACCACAGCCCTCAGCTGTTCCAGTCCAAGCCATCACCCCTGCCATCCCGACGCCAACGCCTCTATCGCTGCTTCCTTGCCGTCACCATCGCGTCATTGTCGAGCATCATTAGACCCTCGAAATCGGAAGATCATCGCAACTCACCAGACCCGACGTTTCATCGATCCATCCTGCGACGCCCGAGCCTTAGCCGTGACCAGCAACGCCATCAGCAACCTGCACGCCCGTCGGACAATGCCTCATGATGCGAAGAAACCCGATCAAACACGCCGAGCTCCCTCGTCTCTAGTGTTCTCCCTCGATCTCCCTCTCTCAGTTCGTCGCTCCTTCTCTCCCATTTTCTTTCTGTTTTTTGCGAACTGGCCAAAGGCCAAAACCAATTTTCCTTTATTGATTTTTAGCTGCTCGTGGACCAGCCAACCAAGGTGAACCAGTTCGACTGAGCCGGTTCATTCCTTCCCTTACCCCTTTTTATCCCCTTAAATTTTTATTTCTATATTTCACTTAAACCCCCACTTTAAATATTCATTTAATCTTTAATTCAAACCAAATCTAATTAACCTCATTTCCATCTTCTTCATTTAACTAAAATTGAGTATTCATAATTTTTCGGACCGAGCCAAACCAAACTAGTTCAATCCATTATTCTCTCCTTCAGAATTGCGATTTCATACGAGGGAAGGCATCTGCGCCTCGATTGCACTCGTCTGAAAAGACCGATACTCCAAATACACAATTCGAGATAATATTCTATGTTTAATTTAATAACCCAATAAAATACTCATTCCAAATTAATCTTAATTATCATCCAATAAATTCTCATAAATTATGATCTAACGAATACGTTCTTGGTAATATACAGATGAATATCCAACTAGTCCGAATACTTCCAATCACTTTCTAATTTTTCTTTATTAAATTTTCGATATGAAGAGTCGAGTTATTACAAAATAAGTAACAAGTAAAAGGGTTGGCAATTCAGTCCCGTTTGGACTGGGTCACTCCCCATTTATATCTCGGGTTCCTCCAGGTTGTGATACAAAAGACTCACGCAAATTGAAAGTAGAGTAAAAGTTTCATAGTATGTTTTTTTATATATATGTAGCATCCCTAATCTAATAATTTTCTTACGTTTCCTTTTTTAACCATGCCTCCATAATTTTCTGTAATTCTTGAACTATTTCGTAGCACCTAATACTCTCTTGAGTTATTAATTGTTGTAATGTTCAAATCTTGTTTAATATTATCTTTCTCTAGTGTCACAATATATGACCAATAAATTGAAAGCATTTAAAAGTACGATATCACAAAAAAATAATTAAACCAACTAACAAAATATTCATCTAATTAAACTAAGACATATAATTTATCAAAACTATGGTAATATTCTAATATAATCAAAATAACATAACAGTAAGATAAATAACATTATGCATTTCTAAATGTTGCCATGATAATGTTCCGTCCATGTTCTCCTCGTTAAACTCTCACTCTCGACCCTCATTTTGTGGTGTTGCTCTAATTAAATTTCTCATTATCATTTTATAATTTTTGTAACCTTTTAATCTTGCACAAAAAATAAATTAATTAAAAATGTCAAAATCTTGAGAATATGCATTAAACTTGCTTTAAAAAGTAAACATGACTCTCTTTCTTATAGAGTTATCAAGATTATAAATTGCTTATACCTAGATTCAACTAGATTGAATAAGATGACAATCAATAAATTGTAATAATAGAAATCCACCAACAAAGATATCCCTCCACAAGAAGATCATAACTAGGATGATTTGGATTAAAAAAATTAAAATTAACTATAATAATCAAGTTTAGAATGATAAAATGTAATTAGAGATAATATGAAACACTTGGCATGTTAATGTAAAAATTGTTCCAATGGAACATATGTCAGTGTAACATCTCTAATAGCTGTTGTGGTAGTTAGATCCCTCTGAAATTTTACTGTGTTAAATTCGACACGTAAATGAAAATAAAGATTTTAGATTGAAAGGATTTGAATATATGCAACAAAAGTTATGCTAGTTTAAAATTAGATGAGTGAGATTTCACTTAAAACTACATTGTTTTGATGAATGACACTAAATTAGACTTTACACTGTGAATTTGAAGGAAGAATGTGATTGTGCGATCGACCCAAGTTGAGCAGTCATCGGACATCATACCGACAACATTAAGTTTTTTAAAATGTAAAGCGGTCGACTGGAGGTTGCATAAGTGGTCAACCGGAAGCATATTCAAGAGCAATGAAGTTTTGAAGACTTGCTGAAGAGGTCGACTGGACCAGCAAAGGTCAACCGATGAGATAAACCAGTCAAAATAGAGGATATTCGAAAAACCTACCGAGAACATCCAATTTTTAAATTATGTGAAGCGGTTGACCTAGGAGAATATGTGGTCGATCAGGACGGTAGACCAGTGGATATCTTTATATTTTTGAATATGCAAAATGGAATTTTATGAAATTTTAAAATGACAAAGTAGATATTCTAAGAAAGATAATGACACTTAAATCGTGAAATTTGGAGTTTTGTATCCAAAGTTATATAATTTGGAAGTTAGACTAAGTGTATATAACACTTACGTACAATTTTTTATAAATACGCTATTCAGACAAATTAAGTAAGAATTTAGGAATGATCCCTAAAGATAACAATTTTCTAAGACATATACCTATGATATCATGTAGAAAAATAGGGTTACTAATACGGTGTGCCACATGTCAAGTAGAATCAAACAGCTCAAAGTGTAAAATATGAGAAGAAAAATGACAAGTTGGTCATTTAACCTCAATGATGTTAGTCTAAATGTCGCTAGACTTATTTGTTTTGATGATGATTGTATTGATTGTAATTATAAGTTGTTTATTGCTTATTAATCTTAATTATATTATCTTGATATTTATATTAATATTTATTGGAAATACCCTTAATAGGGGTATTATGTTATACTAATATGTTTACCTAAGTTCATGTAGTTAATAGATATAATATTGAGACTTAGAGATATCAAAGAATGCAAAAAAGAAGCAAGAGGTCAAGCATTCAGGTGAGGAAGTTGACCAAAAACAGTATGCAGGAAGGAACTGGTCGACCAGTTGATCGACCGCAACATATTACAGATTGATCATCAGTTCTGCGGTCGAGGAAGCGGTCTAGTAGCGAAAATTTTGTCAACCAATTTTAAAGACAAATTGTCTTTCAAATCTGCAATCGAAGAAGCAGTCGAGTAGGCAGATCAGTGATCGACCGAAAGCTTGAAGAAAGGAAAAAACGATCAAGCAATCGGTCAACAGATTTGGCAGACCAACAGATTTGGATGACCAAAATTTTAACGATAACATTCAACGGTCAGATGAGGTTGACCAAAAAAAAATGGTCAACTGCTAATGTTGAGTCTATAAATACAAGACTCTCCGAAGCTCAATACAACGAACCGTCAATTGGGGCAAAGACCTGCCAATTTTTGTACTCAATTCCATATAACTATTTGAGCATCAAGCCTAACTCTCCAAGCTCCAAACTTGAGTTTCATATTTGGAAGAGGTAGGTTATTGTTTGTAATTTTCATTTCTGATTTCATTGTACACAAAAGGATGACACCTTATGAAATAGTCAAGAGGAGGGTGACGTCCTGAGAATCAGTCTGTAAAAGGTTTGTTTGACACCGTGAAGTCAAACATCGCCAATCAGGGAGATTGGGCGATTAAGGATCTCCAAGTGGGAAACTTGGAGCGCAAACGTAGGTCAAGGTTGCCGAACTGCGTTAACAACTGTGTTTGCATTCTCTTTTCCTGTCTCTTTTATTATTGCTATTAATTGTTTATTTATATTTGATAAATAACTTAGGGTTAGAGAAATTAATTATCACACGAAAAAATTTAGATCGTCTAATTCGCACCCCCTCTCTATAGGCGTGCATGAATCCTAACAAATGATTGAGGTCAATCTTGTAAATTCATCTCTCTAAATTTTCCTTTAGCATGTTGAGATAATAGATATCCTTAGACCATGCTCGAAGGAGCCATTTTTTGTGCTTCCAAGCTTATGGTGAAAGAGAAAAGAGGAAAAGTGAGAAATTGAATGAGAAGGTGTGGAAATTGATTTCCAAGGTCTCAAATAAAGTTGTTTCTTTCTTCAAGAGGATTCTTTTGTACTAAGATTCAAGTCTTGGAAGTGAAGAAATAAAAAGATTAAAAAAGTAAGAATCTCTAATTTAAGCTTTAATTAAACTATGTTGAATATTGCATAATTTAGATGAAGAAAGTTGTGTTATAAGATTATATGATGAATCTTTGGGTTGCATGTTGATATATGCATTCAATGTATAAATAAAATGAATACTCAAATCATGCATCGTGAAATTATGTATATGTACGAAAGGAAACACATGTGATATGATTGGTCACATTCGAACTCAGTAAACCTCACCGGATCTAAATTGTGTACCTTATATAAAGTGTAAAATAAAAAATGAGTAATTGTGGATCCCTATTAGGTTGTAAATCGTGGAGGTATATCTTGATATGTACGCACCTATTGGAAAAAATAGTTAGTACGGTGTGATTACATGGTTGTGTGCGACTTTATATACGATGGATTATGATAATGCATATCAACGTTCATAAAATATGCTAATACGATACTTGCTAATAATGACACAATTAAAATAATATGATTCTTGGACATGCATTGATTCATTTATCATAACATGAATTGTGTATGTGACGTATGCATTTCATATACATTGCATATCCTTGAGTATAGGATGGAAAGTTTGATGATATGGTGAGTTATATGTAAAATTTGAGTGTGGTAGCTCATATACAATCATTTATCGTATCATGTGTCTAGACATATTCATATATGCATTATATAGTTCCTAAATATAGAGGATAGAAACATAATTTGATATTGGATATTAATTAGAAATGCCTATGTAGATTGATAAATTACAAACTATGAAATGCGTCAATAAAAAATACATGATTTACATTCTATGCATAATCTTATTAGAGTTGAGAATGACGTATGTGGAGTAAAATAAACATGAAGTATTGATGTGCTTCAAAATTAATTGCACATGAGACCGAAGTAAAGTTAAAATTTGATTACTTAAATCACATGTCTAAACATTCTTACATATGTGTTAGACACTTCTTACATAAAGAGGTAAAACACATAATTTGACGTTAATAAGAAATGTCTAGAGTATTGAGTAGTACATAAAACATGAAATATGTGATTATGACCATTGAAAAAAGTTGCAAGTTGAAGTTAAGATTGTGAGAACTATTAATGTAGGACGTTAGTATATGATTAGATGTGATACTTGCCTAGTTAACTTGGTCTTTATATTAAGATTATTACTGGGTTTATAAAACTAATTGCATTGTTCCTCCAATTTTTCAAAAATAGGTGGAAACAAATCGAGTGCAAAAAGGTAAAAATAAGTTGGGTAGATGAGTGTGCCACAACTTAGGCGGAAAAAGTATTTTGGTTTTGTCTTTTCTTGCTTTTTAGCATGGATGTAAATAATTTTAGATAAAGTATTGCATATAATAAGATTTGTATATTATTTGTGCTTTGAATTTCATAATTTATATGACCCAATTATATATATGTGATTAATAATTATGAGCTTCCGCTAATTGTACACTCTCTCAGTGGAGAATTCTCATTACTATCCAGATTCTTAGGGGGCCGAGGTCGGGATTGTGACAATAATTGTATTTGGATATAAATAAATTGATAATTTTATTTTTACATTAAATTATAAATGGTTTTCACCATTTTGATAATGAATATATATATATATATATATAAATGGACCCAACAATATATGTTAGATAAATAAAATAATTCAAAAAAGAGAGATTATTATGAGATAAAGGGTCCCCATTGTAATTATTCTTGTTCTTCTTTATGCTATTATTATTCTCAGTCCACTCAATCATTATTACCAAGAAAGTGGGAAGAGAGTGGTAATGTCCCATTTAAACTTTATTTTTATTCTTTAATTTTGTACAGCAAAGCAAGAAAATATTGATAATGTAGGACTTTGCTTTTTGTTCATTTATAATTATAAGTAATATTATTTTAATTATTTAAAATATATCATAATTATTATGTTAATAATTAAACCACGTATAAGTATTATATCAAAATTTAAGATTATAATATAAAATTAAGATATAAATATCATATTAAGAAAAGTGATTGTCTTACCGTGACAAAACTAAAGAGAAAAATGATTATTATTGCTAATCAAGTTTATGTCTTCTTAAAGACTTAAGACCATTCTCAAGTTTCATCATTTCTATTTCTTTCTGAACCATCCAAATAGGAGTTTAAGTATCCAAAACATAAATTTTTTATGAGAAATTAATAAATCAACCACTGTATTATGTGATCAATAGATAAATGAACCACTGAATAATTTTCTCTAATAAATAAAATACTTCATTATGAAAAATGAACGGCGCAAGTAGGGGTGAGATCGGTTCGGATCGGTTTGGTTTTTTACTGAATTAAAACCGAACCATGAAGAGTGGAAAACCAAACCAAAAATTGAACCTCGGTTTGGTTCTAATCAGTTCGGTTTCAGTTTCGGTTTCGATTCATTTTTTTCATAACCTCAATTTTTATGTGTTCGGTTCAGTTTTTTCGATTTTTTACTCGGTTTTGAGGCTGGTTCGGCGGTTCAGTTCTTTCAGTATAATTTAGCAAAAATAATTAAAAATGTGATTACAGCTTCACTCCACTCAAACAACAAACATTCAAACTTCAGTTCACTCCAAAAAAATAAATACCCAAAACATTGAACATAAATACTCCAGTGACAGAGTCATCAAACTTCACCTTATTTCAATTGTTGAAGTAAGAATCAATGAAGAACAAAGAGCCATCAGTCATCAGTTCATAGAGTCATCAGTTCATAGGTGGCTAACCATCACTATTTCAAGCTCATCTTCTCCCTGAAATAGCTACAGAGCGTAACGTTCAACATGAAACTTCACTCTTCCGCTTAATTCAACAATCAGCATCAGACTTCAACATTCTTATCTCTCCATAAAATAAATACCTGTTACCCAATATTGAATATTCTATCTCAACATATCTCCAGAAAACAAATACCCAACATTTCATCTCTCCAGAAAAAAATTACCACAAGTCTAAATAGAATGCATAACCCTGTAATGTAAAACACAAATGGATCTAGATTTCTGATCTCTCAATTGAAGAAATATCATCAATCTAAATAAATACCTCACTCTATAATGCATGGACGAAGAGTGTAAAAAACTATGAAGTAACAAATGAAACACCGAACATCAGACAATCGTAACAACAAAGTATAGATTTATCTAATTCACAACAGACAATTGTAACAAAAAAGTACAGATTTATCCAATTCGTAACAACAATAGATTTACATCGTCCACCACGACCCACTTTTAAAAGTCGACCAAATTAATATCCTCAAACTAAAGATCACCTTTCTGGTTGCTCGCTGCTGCCCCATCTCCTCCGCAAGACTCAAGTCGACGGCCACGATAGAGTCATTCATCAACATTCTAATTATCATCGTGTTTTTCATGTTTGTGTCCATGAAAAGAGGGTCGGCGAAGGAAGACGATAAAGTTCCTTCATCGTAATCAACGAAAGTCTGGATTTTGTTCAAATAAATTTTCAGTTTCTGCGCAAGACACCTCGAAAATCGCTTCCTTGTGAGACACCGCGATTTTCGGGGTGTCTTGCTCAGACACAGCAAAAAATGCAAAGACACCACAATTTTTGCAATGTCTGACGCAGACATCGTGCTTTTCGCAGTGTCTTTCTTGTGAGATACTGCGAAAAGACACACCGATGTTGGTTTTGTCATTTTTCCATACGTCAATGGTTAAATTGTTAGAAAAAATATCATAGTGGTTGATTTGTCATTGACCACAAATTACAATGGTTGATTTGTCATTTACCCTTTATTTTATTAAATAAAAAAGAATAGAACCAACAAAAACTAACACTAGAATTATAATCTAACTTTATATTTTGCCGTAATACTTGGTATCAATCATTCATTGATTAAATAAAAGACATCCTTACAAGCTCTTGCATGATTCTTCTACTTCAACTTGTGGACACATTTCCACTTTCTTTCCCTCCATAAGAAAGCAAAAATCATCCAAATGCTGGTAATTAAGTTACAAGCAATATGGGGAACTTACAGGCCTGAAGAACTGGTTATTGTCGGGGGCGATTTATGCTTACAATGGAGCGAATAATGAATTACCTGTTCGGCATCATCCTGCCAAATGTATATTGAGCGGCTCAACGTGCCGAGACCTTCGTCACCTTTTGCGATCTGGAGTGCACCTCACTCCCCCACCAATCTTTGAAGGGAACTTTGATTCAACTTGGGATGATAACTTCCTTTCTTTAATAGCATTTTTGTTCTCATATTTGGTGTTTACTTTCCTGGATGGAGAAGTAACCCTTTTTCTTGAACCTTGAAGTTGTTTTTCCTCAGATTGCTTTGCACGGTTAAGCAGCCGAACATGGAAAGGATCCGCTGCCGTATGGCAGATGAACTCCGGATTGACCCCACTTCTATTCAGCTCAACATCACCATTGTTAACCTGAGAATTAATAATCGATTTACATTTCGTCTCCGTGTGATTACTTTTAAAAGATTGGCCAACATAAAATTATTAAGGACTTTGGAAATAATAACAGAAAATATACAAAAAGAGCTAATTAGATGGGATTAATCGTTTACTACAGTAAAAGACAAGCCTTGATATGATCATGTAAGAATCGGATTACCAGTTGGAGAAGAGCAGAGAAGCTTCGAGCCACATCATACGTTTCCTGCCCCTTAACAACATCAGAAAAACACAGTACTTTTTCTCCATCTGCTTCATCAGATAGTTTTTGCAGAATATTCTCACCGTAGTTGTGAATATCAAATGCAGGGCGTAGTTCCTGGCAGAAGTGTCAAGTGACTATATATACTGGCACGTAAAAAATACTAATAATTAGACAATCCAAATTTACCTGTTCTTCCAAACTATGCTCTATTCTCTGTTTCCATGTAGATACCCGAACAGCTAGTTCAGTTTGTGTCTCAGTCTCAGTTATGTTAGCAAGCAATGCGTCCTGTTTCAAGATAATGTAAGTAACCAGGCTAGTAACAATTAACGACTAATAAGCTAATATTGCAAGCAAGACAAATAAATACATTAAGACAGATTGACATTCTTTAAATTTATTCTTAGTTAAGGACTGTTTTTGTGACATCTTTAAGGAATTAGGTTTGATTTATAAGGATAGTTTTGTTTGAATTGTGCAATTATTGGAATGGAATAGATTGTTAAAAGAATCCTCAGTATTTTCTCAATTCATTGGTATTCTAGCAAATTAATGACCGTTATACGCTTATCAGTAGTCCCATTCTGACAGCAATTTTCATTATTCAAAGGATATTACATTTTATAATCCTTCTCTCTGACATTTTAATTCATATGTCAATTTAATATTTCTCTCCTAGCATTGTTCATACAAAACATAATTCCTGAATGATAAAATTGGTGCAGAAGCAAGCTTATAAACCAGATTAGAACAAAATTGAAGAAATGTTTATTTGATTGGGTCCAGACTTTTCCTTTAAAATATTATATTACCTTTTAGTTGCTGATTATGCTTTACATTCTACCTAGATAATCAAGTATGTAACCATGACCCATCAGATCAAATTACCAATATTTGAAATGTGCGACATTAAAGCAAATATTTGAAATGTGCGACATTAAAGCAGGCATATGACATGAAGAAAAAGAAATCAAGAGCTTGAAAGAATAACAAACTTAAAAACTCCCCAATAGTTTCACTGAACGGTTCACTTACTAGATGAGAGCGGCAAAGATCTTCAAGGTTTGTATGAGAATCAGGACATTCATGTTTTAAGGATCCATTGTTATCATGCTGTGCAAACGCAAATAGGTCAACAAGTCAGAAATCTTAAATGATACAGCAACCAAATGTTGAGAACTGAATACATGTCATGTTATTTTCCTATTTTACCTTTTCATTTTGGATAGGTGGGCCTTCATCCATACAAGTGTTTTCAGGCATATCAACATCGGGTCCATCATAATCATCATTCCCATCATAATATCCTTTGTTCCCATTTTCACCATCTGGCTCACAGAAATTAGAACAAGTTTCATGCGCTCCATTCACAAGAGAATGCCTCAGCTGTGATAATAACTTAGGAGTCATCGACCAAAACAAACATCACGAAAATTTAAAAAACATAAAAATGAAAAAAAAAATCCTCGCCTTTTCATATAATGAAGGGTTCTCTGCTTGTCTTTCACGAGCTTGATGCCTGCTCTCCCACATTTTTGTGAACTCTGGACTAATGGTACCGTATAACTTAGCCAGTGGAAACAATGCAGTAATTGATGCCCGCTTAGCAGCATCATCATTAATTCGTTTAGCAGCTTTCACAGCTAATTGGGAAGAAAAAAAGAAGAAATTTAAGTAAATATAAAATAATCAAGCCAGTAAAATTAACCAGCAAGTAGCCACCTTTTCTAAAAGGTTTGATTTTCAAATTCCCAGGTTCGTGTGGGTTCAAAGGCTTCCAAGGATCACAGTCGTCATCTGAATCGTCTGAGTCACAAGGTCTGCAAGATGTGTCATCATTACCGAATCCAAAATCCATATCATGAAAGTCACCAAAGTCAGGAGGATTGGGCCGCCCATCATGATGGTTATTAACATCAACAGGACAATCCATCCTAGGAGATGGAAGGATGCGAGCATCCTGTTTTTTCCCTGAAGCAGACTTCTTTGAAATGTCACCTGAACGTCTTGTTGGAGATTGGAAACTTTTACAAGCTGAGTTACCCCCATATGCTCCACGTTTACCTTTACTAGTTTTATCTCCTTTGAGAAAATCTTCAACAACTACAGCGTCGCATGGATCTAAGAGAATAAAATCCTGGTATTGGTCATTGGTTGCCAGCTGCAACCAAATGTGATATAACTAGCAGGTTACAACATTTCTTTGAAGAAACAGAAACACTAGTCAATGGAAGGAATAAGAAACCACATTACCAGATATGACTGTAATTCTGTGCCATCACCAGTAGCATCAAAGCAGTCACCTTCAAGAACAACTAAATTTGCAGGTGGCTTCACAAACTGATACAGAGCATTGTCGTTATCTCCTAAACAATCAATGCAATTCTTTGCTTCCACTAAAATTTCAGATGAGTATTAGTCGATGATTGCACTGCCGCAGCAAAATCTACAGAATTCTACCATAATTTTGAAGCAACAACTTACCTGGGATATCATCTAAACACCAAAATAGGTCATTATCATCATCATCATCAGCATCAGTAGGGGAAACACCTCCTTCGGATTGGGCTGATGTATCCTCTGCCTCGTCTTGTTTCCTGGTAAAATTAAACGAAAGAATTCAAGTAAAATTTTAGACAATATATCAATTCCAAATAACCATTACAAAAGTAAAATTAATTACTAGGAAACTGACGACAAAAACAAACACAAATGACAGGAAAAATCGATAGTCAATGCCCAAAAGGAATCTTGGCTTAGTAATTATTTCTTTCTTACAAAAAAAATAATGATTTTCTGATTACCCTGTGCTTTATATGACAGATCCAAACATCCTGGGATAGAACGTCACTGGCAAAATTTGAAAAGGAAATTGCTGAGAAAGAACAATCCAGTTCTTGTCATCTAAGTTTAACCACAACCCACCGGTTTTGAGGAGAAATTAAAATTTAGTATACTATTTCCACTAAATCAAAACAAATGCCAGCGAAAATCTAACCTCTTCTGAGAAAGGAACTCCAAAGCACGCAGAACCAGTGAATACAAATATTCCACCTTTCTACTATACACCTGAACAGAACCTTGAAGTAGAAGAGCAGCTGCACCGATGAAAAAAATTAAACACTTCCGTAGATACGAGGGAAAATAACCGAACTTACAGGAGAAACTTTTAGAAAAAAAAAATCACCTTCTGCGAAATTTACAGCGAGTTGACCGTCGTCTTCATCGGCATGAATCTCACCAGAGCAAATTTTGAACAAATACTCTTCAAGCTTCTTGGCAAGATCAACTTCCCAATTCGATTCTAGGTCCCGTTCAGGATGTACGGAATGTAATCCACTGAGTCCACCGCCCCGACTACTCGAATCTTCTCCGGTGTTAGTCATCTTCGGGAGTTCGATTCCCACGGTGCATTATGACAAAGATTGGCTATCAGTACGAAAACATTAGGGCTTTCGATTTGGATGATGAAATGAGCGAACAGAAAAACAAGATTCCTGAAGAAAAGACTACGAAAGATGATCAAAATCTCTTGCTCAACTTGAGAGAGAGAGAGAGAGAGAGAGAGAGAGGTTCAAATGGTTTGGGCGACAGATTTCCCGCTTGTTGGTAGATTCGGGTGGGGTAAAAAGGATGCCCGGGCCCAATTTAGGCCCATTGCATGATTTATCCACCACATTATTTTATAAATATTAAAATATATAAAATTTGTCACTTAAATTTTAATTCATCAAACTTCCAAATAATGTTTCACTATTTATTTAAAATATTTATCTTGTAGGTAAATTTAAATTACCTCCATTTTTACTTTTTTTTAACACTTCATTACTTTGGTCTCTTTTTACTACATGGATTAAAATTAATTGTAGAAACAATCATCTCCATCTATTTAGTTGAAATTCTTTGATCATAGTCGGCTACATTATTTTGGTCGATTTTACATTTGCGACACAACTTAACTTTTTTTTGTTAATTTACTTCCGACTCTTCGATTAATTAAATTGTTTGTTCTGGACGCAAAATTTATTACATTTTGGCATTTGGTTTGAACCACAACTCGAATTATTGCGTTCGAATTTTAAATCTCATGCAAACATGATATATGAGATTATGTATTTAGTTTGAAAAACGTAAAATTCACAAGAAAATTATTCATCTAATATTATAAAAATAATATTATGTTTATTTACTATTATTATCACATTCTATTCTTTTTTTTTTAGTAAATATTGATTGGTGCATACAGTAAATACTAATTAGAAAGTAGGAATAGACAGTAAATATAATATTACTGTGATAGCCCACCATGTGAAGATCAGGAATGGCAAAAATGTAGGTCTCACCCATATCAGTAGAGGTGCACAATCTCATATTACTTGAGAGAGTGAAAAATGCATGGTTTATAAGTAGGGTTTCCCTCTTTACCTTGCACAACGCCTTTTGGGCTAACCCCAACAATAAAACTATGCAATTTTCGACTCAAAACAGATAATATTGTGCTGGGAGCAGTGAGGGGTGTTACAAATGATATCAAAGTCAAAATCTCAACCAGAAATGTACGTCGAGTCCCCAAATGAGGGAGATTGTGACAGCCAGCTCTATGAAGGTCAGGAATTACTCAAGTGTGGATATGACGCATATCAGTGAGGTGCACAATCACACATCGCTTGGTATAGTGGAAAATATATAGTTTATAAGTAGAGTTTTTCTCTTTACCTAGTACAATACATTTTTTGCTAACCCAAATAACAAAATCGTGTTGGCTTCGACCCAATGCAAATACTGGGAGTACTAGAAAATGTTACAATTACTCTTACACCAATCAATGTTTGCAACGTTAAAGAATAAAAATTAGAAAAAAAACATAGAGTAAACATATCATTATTAGGAGTATAAAATGCATTAAGCCAAACGTGCTCAATAAAAAAACAAGAGTTTTCTTGAGAAGACTACAAAGGCATTACTCTAATTTCTCTTTAAATAAAACTATGAAAGTGTGTTATTATTTTATTAAAGGATACAAAATTCAGATTCAATTAATTTATAAATTGTTTATAAAATAATTGGAGAGCCAATTTGATATTTTGAATATCAAATTCATCCTCTTCTCGTCTCCATTTCTTCTCCTTGGCTCCTCCTTCTCTATACGGCTATCATTCCAGGAGAATAAGGCACTCCAGCGGCTTTTATCCATTGATTTCCCTGAATGAACCTTTCTGCTGTGAATTTCACTGCATGTTGAGAAGTTATCTTCTTGATTCCTCTCCATTTCACTCTATTCGTCTTCACTGAACCAGGGCCTCGATTATCAACCTCTGCATAGAAGCAAGTTTTCAGGGCGAAATCTCCCATCCATGGTAACCATCCATCCGGCTGAATCAAATCCTCTATCTGAGACTGCATGATTATGGTTCTCGAATACTCTTTCCATGGTCGACCAAGGTAAGCTTTGTTTTGATTGCGGAAAGGGTAGTAAGCTGGGTCCGAAGTGATGATGCAGTTTTGGAGAATCAGAGCTGTGGGTTCTCGGCGGTCGAGTCTTCCCTGGGCGGTGACGATGCACTGCTGGTTTTCCAGTGGCTTCCGGACGACCATTTTGCAGTTCTGCAGAACGACGGCACCGTTGCCGAAGATGAAGTCAATGGTGCCGGAGATTGTGCAGTCGCGGTAGAATTGGCGGTTAGTGTGGGTGTAGAGAGTGTCTTGATATCCGTCCATTTGGCAGTTGTAGAAGATGGACATGTCGGACTGAACTCGGAGCGCCACCGCTTGGTGCTTTTCAGCTCCGGCGGAATTCTCGAATCCGATGTTCTTGGCAATGAAATTGTTTCCGATCACAGCTGTAAAAGAACCGGAAAACGATTATTAAGCAAGTACATGCAATGCGAGAGAGAGAGAGAGAGAGAGAGAGAGAGCGACTTACAAACAGTTGCAGTCTTGAATGTAGGAGTTCCATCAATAAAATTCTTACTGCCGGTAATTTTAGTGGCTGTCGGTCCATCTCCGATCAACATAACATGGGTCATACCCTTATCGATCATCACATTCTCGTTGTAAACTCCGGCCTTCACGTGTATCACAAAAGTCTTGGTATTCTTCTCTGGTATGTCCTTCAACGCCTCGTTCACCGTCTTATACTTCCCACTTCCATCCTTCGCCACCACCACGTCTGCTTTCACGGTAGCCGTAGTAGCCTGCAAAAGGATCCTCTTTCCCTCGTCCACCCACTCCGGCTCCTCTCCGGGGTTTTCATTAAGAAGCCTTCTGCTTGTTGTGGATATCTGGAAGGAGGCCAAAATGGAGGAGATTTCCGTCACCATTGCCAACCCATTGCTGGTAAGATGCTGCGATTTCTTCAGAATGGCCTTCATCTGCTCTCCTGCGTCGCCGGTGGTGTTTTCGAATCCGTCCAAGCATGTCTGCTCATATGTGAGGGAGGCGCTCAGCCAGACTTTTAGGTCTTCGATGTAGTCGTCGAGTTTGGCAATCTCGAAGGCTCCGATTCGTGTGAAAGATTCGTTGAGGTCGTCAATCGCGTATTGGATCAGCTCGCGACAGTTTTGAAGAGCCTGGTGTTTAGATTGACGATTAGAAGATTGATCCATTAAAATTATATAATTGACAAATTATTCCAAACCTGATTAGTTCTTGGTTCTTTTGCAAGCTCTTGCAAGGTCGTCGAGTTCCTAAGGGCGGCTGTTAGCTCGCCAATGGCGACCTTAAACCCAGCTTTCACGAGCTCTCTCGGATCGCTGGTATTTCCGGCGGCAGCTGAAAGGCTTTCCTCGCAGGTTTCTCGGTAATCCGTTGGCTGACAGATTGCCTTGATCGCCTTCTCCGACGTGGAAACTTCTTCCGCCGCGGGAGGAGAATTTTCGGCTGTTGACGATTCGCCGGAGCCACGGCCAATGCCGACGGCAACAGCGACAACCATAGCTACCAAAATAAGAGAAGAGACCCCGATAACGGCGATCTTCTTCTTGTTCTTGTCTTTGTCGGCATTGTTAAAACCTCCAAACGTCATGCTCAAATACTATAAAGGAAACAAAACAAATAAAAAAAAGAGATCAAACACTCTGAATTTTCCAGCTGCCGAACGGAGCTGGTGTGGCTCAGCTGATTCAATGATGAGAAGGGGAGGGTGATTTTTATAAAGTAAACAGAGGCTGGGATTCGAGGGGAAGTTATTTTTTGGTTGGAGATGAGAGGTTGCAGAGTCTCCATGAAATAGACCTCTGTTTCTCTTGTTTCTTTCTAAATTTATTTATTTTTACATTTTTTTTATTTTTATTTTGAGTCTTGATTTTCATATTTTTAATAGTAAATAATTGGTAGGCACAATTTCTAACCCCTAAATACGAACCTAAAATAGAAAATAAAAAAGTACCATTATTGAACATGCATAAATTCTCGAGTAAAAAGATAAACACGTCGAGAAAATTCACGATAAAATCAAGTTTCCTGTATGGTAAAATAATAAAAACTTATCGATCTAATTTATCGCTACAGATTGATATAACATTCACGCGACATTCAAATCACGTGTCATTATCGAATTAAATAAACTACTAGAACATTTTTTTTTATTTCTCTCATCTCCCTCCCAATTCTCTCTCTTTCCAAAATCAATGGAGAAGTCATCATTTTCTCTCTCTTGCAAGTAGTTTTGTTTCTTTCACCCACGGGATACACAAAGCATGATGTTCTAGATTCATCAAGAGGCTTAGACTTTATGTTCTTGATCCAAAATGACATTATGGATGCTATCGATGAACTCCATTGAACCTCGATCCTTGATCATGATCTTCAACATTTTACTGACGACCTATGATTTTTCAAAAAATTAATAAGCAAAGATTAATTACTCGAGCGAGGAGGAGGAAGAAAGTGTGATATGTAATGCCAAGCTCGAGCAAACTGACGACCTGAAGGCATTACCACATCGCCATATTTCATAATTAGAACATTAAGAGGTTTGATGTACCTCGGGCCCTATCACCCGAGCTCGAGCTAAAAGGTTCATCACTCATCTAACGAATTGCTATTTTGCAGATAATACATTACTTGAAGATATGGAAGAAACTCCTATGCATGAAGATAAGGAGGCTCTAAGACATCTCCTCACTTGGAATGCCGAAAGCAACTCTCGGACCACTCCCACTAGCCACGGCCAAGTTGGGGAACAAGAACACCAAATTAAGTTGGACTTTTAATGGAGATGTATGACTTAGTTATGTATTGTCTAGATAGTTTACTTTATGTTTATTGAGTTACTAGATGTTTGATTTTTTTTTTTTGTTTAATTTAAGGTCATGGACTCGGTTTTATTAATGGTGCTTGGCTAGCATGTTAGCCGATCCATGCCCAATTTTTGTATTTTTAAGGGCATTTTTATAATTTGGTATTAAAGTTTCTTTGGAGGACTTTTTAACCTCTCTTAGGGATACCCTAATCTTAGTTTTTCATCAATTAGAAGCTCAAGTTTTGCTGGTTTTCGGAGCTCTCTCCAGAACACCAAAAAACAAACTCTTGCCAAGGTGACCCACGGTTAGTTTCCAAAGAACTTCCCTCCTCAGGTTTGGCTACTTTTTTAGGTTGGATTTTATGCTATTTTCTCCTAGCAACTTGCTCTAGTTGCTAGTCCAGAGAGGATAAGTAGAAAAGTGGAGAGAAAGCACAGTGAAGAGGTTTCTTTCAAAAGATACATTAAAGTCATGGCTACCAGGCATAGGGTTTCCGTGAACCACTCGCATGTTTACTGTTATTTCGTTCTGTTATTTTCTAGACTGGTTCTGTAATTTTTAGGGGTTGAAGCCCTGTTTAATAAGAAGATCTGAGTATAAATTTGGAGTCATTTGGATTTATATTATATCTTTTATGATCGTTTCTTAATTGGTCGCTGATTCTGTTTCTACGAGTACTGTTTAAGAGCTGAACCTTGTTCTGTTCATAACTCACGTTCCACAACGAGTTTGAACGTGATTTTTGAACTACATTATCATCTCTGATACTTTTTAAATCCCTGAAATTTTTGTGGTGTTTGGATGTATATATTTGGAGATACGCTTGCTTGAAGTGACTACACTGTTTTTGAGTTAACCGATTGAGCTCCTTTTGTTGAATTGATAACATTGCACTTGAAAGTGCATCACTGTTTTTGAGTTAATCGATTGAGCTCCTTTTGTTGAATTGATAACATTGCACTTGGAAGTGCATCAAGCTTCAAATAGAAGCTTAGGTGGTTTAAGTATGCATTAAGGGTATGAGGCATCATATTAGATGGTTGAGATTATAGGTGTACAGGACAAAAACCTATTGATCGAATTGAAAACACTGATTCGTTGTCGATTTAGTGTGGTACTCACCGTTATAAAAACTGTAATCGGTTTTGAATATAAAAGAATCATGACCATAGTTCAGCCCATAGTATTGAATGCCAAAAACCATGAAAATCGAACTAAACTGTGCCAAACCATGGGCCGAAATAACCCATAATTTGGTACAAACCCGACCTCATTGTGCAGGTTCAAAATCAACATTATATATATACATTTTTTTATAATAATAATATTTTATTTTGGAATCGACCGGACCAGGCCCGGCCCGGCCGGGTATGGGCAGCGAATTTGGATGAGGATCTCGTCACTTCACCTCGACGATAAACCTCGCAAGTCGCAAATCAAAGGTAGGAAGTAGGAACACAGCTCAGTTGCTTCAAGTTGCTCGTCTACAATGGCGTCCTCCATGGCTAGGCGGGCACTTGCTTCTATTGCTACCAGAACTCTTCGCTCCCCCTCTTCATCTCCGTCTTTTTCTTCATCTTCTCGCTCCCGCTTCGCTTTCGCGATTTTCAACGAAAAATCCCCATTCATTCCTGACTCGACTAATATCCCTGTCCGATTTAAGACTTCCGGGTCGGGATATTCGCCCCTCAATGATCCGTCTCCGAACTGGAGCAACCGGCCGCCGAAAGAGACGATCCTTCTCGATGGCTGTGATTATGAACATTGGCTTATTGTTATGGAGTTTCCAAAAGACTCCAAGCCCTCGGAGGAGGAGATGATCGACAGCTACGTCAAAACTCTAGCTGCAGTTTTGGGAAGGTACTGTGTTAGCTTGAGTTTATGCTATGATTTTTTCTTGTTTCATTTAGGGCTTTTAATTTCTTTATTGACTCAAATCGATTTCAGCGAAGAGGAGGCGAAGAAGAAAATATACTCTGTCTCCACAACTACGTACACTGGTTTTGGTGCTCTGATTTCCGAGGAGCTCTCTTACAAAGTGAAAGGTTACATTTCTTGGTTGTATAAATTTCCTTAAGATGGTCGGTTGACGTTCATTTGATCTGCACTCTATATGTTTGATAAAATGACGCTTAGAACCATTTCAATGCGATAGCTCTTAGGAAATTGTAGATACCTCTTTTACTCTAATTATCATTTGATTATATTTGTTAAATCTGTGTCATTGATAAAGAATAACTTCCTTTTTAGAAAAAAAAGTTTTATCATTTTCATTACGAACACGTACAATGCAACTTTGTTTAAACCATGTTTATGTTAAGTTATCTGGAAACGCTGTTTATAAGATACACGATGCAGTATGATAAAACTATTTTTATCAATTATATTTGACAAAGTGAACTATCTTTTTTTTTCTTGAATGGTTGAGGGATAATGACTACAACAACATTAATTAACATCTTCTATGAACATCCATAATTATCAGAGGACCAAAAAATTTGGCCCCCCAATAATCTGCAATAGCTCCCTGTTTTTCATTAAAAAACAAAATGAAAAAAGAAAATAGACGCTTAAAGTAAAATCCTATAGCTCATCTTCAGGATTATTGGTTTACCTGACACATGTTGGCATTCTTCCATTTTTTCAGCTGCATGATTTAGTGTGTGAGTACTCTCAGATACAATATGCAGTCTCTAATGAAATCAGCTGATAATTTGGAGGTGGGATGTAAAATAATCATAGCAAGTGGAGCATCATATCCTCAAGTCATTAGTAACAACCATAAGCAAAACAAACTTAACACTCCTAGCACTTTGCGATGTAGGCTGTGAGGCCATACACATGCAGCACAAATCACATCGAGCTCTAAAATAGAAGAAATACACTTCCCATATGTATCACCGCGAAATCCATGTTCATTTTTGTCAATACGACTTTTTGAACTTTTTAAAAATAATTTTGCATAGCGGAAGACTTTTCTTTTTTAAATACCTTATTATTAGGGTGTACAACAACAATTAAATCAATCATAATAAAATCCATAAACTGTTTTACAATAAGTCCCTAATTTATTTATTACAACATTTCTTTCTCTACATATCGTGAGCACTCTTATACATTAAAGTTGTTGTAACAACTCCAGCTGCTCCTCACAAGCCATGTGCCATCAACTACAAGGTTCTCAATTGTTCGTCTCGTCATCTAACTTTCCTTCACTTACCACACATGATTCATCTATGAGCTTAATGCTCAATAAGCAATGTATAATTTAACTTAAATTGAACATTAATATAAAATTCATGCAATTATGCAGTTCAAAACATTTCATTTTGGTTCTTTTCTTTTCTGTTCTTTTTAGTCAACGTTCTTTTCTTTCTTTTTGTTCTTGTTCTTTCATTTGATATTGGGACACAGTATCAAAGCTAAAATCTCATTGGGGCCATATCATGGCTCACCCAAACCTTCAATGATACCGGATCGCCAATGCTTTTATAGTCCACTCAATCCCACCTCCAAACGATCCTAGATCATTGGATTACAGTCCAGGGATCATAAATTCAACCCATTCATTATTTCTTTCTCAATTCCATCTTTTATTTTTCTATTCATCTTTGAGCCCATAAAATGTTATTTACGTACATTAATTATGTGAATGCTTTCGTAATTAAACCTTTGTATGTAAAACATTTTTATTTTTTTTTTAAAATCATGATGCATGAAAAAATATCTTTGATAACAATATTAAAACAAAATAACATAACCTGAACAGTCACATTAACCTGTCTCAGAAGCCAATCGCATTAAACATAGCAAACATATCTCCACAATTAGAAAATTGTGCTAGAGACATATCACAAACTAAATCATGCCACTGACCACATGGTTGTTCATGGACTAAATTAATGTTGTTGGATGAAAATAAGATGTCAAATCTTTTTTTCCCCGCACACACCATGCAATATAGTTATTTTCCACACAAAATCAGTATCTTTCATGATCCAAATTCTTGTATTTTACTTAATGATTATTGGGCTTGGTTTGGGATGTGACCCCAACATATTGCTTTACTTTTATAGTGACTCAATTTGCACCACATTGCCTGATATGAATGTCTATTGTAGGTTTATAATGACTCGGGATTCCCTCCCTTTGCACTCTGCATTTGAGGAGTGAGATTTAATCTATGTGGTTCTTACTGTTCTTGGTCGGTTTTTTTAGATTCTTTGCAATAATTTTTACATGTTTGATGAAAATGACACCTAAAACCAATGGAGTGTGTTAGCTCTTAGGAAATATAAAGATCTTTTGTACTCTAGTTCCTCATTTTATCTTGAATATTTGTCTTGTTTCACTTCAATATTCAGAATGACTGGCTTAGGTATGGAAATTGGAATTGTAGCTTGATTTGAGTTCGTATAGCATGGACTGAGGTTTATGCTCATTGTTTTGTTTTAATAGAGCTACCGGGAGTTCTTTGGGTACTGCCCGATTCGTACCTTGATGTTCCAAACCAGGATTATGGAGGTGTGTTTATTTGTTCGGCATCTTATTATTAATCAGTTAGTGAGTAATGGTTATAGTTTCTAATTTGCAATATAAATCATGTTTTTGGTTCATTTTAGGTGATCTGTTTATAGATGGGAAAGTCATTCCAAGGCCACAGTACAGGTTCACGGATAGGCAACAAACAGCACGAAACAGGCCTAGGCCACGATATGACAGGCGGCGCGAAACCATGCAGGTTGATAGGAGACAACCACTTCAAAGGCAGAGCTGGGCGAATGATCAGAGAGAACAGAGTTTTCAGCAGCAGTCTTCACCAATTAATGGCCAAAATGTTGCTCGGAGTGGTGGGAGAGATTCCTCTTCAAACCAATGACAGTTCAACAAGAACAATGTTCAATGAAGCCTGCGGAATCTCTATGGACACTTTAAAGTATGTGTCTCGACACTTCATATGTTAGCACAATGAATATTTGATATCATAGACCTATAAAGTTAGGATTGATCTGGGCTTCCTCTTAATTTTATTATATGAACTGAGATTGTTAGCTATGTTCCCACTTTTGACATCTTCATTTTATGATACATTAAGTATATGAATGGATTAATAAATGGAGGGTCTCTTCCAGACTGTGTATTCTATAGCTTTTTATTAAAATCCCCTACATTGAGGCCAGAATGACAAGTTAAATCTTAAGCATCCGCCACCGGAGTGGGAGCAGAGCTTTGCTTACTCCGCAGTAGGAGCAATTCCATCAGTAAGGGACGCAAGTGACAGGAGGCAGCTAGTGTGTTTGGAGCATCTGGAACGCCTCAGACTTTTATTGTAATGACTAAAAACAAACACTATTTTGATTTCATTCCTAATCCAAAAGGAAGGGAACCCAATATTTAATGGAGATCCCATGTGGAGAATGATTGGAGTCTTAGTTCGAACTTGGAGGAGCGAAGGAGTTGCCTTTAATGGATTAGACTGTCAACTTGAAGTGAACACTTAGACTTTATTATGGATTCTTACCACTTTCTCGGAAGGCCCTTCTTAGATGTTCCTTCTCAGAGCTCGGCCATGGAACAAGATCCTTCCTTCCACTCATTCTTCCTCCTCCTAACTACGTGTTGCCATATGTTCCTCAAAGCTTCGATTCGAACAGGTTTTATTAGATAATCGCAAGCTCCTTGAGTAACTCCCTTCATGACTACATCCTTGTCTTCATCGGAAGACATCACTGTTCATCAAATTAAACGTCAATCGAGAAACTTCATGTCATCTTCTCCAAATCAAATAAAATTAGGAATAGAAGATTACTCAACTGATGACTGGTATGTCCATTTCTAGGCCAATGTGCTCTAAGAGCTTAAATCCATCCATGCCCGGCATATTGACATCACTAATTACGACATCGAATCCATTTTTGTTATCCCGAAGCTTGGACAACGCAGTCTCGGCTCGATTGCATGTAGTAACTGATATGAATGGCACAAAACAAATCAAGATTGGATCAGTAGCGAACTAAATTGGAACTGAAGCTGAAGTGAATAGAAAGAGGATTAGCCATTCAAATACTGGTGAAGATTCAAAGAAAGACCTTGATCAATGGAGTATAATCATAAATCAACAAAGATTTGATTGATAAAATTGAGAAAAACAAGAATCATACTTTTGGAAGACGAAATTCAAGATGAGCTAAAGAAACTGAAGAGAATTCAGAAAAATCTGAAAGTAATACCGTTGTAGAGACAAGATTGAAGCATCCCATTCAAGATTCTCAGGCAGACCGGATCGTCATCGACGACCAGAACTCGTAGACCCGTCGGAAATTGGTCGGAAGCAACTTCGCCGGATTTGAGAGCAGCACTACAAATAGCTGTCGGCATCGGTGCCTTGCCGTGATTCAGATTCATTTCCCAAAACCCAAATCGGAGAGGAGCAAAAGGAGGTGTTAGAATGCAAGAAGAACGAGAAGTTTTTTTATTAAACTTAATTTCATCTGAACTCTTTATATACAGAGTTCTTACAAGAAGAAAAAGAAGGGAAAGAAAAAACTGAAAATAACGACTGATAACACGTGGCTAGTATTAGTAAGCTTCAGTCTTCTTCATTCATTGATCTGCAGTCTGCACCCAGTAATTCCCTGGACGAGTGCAGCTCACTTCAGCTCAGCTTCAATACTCGTAATAGGAGGAAAGAATTCGCACATATGAACTTGGGTTGAGACCCAGATCAAAATTACCGAGACCCAGTGAGGAAATTCGAAATTCTGAGAGAAAACAAGAGAATGGGTCGAGAAAACTAATATCTGGTAGAGGTTGAAGTTCAAGTTGAGGTTGAAGTGGAAGAGGGAGGGGTTTGATTCTCTTTCTGCTTCCAACTCTTATCTATTTCTTCCTCATTTTTCTCTCATTGCATTGAAAATCTTCCAATAAAAACGCAATCTTCACTATCATATTTATCAACAAAAAGCATCATGATATACACCGCAGTCACGTTTTTCGCTTAGAAACATAAAGAGTTTTTTAACGAGAACGTCCGAGAATCAACACAAGAGACGTTAAAGACTTATCCATGAGGAGAGACATCATTCGAAACATCATAAGACATGAAATAATAACATCTTCATGTATTTTTATTTTCATTTAGGTCGACATCTTTGTGTAAATAATTTGATGTTGAAATTCTACTTAATTAATTATTTAAAGGCATATTTTTAGAAACTCTTTTGGATATTTTATCCGATTAAAATTAATTAGGTATTAATCGAGAATTTAACTTAGAAAAATGAAATAACAACATGAACATTAGCAACTACATGTTGATGTAAACTGTAAATGGCTGGCAATAGACAATGGTAAGTAGCAACATGAAATCTTAAATACGTCTTCTCGGTTCCTAGCATAAGATCTATGCCTCGTGCATTAGGAGTGTGTATGATTCTGTTCGGTTCGGTTTGATTTTGATGTAAAATCAAACTTAATTGGTTGGTTTCGATTTTAAAATTACAAAACCAAACCGGTTGTAAGAAAAATCAAAACCAAACCAGAACCGAGCCGAAATCTCGGTTCCGATTTCGGTTTGGTTCTGATTCTTTCTCCTTTATTTTTTTTTTCAAATATTATAATAAAATTGTATAAAAATTAAAAAAAAACCACACAATTAATAATACTGAAATTATTCTCTCTATTCTCTCTCTAAAATAGAGTTTTGTCCAGAAAATTAAGTATTAGATCTTTCGGAGCTGAGATCACTTCAATAGTGTTCACGAATGCAAAATCAAAGTTTTGTACAAAAACAAAAGAAATCTCAAGCTTTTCAGAATCAAACCATACAACAGGTCTTGAAGTATTAACTCTAACAGCACCAGCATAACTCAAAGCCACATAATCGTTGATCAGAACATGATATGGAGCATCGGTTAAACCTAATTTTGATGAACTGAATATTCGAATATGGATGCGTACCATGTGAGTCTCTTTCTGTCTGATCTCAAATTCATACTTCGAAGGCGCTTAGAATATCCTAGCCGTGTTGTAAATTTGGGGCGAAACTTCGTCGTTCTAATTGAAACATATTCGGTAGCAGACGACTGCAGCGCGCCGGAGATGAAAGCGTCATAAATAAAGTTTCAACTGTCGAGGGTAGCGTTGACGGTAGACCAATAGATGTAAGTGCTGGACTGCTGGAGAGGGGAGTAGATGTCGACCGAATACCTAATGAAGAAGATGAAGTGATGAAGAACCAGAGGCGGAGGCACGAATGACCGAACATGGAACTCCAAAAAAGGCCCTAAAAACTTATTTATGTGGTTTAGTTATGGTTTTTCGGTTTTGAGAAACCAAAATCGATAACCGAACCAAAACACTCGGTTCTCGCAAAAAAAGATGGAACCTTTGTTTTTTGGAATGAAAAGTCGAACCAAACAGACCCAAATCGATCGGTTTTGATTCAGTTATTCAGTTTCGGTTCGATATGTACACCCCTATCGTGCGTTGCTGTCACAATATCATTGCACATCCAGGTTAAAGATCCGAGCCAAACAAAAGACACATGGGAAGGCTTGGAGTTAATGTTACTGAAAATAAAAATGTAACATGATTTTGCGTTCTAACTGGACTATAAGTTATGTTGGGATGACCCTAATGCAACTCATCCAGGTTCTCTATGTCTTTGTCTTATATCTAATTCCCTTTAAGCAATTATCTATTTTAACTTTAATATTTGTTCTAGGTCACCTGTCATGTTACGTGGATGGTACAAAACGCTGCAGTTTCAAGTGGGTGGTCAATCCAAAGTTGCCTATATATACAGCATTCAGCGTCGCCATTTCGTCTGGAGGTTTCTCTCTATGTCCTCGTGCTCTTGCTAATGCCTGCATTTCTCAACCAAAAAAACTACTTCGCGTGTGGGTCTCGCTCTCCCCCTCTCTCTCATTGAATCTGTCAAACCGATATTCGGCAACCGGAGGCCGATAAGGAGGTTTTATTTGAAGTTGTTCTCTGTTCTTTCCCGGTGCTGATATGGCCTCCGAGCAGTTAATGTCTGGAAGTGGTCCCCGTTATGTTCAAATGCAATCGGAGCCATTGTCGGTCATGCCCTCCTCTTTTTTCTCTTCCCGTCAAGGCGCGCTCGAGTCCAGTCGAATCTTTGATGAGTTGCCTAGGGCCACCATAGTCTCCGTCTCTCGCCCCGATGCCGCTGACTTCAGCCCCATGCTTCTCTCTTACTTGATCGAGTTTCAACACAAGCAGGTTCGATCTTTCTCTCCCTCTTTTTTCTTTCTTTTTATCCAGTTCGAATTATTTTTTGGATTCGGAATCTCTTGAAGCGATCCGTGTGAATCGCCGAATTTCTTTTCTCTATTTTTTTACCGGTTTTTAGATTGAAAATTTTGAATGGCAAATGGACTGGACTGTGAGCGACGGGCTTAGGACCATGTAAAGAATAAATTTAACGAGGCAGAATGATAAGAATTGATTATCTACTGTCGCATCTTGTAGGACAAAAAATTTGATTCATCTTGACTAGAAGTTGGGCAATCTTAATTTCAGATGTTAATTGAGTAATTGCATTACTCATGCAGTAGACGACTATAAATTCTGAATCCTAGATTTTGCTGTAATTTAATTTTTTTTTCCTTCCATTATTAACCAAAATGTATTTTCATGACAAAATCTTGGATTTTCTATTTGGTCGCCGTTTATTATGATTAATTTTTCAGTTTTTAGATATTGTGATTTATATGATTATGAATTTTTAAAGTGAAAGTTTGTTTGGGGATACATGTTTATGCTGCTTTGTTTGGTCAATAATTCCTTCTCATACTTTAATAGTTCAAATGGCGCTTACTAAAGAAGGCTTCGCATGTATTTTATCTACACTTTGCCTTAAAGAAACGTGCATTTATTGAGGAAATCCAGGAGAAACAAGAACAGGTATTTATCTGGTAAAACTCAATTATTGTTTTCCTTTTCATTTAGCATTTACGCTGTTTGAAATTTAACCATTTTACATTTTAGGAATACTTACGGGTTGTGTTTTAATGCACGTCTCATTGGCACATTATATTAAAGGTTAAAGAATGGCTTCAAAATCTAGGAATAGGAGATCATGCAGCAGTTGTACAAGATGATGATGAACCCGATGATGAGGTTGTTCCCATTCACAGCGATGAAAGTGCTAAAAACAGGTAGTAAAATGATTATTATGATTCAGGAAGGATGCCAAAGTGAGGGGTTTTTTTTTCATATAATTGCTATAATTCTTACAGGTCGGTTTTTTATCCAGAAATGTCCCATCCAGTGCTGTCTTACCGGTAATTCGACCTGCACTAGGAAGGCAGCATTCCATCTCAGAGAGAGCCAAGGTTGCAATGCAAGGCTACCTAAACCATTTCTTAGGGAATATGGACATTGTTAATTCGCGAGAGGTATGTAAAGTGGTCAGTGCTTTTCTTTGTTCAGAGCAAGATTTACAATACATAATGATCAAACTTTGTTTGATTGTGGTATGTAACTTGCTATCTGTTGCTTTTTTTTTAAAAGTCGATTCAGTTAATGTAGGCTTTCAGGATCATATATATCATGGAAATTAAGAGTGAAAGCCTTACTATTAGTAAGATATTTTTTCTGATGGTTTCATTGACTTTAGAAGCCCATCATTAATGAGGTTGTTAACTCTTGCAGAGAAAACTAATCATATGAAAGCATAAAATGTGGCTGGTGACTGTTGTTTTATGAAAAACTTGTACCCTTTGAAAATCAATCTGTTGTTGATTTCTAGAATCTTCATTACCTTGTCCTTTTGTGTTGATTATGTAATTGGAATTTTCCCATCATTGCGGTAACAACATTCCAGAAACTGCTTGCACTTTTTTGTGTTATGTAGATAGCATGAAGAATGGATTTTATGTTATAAAATTGTATACAGTTTGCCTGAAATGTGAAAAAAAAGCTTTAGTCAGTTTTCCTCACAAGCCTTATGTGGTTATGTATACTATATGTAAAAATATTTCTCTGCGCCCAATGCTTTATTTACATAGCATCACTGTGTGCTCTTTCAAAATAATTGGCAATCATAAATTGTAGGTTTGCAGGTTTATGGAGGTTTCAAGGCTTTCATTTTCACCAGAGTATGGCCCTAAGTTAAAAGAAGATTATGTCATGGTGAAGCATCTCCCACCAATACCAAAGGATGATGATTCCAGAACGTGCTGTGCATGCAGTTGGTCTAGTTGTTGTAATGATAATTGGCAAAAGGTAATGGAGCCTGATGGGCCTTTCTTTTTAAGGTTCTGAAAAGGTTGTATTTTCCTGATATCGAGTCTCGAATGACTTTATTATTTGACTGTGACACATTTGGGCATTTGTAAGGTGTTAAGCAGGGATGTTTTCAGATGGGTTGGTTTTGGTTTTTGGCTAGAAATCACACTGAACCAAATTGGTTGTTAAGATTTTTTTGCTAAGGACTATCAATACTTCTCTCTCTCTCTCTCTCTTATTTATTCAGCATATTTGGTTGAGACGGAGCCACAGCGTCCTTAGAGTACTTTTTGTTATAGAATTTGGAGAGAATTCTTTGTCACATGAGTTGTTTTGTTCCTGTATTAGTAACTTTTTGAATTCAGTGACTTTCTCATTACTAAATGCTGACACCATCGGCTTTTTCTTCCTTGTGGGGTTGTTTCAACTTGTTAGGCTTTGCTTTTCTTTCTTTTTATGTTTTTCAGTTCTGCATTTCTTAGGTTTTTATAGGCCGTGATGAATTGTTGATTGAATATCCTTTCTTGTATATTTCCCCATATTGTGTTTGGCATATAACATTTTACCATATAGGAAAAGCTTTTGTTCAGGCTGGTGATATTCTCTGGCATGTTAAGTAGTTGTGTATTATGATCCATCTGTTTGGATGATGTTCATGAGCCCAATTTCAAAATGTGTATTTGATTTTATGAAGGTTTGGGCTGTACTAAAGCCTGGATTTCTAGCCTTGTTGGGAGATCCTTATGATATGCAACCATTAGATATTATTGTGTTTGATGTGCTACCATCCTCAGATGGAAATGGAGAAGGGCGGCTTGCACTAGCCAATGAAATTAAAGAAAGAAATCCTTTACGGCATGCATTTAAGGTAAGAAATTTCTGGATCTTGGTATCATTCCGATTCTTAGTCTTGAGTAGCCTTAAAGTGATTTTCTTTTTGATTCAGTCACAATAGTGCAATAATTAATAATCTTAATTTTTGCATCTAAAAGTTTCTAATGCTTCTTTTTTTTGTAAATCAACCTTTGTAGCCTAGTTATTTTGTCAGGACTAATACCCTAGATCCTTACATTGGACTCTGAATGTCTGTATAATTTTGTTAGAAGAAGTGATGTAAAAGAAATTGTTTGAGAAGCAGATGCTTGAGAGGAAATTTATTCCTATCAAGCATCATGCTTTTCAACCCATGTGTATGATTGGGGAATGGTATTTGCTACTATTTGTTTGATGTGAAGTTGCTCCAGATATAGTTTGTTTGATTGACATTTATTGCCATAAAACTCAAACTTTTCCATTTAAGGCAAACCATAAGGATTTTCCGAAATGATATAGGTTGGATGTTGCCATAGAGAATTTGCAGAGAAAGCTTATACTCTCTCTATATTGGGAAAATCCCTTTATAGACAAAGTCTATAATTTACAAGAAGGAAAGTAGTGCAAATGTGAAGAGTTTTCAAGCATAGTCATTTTTCAAACTAATTACAATCAATGTAACGTAGTTTCGTTGTGCATAATCATTCTAATCATTATCGATTTAAAGGATAGAGGTATGCAACATTACAGATCATGGTCTTAGTTTGAAGTTAGTCTGATTAGATAAGATGAGTTAATATTTTATGATAAATATCATATCATCCTCTGTAAAGGCTTAAAACTCTTCATCAATGTGGTAGATTATTTTTGAATTAGAATCATCAGCAGATACAAATTTATATAAAATTGGATTTATTTTTCAATGAAAACTACCTTGACATTCTCCTTCATTTTTTAAACTCTCCGTATGCACATGGAATCTTTCACATGAAATTCTCAAGTTAAATGTTATTACTTTCATTTCTTCATTTTCTTAATAAGTTCGATCTTGCAAATTAGATATGTAGCACACCAAAAATTTCTCTCCTATTTCATTGATATGTTGCGCTTGAGATGTCTTTTTCTTCTCCATATGTTGCGCTTGAGTTATGATGTCTTTACTGGATTTGTGATATTAGTTCTGTGGATGTCAAAATTTTCAGTGCTAACTTTGTGTTAGGAAATTTTAGGTTACTTGTGGCAACCGAAACATTAGGTTAAGAACAAAAGGTGGTGCTAAAGTTAAAGACTGGGTTGCTGCAATAAATGATGCAGGACTGAGGCCTCCTGAGGGTTGGTGTTACCCTCACCGCTTTGGTTCATTTGCTCCTCCCAGAGGTTTGATAGAAGATGGTAGTCAGGCTCAGTGGTTTGTCGATGGTGGAGCAGCATTTGAGGCTATTACTGCTTCAATTGAGGATGCAAAATCGGAGGTCTACTTTTCATCAAATTTTATATACATATTGGCTTGAATAATAGTTTCTGGTTTTAAGTGCATGTTGAGTGATTAGAACTTTTGTGCAGATTTTTATTTGTGGCTGGTGGGTCTGTCCAGAACTGTATCTACGGCGTCCATTTGATGCTCATGCATCATCAAGACTTGATGCTTTGCTAGAAGCCAAGGCCAAACAAGGGGTTCAGGTACCGCCTAATCTGTGATTATTAAAAAATGAGTAAATGCAATTTAAATCCTAATGTATTAGATAATATACTGCTGATACCTTAAATTATTTTTTTGAAAAAAATAGACCCTAACGTATGGCCTGAGCAATTTGTCTCATGACGTTAGTTTTGCCGTTAAATCAGTAATGTGCACTGCACAAGGCGAACTTTTCTCCAAAAAAACCCTGAAAATAACCTTGCCTTTTCTTCCAAACTTCATCCTGGTCTTCTTCTCCATCTCTAGCCGAAATCTCTCTCTCTCTCTCTCTCTCTCTTCTGTTTAGGATGTTTAGTTGTTTCGACTTTTTACGGGAATTGATTTTGAATAGCTGGGAATTTCGATTTTTAGCAGAAAACTCTTCTACCAGTAGAGGTTAGAATTACTGTTCGTAGCTGACAATTTATAAATCAGTTCTTTAATTTGATTCAAGTTGTTTTGAGTTTGGATTCTGGGTAAACAATGAACGCTTGCCAATCTTGATCTTTAGCCTAATCAATTCCACGCAAAAGCCTCATTTTAGTTCATTGATTTAGCCAAAGAATGAGAACAATCATTCCAATATTTCACCCCAAGAAAGACCACAGAACGAAAGAGAGAGGGAGAGGAGAGAGATTTTCATGGAGAAAGTGTTATTATGTTAACAAAATCTATTCTGGTTATGGATAAAATAAAATTGAAAATATTCAGAAACCTAGATCTTCTAGTATGGAGGTTAGATTTTTCTGTGAATGTTTTAAATTCTGAAAAAATCACACTTTTAGGAAGTCTTCCTTTTCCATACCTCTGCAATCCTGCAAATGAATCCAAAAAAAGATCAAAACTTCCTTTTCAAGTTCAAAAATTGAAGTTATTTCAGGATGAAATTTGATACCAACTGGCTTTGCAACAGGACTCCTGTAACTAACTCCAAATCTGTTTATGTTATTTTCATCTTCTTTGGTGGGTGACCATATACTTTTCTTTAGTTCCTGCTTTAAGCAACAAGAATGGTGATTAATTTTTGAGCAGAATGCTTAGAATTGAAAATTTTGAATGGGTGTAAGGAAAAAAAGCAAAATGTTGAAAATGAAAATCCACAAAAGGGTAACAGAGGAGAAAGAGTTAGCTTCTTTAGTCAATTCCAATTTTCTTGTTCACTCCGCTTAGAGGCACCGCTGGGGCTTCCACTCAAAGAGGAAGCCCTGCGCTGCACTCCAGTGTTGAATTTAATAGCAAAATATATATCAGCTAGTCCTCGATCAAGTGTTTGACGAAGGACTTTTCATTTGGTGAATGTAGATAGAGCTGTAAGTATTGGACCAACCCAACCGGCAATTTCCGACAAGTCTTTCTTTCTTTTTAGAGCAAAAAGCGGAACTACAGGGATGAAATGAAAAGTGTTCTTACAATTACCCCCAACAACCCACTTGAGCAACACCAACCCAATCGCAATGATTGATAGATCAAACTTGGACGAATGCTAAGCCTCTTCCTGACACGTTTCGGCATTGATTTGATTCTTTCGATGGATATCAGAAATCATATTGAAAAGAATCAGAAATCTAGGAATAAGAATCATAAGAGTAAGAGTTGCATTTTTGAGATTGATTAGAATCAAGATAAACATAAACAAAATAAATACATAAAACAAAGAAATAGAATCTAGATGGGGCCATATTCTAGGAGCCCATACTATGTGATTGAATAGATCCTCTTGTTCATAGAGAAATCTCTGATCAAAGATAGAACAAGATCCATTTTGCATAATATCTAAGGGATTCATTGTTCAATTCTTTTTAAGTTATTGGATCCTTTTCATCGTTCGAGAATCTCTCATTTCTTCCATTTCGTCCCGAAGAGTGACTGAGACCAAGGGTGCCGCGTCTAGACGGGCGGACATAATGGATGAGCGAAAGGTGCCATATAAAAAATTAGAATCACGCGTAATGAAGCGCTTACTTAACTTATCTAAAACATAAAAAAAAACCCTGCTACAAATGAGCGACATAGCACCCTGAACAAGGCTCCTTTCAAGTCAAATGGGGATTACCAATCTTAATCCGAATCAGAGAGGTTTTGATCGCTTTTTCTTATCTCTAGCACTTTTGGACTGATCATCTTACTGCAACAAAGCAAGCTTAGCAATGAATCTACGAATGAAGGTACAGATCGATGATCAAATTGATTCAGGACTATGAATAGATAAGGGCATAGCAATCAGAATTGTAATGCCCCAAAAGGGTGGGTGCTGCAATCCCACATCAACTTGAAGGAAGTGAAATGCATGAGATATAAGTGAGTGCCCATCCATACAAAAATGGACGCGTTTTGGGCTAGTGGTATAGACGTTGGCCCAAGAACAAATCCGTGCAGGCCAAAGTTCACCCAAAGCGGACAATATTTACTTAGGCTGAATGGTTACCCCTAATATTAATATGGTATCAGAGCCAACCCAAGTCTGGTGTGGCCGACGAGGACGTCGGTCCCCATAAGGGTAAGTGATTGTAGTGCCCCAAAAGGGTGGGTGCTGCAATCCCACATCGATTTGGGGGAAGTGAAATGCATGAAATATAAATGGGTGTCCATCCATATCAAGTGGACGCGTTTTGGGCTAATGGTATGAGACGCTGGCCCAAGAACAAATTCGTGCATGAAATTTTTGAGATTTCTACTTTATTTTTGCTTGGGCATGCTATCATAAGTGTGTTTCGTTATCAAAATCCTTGTTGATTTGTGAAAAATGATACTTTTAGTTAGGTTCTGTACTCACTGTTAATCATTTCTGAATGTCTTTGCATTTGGTTTGGTACTTGGAAAGAATAGTTGATGGTCTGGCTTTATTTCTAACTTTATAATACAGAGATTTATTTTGTGGATACAGATCTATATTCTACTGTACAAGGAGGTTGCTATAGCTCTAAAGATCAACAGTGTATATAGCAAGAGAAAACTTCTTAGCATCCATGAGAATGTGAGAGTACTACGATATCCTGACCACTTTTCTTGTGGTGTCTACCTATGGTATGTCTGTATCTCAAGAGATATTCATATACTTTCAGCCAATACTACTTGATAGTAGTTTTTGCTTATGAGGTTACTAATTGCTATATGCAGGTCCCACCATGAAAAAATTGTCATTGTTGATCATCAGATTTGCTTTATTGGAGGACTGGATTTATGCTTTGGTCGATATGACACACCTGAGCATAAAGTGGGAGATTTTCCACCATTGGTGTGGAAGGGAAAAGACTATTATAACCCTAGGTAAATTGTCTCTTTCTCAATATAGATTCTTGCCAGGAAATATAGTTATTAATGGATACGTACAAAATAGATGATGATTTCTGATCTCATCTTATTTACTATTGAATTCTTTTAATTTAAGTCAGTGAGTTCTAAAGGTCTTAACAAGGTATTATATTTTTTTACCATTCCTTGGAGCCCTGGAAGGTATTTGGATCAAAACAAATGTAGCATAGGAAGATAAACTAACGACTGTAAACAGATAAAATCATCTAACTGAGTAGAAAGATGTTTTTTGTTATTTTAATTGTAAACAGAATTGTTTATAGGGATTTGTTTTTTTAAGTTGTGATGATTGAATTTGAAATGTAAAATAATGTTTTTTCATAAGGTTGATTTCATGGCAAAAATAACTAATTTGCAAGTCTATTCAAAGTTAGAAGATTGATGGTCATTTTCGTTAATAATTTTTATTTTGATAAAAATTATTTTTTCCCTGTAAAATAAGTTGGCAGTTTAGTAATTAGGGTGCACCATGAACATTGTACTGCTGACTATGTTTTATTGTGACTAAATACGTATGTCACAAATCAGGGAATCTGAACCAAATTCATGGGAGGATACGATGAAAGATGAGTTGGATCGGGGAAAATATCCTCGTATGCCTTGGCATGATGTGCATTGTGCCCTATGGGGACCACCGTGCCGTGATGTAGCTAGGCATTTTGTCCAACGGTGGAATTATGCAAAGGTCGATATTTGAAATTTTTATTTAATCGCTATTATTGCTTGGTTTGTTGAAGTATTTTTTTGTTTCAGAGAAATAAAGCTCCCAATGAGCAAGCAATTCCACTACTTATGCCTCAGCACCACATGGTTATTCCACATTACTTGGGACAGAGTACAGAGTTGGAAGATGAACAGCAGAATTTAAATGCGTCGGAAGACAATAAAAAACTCGGTTCTTTTTCGTCTCGTTCCTCATTTCAAGATATTCCGTTGCTTTTGCCGCAAGAGGCTGATGGACTAGATTCTGAAATTGAAGATCCAAAGTCTAGAGGAGTAGACTCCGCTTCTAATTTTCATAGTCAGGCCATCAAGGCTAATGGTAGTCTTGCTTTTCCTTTTCGGAAGTCTAAAGGTGATCAACTTGGTACGGCTTTGCCAATGAAAGGCTTTGTTGATGATTTTGACACTTCAGATTGCCATGGGAAAATGTTGGGAGAGGGAGTAGGACAAAATGGCATAAGAAATTCAGATCCGGAATGGTGGGAAACACAAGAGAGGGGTGATCAAGGTGGTTTGATGAATGAATGTGGACAAGTTGGTCCTCGTTCCTCATGTCGCTGTCAGGTTCGTTTTTTGTCAAGCAGCTTATAGTTTAGTTTTATGATTAAAAAAAATTAAACTTTACAAAAATAGTTTGAAAAGTTAAATAATCTATAAATGTCACACATTAGTTTGTAGTTAAGCTTTAAATTATTTATAATGTGCGTAGGATGAAGGTACACTCCATTTTTAACATTTGGCTTCAACAAAACAGAGATAATGTGAAGTTATTTAAATTATTAGAAGCATTTTAAGACTAGAGATATCAACCCTAGAAAACTTTCTGAAACAAAGTAGAAATGAGTTGCCACATCGCAGACATGTTAAACCAATCTATGAAACATAAATTTATACTTGATAATAAGTCCAATTCATGTTTTCTCATTGTTGGTTAACAATAGTTTGATGTTCAATGAATTTCTAACATATAAAACATCAAGTTATCCTATAATTTGTAAGACAAATGCAACATTACGTTCTTTGTAGGGAGAGTTAACTTTGATACCGCTAATTATATGGACTTCTTTTATAAATTTTTTGGGGAGGTGGGTACTTCCTTAAAATGGTCAATGAAATTACAAGAGGATTAATTTTTTTTAGCTGATGTCATTTTTTATTGTGATTTTGGTAATGGACTCTATCATCTTCTACGATAACTAGTTTTTTGTTTATTTATGTCAAAAATCTTCCGCTGTCATGATTGACATCTCATTTTCAGGTTATTAGAAGTGTCAGTCAATGGTCTGCTGGAACAAGCCAAACTGAAGAGAGCATTCACATTGCTTATTGTTCTCTTATAGAAAAAGCAGAACATTTTATTTATATCGAGGTATGTAATTGGATCTTTCATCTGTTTTTAATGTATCAATATTGACGAATTCCATTTCCTTATAATAATTCTATCAATGACTTTGGCTCATTTTTGGGCATGTTACGACAAGCTTTTAGGTTCTTTCACCCATTGTAGGAGTAAGATCTATTAACTAACTTATGTTCATTGCTGGGTGTTTTTTTTCCCAGAATCAATTTTTCATATCAGGTCTTTCTGGGGATGAGATAATACGCAACCGTGTCTTAGAAGTACTTTTTCGTCGTATTATGAGAGCTTACAGTGATCAGAAGATTTTTAGGGTTATTGTTATTATACCACTTTTACCAGGTTTCCAGGTTTTATTTCTTGTTCAACCTTCAACTCTTAATAATTTTTTTTCTCCCTATATATTTTTATTCTAGGGTTTTTGTTGATAGGGAGGTCTGGATGATAGCGGTGCAGCATCGGTGAGAGCCATAATGCATTGGCAGTACCGAACAATATGTAGAGGAAATAGTTCCATACTGCATAATTTGTATGATCTTCTTGGTTCTAAAGCCCATGATTACATTTCTTTCTATGGTGTCAGAGCTTATGGCAGACTTTATGACGGTGGTCCAGTGGCCTCAAGTCAGGTATTTCATTCATCACTGCTTGTTCACCACAAAAATCTGTGAAATTAATGCTCTTATCAATTTTTACAGTAAACACTGTATATGCGTAAATTGAAAAAAAAAAGAGGATAGAAAATCTGTGGAAGAAAGCTAATTAAAAAATTTTACACAAGCAATGATGTGCGTTATCTTTCTGTTTTTGCTTCAGGTTTACGTTCATAGCAAAATCCTCATTGTTGACGATTCTACTGCATTGATTGGATCTGCTAACATTAATGATAGGAGTTTACTTGGTTCGAGGGATTCTGAGGTATCACTTTTGTGGTTTCTTCAGCGTACTTCATGTTGCCTTTAATGTCTACCACATCTGCTTCAATTTTTGTCTTCAGTTGATTCACCAACCTGAAAATAATACCCCGTTTCAATATCTGTTTTTAACCGACAGAACACATTGCCAACATTACCAGCCATAATTTGCGTGGTTTCAATTTTTGGTTATGATGATTATACAAACCATTACAGAAAACTAAACGAAAATGTAAATCGACCAAGAGTCCTAAATCTACCCACAAGTCTTAGCAACAATGCTTGGACTCAAAAAATCCTAGTAAACTAAGCAAAATTTATTCATTTATCTCCAAAAGTTCCTTCTCTTTCCCTTCCCAGGTGTTATTCACCTCCTCACTCTTTGCACGTATTTCACTCTCATGCATGACAAACTTTCCACCTCAACAATATTCTGTTTCTTAAATTACCCCCTTCATCCACCTCCCAACAGGTAACTGATAACATAGTTTTCACAATTTTACTACTTGTACTGTTTTTTTTGTCAATTTGCCCTCGGTTTTTAGATGAAGTTTGATTGATTTCCTGTAATTGCTTGAGCACTCATCACAATACTTTATACTGAGTAAGAAATTTTCACAATCATTTGGCGACCATAATGGGATTCTTATGTTGTTCAATGCTTTGATCTCCCTACTGACTTATTTTCCATGTTCCTTCATCTCTGTATTTTTTTAAGAAAAAAATGTATTAATAAGAAAGAAAATACCAATGAGTAGGAGTTACAAGAGCTTGGAAATTATAATATAACAAACGAAAGGGATAATGCTGAAAAACTTGGAAGACCATCTAGCTACAAGGAATATAACTTTTTCCCACAATAAAACATAGCACCCAGATCCTTAAAAATCCACGTTTCCTTCTAGCCATAAAATGCACAAAACAGCATAGATTTTCACGAATGAACCATACTTTTGCATCTTTTAACAGCCTAAAAAATGTGAATTCGTTTGTTTTAGTTTAGAGGCTGATTCTTTACTGAATAGGAATGGAAATGCTTTTCATGTGCCTTTTGATTTGTTGGTCTTTGATAAAGAATCATGCATCAACTAAGGGAAATAAAACATAAAACTCCTAGTAGTTTTCTGTTAACTTTTATTATTCCTCCACCTCCACGGAATTTTTTTCCCTGCACTAGCAACTTTATGCATGATAACGTGATTTTAGTGAAATATGGCACAAACTAGGGTTTTGAGTACTCCTCCATTTGTTACAGTTTGCAAATTGAGACTCGCCTAGTTGTGTTTAACAATGGCTATCAAATATTTTTAGTACTTATATTAAAGCTTGAGAAGAAAGAAGGTTTTTAAACGTTGATATTTTTAAATTATTGTATTTGTACCAATTAAAATTGTTTCTTTTGTGGTTGTATGTATATAGTGATGTATTTATGTACTGGGAAAGATCAAGCTTGCAAGTTTTGTCTTTGCATTCAGAATTTCATTCAAATACTCTGGCAATTATGCATATAAATAGTTTTTAGCGGCCTCTTTTTATTTGTCTTTTAGTAAATACTGGAGAAACATTCTCAGTAATTGCATGAATGTGTTTCAGATTGGTATCGTTATCGAAGACAAAGAGCTAGTTACTTCTCAAATGGGAGGACAACCATGGCAANTTATAACCTTAATCATTACATGCTTATATTAATTGAATTGTTTGCTTGGGTGATTAACATGCTCGGGATTTTAGTCTATTTAACATGCTTGAATTAACGTACTTGAAGACTAATAGTTAATTAACATATTAAACATGCATCAAGACAAGATCCTATAAGTTAAACATGCTTGATTAGATAATTAACATGCTCAGTAGTTAGTTATTAACCAACTAGCTAAACATACTCGAATTTAGTTGTTTAATGCCTAGTTAATTAAATTGGTTGCTTAGCATGCTCAACTTCTAATTAATTACTTCAATTAACATGCTCAAGGTTATCAACAACTAAACATGCTCAAGAAGATACTTATACTTGGTTACCTTTAATTAGTTGGTCAGTTCAAATGCTCTGGCTTAACAATTTGTTTACATTGCGAAGATTAACTAAATTGATTAGCATACTCAATTGATTAACATTTAACTAGATTGGTTAACCAATAAACAGGCTAAACAAGTAAACATGCTAGATAGGAAGTAAGACAACCAAATGGCAAAACAACACCAACGATATGAAGAATGAAATCAGAGCATGTAAAGTTTACACCAAACAGCAAGTAAAATAGGTAATAAGCATCATCCTCTCACTCATTAACCATTCATCCTCTTTAAACGTTAGCATTCATCTATAATAAGGCAAGGTATTTGAATCACATCACAACAATAGAACAGAGCTAATCAATAAGGGAAACCACGGGGATAACAATAATCAATAGGGTACTAACAACTTTACATTATCAATCAACTAGGAATTGATGGCAAAATATCATTTAAGGACTTATAGCAGTAACAAACAGTCAAGAATTCTATACTAATAACAACTGAGAAGTCAATAGAGGAATAGCAATAGAAAATCATCCAAGGAAATAACTACAGAATATTTAACAGCAAGGAAATCAATGACAGTAACTCATCCAGAGAAATGACGAACAGCCAGGAGTCGATAGCCAAGAAATACTACAAGGTGTCCCAAGGAAATCTACACAATATCAACAAGCTAACAAAATCCACATAACACTAACAAAATCTCTACAGCCAGGAAATTATACAAGGTAATAGCAGTAGAAATCATCCAAAGAAAGACCATCACTACGCACACACACATTACTTGCAGTCTATGGCCTCCATCTGGCCAAGACACACCCAAGTTCTTATCGAATGAAGAACGCGCTCTATGGCATCACGCAGGACCCTAGCACTAGGACACCCTTTGCCAGCACTCCAACTCCATAGCCCTGCCTCTCAGCCAACTCACAATCAGCAACCAGGAGAGAATTCTCCACACCAAAACTCATCTGCCCTTTTATCCTGCCATTCATGCCCAACAACCTCTTCAATTTATCAACCACCTCCTGTCTCCTCATCAAATCGTTAAGCAACCCCAGCAATTTGCTCCCTAACGTGTGTCGGCAAACCACACAACTAAAAGGGAGAGCAACGTGTGGATCGAACCACAGCTGGACCATAGGCCTTCAGCCAGTCTAGCCTGAACTGCCAACCGACACCCCAAGCACCCCTGCCCATCGCGAACCGTCACTGGCCATCGCAAATCGTCGCTGACAATCACTCCCTGCAATGTCTGACCATCAAAACACAAGGTGACAGTGATGAACGTGATGGGCAGTAGGGTGCTTCGCGCTGGACAACACCCGGTGTGTCGCTCGGTCCTAGTGGTTCTGTTGTGAACCTGGTTCGCGAAATGAGTTCTGCCGACAGTTCTTCATCAAATATTTTGGCGTATTCCCCAATTATTTCCTACAATTATTCCGCGCTTTATGACCGCCACTGCTCTTTGTCGCTAAGATAGTTGTGGATGTAAAGGGAAAGAGCGCGGGTCCTTCTGAGAAAGTTCGGAAATAAATTCCCTGTCTTTTGGTGCTGTCTTCGACTGAGAAAGAATAAGAAGGTGAGAGAGGCAGATAGCTCTCTTAGGTGATTGAAGGCCAAGAAGAAGATGTGGTGAAGCCTCTCCTGCTCTTGGGTTCCTATAGTCTTAAGGTATTGGAACTTTTTTTGGAATAATTGTTGAACTTTATGAATGTCATTTGTTGGAGATGAATATCTTAGATGATGGGTTTGTGTTGTGGTTGAAGACTTCATGTTTTCTGTGATAAGTAGAAGATAAATGAATTTTGAAGTATATTATGGTTATGTGTTGTCTATGTTGTTTGGTTAAGCTCAAGACTCTAATGGTTTGGATGATGTTGTTTGATGCTGTTAAGTGTGAAAATGAATGGCTTCTTCGATGGTTACATTTTGTTGTGTTAAGTTTATGTTGGTTATTGTTAAGTAGAATAAGTTGTTAAGTTGGAATATATGGCCTGCTCTATTGTGAGGATAATGTTTCCTGTTTTGTTACTTGAGTCTGATTATGTTTGGTGGTCACGTTTGGGATGTGCTCCCTGTTATTGTTACAGCTTATAAGTCATTATTGGGTTAATGCTTTGGTTGGTTCTCTATTGATAATTATTGTTGAAGATAAGTAGATTTAACTATTACCAAATGGAATGTTACGTGGGTTGGTTATTCTGCATTTATATGGGATGTTGTTATCGGACGAAAATAAATTATTCAATATATATATATATATATGCTTTGCTAAGTTGGTGTTAATGGATATAGAAATATTGCCAGATTTGGTAATTATTGTCATTATGTATTGTCAAGAGTCCAATGTTTTGGTAAAGTTAGGGTATGTTATGCAAAATGGTTCATAATCTGTGAGCCCTGTTTGGATATTATTGTTGGTTCTGCTTTGGTTATCGACGTTGATAGACATTGGTATTCTCTGCTTAAATGTTGTCTTGCATTTTTATGTGCACGAGTTGTTAATTGGTTAAACATGGGAATTGGGAAAGGTTATGTTTCTTTTAGGCATTAATGGGTTCCTAGAACTATAGTGCAATTAAAGATAGGAAAAGACAATGAAATTAATAAGTTGTGATTATTAATAAATAAATGTTATTGAATTGTGAAGGTATTAAAAGAGGAAGAAGGATAACGATTAAGTGCTAATATGCGTTAAACCCTCGAGGTAAGAATTGGGATTGAGTCTTAGTCAGTGGAAGCCCTACACCATAAGCATTGTCTGCTTTGATTTATTTGTTAGTATTTCTATTAAACTGCTTTATTTATTATGCTCATATTCGTTGCACTTTATTAATTTAATTACCTAGCATGTTTATCAACCCAAGTGTAAATGTGGTTTCCTTTAATTATTAAGCATGATTAGGATGTTAGTATTTTGTTATTATTTTCTTTAAATTGTCAAGCACGTTTTAGTGTATATTGCCATGTATAGCATATTGTTAGAATTCTATGTCATGATCCCTACTTCTCTATTTAAGATTATGCCATGTAAAATGCCTCTGTTAGCTCTTCATTGTTTAGTTCGTTAATTCTAATTAATTGCTTCTCTCTCGTATCGTCTTCTTGCTAATTATTGTGATATGCTTTTGTGATGATTGTTTCGTATTGACATGCATCATGATAATAGAAACAAGTAAGAATGTCACGTTTGGGTGGTATTCATTTGTATTTATGTGAGGAAAAATGAATGAAATAAATGAATGTAAAAAGGGGAATTGGAGATGGGGAGGTGGTCCGGATTATAACTAGGTAGATTCGAGATTATACCATTTTCTTAGTGGGATGTGAGAGCCTGTCTGCCCTAACTGGAGACTCGAGATTATACTCTTCCCTTATCGGGTCGCGAGAGCCTGTCTACCCAAGGCTTAGATGCCGACTAGTGGCCACTCTCTCCGAGACAGATCCTCCAATGTCCCAGCTCAATGTATGAGTTGATGTTATATGTAATCGTGAGTAAAGAAAAGTTTGGGTGGATTCCATTCTAACATAATCATTTACAAACATATATATTGTTTTGCATCTCTTTTATTACTGGACGTTAGCTCACGTTTGCTTTGTGGTGTAGGTTATTGTAATGACGTCAGTACCCAATGGAGGAACAGTTGATGAATGATTTGCATGCACGAATGTTGTGGCTGGCTAGGCTGAAGAATATGAAAGAGAAAAAGAGATTTTGTAAATAACACGTAACAACATGTTTAGCATTCATTTAATTAATTAATTATCTTTCCGCTACGTTTTTCAGAAAATAGTTTCATAATTATAGTTTTTCGCTGCTTATAACAATTGAAGTAACAAGCTTAAGTAAAAAGAGTTTTAACCGTTTGGTTTTATGAGAAGCACTCTGATTTCAATTTAAAAGAATTAACGAAGATTTAAGTTGTTTTATAAAAGTTTTAAATTTAATGTATTTTTAAAGTAAATAAAAATTGGGTCGTTATAGAACGTCATTCCTTCGAATGTCCTTCACACTGTTATAAGTCTGATCGATCGTAGATGGGTCTGTCCTCACTGTCCACTCTCGCGGAAGCCTTTGATTCCTCGGATGCGTGAGTTTTTGCAGAAGAGTGGGCTTCTGCGGATGCGTGCATTTTCGCTGAAGCAAGGGCTTCCGCGGACACGTGCCTATTGTGTGCTCGCATAGAAGCCTTTACTTCCGCAGACACATGCATTCCGCATGCTTCTATGGAAACTTTCGCTTCCACAAACAAATGCCTCTCGCGTGCCTCCGTGGAAACCTGGGCTTCCACATATGCATGTGTTTCTGCAGAAGTCTTCGCTTTCAGGGACACGGCCTACGACACAGAACACTCCAAAAACTCCAACTTTAAATACTTCAGAATTCTTCTAGGATTAATTTACTTCAATTTCAAACATATTACTCCACCTTTAAACTCGAAGTTTCTTTTTGAATTTCAACACAATCAAAGGCTAACAACAATGTAGAGAACTCAGATTTTACCTTTTGAGGATGTCCGACTCTCTTCAACCTTCGAGTTACAATCCGCAATACTTCAATTCAATCAACAGAACTTTAAACCTAAATTCAAATAGTTTAACAAAACTTAGGGTTTCTCCTAAGAATTCCATATCTCAACACAAAGAAAAGTTTACTTACCAGAATTTCAACGAAAATTTTGACCTTACAATGCAATTCCAACCCCAGGGCTACTCACTCTCTGCAAAAGAATTTCTAAGACGGCAGAATAGAGAAGGTCAAGAAATACCTCTTTTAAATGGTAGTGATTATGGGTTTGCGGTTATGGAAATTACCCATGCATTTAGAAAATAAAATAAATTAAAAAAAAATCTTATCCAAATAGGGCAGCAACCGTTACAATTCTCCTCGTACTCTATAGCTTGAGAAAAATTATGAATATATCTTTTCAACACAGATACATGAAAAACATTGTGAATCCCCTCTATTGAAAATGACAACCCAAGCTTATAAGTTGTTTTTTCCTAATTTTTGCATAATAGGAAAATGTGCAATAAACTTTGAACTAAACTTTTCATTTTTACCAAATCTCATCACTCCTCTACATGGTGAAATGTTCAAGAACATCGTATCATTAAATCTTTATACTTTTCAAGAATTAAAATAATCAATGACGTGGATTAATGAAAGCAAATGTAATAAAATTTTGGATTGAAATTGACTTGTTCAAGCAGCCATGGTTGAATACATAAATTGTATTCAAATAACATAATTTATAATAAAGGAATAAACCTCTACATTCTAGAAATGGATGGTCATCGCCACCAATAAACATTAGATTTTACAAGAATTTTTGTGCCAGTCTAAATCTCTTGTTCAAACATTGTGCAAATATTATTTAATATTAACAAAATTATTATTTATTTCCCTCTCAATTGATTTTCTAATTATTTTCTTAGCAGACTAGTTCTTATTCTAATTGGTTTTACACTATGAGAGGAGTTATTGGTCAAATTGAAAAAATATTTGTTAGGAAATGACAAGAAATTAAAAAATAATAATTTTAGAGAAAAATAAAAAATAATACATTAAAAAATTAATTCACAAAAGATATAAAAATCCAATAATAAGTTTGCAAATATTGAAATTTACACAAAGATGATTTAAAACAAATCATTTTAATTAATTGTTAATTTCTGAATTCAAAAAGAGAAATTAACAAAACAACCACTAAATTATAAATTCAACGACAAGTAAATCGTTAAATAATTTTTCATAATAAATAAAATACTCAATTATGAAAAATGAATGATGCAAACATCGACTAATAAAACAATAATAGTAGATTTAGAAAACACTATTTTTTGGCTGCTTTGAAAATTAATATTTCTAGATGGATAACCTGAAAAGTCTTTTAACTCATTTGTAAGAAAATATTTTTTGAGAAAAAAAAAAACCCGACTTTTTGGTCTTTGAATAATCTGTTTAGAACAGATAAGACCTATAAATGGAGAAGGAAGACAACCCAAAAGCCATCAACTCTCTCTCTCTCTCTCTCTCAGTTGCTTACACATTTGTTTGAGAAAAGGTAATTAAGAAGAATGGGTGTTTGTAGCTATGAATCAGAGGCCAGCAGCTCCATAGCTCCAGAAAAAGCGTTCCAGGTCTTCATCATTGATGCCGATACACTCCTCCCAAAGGCTATTCCTCAAGCAATCAAGAGCTGTGAAACCATTGAAGGAGATGGCGGTCCTGGCTCCATCAAAAAGATATCCTTCGTTGAAGGTTATTTTCTATTATTTTGTTTTTAATAAAATTATTAATTATTTAAGTTTAAGGGTTACTATGAAGTTAATCCTATAATTAATTATTTTGAACAATAAAACTAAAAAACTCTCATTTTTTATTTCTACTTCCTTTTGTCCACAATTGCAGGAAGTAAACATGGGTATATCAAGCACAAAGTGAACGTCGTAGACAAAGAAAAATTGTTCTATAGCTTCACCGTAATTGAAGGGGAAGGCATTGGAGAAAAGATAGAGAAAATAGAAAAGGAGATAAAGGTGGAAGCAAAGGAAGATGGAGGGTCCACCATCAAAACCACGAGCAAGTACTACACCATTGGAGACTACGAATTGAAGGAAGAGGAGATCGCTGTTATCAAAGGGAAGGGCTTGGGGCTATTCAAGGCCATTGAGGCATATCTGTTGGCCAACCCAGGCTCTTGCTGATATCAGAACCCAACCAAAAACGGCTTTTGAAAATTGATTTTCTAAATCAATTTAATAAATTTGCTTCTCTGTCTACTCCTTGTTTGGCTTAGATTTCATGTTTGATTTCATTGTTTGAGGGTGTAAGAGAGTCGATATGTTGCAAAGATTCGAGTTTTGTAACAAATAATAAATAAAACAGGCTCCCAGTCCCAACTCAAGTTTTTAAAAACTATTTACTCTACCATTTTATGATAGTGTTCTATTTTAATTAACAATTAAAGAATAATTAAATTTTTTGTATTTAAACAATCATAGGTTGAGAAAAGAAAATTTCACTTATTTAAAGAACATATGCGAAAAATATATCATTATAATTAAAGTTATATAAATTATTAATTGAAGTATAAATTATCAATTTTCAAAGGTTATCACCTAAACTATTAATATAACCAACAAAAATATTTATTTTTATAATAAAAAATACAATTAAAGGTTAGGGTTAGATTAATAAAATTGGGAGCTATCTTATCTTGTTGTTACAAATATTTGTTTTATTCTCGATTGTAATATTATTGACATATTGATGGTCGGGGTTACAATTAGAAGGTCACTTCAAATGGATTGAACACTTTGTGTATTGGCCAATTTCTCATATTCAGAGGAAGAGCTTTTTTCACTATCATCTTTTTAATTGGTACCTTCATGTGTAAGTTCAAGTAATTTCCAAATATAATATACATTAACATATGCTTATACCTTATCAATTTCATTCTACTTAAAACACAATATAGCATATTCATGGCTTTAGCGTTTATACTCAAAATGCTTTTATCAATATCATTGAATTTACAAGATGATTTAGGGACATTTATTTCATTTTCAATGATGTGCCATAAGTCATAGTGTATAGATTGAAAAAAAAAATTCTTCCTAAACTTTCAATATATATAATTATTTACATCAAAATAAAGAGGTCAATCTAGCCTTCTATGACTATTTTGGTGCATCACTATTTGTTCTCCGTTAAGTACAATGAATTGGAATAACGAATACAAATTCTATAGCCTAAACTCTTAAGTATAAACTCTCAAGTTTGGGAATGGTAGAGCTAGGCTAAACACTTAATTGTTGAGAGAAATTGAGTAGTAAAATTGGTAGCATTTTGGTATGATTCTCTCTTATTTTTATCTTCAATTCGGAGTGCTTTTTTTTATCGAAAATTGCTCAGCAGTCGACCACTCAACATTTTCAGTTGACTGCATCCGATCGTTGGAATGTTACTGTTGTGATTTTTGTTGGTCTGGTCATCCGCTTGATTAGCCCCGATCCCCTGCATCCATGCAATTCGAAACATAGTCTGCTCACTGTCCATTTTCCGATTGACAGTCATTCATCCCAGTCGACCGCTCTTCTACACTTCAGCATATGTCGGGCAATCTGTTATTTCTCTAGTCGATCGCTCTTCTTCTTCAGTCGACCGCTTTTCTGCTGTTTTGCCTCTAATGCAATTTGGTTGACCGCCCAGTAGACCTCTACTCCGTGTTTTGCACATTTTGATGCTTCTAAGACCCAATAATCAACCTATAAGTTACATAAACTTAAACAAATATATTAGTAAATATTAATACCTTTGTTAGAGGGTGTTTCCAATAAATATCATAATGATAAACATGTTAAATTAATTCATAAACAACTTATGAACAAATAAATGACTCATCATCAAAACATCAAAACAAATAAGTCTAAAGTCTCTTAAGCTAACAATCTCCATATTTTTAATGATGACAAATATATATTAAGTTGTTTATGATACTCCCTAAGCATGAGTATGATGTATTGCATATTATAATCTCTCTCCCTTAGATTATTCAATTTATTTTTTCTTTTGTTCATGCAAATCATGCTAGTCTAACTAATGTAACTTAATATCACTTTCCTCTCCTTTTTTGACATTATCAAAAAGAAATCAATGAGGGAAAGTAACAACCAAACATCAAAATCAAATCAACATATTAATTCACATTTAGATTAAAATAAATATTACTTTCCCTTTGACATTCAAAATAATCCAATAAAATTTCTCCCTCTATGTCAAGGTAAAAAAATATTTTACTTTCCACCATGTTACAATATCTTGTTTGACTGAAAAACTTGTAACATTTCAGATAAATATTAATCAACTTTAGTTTTATTACTTGAAACATTTTGCTCATTATGATGGTTACAGAATATTTCATATATTTTACCAATATTTTTTTGCAACTACGAATATGTTTTTCAAGTTCGATGTCCTATTCTTTGATGCATGACATGCATATGACTGTGAATAATGATTACATTTTGCTCTATGGTTACTAAGATCAGTACTTTCAATCCTAGTAAAATGATCTCAAACTCCTGATTTTTTTCTCTGCGTTTCACCAAAAGCAGAGTTAGGAGTACAACCTTCTACTGTTTCGTTATTACTTTCCATCATAAAATTAGTAAAATAAGTAAACAAGTGGCTAACCTTCTTGTAGAATCGTAGATGGAAAAGATTCTTCTAGTTTTGCGTTGTTGTTGGCTTGTTGCTCCTTATTGTGTTGAAAAAGTCGACTGTTGAGTGTTGAGGGCTTAAAGGCGAGGGTGAGACTATTCTGATTTTTGAATCAAAAATCAAAATAAAAACTCCCCTGAGGTCCTAAACGGAAGCAGATGAAAGGATGATCGTTGGATCAGACTTGAGAGAGTGGATGAATTGATGGTCGTTGAATGAAACTCATGAGAGAGCAGATGAATCATTGGCCGTTAGATGAGCGGGGTTAGACATCCGTCAATGTTGGGGGGACGTCTGACGCTAGGTGATGAATGTTCTTCAAGAGCTGGGGACGTCCATCAGTGTCTCAACGATGACTATGAGCGCGCACGGCGTTTCTGTTTGTTCGGTTCAGTTAGTGTTGCTTCTGAAATACAAAATTGAGCACCGAACCGATATGTGTAGTTCCTACAAAATAGAATCGAATTTCAGTTCTTGAGGTGTTAAAATCGACCCGATCTGGACCAATTGATCGATTCATGTTCAATTTCTTGGTTCTGATTGAGTTTTGAACACCCCTAAGATGAGGTATTCTCCCAACTGGGCTTTCACTTGAAAATGAAGAATATAACAAATTTTGTAATTAATGTTATATTTTATTTCAAATTTTAATGTACATTCTAATTTAGGGAATATATCTTATTCCTCAACTACTTTTGTTATTTGAGTTTGTGTCATCTTAAGTTACCTTGTTCAATTTTATTTTTCGATTCTTTTATGTTTGGGAGACGAGAAAACAAACATTTACCACTTCTTGGCTCTTGCATTTCTCATCGACAATTGGGCCTAAACCCAAGAACTTTGAACAATATTTTAAGTATTGGCCCTCCGCCCAATCATTTAAGTAAGCTCAAATAATCCCAGAGAGATTTTACATAATAGTCTAAACAATTTTATGTAGTCAATAAAAATCAAAAAGCATTTTTTAAGTTTTAGAACATTATCTATATTCCATTATACGTTTGAAAATTCTCTTTTTTTTTTTTTAATTTTATCTTCTTCTTTTCTCCACAGTTGATTCGATTTCATGGGAAATTGTTTGATGTACATGTATCAGTATGATTCATAGGTCTTTAAAAATTTAAAAACAATATAACATATTAAATATGGAATCAACTAATCAATGTTGTGTAATGCCTGACTTTTTTCTATCGGAGTACATATTTTATTCATTAACTTGATTAAATTCATATAAATAAATTCTACTCTTCAAGATTTAACTATCTCCTCGACGGTGAGGGAACGTTGTCGTTTAGAATTGAAAGACGTCCAAAAATATCACGTTTGTCTCTCACCTTACAATAGACATCTCTCACCTTACAATAGACGTCCCTCACCTTACAACGGATGTTCCTTAATGTCATGGACGTTGAGGGAATGTCGTCGTTTAGTATTGAGGGACGTCCCTCAATGTCATGGACATTGAGAGAACGTTCTCGTTTAGTATTGAGGGACATCTCTCAGCTTATAACGGACGTCCCTCAACGTCATAGATGTTGAGGGAACGTCGTCGTTTACTATTGAGGAACTTCCTTTAACAGAGATGGGGGGACGTCTGTCGCTGGGAAGAAACGTTCAGGATGGAATGATGGGCATCCAAGGCCGCTATTGGCCGTAAGATGAAATTATTGAGAGACGACATCGTTTAGTATTGAAGGACGTCCCTCAACTTACAACGGACGTCTCTCAATGTCATGGACATTGAAGGAACATCTTTTGTCTTAGGAAATTAAGTATGATTGTTTTGATAATGAATGTATTTATTTGATTATGATATTTTAAGTTATTATATTAAAAATACTATTGAAAATAAGTATTTAATTATTCTAACATGTTTATTGAGTCTATGTAGTAAATGATAAAATTATATTATCATACTCAAATTGAAAAAGATCAATTTAAGAAAATCAAAGTGTTAAAGATCACTCAGTGCAGACATGCTGGTTTGAAACCACAGACGCTCGGACAAGGCCCTAAGACATAGAAGAAACTTACGGTAATCCAGTCCAGTGGATCATTTTGGCTGCGGACATCCAGACCAAAAAGGAACTTCTACGGCAGACGACTGGACACAAAATGTGGATGCCCAGAGTAGAGAAAATGTTTTGGTTGCGGTCGTCCAGACCACAGTGCAATTTTCATTTATGGACACCCAGAGAAAACAAAATGTTTCGATCCCGATCATCAACACCAGAGTGTAGTTTTAACTGCGAACACCCAGACACGAAAATAGGACGCCCAGTTCAAAAAAGAGTTTTGGCCACATATGCCTAGACAAGAGAGAAAATCTAAAACCACGAACGTCCGGACATGAGAAGCAGATGTCCAAAACTGACATTGAATTTTTAAATTAACACTTCTGCAGACGACTGGTACAAAGTGCGGATGCCCGGTTCAGTAACCTATAACTTAAACTACAGAAGTTCATCGTCTATTGTACTGTCTTTAACGGATATATAGCGAACGCCCAGAACCTTCTCGCGAACCCGCTGCTTGGGACTTTTGAAGATAACTATAAATAGTGACACTTTCAAATTTGCAAGGAACCTAACGAGAAACTATACAAAAGTGCTACCAATTTGATTTTCAAACTATCTCTTCTATTTTTGAGTATTTAACTTAACTCTCTCAATGTTTGCTTAAGATTATATTTTTGTGAGAGTTTAGTCATTTGTGCTTTGTGTTATTTGTTCAAAAACTTCTACATATTCAATTTGTGATACACTTGTAAGGTGACACCACGAAATAGTCATTATAAGGGAAGATTAACGCCTGTAAGAACAATTGTTTGTAACTAGAAAGGTTATTGAGGAAAGAAATTTTCAAAGAGGAGCCTTGAATCGCAGACGTAGGTAAAGTTGGTCAAACCGCATTAACAAATTATTTGCATCTCTCTCTTAATCATTTACTTATTATTCTTGATTTTGCTTACATATGAGTTCTAACATCTTTAGTAAAGAGAAAATATAATATTCGAGTTAGCAAATTATTAATTTATAAATTACAAGAAAAAGCTTGTTTAACCTAATTCACCTCTCACCCCCTCTCTTAAGTTAATGCCAATCCTTCAATATTGTTGTTTAGTATTGAGGGATGTTCCTCAACTTACAGCGGATATCTTTCAACAGAGATGAGCGTTGAGGGAACGTCGTTGTTTAGTATTGAGGGATGTTCCTCAACTTACAATGAGCATCCCTCAACAGAGATGAGGGGACATCTGTCACTGGGAATAGACGTTCAAGATGGAATGATGGGCCTCCAAGGCCACTGTTGGCCGAAGGATGGGATTATTGAGAGATGACATCGTTTTGTATTGATGGATGTCTAACAATGCCACAGACGTCTCTCAACTTACAACTGAAGTCCCTCAACTCACAACGAACATCTCTCACCTTATAGCGAACGTCTCTAATGTCATGGAACGTCGTCTTTTAGTATTGAGGGACGTTCAACACTTTCACAGATATCCCTTAACTTATGACGGACGTCCTTCAGCTTTCAATGAGCATCCTTCAATGCCTTGGATGTTGAGGGAACATGTCTTTTAGTATTAAGGGATGTCCCACAATGCCACGGACGTCCCTCAACTTACGAAGGATATCCCTCAACTTATGACAGATATACATCAACTTAAAACAGACATATCTTGGATGTTTTTAAGTGGAAAATATGACTGTGACATTTGCCTCAATTTTTTTAACAGAAAATGTAACTACGAGGTTGATTTGTCGCTGACCTCATGGTTCAAGATTTTTTTTGTTAAATACCCTTTATTTATTTATAAAATTTACGAATTTTACTATGTTATTCACAACAATCAACCACACAATTCCAATTTTCAATTTCTCATCTTTGTAATACCAAATTTTATGATTTTCGCGATCAAAAATCTCTCTCTCATAACTAGTATGAAATGATGTTGCATTCTCCTCTACACATTATAAATGTGAAATGTAACTAAAAATCTCTATCAATATTTATCATTGTCTCAACTATAATTTTTGTTAACATCTTTGTTGTAATGTTGCTCTTGCCTCATACTTTATGGCTTTCTTTGTTTTGTGACTTATTTTCTTTTAGTAAATACAATAATAAATTGTTTATTGACTTGATTTCTCACATCTAATTATTAACTTCTCATATTAAATTAATAAAAAATAACATGTGTAATTAAAAATAATGCAACATATATTTTAATAGGTAGGCGTGGAGGGGAAAAGCTAATGGTTTGAAGAGAGGAAACAATATATAAATCATTTTTCTTAAAAGCATATAAATCTTCACATCCACATAAAAAGCAAGAAACCCATATGCCTTCCACCCTTTACTTGAACTTTTGAATGCAAACCAATTTCTTTTCTTTTTAATTCTAACCCAACACTATGTTTCTTTAGAATATTACTTGTAAATGTTAAATGTTAAATCTTGTGCTAGTTCTCCTTTGAAATTAATGCAACAAAGCTGAGGTCTAAGGATGGGTTCTAGAGAGAGAGAGAGAACCCAACACTAAATTTCTTTAGAATATTACTTGGAAATGTTAAATGTCAAATCTTGTGCTAGTTCTCCTTNAAAAAGGGGATAAAAATATAAATTTACCTCTATAAAACGTCCAATTTTCCAATATATTCAAGTTTCAATATCCCCGCAAACCAACAGATTTTACATAACACAAAACATAAATCAAATTGATTGTACAAATTTAATTTTTGTCCAAACAACAAAAAAAAAAAATCTGCGTACCCAGAAATTATCAAACACTTATTTAGCACCTCCGGGAAAAATATGTTGTCTTCCTCAATTTCTCTAAATTTTTGGCGTAGGTAAAAAGACAGATTGTGGAACAATTAGGGTATTTGTAAATCAATGGCGTTATTTAACAAATTTAAATTAATTTTTAAAACTGCAACACTTGCCCATACCATTGTAGAGACTATCTTTAAGGGACTTTCTAGGGATTTGGGGCTGAGAGTGAGACGGGGAAATGTGTGTTCTGAGTCCTAGAGAGAGAGCAGAGAATACAGCACTATGTTTTCATGGGTTTTTTCTAGGGTTTAGGAACTGAGACTGGAAAAATCTTGGTTTGAATCTTAGAGAGAGAGAGAGAGAGAGAGATAAGAGCGAATATACGAGTGCAGTGCAGACACTTCTTTACAAAAAGCTCACAGCTTTTCTTGCACTGAAAAAGCAAATGCACATGTACTTTTCTCAATTGCTTCATCACTTCTCTCCTTCTCAAACATTTCAACACTCTTTCCCATCACTCCATATCTCCCCCTCCATCGCTATCTCTATTCTCCCTTCTCCTCATAAATACTCATCTTTGAGCAACTATTTATAGAAAAATTAACAAAAACAATTTTTTCAAATATAAAATATCTCGCGCTGGCTTGAGACACCTTAGAGTTTCAAGACATCCGCGTGTCTAGATACTGTGTATTTCATATCAACTTGTTAACGGCGAACGTGACAATAATGTTGGCTTTATCATTTTTTTTCTTATTTTAACAAATTTATAGATAAAAATAATGAAATTATAAGAATTAAATCAGAAGAAAATGTAAGAATAAACCTTATCTTTGCAGCATGAATTGCAGTGACACGTGTAAGCATGGGGAGAATTGGAAAGGAGTAGACGTTAAGGGGGCACAAAAATTAAAAGCTGGTCAGAGAGTGGACAGTAACTTAACAGTGGTGAGCATCGCGACGTGTTAGCATCACCCACTTAAAAAGAAGAGCTATATTTAAAAGGAGTGCCCATGTTATTATTTCATTTTTCTAAATTAAATTCTCCTAATTAAATTTCGTTGATTAAAATTAATTAAGATAATCCAATATTTTTAATTGAATAAAATATCCAAAAGATTTTCTAAAAATATGCCTTTAAATAATTAGTATAAAATAAAAATACATGAAGATGTTATTATTTCAAGCCTTACATCGGTTCCAATGACGTTCTTTCTCATGGATCAGGTTTTGATGTTTCTCGTCATTGAATGACGTTTTTTGCAGATTTTTGGACGTTTCCCTTAGACGACCCTTGACATTTTTAATTAGAAAACATGACTGCAGCATTAGTCGGGACTTTTTTTACAGGAAAATGTGATTGTAAAGTTTGCGTCATTTATTTTTCATAGTTCGAGATTTTAGTTATCTATGAAATTTCTTTAAAATTAACTTATCGTTGATATCAAAGTTTAGGGTTTATTTTATTAATTTTCCGTATTATTTTTATTTACATGAAGATGTTGACCTACATGGAAATAAAAACGCGTGACATATGTTATTATAGTTATATCATTTAAAAATTAAATTAAAATTAGAAAGACTAGGAATAAAAGCTTGAATACTAAATTGAAATTATGAATATTAATATTTATAATGCATGTGGAGAGAGAGATTAAGGGAGTGATAATCCGGTATGAGCTGGATCCACTATTCCAGGAGGAGTGACCCACTGATGAATATAATACTCAAGAAATTATTGGAAGATTTTCAATGCAATCAAAAATGAGGAAGAAATAGATAAGAGTTCGAAGCAGGAGAGAATCAAACCCCTCCCTCTTCCACTTCAACCTCTACCAGATATTAGTTTTCTCGACCCAAAAATCGAATATTCTCTTGTTTTCTCTCTGAATTTCGAATTTTGTTCCTGGGTCTCGCTAATTTTGATCTGGGTTTCAACCCAAGTTCATGTGTGCGATTTCTTTACTCCTTTTGCTCCTCTCCGATTTGGGTTTTAGGAAATGAATCTGAATCACGGCAAGGCATCGATGCCGACGGCTATTTGTAGTGCTGCTCTCCAATCCGGCGAAGTTGTTTCCGACCAATTTCCGGCAGGTCTACGAGTTCTGGTCGTCGACGACGATCCGACCTGCCTGAGAATCTTGGATAAGATGCTTCAATATTGTCTCTACAACGGTATTATTTTCAGATTTTTCTGAACCCTCATCAGTTTCTTTAGCTCATTTTGACTTTCATCTTCCAAAAGTATGATTCTAGTTTTTCTCAGTTTTATGATTATTCTCCATTAATCAGGGTATTTCTTTGAATCTTCACCAGTATTTGAATGGCTAATCCTCTTGCTATTTACTTCAGTTTCAGTTCCAATTCAGTTGGCTATTGATCCAATCCTTGCAAACTGATAGGAATATGATTTATTTTTTGCCATTCATATCAGTTACTACATGCAATCGAGCCGAGACTGCGTTGTCTAAGCTTCGAGATAACAAAAATGGATTCGATATCGTAATTAGTGATGTCCATATGCCGGACATGGATGGATTTAAGCTCTTAGAGCACATTGGCCTAGAAATGGACTTACCAGTTATCAGTTGAGTAATCTTCCATTCCTAATTTTATTTGATTTGGAGAAGATGACATGAAGTTTATCGATTGATGTTTAATTTGATGAACAGTGATGTCTGCCGATGAAGGCAAAGATGTTGTCATGAAGGGTGTCACTCATGGAGCTTGCGATTATTTAATAAAACCTGTTCGAATCGAAGCTTTGAAGAACATATGGCAACATGTAGTTCGGAAAAGGAAGAATGAGTGGAAGGATCTAGAACAATCCGGAAGTGTGGAAGACGGGGATCGGCAACTGAGACCATGTGAGGATGCAGATTACTCGTCCTCGTTAAATGATGGAAATTGCAAAAGCTCGAAGAGGAGGAAAGACGATGAAGAAGAAGCTGAGGAACGAGATGATTCGTCGACTTTGAAGAAGCCACGCGTGGTTTGGTCAATCGAGCTTCATCAGCAGTTCGTCGTAGCTGTTAATCAACTTGGCATTGAAAGTATGAAGTTATTGTCTTTTTTTATTTTTGTGCATTTTTTTGATTATTTAATCGACTGATACAAGTAATATTCAGTTGATATCGAAAAAGGTAATGTTTGGTTTATCGTTCAATTTTACACTAAATTTTTACCTCTTGACATGATTTCATTAATGAGTATAATAATTAAGATAAATTATAGATAGTTAGAATAACACATGAATTACACCAATTAATGAGTCACACATCAAGAGGTAAATATAGAGTATATAATTAAAAGGTAGACCAAACATTACTCGGTTGAACAATTGCTCGAATGGATTTACTTAATGAGTTTTTGATTTCCTGCCATGAATTTGTCAACGTATTTCTTAAACCGATTTGTGAAATCCAGAGGCTGTTCCTAAGAAAATTTTGGAGTTGATGAATGTTCCGGGACTCACTCGAGAAAATGTTGCTAGTCATCTTCAGGTACATTTCTACAACGAAATTTGAGAGTTTATCTTATTTGTAAATATTAGCTTTTCATCGTATGTTTTTTTATGAAAAATCATCGTGTAGAAATATCGGTTGTATCTAAGGCGGCTAAGCGGAGTCACACAGCACCCTAGTAATTTGAACAATTCCTTCATTAGCCCACAAGAAGCAATTTTCGGGCCAGTTTCAGCGCTCAATGGGATCAATCTTCAGGCTCTTGCTGTGACCGGAAAACTCACACTCCAAAGTCTTGCCTCGCTGCAAGCTGCCAGCCTGAGTAGATCTTCTTCATCAAAATCCGGCGTAATTTCAGATCAGAGGAACATATTTAGCTTCGAAAATCCCAAACTGAGATTTGGTGAGGCCCAACCTCAGCATCTCAACAATAGTAAACCAATAAATTTACTGCATGGAATTCCCACCACCATGGAAGCAAAGCAGCTTGCGAATTTGAACCATGGAAGCATAAATATGCAAGGTAATATCCATGGAGGCCAAAGCAACTCTTTATTAACCCAGATGACTCAACCTCAATCATCAATCAGGCAGTCTGTTAGAATTCCAGGTGGGGTTCTGACAAACAATATGATTCCGCCGGAATCATCTATCTTCAGTTTTCCGGCAAGCCAAACAGCAGAATATCCGGGAAATAATTTGCCTCTGCAAACGGCTCCATCTAAAGGGCCATTCCTGGAAGAATCAAATCTAGAAACAAAGCAATCAGGACGATTTGTATCAAATTATGATATATTCGATGATTTGCAGAATTCCAGTTTGAACTTCAATCCCCCTCAAGGCGACCTGAACATCTCATCTTCGGGTTTATATCATCAAAGCTTTTCCTCCGGCCAAAGGATTAGACAAGAAAACGAAGTTTCTACAACTAGGCCTGAGAATGGACAGATCATCGGACAGCAACTAAATTCTTTTCTATTTGACAATCCAGTGAGGGTTAAAGCTGAGACAATCCCAGATCCAAGCTGTGTCTTATTCCCCGAAAACTTCATTCGGGACGATCTAATGAGTACCCTTTTCAGACAAGTTAGTTTCCTATGACTCTTTGTTGGTTTTCTCTGTTGTTTTCGGTGAAATTGTCTCAAAACTTCTGCTTTTTTTTCTTCAGCAACAGGAGAATTTTGGGGCGGGATTGACTGAAAGCGACTACGATATCGACAGGTATTCGATGGATAACATTCCCGTTTGAAACGAACACCATTTTTGTGTTTTGATTCTCTGATGTACATAGTTGTTGTAATCAGATCATTCTTGTTTTTTTATGAACTCAAAGTTGTTCTAGTTCTAGTTCTAGTTCTAGTGGTATTCTCTGAAGCTGTCTTCTGTCTGCCATTGAAGCATATCAACTTGTAACAGAAGCTTTTCAACTCAAATAACACATTTAGAAATCATTCATTTCTTCCCTCTTTTCCTTACCTTTATAACTAGCAATGACAAAAAAATCTTGGCCAAATTAAATTCAGGTGACCAACTCGAAAATACGCTTTAACTCGGAAATCATGCTCGGGTTTGGGTCTGGTTTTCAAATTTTGTTTTTCGGAGCAAATTACCTTGAAAATACGAGATGATCTTTTGTTGAAACATTTGCTTGGATTCCAACCATAGAACTTTTAAACATTGTGCAGATGATTTCAACAATTTAAGATTCATTGCATCTTTTTCGCATGTCAAAAAAATATAAGATTAAAACATTAATATTAATAAAAGCGAAATTAATAAATCAACTATTGTATTTTTGGATCAATGACAAGTCAACCAGTAAACAATTTTTGCTAACAACTTAAATACTAAACTATGAAAAATTGACGGAGTAAACACCACGGTTACGTTTTCCGTTAAATAGCATTGTCTTTCCGCTATGGGACGTTATTTTTCCGTTGCAGAAAGTGAGTGTGCAAAATTGAACTCAAGAAAGTCGACATTTCGCAGAGGAAAATCGTCTTTCCTCAGAGGAACGTCATCTTTCCGCAGAGGAAATACAACTTAACTATGCAGAAAAATAAATTTTCGCAGAGGAAAGACGACTTTCCGCAGCGGAAAGACAATGTTATGCAGAGTAAAATTGTCTTTTCGAAGCGAAAAGTCTACAAATAAAAAAAAATTTCATTGTCTTATCCGTAAAAAAATCAAGACAATACAGACAAACTGTGATTTACCTATTCACATTAAAAAAAATTCTAAATCATCTGAAATCTAAATAATTAACATTTTTTTATAAAATCTTCAAAATTATAAAATTCGAAATCTTCTAAATCCATTCTTTTACAAAATCTGAAAAATTTCTAAATCTATTTTTTATGGATATTAACTCTTTTTTTACTGAAAGTCTCTAAAATTATGAGTTCTTGCAGTTTTTTCATGAGTATTAACTATTTTTTACTGTGAGTTCTTAGAAAGTTAACAACAACGTTCGTGACAGCGATTTCTCATAGTTAAGTGGTTAAATTGTTAACAAAAATATGTTCATAGTTAACTTATTATTGATCACAAAGTAAGTGATTAATTTCCCTTGATAAAACGACAATCATCAAGAAAATTCTGATATTAACTAATCAATGAGTATACAATGTGGTATCTGAGATTGGAAATTGACAAATATCCTGACTGAAGATGATCTATATCCAATCAAATCACTCAAAATAATTCAAAAAAACGAAGAAGAACAGTTAACAAAGCGAAGAACTTCTCTGTCATAGAAGAAACATGATCATAAGAATTGAGAGGAGTGAGAAAAATGAGGCTGGACCCTTGAAACTTGCCTTACTTGGGAGCAATTGAGGAATTAAACATTCCTCTCCATTGAAGAACACTTTTGAAGGAAACCCATCTCCGGCTGGAATATCGATTCCTTGAATGTTTTTCTTAGTAAAAGAAATCACAGTTTGTTGTTTTCCCGGCACTCTCGGATCCTTCTTCGGGTTATCGCCATCTGTCTCCGCCACTAAATAGTTCAATCCCGTAAGACCCTGCATGAAAATGGTGTTATTCGAACCATCTAGCTCCAAACTCGTCCCGTTGAAGGAGTACATCGCTTGAAATCCTGGGGCCGTTTTGTTCAACTCCACGGCAACGAACCAATCGACAAAAGCAAAGTCGTCCCAGTTGAAAAGGGTAATTCTAGCACTCCATCCGTTTGAATAATCTGTATAAACATGCCAATTTATGCTCACTCCGCAATTATCACCACAAGGGGTCGGATTTGGAATTGCAAAGTGCTCCATTCTGGCCCAGGCCAATGCTTTCTCAGTTCGATTGTCAAAGGGAACGAGAAGAGCCTCAGCCGGAAGAAGCATTGCCGGCGTAGTTGAGCTGCACGTCTGGCTCGTGTTACTCGGACACCCACATGCACAAGTTCGGCAAGGGATCACTGACTCGTTGTAATAGGCAGAGAACGAAACACAGCATTTAGGGCTGGCTGACTTAGGCTGAGTGATATTGCAAACGACCTGCCAACTAGCCACTGCGGTGGTTGGAGAAGGCAGCCCAGTTGGGCTCGGGAATTGGCTCGGACTGACCCTGATCGGAGGGCCACAATCATAGCTAGGATTGAGGCTGCTGCCATTGATTTTCCAGTTTTGTGGAGGTGTCAACTGAGATCGGTTCAGCTCCGGTGGCATTTTGTAAACTTGCATTTGAAATGACGATATCGACCTGCTTGGATCCATGTGGGGAGGCAGGATTGTTCCGTTCCGGCAACAATACGGGACAAATCCAAGGTTTGTGTCGTTAGCCTTAGTGAGAGGTAGATCTACTATAGTTGGCCGTCTATCGCAGTTCAAAACCACGGAAAAGTCAAAGCTATAATAGTTTCCTTGAGGGCCGAATATACACTCAGAAGAATCAACAACAGAAGGATAAGCTCCCCTCATGGAGTATATGAATTCACCCAACATCCAATCCCAGCTTAGCTTCCAACTATCCAAACGGCCGAGAGCGTTGTGATTAGAGATCGTAACTTGCGTCCAATAATTCGACTCGTATGTGCTTGTAACATCGTACATGATTATAAGATCACCATCTTGGCGAGGCAAGAAATCGTCGCTAATACTTATGTTTGTTTTGACAGTTGTGTCTGGAGTACAGCAAACCTGCATTTCTCTCGTCCCTACCAAGAACACCATTAGAGCATCAGAACAAGCTCAATACACTAGACAAAATGGAGCAAATTCCATCAATTTCTAACAAAAATAGCTGCTACGGATCAAACCAAACTCCAAAATCTCTAATGGAGCATGCATTTCTAGAAAGATTGAATAGAAAAACCCAAAGTAAAAAGCATAGAATTGAAGAAAAGAACAGTATATGTTGTCCATTATTTAGTGAAATCAAATAGGTACCTTGCATAGTTAATTTTCCACAAGCGTAGCCATCGTTGGCCAGAGAAATATTCAACGGCATCGGAATCTCCGGCGATGCAACACCGAACTGTGTTCCGACCAAATTGACCTGAACCTGCATCTGAGTCAAGTCTCCGGCGGTCTCAACCGCAGTCTTCAGGTCTGTGGAGGGAAATCCTGCGAAAACGGTGCCGTTTCCAACAAGAGCTGGAAGTTGACTCCCATCTGCCAGCACTGCGTTCGAAGCAGAAACCAGCAACTCGTTATTGTGAAACCCTACGAAAACCCGCCATGATTTGAGCTCTTCCAGCCCGTTGTTCAGAACAGTGAGAACAGATTCGAATCGGTACGGCTGGTCAGAAGGATCCGATTTGAGATCCGGGGGGATCTTCGCTCCGTCGGTGTAGCTATAGGATAAGAATATACCGTTGCAGGAATCGGCGGCCGGAGACGGAGCGCCAGCCTCTTGAGAAGAAGAAAAGGGAAAAGCAGCGAAAATGGCCAACAATTTGAATAAGACCTTCAAGTCCATGGCGAAAAAGATATTCCTGGGTAGAATTTCAGGAACCTGAAAACATATGGAGAAAAAGAAAGAGAGGATGAATTTCAGGAATCTGAAAACATAGGGAGAAAAAGAGAGAGAGGATATAAGTGGGTTCTAGAGAGAGAAAGCGGTAGGAAGTGAGAAGAAATAGAAACGCGTAGAGAGAGAGAGCGAGACTAGGGGAGGGAGGGAGGGAGGCAGACAACAGCTGAGTAGAAGCTGTATCTCAAATTTGAAAGCTGTTGTCTTTTGCTTACTCGGTTTCGTCTTCTTGTTTTTTTCTGATTTTTATATTTTTCATTTATAATTTAAATTTAAATTTAAATTTTAATATATATTACATTAATTTTTGTTTATAAATTTCTCGATAAATCTTACGATAATTTTCTAGTGCATACAAAAATGACTAATTTAGCTCAACAATTATCTAGATTCAAACTAATGCGAGACGGATCACATGATCGAGCTCAATTACAGAAAAATCAAGTCTGACATGATCGAGAATAGTTATTGATCGAGCCGAGCAGTTGTTTTTACATGAGAACATGTCAAAGTAGATAATACATGAGAACATGTCAAAGTATATAAACATAGTTTATTAATATTGATTTTTAAAATTAAAAAATAATTTCTTGAATCATGAAAAATGAAAAAAGATGGGGGAAGAAAGCTTTGACATAGCAATTACTTTAATTTGAATGGGTAAGGAGCCTTTTTTTATATTGTGAGTCCTACAAGGTTGCCTAAGTTGTTGATGTGGTCAAAATGGTGTGGCCCCTTCACTTGTACCTATCAACGCTATACCGTTTTGAAATCTTTAAAAAAACACACAAATTTTAAGTAAAACCATACAAGAAAAAACAATTTGAACTTATTTAATTTGAGATAAAGTCTAATTTATTGTGGCAGTCGCCCCATGAAATTAAAGATGACCTAGATGAGGGTCCGACTCATATCAGTGAGGGTGTACAATTCTACGATCGCTTGATAAAGTGTAAAACACATGGTTTATAAATAGAGTTTTCATCTGTACCTATTATAACATGTTTTAGGCTAATCTTAAGAATAAAATCGTGTGAGTTTCAGCCCAAAGCGAACAATAGTATACTAAGAGAACTGAGAACGTTACAGATGGCATTAGAGATCAACCAAAGTCCAATCGGAAGTGTGAGTGACAAGGACGTTGGACTCATAAAGGGCAGAGATTGTGATAGTCCATCCTATAAAGACAATAATTACCCAAGTAAAGGTTTGACCTATATCAATGAAGATACACAATCTCACATCGCTTAGGAAAGTGAAAAATGCATGGTTTATATATAGAGTTTTTCTCTATACCTAGTACAACACGTTTTGAAGCTAATTTCAATAACAATATCGTGCGAGTACGGCCCAAAGCGAACAATATTATATAAGGAGGACTGAGAACGTTACAAAAGGTATCAGAGTCAAAATTCAACTAGAAGTGTGACCAACGAGACCGTCGAGTCTCCAAGGGAGGAGATTGTGGCAGCTTGCACTATAAAGACAATGATGTTCTAGGTGATGGTCCGACCCATACTAATAGAAATGCATAATCTCATATCGTTTGGGTGCTAGAAGACAGTCCAACCGAAATTCGTGTTTGAAATTGAGTAAATGCAAAAAATGAAGTGACTCAAAGTAACTAGTATTGATTAAAATGACCATTGCAAATAGAAAATACGAGGTATTGGACAAATTTTATCAAGACGTAAGCTGTTTTGCTACAATCCAAAGCAGAATTGTAATTTTGCTCAAAAAAGATAGCACGTAGTATCAATTGTATTGATACCTAAGTTCATGGGTTAACTTACATTGACCCTTTATGTTATTACCACAAATCTATGACCCAAAAAAATAATTTAGTTTTAATACAAATTTCACTGCCGTATACAGTCTTTGAAGTTGAGGCATATGGCATGACTTTGGAGTTGCGACCACGTCCTTCTTTGTTTATTGATTTTCCACGTGCCAATATCTTTATTTATTCTTATTAATTTAATTGTTATTAGTTTTACCAAATCAAATTTCTTAATTATTTATTTATTTATTTATTATTATTATGTTACCTTCAATTCAAACCCTACCAAATCATATGGTATTTTTTAAATAACATTCCAATCCTCCTAACATTTCAAAGAGCACCTAAATTTGTTCAGCTTCAAACAGTACTACGGCACAAGAGGGGAGAGACCTTGATTCATATGGACCATCGTTGTCTTAAATTATGTACACTTCTTTTGTAGACTTGCTCATTTCCAAATTTAGACGCCTGTTCCAAGAATTGGAGCCGGTGGAAACACCAAACTAAGTTGATCCCCTGCTTATATCTGTCTACACCAAGACCATTCGGTAATAAAGAAAAACTATCATCCTAGAGCAAGTATTTGCCTCAAACCCGACAAAATTCAAATCTTGAACTCATGTCGTTTTGAAAACGAATCAAATTGTTAGGCTGTGTTTTCAATTTTTTGATAATTTATCACAACTACTTGAATTCATCTTTTGATAATCTATTACAAGAACTTCATCCAAACCCATAATTATTTTTCATCCTTGTCTTCACCAACCATAGATTAAAAGCTCACAGATTCGAAAAAACACTTCCAAATACTCGAATCACGAAAGATCACAATTTTAAATGTACACTCTAATTTTGTCCTTAAATTTAACTTCGACATTCTATTCATTCATTAAAACAATAAAATTGCGATCTGCGATATAATCGTAACACTAGAATTTAAAATTAGAGCATGGTTATACCATTAAGCTTTTAGATCAGCAATGGAATAATACCTAATAGCTGAATTTTGAAAAAGACAATGAAAGTTACAAAACAATTGGAAGGAAGGGTTAGATTGATTCCTATAATTCTCTAAAAATCAAGTGATGTTTCTAACTCTTAAGCATATACAGCAAGCCATGAGAGAGAGCCATTAAAAGCACAGCAGCTTCTTCTTCTTCCCCCATCTTCCTCCTTCGTCTATCCACCATTAATATTTTCACCAAACCTTCTCTACCCAATCCCCATAATCTACTTCTTCCTTCCCTCTTTTTGCTTCTCTTCATCTTCTTCATTTCTGTATTCCCTTCCTTAATCCTCATTAGAGGCCCCCTTTTCTTCCTGCTTTTTATCCCACAAGCATTACACAGTGACTGTAAACAAAGAAAACAAACATCAAAACCCTATGAAGAAAGCAAAAATTTCAAAGATATTGAAAATTTATGAAAAATCAAAGCAACACTTCAGTTTATACGTTCTTAAATGACAAAAATAAAGAAATAAAAAACAATTCACTATTATTAGTTAATACGACATTGACTCTAAAATTACTAGAAAAATTAGAGAAAATTACTTTGGGGCCAGCAGGACCTCCTCTCCATAGAGGAGTTTTTGAAGTACCACAATCTGCGCAAGTTTTCTTCGATTGGCTTTCATCTAAGGAAATCACAGTCGGTCTTTCACCATCAATGTCCGTCGAACTCGATCTCATTGTCTGCAACGAAACGCACACACTGATCAACACCATTTCCAACCAAAAACCAACAACAATAATCTTCGTAAATGAATCACTCACTCCTTCACTGGAATCCGCCATTTCGAGGCAGCAGCTCATTAAAAGAAAAACAAAAAAGACGCAATCCAATCGATTGAGAAACAAACAGAGATCTACTCGAGAATCAACGTCGGAGAAGAGAAAAAGCAGCGCGAGAGAGCATTGGAACCGACATTCAAAGAGAGAAGAGGTAGAGAGAAAGAAACAGCTAGAGCGAGAGTGTGCTTGTAATAGCGCGAATGGGAGAGGAGAGAGAAAGGCAGGAGAAGAGGAATCCCGAATCAATGGCTACAGCCGCATCAGATGCGATAAGATTCGCCTTAAATATATAGAACACTCGAAACCCTAGCCCCTCATAGTTTCTAAAATTACTATGTAGTCCCTCATATTTTATTAACTCTATATTGCCCCTATATTTTAAGAAAATCATTTTCAACCACAAAAACATCTATAACATTTTTAAAATAATAAACCCTCTAAACTGGGCCCCGCAACAAGACGATCCTTAAAAGAAATTTCACGAATAACTAAAATCTCCAGTTATGAAAAATGAAGAAAGTAAATCTCTCAGTCACATTTTCCGTAAAAAAAAAAAAAACACTCAAGCAAACGTCAAGAACGTCACCTGAACCTTCAATGGACGTCCTTTGGACACCTAAGACTGATCCACGAGGAGATGAAAATTTTATGGGAATCAAATTAGCTTTTGATATCAAATTATATGAATTGGAATAGCTTTGGTTCTAAATAATGAACAACAAAATCGGCGATAAACTGAATACTTGAATAATAAATATAGAAAATATAGATTAAGGGATAAGAGAATCAGAGTAGAGATAGATCATATCGAAATAGGGTGGTCAAAAAACAATGAGGAATAACAGATAATCTGATGGTAAAAGATAAAGGAAAAAAAGAAAATGACCATTGAATTAAATTAAGGGACGTCCGATACGAGAGATGAATGACTGAGATGAAATAGTGGAAAGACCATTGACTTAAGACAAACATCCCTTGTCCCACAACATACATCCTTCGTCTCACAATAGACGTCTCTTGTCTCACAACGGACGTCCCTCGACTTAAGATGTCCCACAACAAACATCTTTTAACTTAAGACGAACGTCATTCGTCCCACAACAGACATCTCTTAACTTAAGACCAACGTTTCTAGTCTCATAATGGATGTCCCTCCACTTACAATATTGTTTAGCATTGAAATATGTTTATGGATGTTCAGGGATGTCCATTGATGTTGAGAGACAACGTTGTTTACTATTGAGAGACGTCTATATTGACGGAAAACGTGACTGTAAGATTCGCATCATTTTTTTCTCATAGTTTGAGATTTTAGTTATCTATAAAAAAATTTTAAAGTTTGTCGTGTAACTAGATTAAAATTATAAAAATTTAATTTTTTATTTTTCATAACGAATAAATTGTTTTTCCACAGTTGACTCGTACATAAATTATTTGTAGTTAATGACTTACTTTCTACAGCGTAAGGTAACTATCCACTGCGGAAAGAATATTTTCCTTAACAGAAATGTGTTTTCTCTGCGAAAAGTAAGTCTTATTTCATGAACTTGCTTTAACGAATAAATGTAGATACTTGTCATATTTGAAGTTGAGGTTGATGTTGAGATTGCGCTTCAGGTTGAAATCGTGATTCACTTTCAATTTGTGCTGAGAAAACTAAAATTCTGCAGCAGAATGCAAGTATCCGCTGTAAAAAATATCATTTTCAATGCGAAAAATATTATTTTTACAGCGAATACTTGATAAATTATTTTAAAATTTTTAACGGAAAACACAAAAGACATGTTTCTACAGCGGGAAATACCCTTTTCCGCAGCGGATACTTTATAAATTGTCTCAATTGTGTATAGTTTTAATATAATAATTATTTACCATCCTTCAATTGGGTAGAGCATTTAATACTAACAGAAGATGTTATTCTACAAGTAGCCGAGAGAATCTGCATTCAAATCATCTCCTCCAATTATTGGACAATCTGAGGCATTATGTCCAAAATGCGCGCAACAAGTTGCTGAATAATGCCTTCTTTTCCTCCCACCCTCGACTCCATCTCTCCCCCTTCTCTCTTTTAGCTTCCCTAAGCTGCTACACTCGTTCCCAAACCTCATCACTATTCCACCCTCCTCAATGTCCGGCAAAATCAACGACTCTATCGAGCAATTATACTCCATCTCACTCGCCCTTGGAAACTCTTTCAAACGCGACAAGACTGACCCAATTTGGTCACAAGCCTCGTCCAGCCGCTCCTCGGTTTCGATCGACTCCGCCACCAGTGCTGAAACCATGGACTGGAATAGCTGGAGCTTATCAGAGTGATCTCTTGCATTTGAAGCCTTGTAATGGACAGATGGCTGGCTGACGATTCGCCACCGGGTGGGTAGATATTGATCAGGAATGTTGAAACAGTTGTTGATCGAGAGGACCCGAAGAGCGTGTCGACAGAGATTCCCAGAGAATTCGAACTCGTGACATGAACAACTTATGTGTTCTTCGCAAGGAATCCAAATCACTTTGCACCCTCCATCGCTCTGAGTATGGTGTCTAACTTGGAAACAGCTATCATCCACCATGAGAGATGCATATTGTGGAGCCAAAACAAGCTGCTCTTGCAGTTTACCAAATGCATAAGGAGTCAGAACAGAGGAAGCATGTGATTCGATTGGAGAACCCGTTTTGAGGCTGATTTTCTGATTTTTTCGATGCATCTTTTGCTTCGTTCCAGTTCGATCACTCAACTCAACTATATCAGCCAACTGCGAAAACAGGAAATGAGACTTGAAAACAGTAAAACGATCGAAAAAACAAAGATGTAAAGCAATTTCATTTACCCGCTCCACAAAATGATCTGTATGAGAGTTTGCACTTAAAAAATGTTGAATGGAAGAACTGATAGATTCTGATTGGCTAGTGCTCATCATTCCAGCAAAGAAATAATGCCTTAAATAGGCCATGGCCCAAAATGTTCGAAAAGCATATAAGCTTACAATGTGCCGATTGCCATGGAGTCCATAATTGGTGACCATTTCTGTCCAAGCTTCTTCAAAATCTCCCACCGAATCGAGATTGTAGATCCGATGAAACTCCGCTTTCCAGTCATCGTATTGTGATCCAAGCAGCAGAGAAAACCAGTCGGAGAATTTCGAAATGAGATGCCATATACAAAATGCATGTTTTGTTTCTGGCATTACGATCGAAATCGCCTCTTTTAGCCACATGTTGTGATCTGTTAATATTGTCTGTGGAGCCTTTCCTCTCATAAAATTCAAAAATCTCTGCCCAAAAAACACGTACTCGGAGAAAAAAAATTAGAATCTCATATCATAATTTAAGCTAAAACAAGAGCATATAAAAAAGAAATTGTTAATGAAATAAAATGGATCCACCTTCAATGTCCATGAGAAAGTCAGCATGTTTTCATCTCGTAATAGCCCACAACCGAAAAGGCAAGTCATTCCATGATTATCAACTCCAAGCCAAATGCCTAATAACATATCATAAGCCTCCACACGATGAGTCGTGTCAAAAACCACAGCATCGCCGAACAATTCATACGCTTGAATAGACAAACCATAACACCAAGCAATATGCTCGAGCCTATTATGGCCGTCTATTTTGAAATCATACTTGAAATTAGGATTTCCATCTTTCATTTTCTTGCACATTGCCACTAGATCAATGGCATCATTATCTCTATCGACGTTTCTAAACGACTGTAGTAAATTTCTCACGTCTATCTCCGAAAATGGTAAGCAACCAAGTTTAACACCTTTCTCTAACTCCATGAGTCTTAACATTTGCCTAGCTGACATTCCCGCCTTTGCAAACATACAAATTCTACTTTTATCGTCAGGAGAAATGGTGCAATAGGCAGGAAGTAGGCTGACTTCATTTGATTTCAGCAGTTCATGATTATGGACATTGCTAAATCCAGTCACACGCCATTCCGGAACATCAAAATCTGTTCTCTTAACAATGCGCATGAACGCTTGGCAGCCACATCGGGAAGATTTTCTATTCCTCTGCATTTTCCCATCTTCAGACGGCTTCATTTGTGGGTACCCACCTCGATGACAAATGAAATCTCTTCTCGTAACTCCCCGACCGACTCCATCTTTTCCCCTAGTGCGATGCCTTCGTATAGAAAATCCATATTGTTTGGCAAAACTGCAATAAAATTCATAAGCAGCTTCTTGAGAGATGAATCTTTGGCCAATAAATGGTATGAGATTCACAGAAGTTTGTCGGGACAAAATTGTGTCTTCTGGTCTCTCCTCAATCGTTGGAATGTCGTCCTGAGATAAATCAGTGCCGTTCTCGGATGACTCCATCACTAGACTAGTACCTTCTGACATTTGCCTCTCTATCAAACTAATTTTACTTCAGATAAAAAGAAATCTGAACCACTGGCTGAAATCCGAAAAAAGAAATGATAAGCAAATGTAAGAACCATTCAATCATTTCTTCAAAAGCAAACATTAACCCCAAAGCAAAAGTATTCTGTTCAAGTAGCACTGATAATAACATTAGAAAAACGAGAACTCTTAACCTAATTCTTGAAATTAAAATCAGTTACCCATTAGAAAACACTATGGGAGGGAGATTAAAAACCCTGATTTTCAGTAATTAAGTTTAAGAAAACATGTGTAATCTTATAGCAATGTTTTTTAGCTGCAATGACACAGGAAATAGACATACAGAGAAAGAAAAGGATTCAAAATGGCTAAACCGAGGGTGTAAATTGCCATCACATTTAACCCTAAATGTAACCGAAATAATCATCCCGATCAAATCTCATTCTCGAGAACTCATCGCAAATCCAACTTCTCCATGACAATCAAAACAAAAGTGAAAACCCAGGAAAATAAACCTCAACCATCACCAATATTCCGATGATTCCCATAAAAAAACTTCAAATTTTTCCAGTAATCGCAAAACCATGCAAATGCAGGACGCACCTCGGTATGATCTTACCGGCCTCGAATTCAAATTCAACGGTCAGTAACGAACTGGGAGTGTACAGGGAATAAGAAACGATGAAACTCGCGCGGAGAACAACGCGCATCGCATACCTCGGAGAACAATAACTATTCGCAGAAAAAAATCTACTATCGTGCGCGGAAAGGAAGCAAGATCTTATCGAGCGCCTAATGCAGATTCCAGCCGTTCGATCAAAACAAGATTGCGTGAGGTCACTCTCATAACGAGCCGGTCCATTACTCTAGACTAAACCTGCGGTTCAATGTTCAGATGTCGGTTCGGTTCAAAGCTCAACGTGATGTCTCGTACTACAATTATTCACTCCAAGCTTAACGCGCTGATTATAGAGCTGATTGAAAAATGAAAGGTGGTACCACGTGGCATTTAAATAAGAGATAGCACGAACAACGTCGTGAACTGCGCCGTGGGGTTAGCATCTCTTAGGATAAAATCAAATTCCGTTGGCAGAATTTGAAAATCCGCAAAAGAGACGTTATACACACACACACACACTTTTAACTCCTTTTAAAAAAATATAAATAAATAAATAAATGTTTATTTCTTCGTTTTAATGCCCAAACTTACACAGAACAGAGAGCCTCTCCCTCTCTGGAGACTCGAGCAGAAGTTCTCCCAACATCTTTGACCGCCATTAATCTCTGCAAACACTTTTATTGCTCCCTTCCGCTGGACTCTGATTGATCCTACGGCCCTTCTACCGTACTTTCGCCAGAAGAAGCGGGATGGGAAAACTGATGGAAGACCAGTAGACCACTCCGCTTAGCTGATGTTGCTCGCTTGGTTTCTCTCTTTGTAGGTTTGAGATTTGAATCTCTTAGGTTTCGCTTCTGCTAATGCGGCGGATTTGATTCGGTAAATTTTGTTTTTCGTTCTCTAGACAAAAAGAAACTATTGCGTTGTTTGGTTATTTTGTTAGGATTTTTTTTTATTTTCTTGAAGCATCATACGTGTTGTGGCTTTAGTTTTTTTTTACCTCTTGGTTTCTTGAGGCTCGATTCTGTTTGTGAGAATGTGGGACGAAATGCTTGATGGTTTGACTTGATATTTTTGCATTTCATGGTCTTTACTTGAATTATGTTATATGAGAGAGACTTTGCTTGCTTCTTGGCTTGCAAATAATCTGCAGTAATGATGTGAATGAAGGCAAATGCATATGATTAGATCTTGGTTGTATTAGCAGATAAGAGATTTCTGAGTCAGAAAAAAGCTGAAGATTTGGTAGTATTGGTAATATGACTTATCCAGGAGACAATTAGTTATGAGTCAATATCCACTTTCACTCAAAAAACCAGTTTAAAATTTGGCTAATGCATGTCACAACTCCAGTTGTGGTCCTGCAGATCCATATTTGTTCCTTATGCTCAGTAAAAATAACAGAAAGGGTGGGAAAGACTTGTTCTAAATTTGAAGAATCACTCTCAAATAAGAGTTTTGCTGAAATCTAACATTGTTTCATTATTCTTTTATCTGATCTAAATGCAGATGGATTCTGGTTGGTATTATCTACTTGTCCATTCCTCTCATTTGCAAAGAGGGGAAGATGAGACTCTTCAAGAGTAGATCAATAGACCAAAAGAGAGGCAGTTATTAAAGGAAAAGTCAAAATGACCCTTAACAAGCTCTAAAAGTGGACTTTGTTCATCATATATTACAGAAGTCTTTAAGTGGGTGACATTGATCTTTATTTCAGTGTGAGAGTATGGGTTTGGCTAAAGAAAGTGCCAAAAATGGAGGAGGATATGCAGGTGGTTTCTTTCAGCTGTTTGACTGGACTGCCAAATCTCAAAAAAAGTTATTTTCAAGCAAATCAGACTTACCAGGTATAAGTTTTTGGCTGTTCAACCACATAGAGTGATATGTTTTATGCTTTAATGCAAGTTATTGGGTTATTGTTTAATTTCCTTACTGTTGTTCTGCAGAGAATTCAAAACTAGCTTCTAAAGGCAATGAGAACATTGCAATGGCAAACCACCTGGTTGGACTATCCTTACTGAGTTACTCTTTTCCCCATTTGTTCTCTCATTGATTTACTACAGGAAGATATATGATTCCATTTCTTTTTCTGCATTTTAGATAGATGGAGCTGAAAGAGGAGCAGGTTTATGTAGTATTAAGAGCAATGAATACAGTTGTTCATCTTCTGTGACAGATGATGACGGATGTGGAATTAAGGCCCCTGGGGTAGTTGCCAGGCTCATGGGATTAGATTCTTTACCCACATCCCATCTTTGCGAACCATACGCGCCTTCGACTTTTGACACTCAATCTCTTAGTCTTAGTCATGAACACTACACGAGGAGAAACATTGATTATCAGCATGGCTATCAAATGTATTCTGGAAATTTTCACAGTAAAGTTGACATCCCTGCTAGGAACATTTTGCAGTCAAAGCCACAAAAGATGCTAAACAAACCAATCGAGAAGTTCCAAACAGAAGTTTTGCCGCCTAAATCAGCCAAATCTATTCCAACTACTCACCATAAACTTCTGTCCCCGATCAAGAGTCCTGGTTTTATTCCAAGTAAAAATGCTGCTCATATTATGGAAGCAGCTTCAAAAATTTTTGAATATGGGCCTCGAGCAACTACCAAAGCCAAACTGCCTCTCTTTGGATCTTCTTCAACACCTTTGAAACTTCAGACTCCAAAAGAAAAGGTGGTGGCACTTCAAAAGTTGCCATTAGTTGCCTCTTCTCTACCATTAAAGGTCAGGGATTTTAAAGAAAAAGTAGAAGTTTCTGGGAAATCAGATAGATTTTCTGAAATATCTAAAAGGCCTAGCGAGTCAAATGCTGCCAGGATTTTGAAGGGACAATCTATGAACAAGAGTTGGAATGGATCTCCAGAAACATTGTTCAGGGCTTCTCCTGGTAATGAATATAATTCAAAGAGTAAGGGTAAGTCCGTCTCGCTTGCAATCCAAGCAAAGGTCAATGTCCAACGGCGAGAAGGTGTAAGTACGAGTGGCAATGGAAGTTTGGAAGGCCAAAAACAACAGATTGAGGTTAAATCAAGTCAACTCTTCAAGAGCCAACCAAATGTTAAGAATAATTTGCAAGCAAAATCCTCAGCTGCTTCTGGAGTTCTAAGAAATAATAATCAGAAACAGAACTGTCTTGTGGACAGGGACAAATTATTGTCAAAGCCCCCAGTTTCCTATTTTCAGGTAAAGAAAACTCCAACTAAGGATTCTTCTTTTCTGCAGCATAAAAACTCAGGCAGGGCAAATGGGAAGTCCAAAATGGTAGTTCGGAAATCAGGGATAGAAGCGACATATGGGGAAAATGAAGACTTGTATTGCAGATCAAAAAATTTCCCTAGGAAGAAACGATCAATAGACAGGGATTTTGTTTTTGATAAAAGTCAAGTTATGGACAGTGTACTTTCTGAAAAAAACTTGGCGCCCAGTCTCTTAAATACAAGTGTTAATCAACCTTATAACTGGGATGACTCTGCAAATAATGAAGGTACAGACGTTGTTTCTTTTACATTTACAGCTCCACTAACTAGACAGACACCTGGTTCCGGGATATCTACACAGAATGATCAGGAAAGTTATAATCTGGACCAAGATCAAAGGGGTAAAAGGGGATTTCTTGACTCGAGCAGTATGAAATTAACTTCGGTAGGATACAACATGATTGGGGATGATACTTTGAGTTCTCTTTTGGACAAAAAGTTAAGAGAGCTAACTGATAGAGTTGAGTCCTCTCACTCTAATTCTATCAGAGCATTGTCAGCTTCCAGTTCTGCATCAATTCTGCAACATCTATTACCCAATCGCGAGGGAGTTGATAAAATGCCAATGCTATATGGCAAGAGAAATGAATATGGCTTTGGTCATGAAAGATGTGCTGGTCAATATGATTCTGATGTTTCTTCAACTGAATCATCTACGTTCAGACATAAACACAAGTTTCAAGTACGTAAATTTCATCTGAATCTGCAGAAATTCATTCTTTTTTTTCTTTTTCTATTTTGTTTAATTTTTTGCCGATCCCTGCTTGCACAGTCTTTTGATTCTTGGTCCAAATGCTAGTGAATTAACTCGTGGGATGAATTTTTCCCATTAGTGTATCTTGCTTTTAGTCAAAACTAGCTGTTTTCTTTGACGATATGTTGCTATTTGTGGCTATCCATATTCTGTTTGCTCTTTTTTTTCCTATAGTTATCTTCCCATATAAAAATAGAGTTGATGACATGATGCATGTGGTACCATATCTATCAGTGACTGTAATACTGCAATTTCAGAGAACCGCGGAGGTTGATGATGAATGTAGCAGCAACAGTATTGATTCCAGGAAGCTTCTCAGTTGCCGACATCCAAGTCCTGTATCGATTCTAGAACCTTCTTTTTCATCTGAGAGCTGCAACTCCTCAATGAGCGGAGAGAGTAACAACATTGAAGGTAAATCATTTTTCTTCTAGAATTTGTTCATAGATTCAGTAGATGTTTGGTTGGAATGTTGAAATCCCCAAAATTTATTTACAGGGAGCAAATTGTGTTCATCTGTTCATGCTCAGGAGGTTGATTTAAATTCTTCAATCGTCCATTTAATGAAAACAGATACAGAGTTATTAGATTCAGCGTCCTCCTTATCTACAGGAGTTATGGTGAGACAGCATCTGAATTTGTTTACTTTAACTGATCATACTGAAGCGGTCAAGTGGGAACTAGAATATGTGAAGGACATACTCTTTTGTGGCGAATTGAGGTTTGAGAACTTTGCTTTGAGTCAGAGTAGCGAAATTATAAAACCCAATCAATTCGATCAGTTGGAATGCCGAAGAGGGTGGTTGGAAAGCGATGGTGGCGAGTCTCGACTAGAACGAAAGTTGCTATTTGATTGCGTGATTGAATGTGTGGAGTCAAAATGTAGAAGACATGCTAGTGGGGGGTACAAAGGGTGGGAGAGAGGAGTAGAAGTGTTGAAAAGAAAGGAAGGTTTACCAAAAGAGGTGTACAATGAGATTTTAGGTTGGAGAGGGTTGGGAGATTGCATGGTTGATGAGTTAGTAGATAAAGACATGAGCAGCCGCCATGGAAGGTGGCTTGATTTTGGAGTTGATGCATCTACACTTGGAGTAGAAGTTGAAGATCAAATTGTAAGTTCTTTAGTTGATGAAGTTATTGCTGAATTGTTTCTAGCTCCTTGAGATTGCATGGTTGATGAGTTAGTAGATAAAGACATGAGCAGCCGCCATGAAAGGTGGCTTGATGTTGGAGTTGATGCATCTACACTTTGGAGTAGAAGTTGCAGATCAAATTGCTAATGAAGTTATTGCTGAATTGTTTCTAGCTTCCTGATGAAGAGGTGCAACTCAATTCCTTTAGGTCAAGTTACTTCTGCTTACTCTGTGGCCTTTTCTTACTGCATGTACACTCTCAATGGATTCATTGAATGTTTTTTTTCCAATTTGAACTTAAGATTTTCCATTAGATTTGGAATTTCTGCGATAGGTGTTTGTACATGTGTATTTGATCCATATATTTTGCAACCTCTTCCATTTGGATTCAATATTTTTGTCCAATTGGAACTAAGACTTTTACATTCCCTTTGGAATTTATGTGCGCATTTGGAAGATGGTTTGCACGCCGGTAATTCGTTCATGCAATTAGAGTCGTGCTAATCGCTCCCTCTATCAACTTTTCATGAAGAACACTCAAATTAGCAATACCACTATGTCAACTTCAAATAGGCTTGGCATAGAGTGTTTGATCAATAACCTAACCCTCTCATAGTACAATTATTTATCATGATCGAGAAACTATTCTGCGCGACAGATACAATGAAGCGCATTACCAAAATTAACGTCCCAGGACCTGAGTAAGGGTATTTGGGAAATTATAACCCTCTCATAGTTCATATTTCCAATATTCTACCTCAAAAACTAAAGAAAACGTTTTGAATGGTGGGAAGATTCACAAATTGTATACAAATCCATATCTCTACTCTCTCCATGGCAATAGAGAGAAATATGCACATCATTCAACATAATCAAGTCACAACTAACAGGATCATAATGTACTATTACAACAATATGAGAACCAAATACAAATGAATAATTCTTTTAATTATGTTTTAATAACAAAACTTTTAGAATCTATGATAATAATGTCAACTTTTAAAGTGAAAGATGAATTCACCTCTTAAGGGTATTTGGGAAATTATAACCCTCTCATAGTTCATATTTCCAATATTCTACCTCAAAAACTAAAGAAAACGTTTTGAATGGTGGGAAGATTCACAAATTGTATACAAATCCATATCTCTACTATCTCCATGGCAATAGAGAGAAATATGCACATCATTCAACATAATCAAGTCACAACTAACAGGATCATAATGTACTATTACAACAATATGAGAACCAAATACAAATGAATAATTCTTTTAATTATACTAATTATGTTTTAATAACAAAACTTTTAGAATCTATGATAATAATGTCAACTTTTAAAGTGAAAGATGAATTCACCTCTTAAATGGCAGTTCTGTACAGCTCTCCTCTACAGTTGGATGTAGGATTACCGGAGATCGACGACGCTGAACCTCAATTTGGAGTTCATATAAACATGAGAGCAATGCTCGTAAATGGGAGTTCCATCCGAAGGCTCTTCATGAGGATGAAATCCGCTCTGTTGACAACTGCGAATCACAGATACACCGCCAGGATCCGAAAGATGAAATATGCCGTGTGGACTGAAATGGAAAGGGAGAAATTAACATGTAAATTAAAAACACTAAGATTATAGACAAGACAATGTGAAAAAAGATGTACCAGGATGTATCTGTAGGGGCCATAACTATTGCAATTGCTTCTGGTAACATAATCTGATTAAGCATAAAAGTATAATTTGCCTTGATGTTAAAAAAAATATGATGAACAGTGCATAATTATTAGTAGTAAGAAAAAAAAAGATCTGATAATGGAAGGGTTATTTCTATTTTTAAAGAGGAATTGCTTTGCCATCCATCCACTTCTCTTACTTATTGTCTTATAATGTATCCAACATAATAAAATGAATCTACCTACTTCTATATTCCCCTTATGAGCATCTGAAATATGCCATTCACCATGGTAACAAATCTTTAATGATTGTAAAAAGCTGCAATCCAGGGATCATACTCTATACCAAAACAAATATATAGTTCCACTTTCGCTGAGTTAATTTCTTTTCCCTAGATCATTCAATCTTAATTTGAAAAATAATTTCCCAGCTTAATTTAAATAAAGATCTTTCTCAATGTACGTACATCATAGAATGTCCGATGTCTTCTATCTCTAATCGCAGACATCCATTTTACAATGGTGACATCCAAAGAGTATCCACTCCTTGATATTGTGATACTGTGAGATAAAGATCCTCTCCTTGGTACTTTTCTCTTCTTGTCTATAGTTAGGTAAATTTTAGCCTTTCTTTTCAAATCTAATGTCTAATATTAGAAAAAAAAAAAATTTTAAATGAGATTAATTAAATCTAAACCAATATATTTAAAATCTCTGGTTTAGATTTAGCCAACGATAGAAAATAAGAGATAAAAACAAAATTGAGATTGTGGTTTAATATTGTATCGCACAACTTTCTTTTTCTTTTTTTAATCTTTGAAGGAAATAAAATATAGAAATAGAAAACTTCAGCTGACACAATAATGATTGTAATCCTAGCAGCACAAACTTGAGAGAGTTAAAAATTTATCACTACAACTTATTAGGCAAAAGTAATTTGACAAGTGATAATAAATGTTACCTGATATGAGTAATGAGTATGCAAGTCAACTGATGACATAAAACAGGTTTGCGAAGGATGTGTCTGAAAATTAAATTATATATTATAAGTGGTTCGACTAGAGAAAAAAATATTGCAAGATGAAACATTTTGCATACATCAAAACATCCCGAAGTTTGGAAGGAATAAAATAAATTTGGCCAAAACCAATGCTTGTTAGAAGATCCAAAGCACAAAGGATTATGTGCAGAATTCCAACAGAGCAATCCATTTAGAAAGATTATCCATAAATGCCACGGGATTAAATATTATCAAATCCTTCAAATTAGTTTCACTCATAAAACCTTCATCAAACTTTAAAACACTGGGTTGAATTTGTTAAGTTTCTTTTTTCTTTTTTCAATCTTTTTTACGTTTGGATAATTCTAAAGTCCAATCACCCCAACACTAATTTGCTCTAAACAACCATTAATAGTTTAAGAACAGGCATCTAAATTACCTAAAATAGCCAATTCAAATAATTTCTTATCTTCAAAAGAAATTTAACAATCTTGGCCAATTTGCCAAAATTTGTAAAAATACTTACATGGATCCACCCAAGAGTAAAAAGCGATAATCTGTCTTGAACTTCAAATATTTCTTCTTCATTCAATGTTTGACACTGAATAAAAAAAAACAATCAAAAAATCTTTTATGACTAACAAGAAAACACAATTATATTGTGAGAGATTGTAAAACTGAGTACGTTTTAAAATAAACAATAACTGACATTAAAAGGATTTTTACACCATTTATATGTCTGTCCCTCATCGTAGTAGAAATTATTATTTTTTATCCAAAATGTATTACATCTTAAAAGTAACAAGTGCACAACTATAAGAATTGGAAGGAAAAAAGAAGTCACGCATATACTCAAGAGTTTGGAACCACATTCAGCATCATATGGGTGACTTTTTGCATTAGCACAAAAGAAAGAGTAAGAAACATACATTTTGGACATTATACGAAAATATTGTGTTGCTTTCCATATTAATCGTATCAACAAGAAGCAAACTATCAAATGCAATATCATTATTAAAGGGAAGAAGAAAAATACTAGCATTGAATAAACATACAATAAAAAGTTATTCTCACCGAATCAGATGTTGATTCTTGCTTTGGAATTATGAGAGTAGTGATATGGAAAACCCTGTTTTTCTGAAAAAAGAAAACATGAAAATGGATGGATAATATAGTAATCAGCTTCCATTTCTTAAGCATACCACTTTTCCAAGCAAAATGTTTATACTTCAAATAAGTTTCAAATGATATAGTTTCTTACTAGAGACCCCGCAAGAACACCACATGTCTCCAAGTTTTTTTGTGTATTTACACGAGCCAATCTCAAGAAATCCTCCAACATTTGTACAGGCTGAAATGAAAAATTTAAGAAACTACCATCAGACTACAAAGTGTACTCTTTAAATTAGATACATTGAACAAAATGCTCTTTAAGAAATGAGTTCTTTGTGACATGTAGAGAACAATAACCAAATTAAAGACATACAACATGTAAATGTTGATATGAATCAGGGCCATCCTGAGAAGGTTTTGCTAGACCAGGTCTTGGATCTGCAACTTTCGATGGAGGAATGGGAGCCAATTTCTGTTGAACATTAGCAAGAATAGGAGGAGGAGAAGGTTGTTTGATATTAACCAACTGGAAGGAGTCTTCTTGTACTGGTGTAATCAAGGAAGAGAATGACTCCTCGGCTGGATGTAACCATCTACCGTCGTCTAATGAGAGAACCGATTCTATCATGGAGCTTCCCTCCCTTGGATTACCATCTTTTGATGCTACAAGATCAGATTGAACATCTTGATTTGGCCTGTTTGCATTGATACCAAAGAGGACGTTGCAGAGCGCCAACATGGAAACAATTAACAAAATATGGTAGAAATGTGAATATTTGTCATTATCAAAGCAATTAAAATGCCAAAACATCAAACCATTCTACAAATGAGGTATTTGTCACACCACAAAGGATCTACACAAGTTTATTACCTTGCACTTTCAGGATCAAATTCTTGCTTTTTTGGATATTGAACCTGTAAGAAACATAGAAATAATGGGTTAAATGTGACTAAAGTAAACGGTCAACTTAAACTAAACAATATTAAAAAGAATGCATTAAATTTTACCTTATCTGTTCTAGGTCCTTTCCACTGTCCCTGAAGACCATTAGGTCCTAAAATAGAATGTCTAGACAAAGTTTCAGGTTTAGGACGAGGTAGATTAAAAGATCTGCACATTTGTAACAAATTATTATATCTCATATAAACAGAACCTGGTATACTAAAAGCCTCAAAATATTGTCTACCAATGCAACATCTGCCTAAACCTGCTATAAAGGCCTACCTTCTTCATTCTGGAAGGGAAGGTATTTATGCAATCAAATTTCAGTACTTCTTTGAGAGTTGGTGTTATATATAACTCAAATAATATCATACACCACAGAGCACAGTACAAAATATACTCTCTCCCTACTAAATGCATGAAATGCTTCACCCAATGGCAAGATAAATATCCGATTAACAGACAAAAAACTAAAGTCTATCCAAGGCAGACTAAAGACTAAGTAAAATGTAAGTAAGCTGAACTAATGAGGTTGGATTCCATAGTAATAAATATTTAAAAAAAGCAGATCTAATTATTTGGTTTTGTAATAAGAGTCACTTGTTCTGAGCGCTTAACAGAAAAACAATGAAAAAGAGTAATCAAAATTTACCAACTAATATAAAGAATTATATCTGCAAGTTACAAAGATATTTACTGAGCTAATCACCCTAAAAGCTCTAATTTAAAAAATAACCTGTATCCCAGACAAAGATGAAAGAAAGAAAGGTTTTCACTCACAGTTTCTGGAATTGTTTCTCCACTTGTAAGGTAGTCGATGTTGAAACAGGATTGTTATTAAAATTATTCGACCATGATAAATATGGTTGTAAGCTTGTAGGCTGTTATCAAATGAGGGGATAATGGTTATTGGAGAAGAAAAAAACATAATAAACTAACTAAGAAAGCATGATAACAGTACATTGTCATGACTGAGATGCATGAGTCAACAAGGAAACCATGTCTCAATAATGCCAGTTGGAGCATGAATGACACTGGTGCCAAGTTCAAGTTACAATTCAATAAATCATAAAAACTAAAATTACTTTATTACTTGTTTATGATCAATCACAGAAGATTGACTTTTATTAACAGACGGCCATTGTGAAGATGTCTCCAGACCATGTAAGATTCTCTTTTTGCCATCGTGTACAAGCAGTTGATGTCCTCCTTGTGCCCTTTCCATTTCTTTCACTTGAAGATCAAATTCAGGCTTTAAAGAATCAAGCTCATCCAGTACAGTCAACACTTCCTGAAATGACAGTGAGAAATCCAAATTGAAAACAGCAATAAATTGAACGTACAAGAAAGAGCAACGAAGTACTACCAGTGACCCACCTTCCTGTGAAGTCCTCTTTCTTTTGCACAAAGAACATGATAATCCCGATGATGTGGTATAGTCTCAGTTATCAAACTGAAGTTTACAGAGAAAAAGTTAACGATAAAGCTTCCAAATGGAAAAATCACACATTGTAAATTCCGAAAGTATCAACAGGTTCACCACTCTTACTCACCTCGAGAATCTAAGAAGCGTGATAAACAAATCTACAACATTGCCCTCATCCCGGTAGATATTAGCCTGCAATATAGAATACAACTTCATAAACTAATAACGAAATCGAAGAATTATTTGTTTCTTCCTGAAACAATCTACAAGAACTTTGTCGTGAAGAAAAACATCAACTTTGAAAAGATCAAAAAAAATATTACAAAGCGCCAATCAAATTTCCAGAAAGTTCACATCATAAATCCTACAGTTGCGACCATTCGAAAATTGAAACTTAAATAGAAATTTACAATGCGATGTGCAAATTGACAAAGGAACAAAAAAGAGAAGAGAATTAACAGCAGAACCTGCTTGAGGAGATTATCAGCGATCCGGTAATAGTTTCGGAGATTAATTTTATTATCGACCTCAATTTTCCGAGCTTCTTTATCGACGTTGATCTTCATCTTCTTCGGCGACAACAAACGCCAGGTTCAGCAACTTGGATTAAAATTTTAGGAGAATCAAACAGCCTCTTTCTCCAGATTGAAGATGACAAAGATTCAGGCTTAGGCGCTAAGAAAACTGTATGTCCAACAGCATTAGAGAAGTAAAAGCTTGACGCTTTGAAGAGAAAATGGTTCCTCTTTGAGGTCCTGTGTCGACATGATGAGCAAGCGAAGGGTTCGTATTGCGTTTAATAAGAACCACCATAATAGAATGCACTAACTAATAATATTTTGACACGTGAATATTCAGTTTTTTTAATTATAAATTTAAACATAATTTTGGTATTAGTATATTTATACTTAAAAAATAGAAAATAACAAAACAATCATCATCATTTATTGTTAGTGACAAAACAACTATTATTCTTGGAAAAATAACAAAACAACTATCATCCTTTACTATTAGTGACAAAACAACCATTATCCCTTTTTCGCTAACAAATTAACTACTAAATTATGAAAAAACGTCACGACAACCATTCTTGTTACGTTTACCATTAATGATGACAAACCGTGGCGGCTTGACGACGAACCACAGAGGCTTGATGACAATGAATCGCGAAGGCTTGATGACGACGAATGGAGATATCCAAGGCAGCAACAGTGGGTGACCTCCGTCAAAATTTGTCGGCCAAGGACCGTCGAACGGAGACATCCAAGTCAACAACAACAGGAGACATCCTTCAAAATTCGTCATCCAAGAACCGTCAAACAATAATTTAACAGACTGACGAAGGACATCAATTATCAGGGGACGTCTGTTGTGCCCGTTGGAACGATGGTTCATAGCCGTTGGATCGAGGACGAATGTCCCTCGATTGGAATGAACGGCTAGGATGGAGTTTGTCATTTTCCAAATGGCGATGACAGATGTTCCTAGTCTCACAATGAACGCCCCTTGACTTAAGGCTACGTCGTTGAGGCTGCAACAGACGTTCGTCTTTGGATGATGGACGTCCGTTGTATGTTCGCCAGACTTCTTTGAATGTTCATCATTTATCGGGGGACGTTCGTCGTGCCCGTTGAAACGATGGTTCATGGCCGTTGGATCAAGAACGGACGTCCCTCGATCGGAATGGACAGCTAGGATGGAGTTTGTCATTTTCCAAATGGCGATGACGGACGTCCCTAGTCTCACAACGGACGTCCCTCGACTTTGTCTGCAACGAACGTCCGTCTTTGGCCGATGGACGTCCGTTGTATGTTCTCCGAACTTCTCTATGTTAAATTTGCCTATAATCACGAAGGACGCCCCTCGAGCATAAAATGAACGTCCCTATAATTCATTGAACTTAGTTCGTCGAGGATTTCGTATGTCGTGGTACTCATAGGAGCGTAGAGTCCATTCTTATATAGGCAGACCGACGCTTGATGATCCGCAACAGAATTGAGATATTGAACAACGATGACGGTTATGAAAATTGCTTTTGACGATGAGAAGATGATCGGAAAACTAAAAACATGAACATTGTGAACCGAACTATGCCAGAGCTTCCTGACTTTATCTTCTCGGTTACCGTTAATGTCCGTCAATAAATCATAATCAGAATCAAAAGTTCACTAATAATTTCATTGGGAAACGTGACTATGAAGATGACTGCGAAGATAACTGCAAAGATAATGTTGCAGGAAAATGTAACTGCGAGGTCGTCAACGGACATTAACAGTCAGCTACAGTAACCAAGCGGGCTCGCCCCGAGCCCGGTAGGCGGGCTGAGCTGAGCCCTAAATCGAGGGCTCGCGAGCCTGGCCTGCAGGCCAGCTCGCGAGCCTAGCGGGCTGGCCCGGCGAGCCAGCCAGGCAGATGAATGGCCGAGCCCGCGCCAGCCCGTCCAGGATGCAGCCTCCAGCTCGAATCGCGTGATCGCCATCGCCATCAATGATCGTCGACTTGCGTGGAGGTGAGACGACGGACCGAGGCCTGCGCTGGATCTCGCGTCGAAGGTCGTCGAAGGTCGTCGTCGGGGCGTCGAGGGACGAAGATCGTCGTGGCCCGTCGGGGTGTCAAAGGACGAAGCCAGTAGCAAGCTCTGAAGTGCCGTCGGGAGTGAGACTCCCCTTCTCTGTGAGAAGTTTCTCACAGAGAAGCAGGGTGCTTCTCTATGAGAAGTTTTCACAGAGAAGCTTCTCTCATCTCTGTGAGAGAGAACTCTGCTTCTCTGTGAGAACGCAGAGAAGGAACGGTCTGAAGACCATTGGCATCGCCAACTTGGCGACTTGGTGAGTGTAGGCAACGGTCCAGTGACCGTTGTCGATTACGTGAAGCGAAGCAACGGTCTGATGACTGTTGCTATGAGTGGTAGCCTACCACACTCCCCACTTCTTTTTCATTTTTTACCCCCTTCCTCATTTTCTATAAATACCCACATACTATCTTCTAAATTCTCCACCAATTCTCCAAATCATTCTCTCAAGTCTCAATCTTTCAATCTCTAAATTTCTCACCAATCTCTCTATTTCTCAATTCTTCAATCTCTCAATCTTTCTCTCAATTTCAAAAGGTATATTTTATTTTTTATTTTTTTATTTTTAATTTAATGTGTATTACGAACTAACAAATTTTTTTTCGATTTTCGTAGGACTCATATTCGTGGTCGTGGAGGTGATCACAACAATTGCATACTATTATTGAGCAATTGGTGTGCGGTATCATTTTATTTATTAATTGTTTCTCAGTAGTATATTTTTTTAATTATGGATCCTCGTGATTTTTTGCTTGACACTTTTAATGACACTAACGATGATATTGAGGAAATTAGGGAAGATAATCTCACAATTTCAATTGATCAATCATCGGCACATGCATCCACTTCGTCACCTAGAAAAAAAAGAAGTAAAACGTCAAATGTATGGAATCATTTTGAAATGAAAGATATTAAAATTGGTGGAAAAATAGAAAGTAGAGCACAATGTAAATATTGTATTAAACATTATGCATACGAATCCGGTAGTTCTACTAGCACATTTGGTAGGCATTATACAAAATATCACTTACACGAGCAAGTGAGAGACCCTACACAAACACTCATAAATGCTAGTGGCAGTGACAATTTTATATATTCACATAATGAAATGAGAGAAGGAGTAACAAAATATATATCACAATCTGAGGCACCTTTATCTATGTTTGATAGCGAGTTATTTGAAAATTTTATGAAAGAGTATATTAATCCTAGTTTTAGACGAGTCCCTAGATGTACGACGCGAAATAATATTATTAAAATGTATAATAATATGAAAAATGAATTAATTGCGTTTTTTTCAAATGCTCCGTCTATGTCTATTTGTATTACTTCTGATTTATGGAGTGCACCTAATGCTTTAGGATATATTGTCGTAACTTCTCATTTATTGATGACTCTTGGCAATTAAATAAAAGAATATTAGGATTTCATAGTTGTGAATATTCACATAGTAGCGTTACCATTTATAGATATATTGTTGGAATTTTGCAAGAATACGCTATTAGAGATAGAATTTTTAGTATTACGCTAGATAATGCTGATGCTAATGATGTTGCAATTATTGAATTTAAAAGGTTATTTCAATTAGATACGGCTCATAATACTCTTTTTCATATGAGATGTGTTTGTCATATTTTAAATTTAGTTGTTCGAGATGACATGTCATGTATTTCGCATCATATTGAATCTATTCGATCTACAATTTCGTATATTACTTCATCTAATACGGGACAGCAATAATATAAAGAATTTTATAAAATTGTTCAACTTAAACCAAGAAAATTAAAAACCGATGCAGATACAAGGTGGAATTCGACTTATTTAATGTTAGAAAATGCTAAGCCATATTGGTTAGTTATTTGTGCTTATATTAGTGAAAAAACAAAATGTATTACTCTTGATCATAATAGTTGCGATATTGCTAATTTATTTCTTGATTCTCTAAAACTATTTTTTGAAGCTACAAATGAATGTTCGAGAATTTATCATCCCACTACTCATCTTGTTCTCCCAATTTTTATAAAATTAACGGGTACTTTTCAAAAATTTAGACAAAGAAACGAATTTTGTGCATTAATTGAAAAAATGGAAAGAAAATTTAAAAAATATTGGCTTAACATACCTAATATTTTTTGTTTTGCATGCATAATGCATCCTAAATTTAAATTAAATGGAGTGTATATAATGCTTGATAGAATTTCTTCTAATTTAGGTATTTCTTCTTCAATTAATGGTGCTCAATTAAAAAATGAAATTGAGAATTTATTTTCTTCTTATGAACTTAAATATTCTAATGTTACTTGTTCAATTCCTTCATATGATATGCATGCTAGTTCTAGTAGTGGTGCTTGTGGTGGAGATCCACAAGATTTTATGTATGATATATTTAAGCAAATAGATAGTAATGTTCATTCTTATAATTCAATGAACTCGATATTTATCTTAACACCTACCATAACATTTCTCGCCCCGAGGATTTTGATATTTTGGCTTGGTGGAGAGTCAACTCTATTTCATTTCCTATTCTTTCTAGAATGACACGTGATCTACTAACACCTCCGGTCTCTACAGTAGCATCGGAGTCTGTTTTTAGTGCAAGTGGATGTATGTAAGATGATAAACGAGGAAGACTTGCACCAGAAATCGTTGAGGCACTCATTTGCATGAAGGATTGGAACGACACTGTGACGAGAGATCAACAACGAGAAGATGACGTAGTTGAAGAATTCAAAAATTTGGATGTCGAAAACTAAATTTTTATTTAAATTTGAAATTGTAATTTTCATTTTCATATATTTTCTTTATCTTGTAAATTATGCTTTGAAATTGTAATTTAAATTTGAAATTGTAATAAAAATATTTATTCAATTAAATTATTAATTATAGTATTTTTACATTATAATAATAAATGTTTATTATAGTTTATATTGAAAATAATTTATAATATATTTATATAAGATATTATTATTTATGTATATTTGGCTCGTTAAGCTCGGCTCGGTAGGCTCAGTCGGCTCGTTAGGCTCGATAGGCTCGTTAGGCTCGGCTCGTTAGGCTCGGCAGACTCGTTAGGCTCGGCTCGTTAAGCTCAGCAAGCTCGACGAGCCAGACTTTTTCAAGCTCGGCCGGCTCGGCTCGGCTTGTTAGCCACCTCTATTAACGGTAAACATAACAGCGATGATTGTCGCGACGTTTTTTTATAGTTCAGTAGTTAAATTGTTAGAAAAAAAAAAATGATGGTTGGTTTGTCATTTTTTCTACTTTAAACTTCATCAATTTAATTTTTATATTTTAAAATTGTTATTAAAATCTTATGTTTATTTTTAGGGTAATAATAAATTTATTCTCAAATTATATATTTTTAACTTGAGGATTAAATGTAACTTATTAATGTAATAATTATAAATAATTAAAATAAAATATTATTTATATTAAATAAAAAATAAAATTACAACGTATAATTAGAAAGTAACCTAAATATTTTTTTTATTAGTTTTTCCATATTCTTCTCCCTGCCTTGTGTTTAATTAATATGAGACTTGTTAATAATATTACTAATAAAAATTAAACTAAACATTGCATTGATTCATTTATAATTGTACGGTTGTAAAAGGAAAGACAAATGTGTGATATTCATATGTGTTTCATATATATTGCATATATTTGGGTATTTGATGGCATGGTGAGTGGCCATGTGAGATGAGAAATTATGACATCTAAACAATGATTAATAATGTCATGTGTCTAGGCATAATCATCTATACATTGTAAAAGTCTATCATATAGAAGACATGAGTAAAGAGTAAAAAAATTGTGAGAATTGAAGTATAATGGTATATAGACAATGATTCATAATATCATGTATGTAGGCATACTTATTCATACATCATGACAGTCCGTCATATAAAAGATTATGGTAAAAATAATGTAAGATTAGACATTAATTAAAAAAAATCTAGATAGTTTGAATTAGACATGCATTAGAGATGTCTACGTAACGTTGGTTATAGATAAATCATAAAAGAGTGTGAGATTCATAATATATACAATCATATTAGACATAAGAGTGAGATATATGGAGTAAATTGTTAGCCTGAGAAATATTAGCTTTAATTGTTTTAATGATGAATGTTTTAATTTGATTATAAGTTGTTTATTATTTTGGATAGAATTATTATTATCATTTAGTTTATGATTAATTATTAATTGGAAATACCCATTAACAAAGGTATTTATATGTTTTAACATGTTTGTTTGAGTCCATATAGCTAATGATTAAATTTTTGGAACTTAAACACTTCAAGAAGAGGAAAACACGGAGTATAGGTCGACCATGGCTGGGAAGGAGGTCGATCAGAACGGCTATGGAGAGCCAGACTAGAAGAGGCGGTCGACCAAGACATGAAGGGTCGACCGAAATTATCACAGAGAGCTTCTATTTTCTAAAATCGGGTAAAGCGATCGACCTATGCAGTGAAGGAGGTTGACTGAAATCAAGACAGATTGCTCCAGATTTTGAAGCAGAGGAAAGTGGTCGACCGAAGATGAATAGGTCGACCAGTGTGACAAACTAAAGCTGAAAAAGGACAACCGATAGTATATTGGCTACTTTCCAACGATCGGATAGTGGTCAACTGAAACAACGGTAGTTGACTGCTCAGACAATGTCTATACATAAAAGCACTTCAAAATGCAATCTAACTAAAAGAGAACCGTACCAAATGCTGCCGAAATTTCTATTTAATTTATCTCACCAAATTAAGTGTTTAACTTAGCTCTCTCATTTCTAAATTTGAGAGTTTATTTTTGAGAGCTTAGGCTTTAGATTTGTATTCTTCATTTTACTCTATTTGTACTTAAATGGTGATCGAAAGGGTGACACCCCGAGAATAGTCAAAGGAAAGGGTGACGCCCTGAGAATAGTCATTTGTAAAGGTTTGATTGGCACCCATGAAGCCAATCATCATTAACTTGGGAGGTTAGTTGGTTAAGGATCTCCAAGTGAGAAACTTGGAGCGCAGACGTTGAACAGTGTAAAAAAATATTTTGTCTCTCTTTCCCTTATCTCCTTTTATATTTGCTATTGTCTTAATGTATATTTAGTTATCAATCAGTTAGGAATATAAATTATAATATCGCACGACCTCTCTGGTCCACCGCTTTCCTCTGCTTCAAAATCTGAAGCAATCTGTCTTGGTTTCGGTCGACCACCTTCACTGTATAGATTGATTGCTTTACCTGATTTCAGAAAACAGATGTTCACTGTGATAATTCTGGTCGATGTCTTGGTCGACTGCCTCTTCTACTCTAGCTCTTCGTAGCCATTCTAGTCAACCTCCGTCCCAACCATGGTGGACCTATACTTCATGTATTGTTCTTCTTGAATCTTCTAAGTCTCAATTATCAATATATAAGCTACATAAACTTAGGCAAACACGTTAGTAAACATTAATATTCGTATTAAAGATATTTTCAATTGAGATCAATAACGTATTTACTTGATTCAACAAATTCATAATAAACAACTTATTAATTAATTAAACAATCGTAATAAAAATATAAATAACCTAATGTCTATTAGGCTAACATAGATGACACACAAGTTTCACGTCATGGTGTGAGATTAGAGTATGAAAAAAAAGTGAAAATACAACATTATGCTAGGTTAATTGACTAAGTCGCCTAACGCACATTTGGGTTTGGTGACCACGTCGGTTTGGTTTTTTCATCTATCATTTTGATTGTGAATTTTTTAATAGTTAACTTTAAGCATATAGATAGAAACAACAGCCAAGAAGTGATGATTTTCAAGCTCCAAACGGAGGACGTCGAAAATTTAATGTACCTAAACATCATTCACGAGGCAATTGAACCATGGATTGTGGCGGATCCCAACCGCGACGACAGTAGTAGCAATGTCAGTTTCTAGTGGACCCAATGTTTTTAGGGGATCTGTTAAATCCGGGCCTGGCCTGGACCGACCCGACCCAGCCTGTGTATGTGGTGCGACTAACCGGAGGTTGAGAAGGGATTCTCGACTAGAGGTTTAAAACTTCCAGCCAACAGCCACGACAAATCGCTGTAGGAATTCAGAGCCACGGTGATTCTGCTAAAATCGCTAAAAATCATGTTTTCGCTTGAAATCTTCTGGAGAGAGTTCTGACCGAGACTTGTCACCTTCGTCTTCTGGCGATTGTTGCCGGAAAGGGGTCGCGGTGAGCGCAACCCGAACTTTGTCTGTGGATAGAGCTGTCTCGAACTCTGTCTGAACTCTGTCCATAGACAAAGTTCTTGTTACGGGTCATTGGACTGCGTCTGGGTTTCTGTCACGCCCCCATTCTCAATGGGCTTAACGGGCGGAGCCCGGGAAGGAGGCTTCCGGGAAGCCTCGCAGACACGCGCATCGCGTGTAACAGGCCAGCCGGGGGTTGGGCCGAAGACACTCATTAGTTGAACAATTGGGCCGAGTAAGATGGCGGGGCCATCACCATCAAGTTTGCAGCATTGCAGTTGGACTAGCAGGAGGTTGGGCCGCAACGCCATTCAATGGGCCGTAGGAGCGATGGGAGAAGATCTCGCAGAATCCCCGGATTCTTAGGGATTCTGCGCGTCAACTAAATAGGAAGGCGCGTGCGCAGCAGCAGAGATCGAGGAAGATCCTAGATTTGTGGGATTCACGCGGCATTTGAATTGGGTTGGCGCGCTGCACAGCGAATGGGAAGCAGACACGTGGCAAAGCGGATTTTAATTGTTACAACTAATTTAGGGTTTTTGAAATTCAAATGTAGATAAGATATATTTGTTTATATAGGACCCTTGAGGCACAGAGCTGAGTGAGTTAATCCATCGTGAGACTCTCGAGCTATTGTGGTGATCCGAGTGGAATTTTTGTATCCTAGGTTCTTTTATTCAGAATAGAAAGAACAGATTGGGGGCGGGGCTCTCGTAAAGAGGGGTGTCGAGTGTTTCTTAATTTGTGGGTTCTTGGTAGTTCTTGTTTTTGCAAAGAGCAAGGGCGAGGAAGGCTGGTCGAGGTGGGACTTCGACGCCAGTCACACGTATTAGTCGTAATTCCGCACAGCGAAAAATTAGGGGTGTGACAGTTTCACCCTGGACCGCTGTCCAGTTTCCTTGGGTTTAGACCCACTATTTTGGGCCAAACCAGACCTGTTTTGGACCAAATTAGACCTGTTTGGACCAAACCAGACCTGTTTTGGACCAAACCATGCCATTTTGGACCGTACTAAAATTTTTACCTTAAAAATTTTCATATTAAATTTTAAACCCTGAATCCAAAATTTTAATCAATTTTATGGTTAGTTTTCTAAACTTCATAAATTATCGAATTGTTTTTAACGAGTTTTAGTTGATCGTTTTGGCTTGGGTCTTGGTATTGTTTGGCCTAAATTCGAGGAAGATGTTATTTTATATTTAACGCACTTTAATTCTTAAAATGTAAGTATTCATTTAAATTGAGCATGTTTAATTTACCGTTCAGTTCAGTTACATTCAATCTTGTACTTATTTACTTTTAATGTTAAAATGGGTAATAAGGCAGTTGTACGTGCTGTGTTCTTGGATTTCGAACCTCTAAACCTGATCAGGGTCTGTTTGTTAAAATGGGTAATATGACAGGTGTATGTGCCGTATCCTTGGATTTTGAATCCCTAAACCTGATCAGGGTCTGTTTGGCTATTTGCGATCGTCTGAGTATTGTCGTTATTTAAATTTCATCGTTTAATTTATTACTCGTCACCATTTCTTTTATATATTGATCTGTTAAATTAATTAACTGAAAATGCACGTTAAATTCATATGACATAAAAGTTAAATGTAAAATTAAATATCTACTGAGTTATTTGACTCACTCCTTATATATTTTCACTTTTCAAGTAGTAATCAAATTAGTCTCCGAGTATAAATTTTGGAGACGTTTCTTGTGTAATTAGTTTCATTGAAATTAGTTTTTTCTTTATTTTCTCATATTTAAAGTAAAGAAATAAATAGGTTTAATTCTTTTTTTTTTTTAATAGCAAAGGGTAGAGACGTTGAATTAGATTCAATCCCCACAAAGTAATAGTAATAGTGCATCTACCCTTGTTTTTTTTTTTTTTTTAATTTGAAGATTGAAAACTAACTATTGGGATTTTGGTATACCCGGACACATACTTCGTGAAATGTTTTTAAGTATGTTTGTAGTCTAGTGGAACAAGATCACAGTCGGTAATAGATAAATTGAATATATTCTTTTCTAGATATTATTGTGTAATCTGAATTCTAGTTGGGTCAGACCCGTATTCAATACTAAGGTTTTTACGTTACTCTATATATTATTGCTTGAGTCGCAAAATTTAATTATACATTGATTTAATACTAAACACTATACATTCAATTATACTAAAGTTTTTACGTTACTTTATATATTGTTGCTTGAGATCACTCTTAACTACTAACCATTGGCATCACATTAGTTTGGATACTATCCGGTAAATGTTAGATTAAAATGAGTTAATCAGAGATTAAAACCCTCGTGACATTTTGATGGATTGGTGCTTTCTCCACCTTCTTTTGACGATGGTTTCTTCCCCATCCAGAATGCTTGGAAACTGATAAAGATTAAGGGAGAGAACCCAGGTTTCTAAAATCATAGCTTTTACAGTTAATTCATCTTCAAGATAATCAAGTACGTTCTCTCATAATTAGGGTTTTTGAGCTTGGACAATGAAGATCTGTGCATAATTAGGGTTTTGGTTTGCATAATTAATTAAAGGCATTGATCTCCGAAAATTTGAAGTAAAACTCGACTTTTTGCGAGTAAATATCTCTCATTTATATCCCTTTTTCTTCCTTAATCACGGAGGAAGATGATATACAACAAATGGAAAAGCTTAGGCCATTTGTTTGCAGGCAAAGCTATGAATAATGTTAGAGAGCGACTTGCAAAGAAAGCTCATGCTCTACATCTCCAAACAGAAGTCTGTGTTGGCCAACTGGGATTCTTCTAATCCCATATTCATCCACCAAGCTCAAGTGCTTGCAAACATCAACATCAACCCTCACTCTCCTCTCTGACCCACCGTCCAAATGAACCTTCTCAAACCAAACTAGTTGCTTTCTCGGCGACCATTTCCCGTGAGTCGGTGGCGCCGAAAAAACGAGCAGGGTCTCTGCCCCGTCCACTGAGCCAGTGTTTTTCACGTCGAGGTGGAAAGCCAGAGAGAGAGAGGCGCAGTTAGTGTGAGAAACTCTCACTCCAATGGTTCTTGTTGTTGAGTTGAGGTGTGGGAGAGTGGTGAGTGTGAGAGGGAGTGACACTTGGGTTGGAGCCTCGGCTAGTGCGTGTGTGAAAGTCGTGTAGCTTAATCCGAACCCGAATGGGAAGACAACCGGACCGTTGTAGAACCGGTATGTTCGGCCAGGATAGCCTTTTGATGGGTCTGCTCTCATGTCCATGTTTGTCATTGGAACCTTTGAAAGATAGCTCTGTGGATACCATGTCATTGGTAATTTTCCTCCTGCATATGAACAAAATATGCCTTATTTCTACAAGGCTTATAGTGACAGCAGGAGAGTAGAAAGAAAGTTCATCGTAAAGCATAATTTACTTGAATGAGAGAAATTATGATATACAATAAATGAAAGACACATAGATAACACGTCAACGATTAACAACCTCTACCGATATAAAAATGTTTATGGTGTTCTTTGAAATTATCGCCAATAACATTTAATGCTATAAAACCTCATTTTCATTTGGTGGGAATGCTTAGATTTGATGTTATTTCAAAAGCCAATGGAGTACCTGCATTGGTGGTGCCAAACAGAACATCAGCAATGGCAGCACCTCCAGCTTGGCCAGGATAGCCAGCCCAAAGGATGGCACTGATATGGGGGTCATCCTTAGCAAATTGAACATCAATAGGACCACCGGACATTAAAACCAACACGGTTGGCCCTTTGGAGGCTCTGCCCACTCTCCACACCAGCTCTTGTTGATGGCCGGGTAAAAGAAGCCCCCTTCGGTCCCTAAACTCTGCTTCGATCGACTGGTCAAGCCCCATTACCAGAACCGTCGCGTCTGCCTGAGAAGCTGCCGCCTCTGCTGCCACGAACAACTGGTTTCCGGTGCAAGCGACGTTCGAACAGCCTGGCTGGTGAAGGGTCTTGGCGTATTTAGCAATTCCTTGTAAAGGCGTGGTGTAGCGGCAGGCTACGCCTGCGTGAATTCGTTTATCGGAGCAAATTATCATACACTTGTTTGGCAGAAATGATTTTGAATCAAGAGAATGTGAAAAATTTCTTACTTCAAATCATGTATAATGGAAAATCATATACGGAAAAAACCAAAATTATTCACTTCTGTTCTAGAATGAATAGAATTGTACCTCTACAGTTCTAGAGCAAAATTTAGAGTGAATTTTGATGATTTTTCAATTAAATAATGTCTTACCGGCATAGTTTCCGATCATGGTGACGGTGACGTCGGAATTCGGTCCAATCACTGCGACGGTACGGTGGACGGCGGGGGAGAGGGGCAGTGAACGACGGCGATTTTGAAGGAGGACTATTCCTTGACGAGCTGCCTCTAGGGCTAGATGTTGGTGAGGGGGAGAGCAAACATCGGCCGCACCTAAGTTGGCGAATGGTTGAGAGGAAGGTTGGGCATCGAACATGCCGAGCCTCATCTGAACGGTGATGAGATTTGCTAACGCATTGTCGACGTCGATCTCGGTCAGTAAAGCTCTTCCGATGGCGTTCTCAGTGTGGACGGCCAGAAAGGGTCCGCAGTCCAAATCCAGACCTGAAAAACGAGGACAAGCAGTGAGATTCCGAACATTGTTCCTAAGAAATTGAAATAATCAATCGGAGAAGGCGTAACCGGCCTGCTTTAATGGTGAATGCAGCTGCTTCTTCCGGCGTGGCCGTGTAATGTTGGTTCTCGTACAGTACACCCACCGAGTCACAGTCCGATACTATATACCTGCATGGCCGGGGCGAACAAGTCAAACGAGTCAAATAGTCAAATTGAACTCATTGATCGAGGACGAGAAGCTTAGTCAAATTTGCAATTATAGCACTCATGTCGATCCTATAATTGCAAATTTTAGGGACGCTTTTGGGTCGGGTAGTTTTAATTCATTTGGGTATTAATCTTGATCACGACTCGGAAGAAAACCGGATTGCTTGAATTATCTTGGGTTGGACCGTCAAACTCTCTCATTCAATCTCAAAAATCGAAATATTTAGTTTCCTCAAACAAAAATTGTTAGTAGATTATAGTATATAAAAAAAAACCCATCCAAAGAGAATGATCCTATTCAATTTGGTTCGGTTCTTTGAGTCTTTTTTGATTTCGGCTCTAAAGAACCGGGGTTGGGTTTTACTCATCTACATGGGCGGCACACCGTGTTGATCAAGATCATACCCGTTGAGCTTCCAAGCACCACGAATGGTATTCTTTAGAAGATCAGAGTCAGCGCAAGTGGGCTTTCCGTTGACCTGATTGTAGGAGCACATGACGCTGGCCACCCTCCCTTCAACTACACACGCTTTGAATGGAACATTGTACGTGTCCTCCATATCCTGCTTACTCACCTTCAAATCTCCAAGATCAACGGCTCAGATGAATCCTCATAATCGGAGTCCTTTCGTAAAAGTACAACGCATAAAAAAAGAGCATATCGAGCTACCTTGGCATTGAAATGATATCGGTCGACGCCATTCCAATTATCGAGATCATAGGCAGTGTAATGTTTGCAACAAGCAGCAACTTTAAGCTGGTTTCCCCGCGTGTTGCCTTGGAGTCCTTGAACGTATCGTGCGGCGTACTTTCCACTAAGAATAGGATCTTCTCCGGGAGTCTCTTGGCCTCGTCCCCACCTCGGATCTCTAAATATATTCACATTCGGGCTCCAATACGTCAAACCCGCCTTTCCTCCATTGTACATAGCTCTTGCTTCGTCCGACACAACCTTCATAATGCATCACCAAATATTTTATCTTAGGTGTTTTCTTATTGATTGATCGAGCCGAACTAAGCCAGAGCCCATGGTTCAAATTTCGATTACTCCTAAACTTCGTTTACTTTGATTTTCTTAATCAACACATTTTCATTACTCTTAAATCAAATCAAATCAGAGACTTTTAGTTTGACTCCATTTCTTAAATTTGTTGTAACGATTTTTTCTCCAAAACTCAATTGAATTTCCGACCAAATTGAAAAACAAAATATTTACACCAAAAAAAAAAGTTTATTTTTCAAAATTCATCCAACTTTGAAGGACGATAATTTATGTTCGTAGGAAGAATATTTGTAATAATGCCTCTACCACAACAAAATTTGTAGTAAGAACATGTACTTAATTCATATTTTCGTTGCAAACCTCATGATTCTCATATTCGCGTATTCAAAAGAAAGAACCATGATAAGCAGAAGAAGTACAAATGTTTTATATGTGGAGATTATGGGCACTTTGCGAAAGAATGCAAAAATAAAAGAGGAAATCTTCACCATTTTTCGTTACTAAAAATCACATAACTTTGTCATTTCAAACGGAAAATAAAAATTTTTAATGAAAATTACCAAATTACCCTCCACCCCTACACCATTGAGTACACGTGGATGAGTTATCCTTTGTTCATTTCATATAATATTATTTGTTCACTTTTATAACTAATTAGTTTAATTTTCATTAAATTTTAAAAGCGGCCAATTTTAAATTTTATTAGTTTTTGTGTCAATTATTCGTATACTTAATTTTAATTATGTATATGTTACGAAAAGAGTATTTTCTATAGCGAAAATGGTATTTTCTACTTGCAGCGAAAAACAATAATCTACTGTGAAAAGAGTATTTTTTACGGATAATATTTGTTATTTAACAGATCTCTTAACGATGAGGATATCTATTGTTAACGCTTTAAATTTTAAGATATTAAATAATAAAAATAAAAATTTAAGGTATTATTAATATTAATAATTACCTTAATAATAATAATCTCATGTTAGTTAATAATATAGATTTAGATTTAATTAAGAATATAGAAAAATCAATAAAAATATATAAAAAGAGGAGAAAAATTATCACCCGTCCGATTTCCTCCCAAAGGGAGTCGTTGAAAGAAGCAGCGGTGGTGATGACTTGGGGAAAGCTAGTGGCCCGAGGGAAGGCCCCGCCAAACTTAGTCCCCGGGCCAACATTGGAAACGCCGTGAAGAGCCTCCGACCACCACTCATATCCCATCATCCCCAGCCGCGGCACCGGCGCTGCATTATTGACGATCAACCTCACCTTCTCCTTCAACGTCAGCCGTCCGATCAAATCCCTCACCCTCACGTGAATCGGAGCACTCGTTCTGCAGAATCTCAGGCTCTTCGTCAGCTCGTTTGCTGGGTCGCATGCAAAGGGGAGACGATGAGCTTCTGTGAAGCATTTTGACAAACAGGTGGTGGACGTTAAAACCAGCGAGAGGATTGTTAGCGCCTGTAGGAGGCTCATGGCTTGAGTTTGTGAATATGATGGATAAGAAAAGTGTGGTTTTATAGAGAAGCCATTCGAGAGAAGAATTTCGAGGATTGGGTTTACACGTCGATGACTCCATCTCTGTAAATATGAAGCTAATCCGAAGAGAGAGAGATGGTGCGATCACTTAAAACCATGCTTATTATCAGTGATTTGAACTAACTTCCGGGTTTGAGAGAAACACTCAATTCAACAACTCTTAGCATCAATTATTATTATTATAAACAATATTTAATTTTATTTCAATGATAAAATATTTTGGATAGAGAAATCTATGAATTTACCTTATAAGTAAGAAAATTGATAAATTTGCCAAAACATATATACTGTGGAGTCTCTTGTCATCTTAGTACAATATTGTCCACTTTAGACTGAAACCCGCATAGTTTGTAATTGGGGTTAGCTCGGGAGGAGAACAATACTTATAAACTATTCATTTTTTCACTCTCTCAATCGATGTGGGAGTGTGCACCCCTACTAATCTGAGTTGAACTCTCACAATTAATAGAATCTTATGTCGTTCTTGTATTCACAGAGTAGAGTGAAAAAGTGAATGATTTATAAGTAGACTTCTTCTCCCTACCAAGTATAGCGCGTTTTAAGCTAATCTCAAAAATAAAATCGTGCAGAGTTTGATCCAAAACATACAAAATTGTATTAGGAGAACTGAAACTCTACATATATGATATGAGAATCAATGAAAAGAGAGGATATTAAAGTCTAAAAACGTGTCATGTTACGTAATTGTTGTAATAGTGTAACTTAAAAATGATAATTCAAAGTAATTTACAATACTATATCCATATGGTTAAATTTTAATATAATTATTTCATTTATTTTTTTTCAAAAAAACAAGAAGTATAACTAAAATTTAACAATTGGAATTTGGAGTGTTGATGACTCAATATTTTATATAATATTTAATAATTTAATATGAATAATTTAGTATTGAAATTTAATTATTAAATGTAAAAAAAAAAACATAATAATTGGGTGGTAGGAGGTCATAATTGGTTGAAAAATAATAAAGTATTGGCTGGAAATGAGACGAGAAGGTGGTCACGGAGTTGAGAATCTAGGAGAGAGAAGGCACACTACCCCCACTTAGGGCTTTGAAAAAAAAATATTTTATAATTTAATATTTTAAATTATTTGTAATATATAATAGGGAATATGACAAATTAACCATCATGGTTTGATATTAATGACAAGTCGACTACTATCCTTTATTTTTTAACAAATTAACCACTAATGTATGGAAAAATGACAAAGCAAACATCACTGTCACGTCTGCCGTTAACAAGCTAATCTGGAGCCGCAGCGATCTGTGGAAAGAATGCCAAATTTGGCCTGGATGCCACAGCATCTTAGACGCCGTTGAGACGCTGCGATTTCCAGCATCCATCAGAACGCTGATGCAGCGTCCATTAGAACGCCGCGACAGCGTCTTGCTGTTTGTTACTGGAAACATTTTTTATCGCAAAATTGAGGGCTTAGACACATGATTTTGGGGCCGAGAAAGGGGGGTCATGGGGTAAATCATATGATATCGTAAATCTCTGAGAGAGCTTCGATTTGATACATTCTGCAGCCGATTCTGACACCTGTACCCAAAGTTATGGTCTTTTGAAGTTGAAGAGGTCAAAAATATAATAAAAACATTAGATTCGTAAAACATATACATAAGGATTTTGAAGTAGCCATGAAACTCTCTGTTTTTCATGTATGGCTACTTCATAGTCCCCAGCAATTCTCGATTTTTAGTGATTAGGCTCTCAATTTTGCGATCAAAAATTTTTCTAGTAACAAACCGTGAGACACCGCTGCGGCGTTTCCATTAGGACGCCGCTCCGGCGTTTCCATTAGAACGCCGCAGGGTTCTCCGTTTTTAGTGTTTAAGCTCTCAATTTTGCGATAAAATTTTTTTCTAGTAACAAACCGTGGAACACCGCTGCGGCGTTTCCATTAGGACGCCGCTGCGGCGTTTCCATTAGAACGCCGCAGCGTTCTTCCATCAGAACGCCACAGCTCAATCTCTCTCTCTCTCTCTCTCCTCTGTTTTGCAATTTTTGTTGAAGAAATCCCGATCGAAAGGATGCCGGAAATGGATGGTTCCTCCAATTCCAGACCCCCACAAATATCTTAGATGTTCCAGAAGTTCGCCGTCGCTGTCACTCTGTTTCGCAATTTTTGGCGAAGAAATCCCGATTGAAAAGATGCCGGAAATGGATGGTTCCTCCAATTCCAAACCCCCACAAATATCTGAGATGTTCCAGAAGTTCGCTGTCGCTATCAAGGCCAAGACATATGAATTCTTCGATGAATTTTGAGATGTTTCAGAAGTTCACCGCTAAGGACTCCGATGGAATTTCCCTTTTAGACTCTGTTGAGGAAGTTATAACCAACCATAAAAGTCTTTCAAAGACACCCAGGTGAGAGAATCACAGCGCTGCGGCGTTTTGTGTACGAATCACCCCGGCGCCTTGTCAGCTTCTTAGCGACGAACGTGACAGTGATGTTGACTTTATCATTTTGCCATACGTCAGTGGTTAATTTATTAGAAAATAAAAGATAGTGATTGACTAGTCATTGATCACAAATCACGATGGTTAATTTGTCATTTTCCCTATATAATAATTTGTTTCGCTCCTTAATACATAATGACATACCAAAGCACAAAATAAAAGTATATTTTAAATAGTTTTATTTATACAAAATAGTATAATTGTGAGATTGGATACCTAATTTTTTTTTCTTGAATTTTACTTCAAAATATTTTGTGCTAATTAAAAATTGAACTTTTATTTATGTATCACCACTCTCCATATTTCTCAAGTGATCTCATATTTTCGAGTGTTATCTGGTTTTGAGTCCATTTCTCTCACAGTTACTTGGTTTTTGGTCTCTTGTTCTCACATAATTTATTGCTCTTTAATCTCTTGCTATCATGAGATTAACTGTCACAACTTGCAATGAATCAGAAACAGAACGATGAACGATCTTTCCCAAAAAAATCAAATCGTTTGGTATTTTACTTTAATTATCTTAATTAACAGTAAAAATCTTAATGTTTTATTTAAAGTTTGAACCTGATTACAAATAGATTAAACAATCTCAATAAGCGATATCGAAATACTATGGTAATATAAATACAAAAAAAAATGTGTTGAATAAAATAATAAAAATAAGGACTTATATATATCCTTAACAAATCTAACCTCGTGAAAATAACTCTAAAGAAAAATTATTAAAATGTCTAGAAAGAGTATTCGCCGAAATTACTTCTGAGTCAGCAACTGAAAACCCTAGTGATAAAATCCTGAAAAGGGAGAGTTATCTGTGGTGAGTTGACTCAACTCAATAAGGATAAAGTTTTATATTCAACATTTAAATTAAAATGATGATTAAACATATTTGCATTAAAATAATGTTTCATAAATTACTTTTAAAAAATTGTATAGAATGACACGTGTTTAAACAACCCACTATAATACGGTACATAAGTAAAAATATATCATTGTTGTACCATATAAAAATCCCAGTAAAAATAGAGTTACTCATGGATTCTAAGCACACAATGTCATAGGCGTATTACATAACAACAGTGATATTTGACGATTGCGAAAGCCACAGAAAAACCCTGATTATGTTTAGAGTTTTATGCCTAAGGACACGATACATAATAGCAAACAAACACATCTTCTCAGCGTTGAATGTACGTAAAATAAAACATGAACCCCACTCGGGTCAATTGAACTCCGTTCAAACGATCAAGTTGATCCATATGATTTATGTGCATGCTTAATCAAATATGTATAGTGAAAAATCACATAATATAAAAAAAAAAATTTGATGAACCGTAAAATGAACACGTCATTTTATATGAGAACACATAAAAATATTATTTTTAAAAAACTATGCAATGTTGTAGATAAAATTAAATTTCTACTTCGAAGTGGACATACCAGTGACTAAAAGCCCAAAATCCAAAACTCCATGCTTTTTAAACTTTAATTTTGGTACCTATTCAAAAATAGAATTGATAAATTTTTTATTAAAATTTGATATATTAAATTCTCATTCTTTTTAAATAGCCCAAAAATAGGCTTAGAGTCACGACCCAAAGGTTAGACCCGTGGCCTTGGCAGACTTGAGTCGCACAACCCAGGCCAGAGCCCGAGCCACGACTTAACTATCCATCGGTGTTGCAACCTAACTAGCCGATACGCGACCTAAGGGGGTCTATACCGCGACTTGACACACTCGAAGTCGTGGTTTGACGTTCTCATCCCTGACACCTTCCGACGTTGATTGTCAGATTTGCTCCTGCTTTCTACAAAATCATTAGCCTCCCTCTATATGAAATATTTTGATTTAACAACTCAATCTCAACAATCTAATAATCCAGTCAAAATCATCGTAACAGAGAAACGCCGAAGAGAAAAGTCCAAATTTTTATACCTTTGGCATTTCAATTTCTGATCATGGAAGATTCGATTGACACTGCGAGGGTCTAACGTTTTTCCCCTACTAGACTAAGCTTGATTTCCTTCTAAAAATTTTGAAAAAAAAATCAGAATTCCAACCAGTAAATCAACATTATAGAGTTGAAGAAATTCAACTTATTGCGGCCAATTTCTTGTATCACAAAAGCAGAAATCAAGTCTCTCAATTTCTTCGCTGTGAGTTTTTAGAGAGAGAGATGAGAGGCGAAAGACAGAAAGATAGTGGCCGAAGGAAACGAGACCCTCTGCTTTAATGAGGAGGGAAAATGAAGGAATGTCCTTCCCTAGCTCTGAAACGCCCCCACCAATCGGGAGAGGAAATTCATTCCATGAAAAAAAATCCTTAAAAAAATGGCAGATACTACATTAACTGTTACAATGCTTCTAACAAATGGTTACAGATGAATTAGCATTGAAACCCTTTAAATAATGATGGGTTTTCTATAACTTAGACTATGAAATTATTGTAAAAGCAATAAATTATGTTAGAGAAAAGGGTTTGAAATTGGAAGATTCGAAAGTAATGGGTTGACAAATTTGTTGTCATTCACAGCAAAAACATTTGAAGGGAGGTGTCTTTGCTTTTCAACAGAAAGTACAAACCCATGCTCCATTTGATGTAATCAAATTTGAAAAGCTAAACCAACCAAACCCTAAAATTTTGATGAGACTAAACATCTTGGGTAACATCTCTATTCACAAAAAGAACTCTTGTTTGTTTTTTTTTAATTTTCGATTATTGTTTGCGATGAAAATCGACTTGATCGGTTTAAAAACGTGATTTTTATTTTGGACCTAATGGACAAAAAAGCATAACCAACAAAACCCTAAATTTGGGTTGAGATTATACATCTTCATTAACTTCTCTACCCAACACAAATATGTTCTTTTGTTTGTTTTCATCTTCGATTATAGTTTGCAATGAAAATCGACTCAATTCGCTAAAAAAAGACATTTCTTACCAAAAAAATGGACAAATAAATCGATCAATATCAATATAGTCGACTAAGTAAGTTGGAGTTCCGTTCAAAAGAGTTATTTTGATTATGTGTCAAAACATTAGCACTAATGGGATAACCAATGTTTAAGCTTTTTTATCCAATCTCATATTAGTTTATTCGAAACTAGATTATAAATCATTTGCATTTTGTGATTCATTTTTACCCATACCAATTACGTAACTTTCTCACTAAATTTCATATATTTTTTAATTTATTTTATTTTAGAATTTTCAAAAATATATATTAGACATTAATTTATATCCATAGAATAAAACACATTTTTTGGAAACATTATCTATGACATGGACATGTGTTGATTGACGGATTGACTCGAAAGACAAGATAACGTGACCATAAATAACTAACAATGACCCACCATTCTCATTTAATTATCAAGAATTTACTCTCCCAATTTTATATATATATTGCTTTTTGTAGATGAAAATGTAGTGGGAAATTCATTATTTTTATTGGCTCCCACAAAGTTAATATCTTCGAGATTATGCTATGGCCAATAGGGGTGGGCAAATCAATTCTCAGTTCTGGTTCCGAATTTCTTGAAACAGACCATTCGGTTCTTGGTTCCAAGAGTTGAGAACTGGAACCGAAACCACAAGGAACCAGACCGCAAAGAACCAGACCTAGAACAAAAATCGAGTCTTAGCTCGGTTTGGTTCTTGCCCACCCCTAATGGTCAATCTAGTGTACCGGCTTCATTTTGTCTTGAATTTATAAGTTAATATTACATCAAATTATAACTATATATATACATGTCAAAGTGATTGTAATAGGGTGCGATCGTTCTTTTCTTTAAAATTAGGAGGTCTCTATGATAAGAGGCAAGAAGATTGCTATGCCAACTAACAATTTTTGTGACAAGATTTATAACATATTTAACTATGACCAATATTTCATTTATTCTGTAATTTTGCATGATGATGTTATGTTTATGTATTGATAATATTTCTTAATTATTTTTTCACTTAATAAATAAAATTAGAATATTGTATTATAATATAAGATTAAAATATAAACTTAAATGTAAATTAATGTTATTATTTTAAATATTTATACCTAGTTTCGTTGGCTTTATTTAGCTTTTTTATTTTTAATTTATTCTAAAAATAATGAAATAATTATACCAAGTGTAATTTGTATTATAAATTCTTTTTAATTGCAAGAAGATAATTATCCCGTTTCTTAATTTCTCATGCTTATCGATTATGTCCTTCAAAAATCTAATGATTCATGGTTATCCAATCATCAACGCGTCACATCAATGAATTTATTTATTTATTTATTTCACTTTTTTTGTATATTTATTTAAGTTTGGTTATTTCAACTGATATTATGTATATCAATATTTAATCTTAGAAATACTAGGAAGGTTACTATACAACAGATTAACTTGATCGAGTAGGCCTCCAACGCACGGTACGCACTAAATATTCATAAGTAAGATTTTTTTTATTTTATTAATTTGAAAATTGTAAGTAAGGGTAATTGGGTAGATTTTCCGTGGAAATTTTCCCTTATTAGGAGTCTAAATCTGTACCGATGAATAATGATGATCACCAGAGAAGAGAGAAGAGAGGCTTAAAGATTTCATTGAGTAAAAGAATTGTACAGCTAGCAAGAAATATAGTTGTAAAGTTGGTTGATACATAACCGATGGAAGTCTGTATAAATAAAGAGAATTGTAAACAGAGAGGATATGAATAGAAAATTTCTTCTTTTCCTTCTTCAGTTTCGTTTCTTCAATCTACAATCTTGAGCTGGGAATAACCAGTATCATTGGTGCTTCCATTGATTTCTATCGCCATGGCAGAAGGTACTCACTCATATTCTGTCTAGAATCAACTATTGGAAGAATGTCAGAATCGTCTATCGAATCATAATCAACAAATGACAGAATTCAATACACTTTTTAAAGAAATTAGCATCAAGTTAACGTCCATGGAAGGTCGGATAGAGCAACACATCAGAAATCCTGTCAATATTCCATTGGAAACCTCCAGCAGTAAAGGTAAACAATCGGAGAATTTCGTTGACAGTGTGATAGGCCCCAAATATCAAATCGGCCAAATTGTAACTTAGGGCACTCGTCAATATCAATCTGAGCACGAAATTTCAATAGAAGAGAACTTCACTTGTATACATGGTTTGAGACTCAAATTTACAAAATCACCAAATCACAATTCAAATAATAACACTGTCAAAAATCAGCTTCAAAATTGTTACACAAATGAAGTTGTATAAGAGAGAACTCAGAAATCGGAATTCGTGGAAAAACAGCTTTGCGCCTCTCTTAGCAAAACGGCCATAACTTTAAAAATACGAATCCAAATTAAGAAATTCCAATCACCAAATCACCACAACAAATAGGGCAAGCTTTTCGTATCATAAAATTGTAGGATGCTTAATGAAAATCAGACAGAAACAGATTACCAAGTTGTCCGCGCAACCTCAATCAGCCGAGATTGGCGAGTTGAATCGGGTCTTCTTCAAAGAGCCCTTCCACCTTGATTGTGATGCGTTCTTCTACCTCCTCACGTCAAAGGCCACCCTCAACTGAAAATGGTGGAGAAGATAGCACCAACTCCTCCTCAAGAACGATGAAGAACGGATGAAGAAGTTGGTTGTGGTGTAGGATTTGCTTGGAGCTAGTCGAACACCAAAGGAAGAGAGAGCACAGCTCTTTCACGAAATTTGCAGAGCAAAAATGGGGTTTCAAAACTAGGATTAGGGTTCCATTTAGGGAGGCTAAATACTCCCCTAATGTCCATAAGAGAATATTACAAAAATGCCCTAAGTTGGCAAAAATCGGACATGAGGGCTCAGTTTATAAGTCCACCCGAGCACCTCATTTCAACAATCCAATTCAACAAAATATAATCCCAAAAACAACCATAATACAACCAATAAACTAAGTACTAATCACGTAGGGATCAAACATAATTATATCTAAGTAGCGTTGTTGGTCTCGTTCAAAACAAGCTCACCAAACTTGTGAGAATGCACTACAGCCGATTTGAAGTTGTAGGTTTCCAAGTGATGATATGCCGAGGGGCTTCTTTGTCATCATGTAATGGTTCGTCTTCAAGCTTCATAAATTTGGTGTTACCTGCAAAATAGTAGCTCATTAGATAAGCAATGATCTTTTTGGCCCTAGAACGAGTGACGGGGCCTTGGGGTGCATCACAGTGGTTATAAGCCTTTTCACTCAATCAAACTAGATGTGCCAAGATTTAATGGTGATGACCCAAACGGTTGGATTTTCAAGGCCGAACGATTTTTCGATTATCACAAACTTGATGATGCACAGGGATTAAGGATAGCTTCCTTTCATTTAGATGGCACTGCTTTACAATGGTTTCAATGGATTTTTTGAAATGGTATGTTAACTACTTGGCATGCTTTTTTACAAGCATTGCTTGTTCGTTTTGGGCCATCGGAATATCGGAATGTACAAGGCAAATTGTCAAAGCTTACACAGACGTCTACTATTTCCGATTTTCAGACTAGGAATAACCAGTATCAAAATCCCTCTGTTATTTCAGACTAAATCTCTTGAGGAAATTGAGGGAGTGATTATGAAAGAGAACATACGTTGAGAGTGAATTTTAAGTGGATGAAGATCTTGGTGGAGAAAATCCTAGTTGGTAAACCTATCCTCTTTTTCCTTCTGGTGAAGTTTGGCGTATGGACCAAATTTAACTCTTATTCCAATTTAGATTGTAAGTTTTGATATACGAATTGTTTATTGCAAATTGAAATTTGAAAGATTTGAATTTCAAATATTAAAGTAAGGTAAAAATCTTATTCCTCTTTATTATTGTTTAAAGTTAAAATATGAATGGTGTTAACCTTTTGAAAATTTGGGAAGAAGCTTTGAGTTTAAAGTTTTGATTTTTTTTAGATTGTGAATTATAGATAAAAATTGAGTTTTATTTTGACTCAATATAGTGTTAATCATTAAGATTAGTTTCTGTCAATTTTTGTCTGAAAGTTGTAATTTTTTGAAGGGTCTAGATGCTTCTATGTTACAGCGGGCGACAAATTGGTTGACAGAAAGATTATAGAGTGGTGGACATTCGAAGGGTGGACGTCTAGATTAGAATCGGTTGACCGGACTCAGTTCGTGGCTAAATGAATTTAAGACAAGAGTGGACGACGTTCGAAGAGCGGACATCCGGATTAGAATCAGTCAACCGAACCGAGTTCGTAGTCGACCAAACTGCTTCCAAGGACAACTGGTCCGATCGACCGAGCTTCTATGAGGTCGTCCGTACCGGATACTCAAGTTGAAAATTTTTGGGGATTGTTCCTCAAGTTCCCTGATTTGATTCTGATCTTGATTATGGGTTTCAACAAACCTTTAAAAATTTAGAAAAGTGAATTGATTTGATTATGTATACTTCGATAAGTCCAACGGATTAGCGAGAATTTGGATTGATTAGATTCTGATTTGTTTAGGCTTTGATTTCACTATTGATAGACCCTTTTCAGGTAGAGATTTATTTAATGTCCAACATTCCACTGTTTTCTGATTTAGAAAAGTGAATTGATTTGATTATGTATACTTTGATAAGTCCAACGAATTAGCGAGAATTTAGACATATTAGATTCTCATTTGCTTGAGTTTTGATTTGACTATTGATAGACCTGTTTGAGATTGAGATTTATTTTATGTCCAACATTGCATTGTTTTCTAAAAGTTATTTTGAAATGTGTTCTCATATATAAACGACGTGACCATTTTGTTGGTTTGTCTGTTTTTCATATTATCTATTTATATTTTCACTAGACACATTAGGGGCATTCAACCACTAGTTCGGTTCAGTTTTGGTGTGGAACCAAACCGAATCGAACCGCAAGGGTTTCAATTTGGTCATTGTCGAACCGAAACTGAGTATTTGGTTTTCCGAAACCCAATCGCGGTTTACCATTGTTTTTTTGTTTTTCTTTCAATTGCAAAAACAACACCATTTTGTTCCTATATTACGCAGATGAAGCACTATGCAGGAGAATTCTAACGCACGTATAGCTAGAGGAACATCTTAAAAGCAAGGATCCAAGAACAAATTATGAACTTCAGAAGATAACTAAAATCAAAATATATCATTCTGGCATGAATTTTGAATCTAACTAAACATTGCTTCCTCCTACAATCAAAAAGTCCTAAATCTTATTCAAGTAGTTTTCATATAGAGACTCTCGAATAATAACTTGAACCAAAATAAGCATCAAGTTTGTCATCACTCAGCTACAGCTCCACACGAAAAAGTAAACAAGAATGAAATCCTATTCAACAAGTACGTCTAGACCTAGAAATGTTTCATGATTCATCAGTTCTAACTTAAATTCAATAGCCCCTCGCCACAAACCACGAAATTACGAAATACCTTGGTGATAACACGCATGAGATATATGATTGGACTCCATTACTCAATTTGACAGGATCAGTGACCGAAACTACAAGGTATGGTTACGAAATCAGAGATCTAGGGCTCTGAGATGATTAGGACACACTTCTCTACTACAATATGCATTTACAATAAAAAAAAAAACAAAAATCAAGATAATCGCAAATTAATGAATAACATAAAAAAGAGTCGATGATGGAAGAAGTAGTAATGTATTTACAGCGGTCATCATGGCCAATCTCAACCGCACCCGCAACATAAGAAGAAGAAACAACAAATGCCCTAATATGCGGTTCAGTTCAGTTTTTTCAATTTTGAGAAGGCTAAACTGAAAATCGAACCGAATTATCTAGTTCTTGACAAAACGAACCGACATTCGGTTTTTTGGTGTCCAAAATTGAACCGAACCAAACCAAATTGACTGGTTTTGATTAAGCTCTTCGGTTCTGGTTCGGTTTGCACACCTTTAAAACACATTTCAATTGAGCATGCATATTTGATTTCATTGATCAGTTTGATCATGTGAATCAAGTTTGATCGACTCATGTAGGGGTCATGTTTTTCCTTATGCACATTCAACCGTTGGAGGACGTGTTTGTTTGTTATTGTTAACAAAAGTAATGAGACAACTATATGTGTCGTGTCTTTAGGCACAAAATCCTAAACCTGATCATGGTCGTTCGCGGCTATTGCGATCGATGAGTATTGCCGTTATTGTTACTGCCAATGGTACGGTATGTTCGGAGTTCTTAAGTGACTCTATTTTCTCTGAAATTTATAGTAGTGAGTTATTTTAAATTACGTACTACACTATAGTGAGTTGTTTTGAAAACTCATCCTACTATGTTTTGTTTGATATTGCATATCCTGTTTTAACTTGGCATATTCACCCATTCTTTTTATTATATTGTTGAATATAAAATTCATCTCTACTGAGTTAGTCGACTCACCCCATACGACTCTCTTTCCTTTCAAGATTTAGTGTGGAGGGCCCTCACTTACCAGGGCAGAAGTGAGCCTAGCGAATGTTATTAACTTTATTTTATTTTTGAGAGATATTAAGTGATGTTAGATTTCGTTAGAGTTATTACCTTAGTGCTAATTTCTTTTAAATTTTCTTTATACTTTCTGTCACATTTTTTTTTATTATGGACTTAAATTATTGCATTATCTTTGATGTTACTAATGGATCATGGTTCTAGTCATTCTATTTGGGTCTTGATTTTACTTTCTTATTTAAATCTTCTGCTACTTGTTAAGTGAATAAGTTAAAAATCGGGCAATTCAACTCGTTTCCAAATTGAGTTGTTTCACATTCTGTTCTAATTTTGTATAACACATAACACTTAGGGTGTGTGTTCGTATGAATGAATGAATGATTAATTTGAAAAAGAAAGATTAAGGTTGTAATGACTAATCATATAAAAAATTAGCACATGGTTTAGTTTAGTTAATCCTTATAGTAGAATTCTTGTTGGGCATATAAATCTCATTATGTAGTTGTCTCTGCTTTTTCAGGCACATGTGGTAGCGACTCAATAAAAATATGTAAAACCAAGTTTGGTTGATGAACCCACGTAGCTTAGGCCTTGTATATAAATAAAATTTGTATATTGCCAGTAGGTTTTAGCTTCATATTTTATTTGAGTCAATGATTGAATAATTGACCATTATAAATTAGAATATTGCATATTGAATTTTTATAACTCTTCACCCCAAGAATGCATGTTTTTGTCATAAACACATTAATTCCTATTTTAAGACACGAGACGAGTTTGAGAGTGAGTTGCATATCAACTAAATTGTGAAGATCAGTCTCCTCTCCTCTCACTTGGAGAGTCTAGAAGATGGGGCTAGGTGGGACGGACCCGACACTCTCAAAATTATACTACGAACCTAGACCAAACCAAGCATATTTTGGGATAGAACCAAAATTGAGCCGGATTTTTTGGTTTTCCTTGATTTGATTGAGGTTTAGTTATTTCTTGAATTTTGGCTCGCTTTTGGTTGGCTCAACTCAGTTTTGTCCAATTTTAAGTCGTAATTCTTCCAAAAATCTAGATAACCTCTCAATATGAATTTAGTTTAGCATCGATTGGTTTTTCGAAATTAGTTTTTCTAGTATTAGAACAAAACCAAACCAATGACCTAAGTTCGGTCTTGTTTGGCCAGTTCCACCAAATTAGTTCCACTCTTGCTCGTCATTAACGTGATTGTACATATAAGATTTAACAACATTGTTTATCATGTAACTTAAATATCGTCATTTACATCGATTTTTATTAATAAATCTAAATAAACATGTCATCGTATCTCATTTTTACTTGCGTTAACAAAAACATCTTATTGAGTCTACAAGACCGAAACTTGTGAATGAGCGATGGAAGGTGAATTTTCCTTCCATTCCTCGTTGTTATGCAATCATCGATCACATAATTTGGTTTATTAGAGAGCCAACTAGAATATTTTTATTAGCGTAAGCATGCTAATATGTGTAAAAATAATGTGACACAACATTAAATTTATGTGCCAATTATTGATAACAAATAATATAAATAATTTTTTTAGTAATTTGATCCTTACATTTTCCTCCATCAACCAATTAACCCATGTTATGACAAAATTTCTTAAATTTGAAAAAAAAATCCTTCTTCTTCTCTTCTTCTCTTATTTTTTTCTCTCCTCTTCTCTTTGTTATCTATTTTTAAGCAAAACCTCTACTTAGAGCAAATAAGAAGGACAAAGAGGATGAGGAATGGCTAAACTAGATCGGAAAAATAAGAGAAGAAGAAGAGGAAGAGGAAAGAGGGACAACTGAGTGAGAGAGAGAGAGAGAGAGAGAGTGATGACTTGCAATCAAAAAATTAATTGTTTTTATCACCACATATGTTGATTTGCTAATTGGCTAAATTTTGGAGACTAAATTGTTTGAAAAATATGTGTTTTTAGTTGTCCTTTAGGGTGGAATCGGTTGGAGTTGAACCAGATAAACTGATATTTAGTTTCGATTCAATTTGGTTCAATTTTTGAAAACACGCTTTTGAAACAAAACTAAGTAAAATTGAAATTTTCTGTTCAGTTTATGATTTCTTTTTCAAAATCGATCAGAATCTAATCGAACAAATCTTATAATTTTATATATACTTTTCATTTTAATTTGAAAAATTACAAAAAATATAAAAAGAAAAAGAACCAACTGAACATTATCGAAATCGAGCCTAAACTGGCAAACTAAAATCAAGTTCAAATTGAAAAATCTAAAATCGAAAATGAACCAAAACCAAATTAAGCAAATCTAGAAAAAAATTAATTCGGTTCAAATTCAAATCTAAAACAAGATCGGTTCAGTTTCATTTAAGAATCGAACCGATTGCATCATTGGTTGGAATTATCTAGAATAATTACGGTTAACTTTTATCTTAAAATATATGAAAATTAACAAATCAACCACTGTACTTTGTGATCAAAGACAAGTCAACCACTAAACAATTTTTGATAATAACTTAAACACTCAACTATGAGAAATAGACACTACAAACCATCGCAGTTATGTTTGCCATTAAAAATTGATTTTTCTTGTGTTTACAAATCATTCAATGGCAGACGACAACAACGATTTCTCTTTCGGAGAAGAAGATGAAGAGTTCAGAGGCTGGAGACGTTTGTAGAAGAGATCGTAGAATTCGAATTAGCAAAATTCAAAGGAAAATTAATAGAAGATTTATCAAACGAGGAAATCGCAATAATCAAGATGAACAGAGAGATTACGAGCAGGTTTTTGAAGAGACTAATGAATGATTTGAGAAGAAAGAACAAAAAATCGAAAGAAATATTGAAGGAAATGAATTTTCCATAATAGGCAGAACGAACAGAATTTTGTTCTTCGTTTTGCAACAGAACAATGACATTTCGTAGCGAAACAACGACATTTCGCAGAAAGAGAAACAGAGGAAAGAAGGAAGTTCCTTCATTCATCACTTTCCTTCTTTCCACTGTAGAAAGAAGGAAAGTTCATTCTTTCTTTACTTTCCTTCATTCCACTGCAGAAAGAAGGAAAGTTCTTTCTTTCCTCTGCATAATAAAATTAAAATTTTTAACGGAAAAAGTGACACAATATTTGCGACATCTATTTTTTATAGTTAAGTGTTTAAATTGTTCGCAAAAATTATTAAATTGTTGACTTATTTTTTATCTAATAGTACAGTTGATTTGTTAATCTTCTAAAGGGAAAATGACAAATCAACCATCATCCTTTGCAGTCAATGACAAGTCAATCACTATCCTTTTTTTCTAATAAATTAACCATTGACGTATGAGAAAATGACAAAGCGAACATTGTTGTCACGTTTTCAGTGAATGTGTTGATGTGGAGCCCCGGTGGTTCGTATACAAACTGCTGTGACTTCGTGGTTTTCCAAAAAGAAGGCAAAAAACCAGCATGAACAACGACGGTTCATCCAGACACCGCAGCGGTGTCCCAATAGACCACCGCATTATCTAATGAAACCGCAACGATCTATTGAGACACCGCTGCGGCGTTCTTATAAACCGCAGCGGTATCTTGACACTTCGGTGTAGTTTGTTATAGTTCAAGGGTTAAATTGTTCAACCGCAGTGGCTTGATTAGAAGAAAATTCTCTTATTTCACGTATCGCAACGGTGAATCTTTGAACATCAATAAATCTCTTAATTTTTAACGGTTCTGGATGTATGAGTACTCATTTTCTATCTTCTTTTCGTGATGCATAGGTAGGAAATCTATTTTTGCATTTGGTGCTTATCGGAGCATATTTGGGCTGGAATACGTGCGAAGCTTCACAGTTTTGAATTGTGTAGGGGAAATTGGAGAACTTGGAAGCATTTTTAGGCCCCAAAAGTGGGACAAACTGCCTTTAGCAGCTTGCCAACGCGTAGATCTCAAAAAGTTATGCTAAATCAAAAAAAAATTCCTCCAAATCGGTCGACTGAGCACAAAGTTATAGCCTTTCAAAGTTTTCAAGTAAACAATCTCATTTTTCTAGTACCCGAATCTGCTCTGATAAGCACCGAATGACAAAACAGATATTTTCTACTTGTGCATCGCGAAAATAAGATAGAAAACAAGTACTCAAGCGTCTAAAACCGTTGAAAATTGAGAGAGTTATTGATGTTCAAAGATTCACTGTCGCAATACGTGAAAGAAGAGAGTTTCCTTCTTGACGAGGAACCGCAGCGGTTTGTCGTCAAACCGCCGCGGTTCGTCATCACGGCGTTACAGTTTGTCGTCAAACCGCCGCGGTTCCTCATCACGCCACAACAGTTTTGCATCAAACTGCCGCAGTTCGTTGTTAAGCCGCTGAGAATTTTCTTCTTATCAAGCCGCTGCGGTTTAATAATTTAACCAAGAACTATAACAAACTGCCTCAATTTTAACAATTTAACCCCTTAAGTAAGACAAATTGTCGCGATTTCAACAATTTAATTCCTGAACTATGATAAATTGCCATGGTTTCAATAATTTAATCCCTGAACTATGATGCAGTTTTAACAATTTAACTCTTGAACTATAATAAATTGTTGTGACTCGACTTTATCACATTAATAATAAATGTGACAGGAATGATAACAACATTATTTTTATATAATTTAATAATTAATTTATTATAAAATAGAAGGATGAATGTTGGATTGGCACAAATAATAAAGAAGGATCCTTTTCTAAAAGATAAAATAAATTGCCCTCTCACGACATCATGACTCTCAATATTTTACCCCACACTTTGAAAAAGGTTTCAATAATAATAATAATAATAATAATCCACTGTCCAGACTGCCGACATCGTAACGGAGGGAAACTGTTGACCTTTCTGTTGAGACTCGTACTTGTCAAAGTCTAGCCCTAATTTCGATGTCTGATTCTCTAATTGCTTACAGTTTCCTTGATTTAAAATGGAAAGTGTGAACTCTGGACAGCAGTGGAGCTTTTTTATCATCTCTCTTGTTTTGTTTTCAATGGATGTGTTTGTGATTTGAGCTGGTAAATTTTTTATTCTGGATTCAATTTTCTGATTTAGTTTTTTTTTTTTTTTTTAAATTTATTTCTTTTACTTTGTTTTCGTTCATTTGTGACCGACAGTTTTGAAGTAGGAGATGTGGAATTGAAGGTTATGCGTTGAGAGCGAATTCGTGGAAAATTTCGGAGGTTTTGGCCATGGATAGTAGCGTTCAAGGAATGCTTACTGGTTCGGAGATTCATGGATTTCATACGTTGAAAGGTATGGAGATGTCTCTCGATGTATAATATGTTCATCTCAAGGACGGAATTTTATGGATTTTTGGACAAAGTGATTCTTATAGGTTAGGAAATGAAACTTTACGATGGTTATGATGAGTTTTATTCTCCAAGATTTTCCGTTTTGAATCAATGATATGTTCGATGACGGCAAAAGAATTTTCTGTAGGTGTTTGCTAATTATTTTATTGATATGGGAAGTTTATTAAGCTCAGACAAAAGCGAAGCCATACCTGTTTTGGTGCTTTGTGTCGTTCATATTGGGAAGTTATTTTTCCCGTTGTTTCTCGGGGACGTTTCTTATCCTACCAGTAATAAGAGTATAAAACCAACGCAAAAAGGAAATATTTTAGGCAGAACTCTCCAATTTGTGGGTTGGCAATAAGAATATAAGAACTAGCGTCCCTCTTGTGCACGAGCAAGTATACAAGAAGAATTTGGGAATCTGGAGAAGTGAGTAAAGGTGCGAGGGGTCATTATTTCAGTTAAAGTTGCCAAAATATGGTACGTCCATCTTGATAGCGGTTCTAAAGGGATGACATAATAGCATGTTTGCAGAATGAGTATGTGATATGAATTGATGAAGGATATGGGGCTCAGTTATCTTCGCAATTAAAAGTTTGAATGTTCATTTATTGATCAACTTGATGGAAAAAGCACTTAGTTTCTATTCTTTTTTAACGGCTGTGACTTTCTTTATTTTATTTTGGTGCATTACATTTGCCAGATTTGGATATGAGAAACATTATGGATGAAGCAAATATGAGATGGCTCCGGCCCAATGAAATTCATGCCATACTTTGTAATCACAGATACTTCAACATCAATGTCAAACCATTGAACTTGCCCCCGGGTAAAATTTGTAATTTTTTTATATTTTTATTCCCCCAATTTATTTTTATTTTAATTGTACTTCAATTCATTAGCCTTCATTTCAGTCATGATAAGATTTATTGTTTACTCGTGTAAGTTTGTGTTTAGATAGCCTTTTATTACAGTTTTTTTGGCCATATTTTTTAATATTGGGAAGTATAACTTCTACTTGCTTACAATGGAATTACAATCATTTCAGGCCAAGTTGAAAGAATCTATTATAGGGTTATTTCTGTATCTTTGATGCAATTTTGGTGGATCGAGTTTCCTTTCAGATCAAACTTTTTGTGTTATCTGCCTGTTTTTATAGATTACTTTCACTAACTTAGTTATGAAACAGGTGGTACTATAAAGTTATTTGATCGTAAGATGCTTAGGAACTTCAGGAAGGATGGTCACAACTGGAAAAAGAAAAAGGATGGGAAGACAGTCAAAGAAGCACATGAGCACCTAAAAGTGAGGGTTTTCAGTTTGGAATTTTTATTTTTATGATCATGCCACTTGTAATTATTGACCAAATAGTCGGTCTTGTCTAAATTTAGTTATCGTGTCCATAAAGTTTCTGATGGCATATGAATCACATAATTGATACTTCCTTTCTAGGGTAAGAGGCAGGAGAAAAATAGTGGGTGTTTGAGTTGAAGAGAGATCCCTTGTTCCTTTTCAGTTTTTTCCCTTATTGGATAATCGGTCACATGACTCATATTCTTTTCATTTCTAACCTGTTGGATGTTTTTATTATTCTTTCATATAGGTCTTATGCATCTTAGATTAAACCTTTGATGTTGCCTTTTTTTACCGTGTTCTTTTCAAATCTGAACCAAAATAGAAGTTGAAGGACAGTAGAGTAAGTAATACATGTTCGGTTTTCCAGTGTAGAGTGTTAGCAAGGGATAGAGCATACAGACCTGGTAATGGTACAATAGTATTTGTTTCTTATAGTTGCCTTTTAGTTTGCGTAAATGTTCATATTTTACTTGATTTGTGACTGGTGGAAAATCTTCTCATGTTTATTGGTATTATTTTCTGTCGAAGTTAAAATTTGTAATATTGTCGCCGCTTGTTTCTAATTTTTCTTTCTGGCCCAGGTTGGCAATGAAGAAAGGATCCATGTATATTATGCACATGGACAGAATGCTCCAACCTTTGTCCGTCGGTGCTATTGGCTTCTTGATAAGTATGTTATGGCTAATGTCTTAATTGAGTCAGTGATTCTGCCTCATTCCTATATCTTTGACATAATTAGCAATCAAAACTTCTATTGATTATTGATAAAAAAAAATTCATTGATTGGTGTACCAATTGAGCTAAGAAATGGCCGTTTTATGTACAAAGAAACTCTGTATAGCTTATAGCTCAATTCCATCAAAAACTATTAAAATAAAATCATCCTATTTCATGCGTTCCAAATATGTGAACAAACTTACAGAAATCCTCCTCAATTGAGCCTGCAGTTCTCTCATGCAAATCATCCACCTTTTCTTCTATGTTGAGCATCAACTGACAAATTCCCATCCGATCTCACTCCCATGCCCACAGCAAATATGTAATAGAGCAATGAAACAAAAGATGGCTATCATCTTCTTCCTGTTTCTTGCACATAACAATGATTGGGAAGGGAAATATTCATTTAAAAAAAAAATGCTTGTCTACAAGTTACCAATGAGAAGATAGTTGAACTTGTGGTACTTTAGTTTTCTAAAATGCTTTTCATCTGAAAACAAAATATTTTATTGAGATCATTCCCATAAAACGCCATGTATTTTATGCAACTTTTCACAAAATATTTCAATCTTTCAATCATTCAAAGCTCTGGGTAGTATATGTTATAACATTCACCTGATCTCTTCACCTTGAGATCTAAAAGATTCGCTAGTTTGGCATCTTGTTAGAATTAAAATGTCAAGAAAATATCCCATTAACTGTAGTTTGACAAGAACCGTGTCATGCTAACCGAACAAATTATCTGTTTCAAAATTATAGATGGCATCCTATATCTTTCATTTTTTATTCTTTTCTTTAAGCCTTGCCCATTACTATTAAACTTCTGTTGAGATACAATTTTTATCATTTTTGTCAGGAGTCTGGAACACATAGTTCTTGTTCATTACCGTGAAACACAAGAGGTTCGTTTTATATTTTTTATCAACTGTTATTGAACTGTGTTAGACTCTTGGTTGGGTTTTTTTTAGACAATTTTGATTTAACTTGCTTCTTGTCAGGTTAAAGTTTTTTGTTTTAAATGACCACGATCTTGATGATTAGTTTTTGGAGCTACAATCCCATCATAGTTGACAATTTTGAGCTTTTGCATTTTATGCTATCCTCAGTGTATGATAGATCAAAAATTTCCTGCAATTGGTCCTGTATAATTTCATCTTTTAATGAGCAATTATTATTCTGATTAAAATAAGTAGTTTCTTTAGGTTTTTTCTCCCAAGTGCTTTTTCATAATATTTATGGTGTTTTTTTTACATATTGGTCAAGTTTTTTAATATGAACCTTGAGTTTAATACTTACTCAGGTTGCTTGCATCAAAATAATATAAGAAGTTTGATGCCAGAGCTTTTTATTCTTGCTGTGAGAACATTTCAGCTTACATTCTGTCTCCAACCAGGAGTAAGCTTAGTAATCTTTAGCTTATGAAATGCATATGGAATGAGAGTATTGTAAATAATTTTTTTTCCAGGATGGACTGGAAATTTGGGATAACTTCAAATGAAAGACTTTTAATTTTCGTCTAATACACCATTTTAGCCATAATTTTTGCACTTTAAAGAAAGAAGACCCATTAAACTTACTGCAGATAATTGATGGTACACTTGCAGAGTTCTCCAGCCACCCCTGTGAATTGTAATTCTAGTTCTGTCTCTGACCATTCTGCCCCCTCTCGTTTATCTGAGGAACTTGATTCTGGGACTGACCAAGCTCCTCGTGTTGGGGAAAATGAACTTCTAGGTAATGTTACTTTGATTGATTGTTCAGTGACTTATATTTGGCTTGTTTTATGTTATATTAAAGTATTAAACAAGTATTTGATTGATATAAACAAATTTGGGAATAAAATCACTCTTATTGTCCAAACTGATTCATGCTACTCAGATCTCAGTTATAAGTTCTGTGTTGGATTTGGTAATTTTTAGCCAGTTTTGTACATGAGATTAGATGTAGTTTACACTTATTTTTTTCATGTTTGATAATCAACAGTGCCTCATAATAATTTAACTGTGAAGAGTTATGAGCAAAGACTTCATGAAATTAACACGCTCGAATGGGATGAGCTTCTTGTAACAGATGATATTTCCAATACACCTAAAGGAGGTAACTTGTGGAAATTCTATATGCTGTAAAACTAAGTTTTAATATTAGGTCTATATTTTTTAATAATCATCTTTTTTTATCTCTGATAGATGGCAAAGTCTGTTTTGACCGACAAAATCAAGTTGCAGCAAATGATTCCACTATTGGAGTAAGTAGAGCCACTCTAACTGTTGTAACTATTATGACTTGAAAACTGGTTTGATGAGTCCGTTTGTTGTCTCTTAATTTACTGACTTATTTTTTGGCTCACCAAATGTCGTAGAAGCCATAAATTTATTTTAATAGCGAATCTCTTGCAAAGTGGTTTTTCAATGTTGTTACGCCCTTTCAATGTTGTTAAAGTCTCCCTATGGTAACTACATTTTGTCAATGTTCCCACATGCTGTTTTTTATTCTGAACTTTCTTTGCTCATTTTTTGAGTCCGGTGGAGTGTAGAATGTTGTTTAGCTATCGCATTTGGACATTTTTTCTTTTGATACGATTTTAATTGCTATTGTTCTAGATTTCTGAAACTCTGCACCACCTAATCATCTGGGTTGTCACTGGCTGATTATAATGGTTTAATCTTTTTAGGGAGGCAAGAATTTATTGGTGGAATGTCCTACATTTGACGATATAAGTGGTTCAATTGGGAGGTATAACACAAGTTATTTGGGTTCAACAAACAGCACCTACATATCTACATCGGTTAGTCAATTGAATTCAAATGCACAGAAAGGGAATTTCATATCAATGTCCTCCACTGATTCCTCGAGTCTTGGGGTCCACGAGGGTTTGCAAAGTCAGGATAGTTTTGGGCGGTGGATAAATGACATTATCTCTGACTCTCCTGGTTCAGTAGATGATTCAGCTTTTGAGCCCTCCATTTTATCTTCTTATGAGGAATTTACCTCTGCTGCTATAAATCATCATCAATCTTCTATTCCAGAACAAATTTTTGACATAACTGATATCTCTCCTGGATGGGCATTTACAACAGAAAGAACCAAGGTTTGTAAATTACATTTTATTTTTGTTCTGGCGTCTTGATTTTGCTTAAATGACAGATTTCATTCTTGTTTGTTGAAGAGACCATTGAATATGTTCTAAAAAATATTAAATATTGGAACTAGATTTATTATTGCTACATAACATAAATTATCCTGTTGTTTCAGATTTTGATAACTGGATTCTTTTATGACGAGTTTGCTCATCTGGCTAAATCCAGTTTGTTTTGTGTCTGCGGCGATGTTTGTATTCCTATAGAAGTTGTTCAACTTGGAGTATATCGGTGCCTGGTACCACCACATCCACCTGGCTTTGTAAATCTATATCTCAGTTTAGAAGGTCAAAAACCAATAAGCCAAGTTCTGAATTTTGAGTATCACACCAAATTACTGGATGGTTCAGGAGTTTCTTTAGAAGAAAAAGATAGGTGGGAGGAGTTCCAATTACAGATGAGGCTTCTTGGTTTGCTTTTTTCTACATCTAAGAGCCTGAGCATTCTATCTAGTAAAGTATCACCAACCGCCCTGAAGGTAGCGAAGAACTTTGCTCAAAAAACCTCTAACATTGCCAATAGTTGGGCTTATTTGCACAAATCAATTCAAGATAATAAAATTTCATTTCCATTTGCAAAAGATGGATTATTGGAATTAATTTTAAAGAATAGGGTAAGGGAATGGCTATTAGAAAGAATTGTTGAAGGCTCCAAGAAGAGCACGGACTTTGATGCCCAAGGTCAAGGAGTAATTCACTTATGTGCCATTCTGGAATATTCATGGGCTGTACAGTTATTTGCTTGGTCGGGTTTAGCATTGGATTTTCGGGACAAATTTGGATGGACAGCCCTTCACTGGGCAGCATACTACGGAAGGTATGATTGTTTCTTTTCCAGCAACAATGTTGGAGCCAAAGAACTTTTGAGGCAGCTCATGCCCTGGCACATATATTTATTTTCAAACTGTTTCAATTGTTGAAAACAAATGTAAAAAGACCATAACATGACAAATTTATGTAATACACACAATTACATATGTTAGTTTTTTTTTCTATCAAGTTATAATCATCGTTCTTGGAGAGTTTAGAAAAGTCAATTTGGATCTTGATATGTTATAAATTGACATGGTAGCACTTCAAGAGTTCAGAAACGTTGTTGCTGTTATTATATCATTTAACAACAGCATTAGAAAGCAGGTGTAAATTTTTCATAGGTGTGAAGGCGTCAAAAAAAATTTTGGGGGTAAGTTATGAGTTACCACCTAACAAATTCAATTAAAAGTTTCTCTTATTTTTTATGGCTTATTATTGAAAAGTGATAGTTTTTGAAAAAGTTGAAAATAACAAGATTCTCATCGATGTAACTGAATTCTATTGCAGAGTAAACTTAGTAGATTTTATTCTCAATATGTGCAGGGAGAAAATGGTTGCAGTTCTTCTATATGCGGGAGCAAAGCCGAACTTGGTCACAGATCCAACCCCAGAAAATCCTGGGGGATGCACAGTTGCTGATCTTGCATCTTTGAAGGGCCATGACGGCTTGGCTGCCTATCTTTCAGAAAAGGCTTTAGTATCACATTTTCAGGAAATGAGTATAGCTGGGAATGTCAGTGGTACACTGCGAACTAGCACAACTGAGGAGAGTGTAAACTCTGAGAACCTCAAAGAGGACGAGCTATTTATGAAAGATAGTTTGGCAGCTTACACAACTGCTGCCGATGCAGCAGCACGTATACAGGCTGCATTTCGTGAACATTCTTTCAAGCAAAGATCTAAAGAAGTTAAGTTTTCAAATTCAGAGAATGAAGCACGCAATATTATTGCAGCAATGAAAATTCAACATGCATTCCGTAATTATGAAATGCGACGGAAAATGGCAGCTGCTGCTCATATACAACACAGATTCCGTACTTGGAAATTGCGTAAAGATTTCCTGACAATGCGAAGGCAAGCTATCAAAATTCAAGTAAGACTTTCCCTGTTTTGATCGCAGTGTAATGTTCACTTCTATACATAGCTAAAGTAATATGTTTAGAATCACAACCGCTCAGTTGACTTGGCTGTCCAGCTACCTCTTTGGGGTGAACCTCTCTGAATTTCATTTCTATGAGAGGTTGGGTAAAAGATGTATGTTTTTCAATTTCCATACAGGCTGCATTCCGAGGTTTTCAAATGCGGAGGCAATACAGTAAAATTATTTGGTCGGTAGGTGTGCTTGAGAAAGCTATACTGCGATGGCGGTTGAAGAGAAAAGGCTTTCGTGGACTTCAAGTTGAACCTGTCGAATCACCTGCCGAGCAGGGACGGGAAAGTGATGCGGAGGAGGATTTTTATCGCGCAAGCCAGAGACTAGCAAGTGAGCGTGTTGAGAGATCCGTTGTACGAGTTCAGGCCTTGTTTCGCTCAAAGAAAGCACAAGAAGATTATCAGAGGATGAAGATTGCCCATCTGGAAGCGAAGGTAACTTATACACACATCGGAGTTACAAATGCTAAAATCGACTTTGAATTTAGTCGACTAAGTATATGGTTTTACTATTTTTTTTCAGCTGGAATATGAAGGAATTTTCGATCCTGAATCTTATATGCATTCTTGACGACAACAATTCGCTCACGTCCAGCACTTACTGGCCATTGTGAAAAATAGTAAGAATTCTAAGATGGAAGTTTGTGGCAATGATATTCATAACTTGTATATTTTGTAAATGCCTACTCTTTTTTTACATTTTAGCTCTTGACCTATGTCTTCTGTTTTGATGGGGACTATATTGGGGCCTTGTGAATGCATGGATTTCAATGCACCTTAACTTGGACACAAATTTGTTTGTGTGATCGATTTTGGGCAATGATTTCATCATGTTTTTAGCAGATTGCTTCCACCGTCCGCAAGAATTTTATGCATGCAATGTCAAATGTGAGATCTTTCCATATCTTTTGATGTCAATACTGGTATTGAGAGATGTATTTCAACTATTAGGTGCTTGGTTAAACTTCAGCCTCTCTAGCTCTCTCTCACTCACTCGTGCTGAAACTACGAGTCAACCTCCATTCCCAACTCACCCCATTAATTGCTGTGTTTGAAGGTTATGAGGAGTCTGGAGATTGTAGTTTGAACTAATGGGTGATTCTTGTCCAATGATCCATTCCAAGATAGGTAAATGCCATGAATTTGCACTATGGATAAGTTTCTATTCTTCAAGCTATAAGAGAAAATTACAAGCTTGGTTTCCAACATTTATCATTCAATTGTCACATGTTCAAGTAATTTTGGATTGCTTCATGAAAATCCAAGCCAGCCAGTAACATAACAAATAAAAATCTAGTTTCCAAGAGTAGATTCTCCAAAGGATTGGTTCATGTGATGTGGTTGAAGTTGTCAACACTCTAAAAAATCCAGAAAAAAAAGACAAATAAAATGAACCACAAGAGAGGAGATGATTCTCATTGCCCAAGCTTCTTCCCTTCTCCTACTTGATATATTGGGAAACCCACTTGAACCCGTCTCCGTAGCCCATTTTGCGGACGATGCTGCACATAAAAACCTCGAGGGGACGAACATTGGACTGAGTAAGATTCACTTTCCCCTTGCCGGTCGTAAAATTGGTTAGCCCCAAATGGTAGCGAAGCTCGTCTTCCGAAGCCGCATACGGGATGTCAATCTTGTTGCCAAGCACAAGAAATGGAACCTCGGCCAAGGATTCATCGTATAGGAGGGCATCAAGCTCCTTCTTTGACTCCGCAAACCGCTCTTTGTCATAGGCATCAACCAAGTAAACTACTGCATCAACCTATTTCAGGGGAAATAAACTTACATTAAATCAAAGTTACATGATATTACAGAAAGTTGCAATTTTACATTTTGCTTCGATTAAAGAAACCCGATTTGGGACGAAAGCCCGTCCTCCGTTTCGTATATAGAATAACAAGGTAATATGTATTTCTGTCTTGACAGTTACAATTGACCCAGAGTTGGCTAATCCAAAACTGGAGCTCTGTTTCTTGCCAATTACAGATGCATTTACAGAGAATCAATTGAGTAACCATTTGATGTCTTTTTCCTCATCTTCTAACCCCGCTCTTTGCAAGATAAATCTTTAAACGGATTCGTGCCGTTCAAAAGCTGTATCTGAATAAGTAACAATTTAAGCATCTACCTCAAGATCATGAGAGATGCTATGCCAATAGAAAAAGTCTAAGTGATCAATTTAAACAAGGATAAGATTCTTCATATCAGCATATGTGGAATAGTGTTTAGCATTTTAAAAGAAGTAAATAATTTTCTTCGTTCACAGCCAAAGATTTGAAATTATGTGCAGGAATAGAAGCTGGAATGGGTACCAAAACAAACAAGATTTAGTCACTAATTTCACCATCCCATTCGGATATCAGCTAAACACATATTAAATCTACCTGGAACTCTGCATAACCAAGGAAATAGTGATTGAGAAAACAGCAACAACACTAAAATTCATCCCGTTAAGAACTCTTAGATAATGCACACTAGCAGGTTTGGTGTGAGTCCAGAAAGAACAATGCAAAAATGACTGACAGTTTTATAGATTTGGACCTTTGATGACGACAGTATTTCATCAATTGATAGATCACACAATATATTATCTAAACACCCTACTACTCTACAAAATTTCCAAAAAGGAAGACTCAACCAGCCGAAATAATATCAAAATACTCAAATTTGCAAGCACAAAATATATGAGAAGACCATCTAAACTAAACATATTAATCACCAAGATATATACTAAGCAATGATTCAATTGTATTCTGCCAACGATCCAACCCTTTCCCTTTCATCAAAACCTTAACATTTACAAAATTAACAACATGAACAAAACAATGGTTCAGTCATGTGATTCAAGGATTAAACCATGCTCCTAAAAATACTAGTCACTTAAAAGATATTGAAAAACTTCTTGAGTACACAAGCATAAAGAAGCATCCATTAAGGCAACACAAGAAAAATGGAAGATCACCTTAGCATAGTAATCTTTCCAAACTCTGCGAGCGATCTGATGTCCTCCCAAATCAAAAGCCTTGAACTTAATCTTCCCAATGCTTAACTCCTCCGACGTGGGATGCTGGGTCGGCTGGTGCTGCACCAGTCTCTGCGACCAAAACCAGCTTCAAATTCCCAACGAAAAGAACTAAAAAAAAAACCAAAAGATTTAGAAAGGGAAGAAAATGAAAAAGAAATCGCCACCAACCTCGTCTTTCAACATGTGAAGAAGAGTGGTTTTCCCGGCATTATCGAGGCCGAGGAAAAGAATCTTGGCCTCTTTTTGCCACAGTCCTAACGACGCAAGAACTCCATAGAACCAATCGACGAGGAACATCGCTCCTGAATAATTAATCAATCCACCACAATCTAATCCGAAAACAACCAAGATCCTCCTCCAATCAACGAACAAAGAAAGTTCATAACAATTCTCAACGGTTCTGAGGAGAAACCGAAAAAAAATTGTAAAATCGGCGAGAGGAGATCTAGATTCTCGTAAAGAAAACAGTTGGGCGTTACATCTGGAAGAAACGGGTTGGTAATTTATTTTCAAGTGTGGTAGATGGGCAGTGCATAGCTAGCTTCAGGCTGGCTAGCTTTGGCCATTTCAGGCCACTATTTTATTCACACTTTTCAACGCCATTACTCCCTTCTCCTACTTTGCATCGCCATAAATGGCCCTGTAATTTTTTATGGGTAGAATCCAATTTACCTCTCTAACTTAAATAAAATGAAAATTAACACAACAGACTCTATACTTTCGATAAATCAAACTTTAAAAAAAAATTACAAATAATTAAATTCTAAACTATGAGAAAAGAACAACGTCGACTTTATAGTCACGTTTCCCGTCAAACAGAGACGACCAAGCCAAGGCAGCAACAACATGCCGAGAATAGATTTAGGGCATCACCCAAATGATGGATTTAAGGTAATTAATTTGGGCGCAGTCACGTTTCAGTTTTAAAAAAGTACAACTAAATAACGCTGATTATTAAAAAAACTACAACAATACCAAGCTTACCCTTTGTTGCTCTCTTTCCTCAACAGTTTGTTTTTGTGAATGATCATTTTGTACCTCGGGTTCATGCTTAAACACCGCTTGAGATGGTTGTATTTGTACAAACTCGCCTTGTTTTCATTTGCTTTCATTGGAATAATTATATGATGAAGTATTTGCTTTTTAAGCTTGTTACGTGAATCAATTGATCCATTCGTAGTAATTTCACCATGCAGTCGAGAAACCCATCTTGTTCGGAGTTAGCTCTTCTATGGGCAGGGATGGGATTTATGTTTCGAAGTTTTGACCAAACATACACTTTCGAAAGAAAAAATATTTACTTGGTAATTGATGTGCTTCGAGTTGCACGATGAGCATACAGACAGTCTACAAGATCATTCTAAAACATGGTGGTATGACACCAATTGTGACGACCAAGTTACAAATTTTCCTCTAATTTTGGACCGCTAATTTTCCCAAAATAAAATCAAATCTTACCTCAAAATAGGAGTGATTTCCATCGATCCTTAAATAAAAACCATCTATTTCACCTATCATTAAAAGTGAGGTTTGAACAACAAGATCACATAAATAGTATACTGTAACACCCCGACTTTTTAAATTAGATTAATTGAATAATTATCGGGGTGTTATCAAAGTCGTAACTGTTAAGTTTAATTTAAAAGAATTAATTGCAATTTAATTAATAGAAATTAATTTAGAAAATAGAATTAAAAATTTTAAATTAGACTTTTAATAATCTTTTAACGATAATTAAGATAAGTCGGGGGTTATAATTTGGGTCGATTAATATTCTATATAAATCGTTAACACTTAAATATATTTTTAAGATTAATTAAATTAGGATTAAAATGAATTAGAATTTCAAAAGAAACAAATTTAAAATGGGGAAATTGGGTTAAGTGTTACGGTTTATGAAGAGAGAAAGATGAGGGAGAAGTTGGCGTTATGGTCTCCGGCCATTTCGGATCTACAGATCTGAATTGAGAGAACGAGGAGAGATAGAAACGGGAGAGCAGAAATAGAGAAGGAAAAAAAAAAAAAGAGAGGGGAAGGGAGAGAGGAAGGATGCCATTTTTCAGATCTGCAGAATGAGAAAGGGAGATGGAGAGGCCGAAAGATAGACGGCGAGCGAGGGTCGGACGATGACGGCGACGGTGGGCAGGCGAGCTCGGACGAAGGCTCCTCCGCGCAACGACTGGCGTGTGGCGAACAACTTTGGGCATTGCGAGTCGCGACTGAGGTTGCGAGTCCCTGGCTCGTGGATCTCGACGGTGAATCAACGGAGGCTCGACGATGGCCGGTTGACGACGATCGAGCAGCGACGGTGCGACGGCAGATCGGCGACGATGAAGAAGAACCGAACGATTTCGACTAAGCAGAGCTGTTGGACGTCAAGTAGCTGAACCCCAAAGCTCCAAATCCTCAAATCTCCCGATTCTGGTAAGCAAAAAAAATAGAACCCACCCCCGGTTCTGTTATGTTGAGGATTAGTTTTCAATTAGATTGCTTCATTTCAATTTGTGCAATGAGGAGACAATGGTGAACTTCTGGTTTGTGCAGAGCTTGGGCTCGGGATGGAATTGTTGACTGTTAGGCATGGGTTGGCTGCGATTTTCTTTCGAAGGTGTGCTGCAGGTAATGAATCTTGCCCTATATCTATTTCTGGTCTGATGTTACACTATGGGTGGTATTCTGGACGAATTTGGATGTTGAGTTTCTGCCTTTAGTTATGTTATTGAGTTGTAAATTCATTGATGAAGTTGGAATGAAGTTCTGCGTTTCTATTTTGGAATGGGTACCCTCTGTTCCTTCCATATTCAGATCTGTTAATGCTCATCAAAGGGACGAACACGTTTTGTTGTTAAGAATTAATCTCTATTATGTAGTCTTTGGTTTGATTTAGGTGCTGGAAAATGGGTTTCCCTGTTAACGGTTGGTTGAAGTGCTCTGTTAAGTGTGTTAGTTTATGATTCAGTTATTGTCTGCTCTACGTGGTTAAACCTATGATATGAGAATGAGTTTTGGTACTAGTGGCTGGGGATAAGTAAACTTGTATGGTGTAATTTGTTGAAAAGCTGTTGTGTGACATTATGGAGAGTTTTATGTCTCGATGAGATTAGGAAATACTGACATTGGTTTTAAATGTGAAGGTATATGTGAAGGTGTTAAAAGAGGAAAAAGGAATAACAACAAAGTGCAAACGTGCGATTAAATCGAGGTAAGGATTAAGGATTGTTTTGGCCATTAAGGCCCTACACCACAAGTATGGGTGCGTGAGTTTGTGTTAGTGCTCTTGAATGCTTGATATATGATTAATTGTCTTAAAATGCTCCTAATTAGTTGTTGGTAGATGATAATTTTATGAATTGGTTCTGATTATTGTTGTTAGCTAGTTTAGGTGAGAACTTTCCCCTGTGCTTATATGCCTTATCGTATAGGCCTTAGATAAATTGTTGTGAAGTATTGAGATGTTTGTTACGAAGTAAAGAATGTTTAATAGAAAAGTAAGCTAAGATAAGAGGAATAGCGATGAATAAGAATGAACTGTGATTTCCTTTGCTTATGTTAATCTTATTCTTGCTGTTATTTTCCTAATTGCTGTAAGTTGATTTCCCCTCTAATAGTTAGTTACCCACATGTAAATTAAATGATCAAGTAGTGTTGGTTTTCCTTGTGTGCATTTCTATTGTGAATCCCTTCGTTGATTTCATTGTTGTTAGATAATTGTTTGGTCTATAGTGTAAATTAATTGATAGTATAGATTCCCCTTAAAGTTAACTTATTTTCTTATCGTAAGTGTGATTCCTAAGAATACTTAGAGAGTAAATGGTGAATGAGGAATGATGAACGACAGGATAAGTACGAACGAACTATTAACTTCATTAATAATGACTTTGGCCTGTTATTTCATTTCTTACTAATTGTAATGATTTCTTATTGATAATTTATTTTGCTATGTTCCCCTCGTTATTGTTCTGCCATTGATTTTATTGTCATCTCCTTTATTTGGTATTCATGTTAAATTAATGAGCATGTTAGTCAATAACTAAGTGATTAACTAGTCGTAAAATAATCATACGAGCATGTTAATAATTAGATTAACATGTTAATAAATTGTTGAGCACGTTTAATTCATTTGATTATTTTCGGATGCATGTCAATTAGTTAGAGTAATTAACTAACCATTTGAGCATGAAATTAACTATGTAACTTGAAAAGGTAATTAATTAGGAAGAACATGCTTAGTCATTAATTGGTTTAAGGAATTAGATTAGTCAAGTTTAATTAATTATTTGCTTAATAAAGCATGTAATTTGCATGTAAATTGACCAAACAAGTGAATCGGCTAATAAGTGAGTTGACTAATAAATCGTAATCCCACTGAATTAACTAAGCATGTTTACCTAATTTGCTAAGTATGAAATTAAACCAGCATATCAACGTAATTAATTGTAATTGAATTGGTAATCGAATCATGTAACGAAATAATTAGATGTGGAGCATGTTAACTTTAATTATTTGATGAGCATGTTAAGTGATTAATTAACTAATCAAACTTGAGCATTTAATTAATTAGAATATACAGCAGGATTAATTGATTTACTTGACTAAATAAGCAGGTATCCTAATTAAGATAATTAGCTAGTTTAAGCATGTGTAATTAGTGTGTAATGGGTGTTCAAAGCATGTTTAAATCAGTTAGATGATAAAGGTAAGAAGCATGTAAATGGACTAAGAAATTAACTAGAAGAATAAATATCTTAATTGATAATATTGTACCCTATTAATTCAAGTATGACTTCCTGGTTAAGTTCATTGTATATTGTTTTAATTGAGTGTGCAAGGGATATTATTTACCTTGGGTGTGCTTTCAATCCCTATTATCCTTTTATATGTGCTTTTAAATTCAGTTACTTATATTGAATGCGCACTTCAAATTTATAATCAATGCTTTACTTTACTAAATAATAGAATGATAAAGAAGGAGAAAAGAGAATGAAGTAACGTGAATGAGTTAAGGGTCTCAAAGATTTCAATTATTATACGAATGAATGTTTTGTAATTGCTTTTGTTATTGTTGTCTTAGTATTGCCTAAGATCTCGATTATGATCACATGTCTTTCGTATGTATTTTCTGCTAAACCAAGTATAGTTAGTTAAGTATAATAAAAACATCAAATCGATGTAGGAGCTTGTTAATAACTGAATAGAATAATAGCTTAGAAATATCATAGCAGGAAAATGAGTTAAGAAATTAACTAGAAGAATTAACATATCGATTTATAGTATTGTGTTCTAATAGTTCAAGCATGCCTTGTTTAAATTCATTATATATATATTGAGCGTGCTATTCCATTGGGTTGGTTATTTCTCATGTTAAACGTGCTTTCAATTTTAGTTACTTTTATTTTATATGCACGTTCAATTACTGTTATTCTTATATATATGTTTTCAGTTACCGTTACATTCTTTTATATGCGCACTTCATTTTCTATTAATGTTATATTGTGAAGCATCATGCATCATGTTAGGTTGAGAATGTATGTTTATGCATCATGTAATAGAAATCAAGTAGGAAGTACTCAAAAGGGGTAGTACTCACATGCATGGTGAGAAAGTAAAATAATAATGAAAAGACAAAGGAAATGAATGAAAAGAAAAAGGAGTTAGGAGGCGGATGGGTAGCGGTCCTAGTCTGACAATTAGGAAATGCCTCTACCATATCGGGAACGGGACCTAGTTGTCCATAGGAGGTTAGGTTCGACCCACTATACCATCCCATACGGGTCTTCTAATCTCCAGCTCGAAGTACGAGTAAAGAAAGAAAGCAAAGAAAGAAAGAAAGGAAAGAAAGAAAAAAAGAAAGAAAACGTAAATGAAAGAATTGGTTTGGGTGGCCCCCATTCCAAATGAACTAAAGAGAGACATTTCATAATTGCATTTCCTTTTTTCCTTACTAAGCCCTTTGGGCTTACAGTTGCTTGTGGTGTAGATGTAAGTACTGTACGTAGAAGAATGCATGGACTAGGAGTAGCAAAAGATAAAGAAAAATCAATAGCAAGCAGGGATGATGGATTTGCATGTCGATGGATTATCACGGCTAGCCATGCATAACGGTAAAAGAGATATTTTAAATAAATTGTGTAAGTTGTAATTAACATTGTTTTTATTTGAAATGTATTTAAATGGGTTAGTCTTTCCATTCAAATGATTAATGTTTTAGTTAAGTTTCTAAATGATGATTTTAAGTACGCTTCAGCTATGTTTTATAAACGATGATTTTATTCACGCTTCCGCATAAGTTTTAATAAATGTGATTTTATACTGAGTTTTACGAAAGAGTTAGTAGCGATCCGGTTAGACGCACTCTGATTTATTTTCAAAAAGAAAATTTAAATTTTTACGTATTTTTAAGAATTATGAAAATCCGGGTCGTTACATATACTCAAAAAAATTCAAATCCCTAACTATAATTAATAAACTCAAATAATTAATTAGAACTAACTTCACCCAATGTTCTATCATGTCTCCATATTGAATAATCTCAATGATTAGTTAACGATGAAATACCAAAAACAATAAACTAATAAGAGGCAACGTTAAACTCTCTCAATTATATATTTTTTTTAATTCTTCAATTTTCTCTAAATTTTCCTCAACACAATCGTCTATATGTTCACATGCACCTAGGAGGGTTTTTTCGATCAATGTTATTTCTTACTCAGTTAGACATTCACATATATCACAAAAGTACTATGCGATATTACTCTCCGTAAATAAAATCAAATACAACAAAAGCACGTTTTTGTTCACATTCATTAATCAAGTTTCATTAATTATTCATCGTCATACACTATCGAAGTCCCTGATGACCCTTGGCTTCACTTGCATTCATAGGTCTCGTCGTTTTTCACTACTGAGGTATCTTAAATACATTACATTCCTTCCCCCGGTAGGCCACTCGACGACTCATAGTCTTACTATCGCATTAATAAATTCAAGCTCTAAAAAGGTTAAAAAGCCAAAGAATGACGAAGAGTTATGCTCCTTCAAAGTCGAGGTTAGATGTCAAGTACTTAAGCACCAAATGTTAAAACGCCTGAAACTTTAGCAGCTTGAGAATACAAATTACGATCTGTTTATTATATTTAAAGACAAACAACGTAAAAGTTGACATTTTTTGGTCGAATATGCATTGCCCCATGATTTTCAAATTGAATATTTATTTATTATAAGAACATAATTATTGAAATAATTTGTTTTCCATTTTTGTTTTTGTATTAGATTGGAAATTATATATTCAAAAAATAAAAATATTTGTTAAAAAAAGAAAAATTGGAGAAGGCCAACTCAAGCCCAACTTCAGCTTGGACAAAAAGGGGTTTTTGGTCATTGCAAAGCTAGGGTTTCTCCGTAGTTTATATAAAAGGACGTCGACCATTCAACGTTTTGCTCCGCCCCTAGCGAAGGAAACCCTAGCGATCGTAGTAACGAAGCCACCACTATTTTCCAGGTTCTTTTTAACGATGCTAATCGGTTTCAATATCCTGCTCTAAGCTATGGGATTGAGTTGATGCCTTCTTTCGTTCGCTGCTTGCTTAACTTGTCTTCCGGTGTAATGCAGAAATGGCGAAGTCAAAGAATCACACCGCGCACAACCAGTCCTCTAAGGCTCACCGAAACGGGATCAAGAAGCCCCGAAAGCAGCGCAACACATCCACCAAAGGGGTAAGATTTTTTTTTTCAGTTTGACTGTCGTTTCAACGATGAAACATTTTTTTTTGTACTGTTAATTGTGAGAGAAATTTGATTTTCTTTGATTTGATGTATAGATGGACCCAAAGTTCCTGAGGAACCAAAGGTACGCCAGGAAGCACAACAACAAGAGTGGCGAGACAACTTCTGGGGAAGAGTAAAAGCTCTAAAGTTGAATTTTTATAATTTTCTTTATATGGATGGTTTTGACTAAAAGTTACGCGGATTTCTTTTGAATTGTAGTAATGTTATCCTTGTAGTTGAATTTTAAGAATGCAAATTAGAAGCTGTCTGCTTCCATGAATTGCTGTTAATCATTTAATTTTCGAAGGATTGGTCATGTTCCTTTTGTTTTCTGTAGTTGTTTCAGAATGTTGACCCTTTTTTTATATTTTTCAAAGCGCACACTTTTTCAGAGGATCCCTGGAATGTTCAATGTCTAGTTCATGTTTCTTGCTGCATTAAACTTATGTTGGACGGCTGTGAGGAATTGTTGTTGCTTATCTTGGTTGAATATGAATTTCTTCTGGTAGATTTCTTTTCACTTTCCATATGAAATCCATTTCTTTGTGCAAAATGCCAGTTAGTAATGTTGGGATTGCTGACAGACTGATTACTACTTGACCCTGTTTCTTTTACTACAAGCACTGGATTGATTTAACCAACCTGATGCTATAAAATAAGTAGGGGAATGTGTTATACCATAGACTCAATCGTTTGTGAAAATTGCTGAGTATGTTTAGGCCTAGTCTAGTTACCTTTATCAGGGATTTGCCAATTTATATGGGTCCATCATTGGTCTTGACCAGAAAATGTGTTAAGCGGCGATAAACACATTATTTACCCATTTTTGTCTACAAGGTCATTTATTTTAAGTTCATTTGATGTATCTAACTATGATGCTTTAATAGTAGATGATACCATTTAGATTTTTGAAGTTGATTTTGAGTTATGTTAGCAGATAATTGACTGTGCTTCATGTTAAATCTACAGAGTGATCTGTCTCTGTTGCTCTTGAGATCATGAAGTTAAGACCCTCTTATAACTATAAAATTTTCAAATGGAAAGCCTGTCAGCATCTGAAAATTTGATAGATTTAGGCCGGAAGACCCAATAATTTTCACTTTTTTAGCAATATATTCGTCCAACTAGATGTGCTGTGTTCTCAGTTTAAGATTCTGCACTTTTTTCTTCTTTACAAGTTCTGTTTTTAATTGCAAGCTAGTTTCAAGAAGGCATCTCCTTTTCAAAGAAAGACACGTATCTCATGAACTTACTATGTGTTCTTTACTTTCTTTCTATCTAGGGCGTCAATATCTAATAGGATCATGGAACCAAACCAATATCATGACCGCAATTTGGTTTAATTTTGATCAGTTTTAACGTATTTATGGTTGGTCCTCCATTTGGGTTGGGAAGGAAATGATGGCTATGATTCAGTTTCTGGTTTTGAAGACCAAACAGATGAAATCGAGTCAAATGTAGTGGGTTGATTCTTGGTTCTTTCACATGTATCGTTAGGTCTTGACATCAAAATTGAATTGTAGAACCAATTTAGAATTGAGTTAAATTTGACAGTTTTAGTTCTTCTGTATAAATAGTTTGTTTTCCATTTCAAAATTGGGGCTGGTTGGTTTGTATCGATTGGTCGTGTCTAACCTTGGTATTTAGTGTCGGTTCCATCACCAACTTTGATGACATGCTAAGCTTGTCCATGGCACTAAATAAAGTAAATCAATGAAGATCTTTGGGATTTACTTTTCAGCCAAAAACAGAAGAGGTCGACGACCAGGCTAATGTTGAGCCATGAGGTGCTTACGGACATGGTCATGGTCGTCTTCGCTGAAAGTGCCTGTGCGAATAAATTATGTTTCTATCACATGATCTTCTTTGATAGACTGTTTTCAATAAAAAAATAACTTTTAATAGGATGATTTTGATAATATTGAGAGAAATTAATTTTAAAAGATTTTTTTTTGTGAGAAATCAATTTTGAAGTCAATACAAAATTAAGAAAATATGCAAAATTAAGCAAGTGGGAAGAAATAGTTTTGCCAATAGTCTGTGGGTTTTATTTCACTTACTGTCTATGTTTTTTAACAGAAGTGTTTTGGTCTATGTTTTTTTTTTTACATATGCTCTTTTTTATTATTTTAGTTTTCTTTCCCACTGTTTTGTTTTTCATTTCTATTGCTATTCATGTTTTTTTTTTTTTTTTGAAATTTTAATTTTTTATAAAATTTTATTATAATATTAAAAATAAATCAATAAATCCAGTTCCGAACTGGAATAGGAACTGAATGTCCGGTTCGGTTTCGGTTTGGTACCGTTTCCCATATGATCGGTTTCGATTTTGGAATTTCAAAACCGAAACCAACCAGTTCGGTGCGGTTCCACTCCAAAACTGAACTGGACCATGAAAACCTCTACCTGAAAGTAAGGGTGTGCAAACCGAACTGGTACAGAAGAATCGCAACTGGTGGTTTCGGTACCGGTTTTGTAAAAGCCGTGAAATTTTTAAATAAGAAATTCCACGTATAAATTTTTCGCGTTGAAAATTGGTCATGGCGTTAGGGTTGACTGAATTGTTGTGTAGCAGCCACGTATGCAAATTTGGTCTGTGGTCAAAATTGGTGAAATTAGAATTTTTCGAACAAAGAATCCAATCAAGAAATGAAAGAGGATAGTTAAATTGAAGCCAAATGATGTTAGAATTAAATTGAGAATTGAGTGAATTAGATAGTATATAATGTATATAATTGGTGTATATACATTTATGTTAAAATGAATAGGAATTAAAGAATTTATTTGGAGAAAAAGGAAATGAATAAGTGGGGATTAAAGGAAATAAAAGAAAGTTAAATGATTAAGAATGAAAAGTGAAGATGGAGAAAAAAGGGGGGAAAATCCCGCCAATAACATAGGAGTGGGATAGTTTGGGGTTTAAGTTGAAAAAATAATAATAAATAAAAATAGAGTTAAGAAAAGGGGGGGAATGAAATTAGGGTCCCCCCCCCCCTTTTGATGTCTTCATCGGCCGAGAAGAGAAGAGGAGAGAGAGAGAGAGGGGGAAAGAGAGAGAGAATGACGGCGAGAGGGAGATCCGGCGACTAGCGAACCGGCGAGACGACGACGACACGATTTTCGACCGGCAAACGGGAGTGCTGCAATGACGTCTGGCCGACGACGTAGACGGCTTCTCCGGCGAGAACCGCGGCAGCGAGCAACTTGCTTGACGTCCGAGCAGACAACGTCGATCGAGGGCGACGAAGGACGAGCTTCTCGAACTAGCGACACCGGTCGAGACAGGGAGCTCAATTTCCGACGGTCCCTCTGGCTGCGAAGAGCGGCGATCTCGGATCTGTGACCGGAACTCCTAGTTGAGCCGATTCTTCTACTCCGGCGAACGACGATTCTAGATCCGTGGCGAAGCAGCTCCGAAACCGAACCCATTTCCCGACTCCGGTAGCGACGAGTTCGGATCTGTGACGGAGCAACTCTGAGGTCGAACCCGACTTTCATTTTCGACGACGAACAGATTTCCGTTTCCGGTACCAAACTGCTCCGATTTGTTTAGTGGGTGAGGTTTCGATCCGAGTTTTACTTCGATGTTAAATCCCTTTTTGAGAGAATCGTTGGTTGATCTGTGTTATGGGTTTACAGTGGTTGATCTAAGGGATTTCAGACGGATAACCTCCGGCGACGGCAGATTCGGATCTGAACATATTCAGATTTTCCGACGAGCAGAACAGGACGCAGATCCCGTTCTATTGGTGAGGAAATTTTTAGTTGGACTTACTCATTTTGATTTCTAAACTTGGATGTGAATTTATTTTTGGTTAGGAAAAATATATTGGTTGTGGATCTGAAATATTATACACTGATATGTTACCGTTGTGGGATTGGTTTTGTTGGTGAAAGAAGTTTTGATTTTTGGATAAATTTGTCAATATGTTAAAGTTGGATATTTTAGTCGGTTCATAATTTTTATCTGGATTTTAAATAGATCATGTGGCTGAACTTATTGAGGTTACAGTTGGTTATGAAATTTAAAAGTTTTAGTTTCAAGTTGGTTGAAGTGAAAATCTGTCAAGTTTAAGTGAATGAGAATGTTGCAGTGTTTAATTCCTGCTTGAAATTTCAGAATGTATTATGCTGCTGGAAATAATTGTTAGGTTTCCTAAATTTGATTTCTGCCCTAAAGACGGTAAAGAATGTTGATATGTTAGTTTAGGGCTGTTCTTGGGTTTAGTTACTTGTCTTTGAAAAGGTTTGACTTCGTTTGTGTAGTTGGAGTTTACTAAAATGTTGAAGTCGAAAGAGTAGAGAATAATTGTTGTTTGTCATTGGTGGATTTGGAGATCCTAACTTGAGTTGTTATTTTGAATGTTGGATTTTAATTGTAATTGAAGGTAAGTAATCTAAGGAGTATGAATTGAACTTTGGTCTTGAGTTCTATATTGGTTAAAGTTGGATTTTAAGTTTAAAGAATGTTGTTAGATAAAGTTAGAAACTTTATTGGAATTCTTTGCAAGTTGGTTGGTCTTTGTATGAGACCCTCGCTTATTTTCCTAGAATTTAATTATGATATTCTCGCGTTTATACATTTGTCAGGCTTGGTCATTTTCAGCGAGTGTGATACGATTCTTGCGTAATTGGTTGCTCTAGTTGGTAAGGCAGACCGTCGTCGAGGTAGGAATTTCTATACCTCTTGCGTTATATTGCATCCTATCCCGTTTTCCAAAATAATTATTTTGTGGACTACCACACTTGGAAAATGACGGGGACTGTTCGACAGCACGTCCGTTTTTATTAGTAGTATGTTTTCTCAAGTTAATTCCGTACATGGTTTGAGATTTATTGTGCACATGTTGAGGGATGGATCTGCCATCCCCTTTGATACCTTCTGCTGCGTGAAGGTTGATTGTTTGACGTGCGAAAAATATAAGTGGGGCATTGGTGACGTGTCCTCAGGTTGAAACTCCTGAAAGTCGTAAACCTCGTATAGGAGGGTGATGACGCCTCCTTGGGTCGCCAGCCCCTAAACCTGGCCAGGATTTGTCCCACGGATCAGACGATTGTCAATCGCTGAGACTTGTTTATCCTAAGTCCACATATAGCGAGCAACTGTATCCGTTTTATGTGATTACACGATTATAAGATTATACGGGTTGTGTCGTGCAGCCAGGTGCGCCGACAACTCGGGTGACGTACGGAATCTTCGGATCGTCGTCATTATTCCTGCCTCATAAGGTGTTGTCATCGACACGACGTTTTCAAATTGGAAAACGATGATGGCCTATTTTGCGAGGTATAGCTGTCTATATATACAGCAAGATTTTTAATAAAAGCCTCATCGATGGCCCTTGGGTCGGTTTGGTAAAATGATAAAGAGTTTGAAGTGATTTTAAAAATCCATGTACGGTAGAATGAAACATAACCTTGTTCTCGAAAAATGTACAAAACCAGTTTTGCATGAGGTGCATTTAGTATAGCCATACTTTACTGAGTTAGTCACTCACCCCAAACGACTCCTCCCCAAAACTTCAGGTAAAGACAAAGAATAGCTGAGGATCAGAAGTTGAAGTGTTGTATTATTTCTACTTGAGTGATTCATCGTTATTTGGTGAGGACATTTATGTTTCCATTTGGGTCTGTAAACCTTAAACACAGTTGGTTTTGGATTTGTTGCACAGTACTTGGATTATATTTTAATTTATGCACTGTTATCTTCTCGTGATCCCTACTCGGACCTAGGTCCATATTATCTTGGGCCGAATTAAATATTATAAGTCTTCCGCGAAAACTCACGCCTTGGGCTGGGTGATCGGGTTCTCTATGAGGATCGGGTCGCCTGACCCAGCGGTTCTGTTAGGCCCGTCTTCGGGTCGTGACAGGTTTGGTGTGGTTTGGCCTGGTACCGAATGTAGAACCGAGAACTGGATTAATTTGGGCACCCTGAAGTGATGACCCCGCACCCGCAGTCTCGCACCCTCTGCTTCTCTCTCAAGTCTCACCTCCCGAGCAGTCGAGCCCGACTGCCCTTCGTCTCCCCTCCGACCCTCCCTACTTCCTTCCGGCTTCCGTCGATTGAGAGGCGTCAGGCGAGAGCTCTCCCCTCCGGCCCTCCCAACCCAAACGACGTTCGTCTCTCCTCCGGCCCTCCCGACTCTGAGTCTCTTGACTCCAAGTCTCTGTTGGTTTTGATTTGTGTTCTGCTCTCTCTTTTATGCTCTATTTTTACTTTGAGATCTTCTTTTTCCTGCAATACACACGTTGTCTGTGCATCATGAATGTTATATTTGTTAGGAAAATTAGGTTTTACTTATTTTATGTTGTATGGGTATATTAGTTTTTTTACTTTACCCTAGTTTGTTATTTTAGCTTTCCCTTTAAAGGCTTGTATTTGGACTCTCCCTATTGATATTGATTTAAGATGTGAAACCCTAGCCTCTCTCTCTCTCTCTCTCTCTATCTTTGTTTCTTTGATGATTTACATAATTTCTTGAAACCCCTTTGCATAGTTTTTCATGGTATCAGAGCCTAGTTCATTCCGCAGCTTTCGCAAATCGCAAATCAAAAATCGCAAATTCGCAATTCGCAAATCTGCAATCCGCAATCCACAATTTGCAATTCGCAATCGAAAGGTGATCGATTGAGCTTTGGTTTCGGGAGTTCATGTTTCCAAGTGCGGTGAAACAAATTCAATCCAGTCGTTTTGCATCGAACAAGTTTTCTATTGAGCAATATATGGAAGGATTAGTTGATGAAGGTTTTGTAGAACATAGCTTAGTAAAGAGGATTTTTCTATCGGGAATGAGATTTTTCACACCAGAAACAGAGGTTGTCGCCATACACAAGAATTCGAGTTCTAGTTTGATAAGAAAGGTGATATTGGAGTCGTTTCAAGTTTTCTTTGGTCGTAGGGCGAAGTTGCGACTCGCAAACCCTAAGTCGCACTTTGTTCAGATTTAGTGTTTCGCAAGTCGAGACTCGCATTTGAATTCGCATTCGCATTGGCATTTGCATTGGTATTGGCATTGACATTGGTATTGGTATTGACATTGGCATTGGCATTGGCATTGGCAGAATCGCAAACTCACGTGCATCGTGAGTTTGAGGGGGGATGTTAGAAAAATTAGGTTTTACTTATTTTATGTTGTATGGGTATATCAATCTTTTTACTTTACCATAGTTTGTTATATTAGCTTTCCCTTTAAAAACTTGTATTTGGACTCTCCCTATTGATATTGATTCAAGATGTGAAACCCTAGCCTCTCTTTCTGTCTCTCTCTCTTTCTGTCTCTATCTTTGTTTCTTTGATGATTTACATAATTTCTTGAAACCCCTTTGCATAGTTTTTTAATATTTTATATTTTTTATTATAGAATATTGTCATTCTCCAAGTGCTGCTCAAAATATATTCGAGTAAAGCATCATTACTCCTTGGTTAAACATTTGGTATGATGATTTCTTTTGCCAACCTTTGCAGGGCTATGTTTGGCCACTAGGGTTTTTGATGAAATTCTGTTCTCTGCTTCACAATTGAATGCTAGCTGACCCATCTTTTCTTTTCAAAGTTGGCACTAAGGTTTGGATTTTTAGGTTTAGATTTCATTTCTAGTTAACCATCAATGGAGCTCTTCGATATATTGCATATTTAACCCACTTTAGGGAGTTTTTCCATAGTCACGACTACCATTTATTTTATCCACCTTGAACTGCACCTTTTATCCCCAAGACATTTAGTATCATATATATTAGTCTGCGTGGACTTGAACTTTAGCACGTAGCAAGTTCAATTTATATTCAATGTTTCAATATTGTAATGCAGGTGGTGATGGATTTTTGTTGTGGTACATTTGCGGAAGTTCAGAAGGGAGGCAAGAATTTCTAGGGAGAGTTTTGAGTTATATGCAGCAGATATGTTGGTTGGTGTGGTCGTTGACGTTGCTTTGGTTGGCTTGTTAGCTCCTTATGCTCGTATAGGGCAGAGATCCATATCTACGGGTTTATTTGGACAGATACAGCAAGCTTGTCCTGCACTTCCTAGCAGGTCATTTATGCCATAGTCTTAACTTTTGTGTTTTCATTTTGTCATTGCGGATGCTCAATCATTCGGACTTACTTGCGTGGATGATTTCTTTTGACTGCTTGGATTACAGCTACTGTCTATGGAATATCTCACAATAATAATGTTTTGCAGTGGGGGAGTTTGATGCTAGGGAAATGAATTTACTTTATCTATTGATAAGAATTGTACAATGGTGATATTTTGGCTGAAGTGGACTTAACTTGCTCAGAATGCGTCATTGAGGGTTTTTGGCAAATGATGAGTGACGAATTGTGTTTCTTTTTAGTAGTAAAGTTAAGCAATTCAATATGTAAGCTAGTTATGTGGTAAAATTATCTTTTATGGAGTTGCATGGCCGAAACTTCTTAGGATTTCTTATACTTGTACAAGCTTACCTATAATATTGCACCCACTACTGCAATCCTGTATTATTCATCTTGAATTTTACATCCACCATTGCAGTGTATTCGAAGCTGTAGGTTCACTGCAAAACAACAAATCGCCACATATTTTTACAAGGTACCAGCTTTTAACATCCATTTTTTCTTCTAATGGGTAAAAAAAAAACTCATTTCTTACATTTAGGATTGTTTTATTTATATAGTTAATGTTGTGTAGATAATTAGGATTTTTTTTTTTTATAAAATTTTATTATAATATTTAAAAATATATATTTTATATTCGATACCAAACCAGAACTGACCTGTTGAGGATTTTACTTTTAGAATTTCCGGTTTGGTACTGGCGTCCCATGTGACCGCCTCCTGTTTTGGATTTCCAAAACTGGAACCGACCTGTTTGGTGCGGTTCCACTTCGGAATCGGACCGTGAACACCCCTACCTGGAAGAATTAAGCAGAGCATAGTAAAAAAAAAAGGAGAAAATTCTTTAATCACACGAGAACATATAAAATTAACCACTATTTAATAATCTGAACGCTGTAAATTTTTTAAGAAGAGCCATCACTTCTCCTACATCGATAAATACAACCATAATATTACCCGCAATATTCTTCTTAATAAACTATGAGTCTATCATACTAATTAATCTTCCACTAACACAAGAATGTCCTACATAGTAGATCTATTAGCAATATTAATATCTTATGAAGGCAGATATTAAGGCCCTCAAAAATAAAAGAGAAAACTTTAATACAACATACAGATCTAACAACCAATAGCATTGCATTGAAAACGTATAAACAGAACATTAGTAAATACCATGAAGAAAGGACCATTTTTGAAGATGAGAATTTTCATTTGAAGTTTTTAGATTAATTTGCAAAAATTGTATGTATGGGGAATCGTAAATAAAATGATGGTTTGCAAAAATTATCTATGTTCCCATTGTTCTATTATACAGTGCATTTTCTAAAATCTCTTCCAAAAACATGTCCAGTCACATCGATGCAGCATAATAAATCGCACGCAGCAAAATGGAGAGACGGAGAATAAAGAAAAAGATGAAGATTATAGTGCGGCCATCAATAGAGTCAAAAACACTGAAATCCTCAACATTAGAAAAGTAGTAGGAGGGCACAACTCAGTGCTCTTGACGAATGGAAAGCTGTTATCGAGAATCGAAGGTCGATCCCATATTAAATCCTTGTACCCTTTACTGTGCCTTCTGACGAAGGATTCTGATGATAAATTCACCATTCTTAGCTTCATTTTCTTCATTTCAAAACGTACTAAAATGGAGATTTTAGTTCATCATGAAGAGAGAATGAAAGCTGCTCAAAAGGGTTTGTGGCGTTCTAAGTATAATTTGACCATGGGGAGGTAGAAGATGATACGAACTATAGACACCCTCCTCGACGACACCCTCCACGATGACAAACTCAAATACGAGTACCGGTCTGACTCCAATGTTCAGTACCGGAATAAGCCCCAGCGGAACAACCTTCGACGAAAATATTGGCTTTTTCATTGCCGTGGCTGCTCTAATTTGCTGGTCAATAGGGTACTTAGCGTGGGGCCAAAGTTGGACAAATAAGAGAAAAAGTGGACGGGTGAGATTGGCCACAGAAAGGAAGGGAGAGAGAGAGAGGGGGGTAGGATTGTAATTTGGCATTGATGGTGTCAGAGAAGAATCTAGAGGCAAACAATCCTGTAATTTTTTTTATATTTATTTTTTGTTATTTGATGTGAAGTTGGTTGGAGTTTCGATTCCCCCTTTTTGGTGTGGCATTCAAATCCACTCGGTGATTCACGTCAGCAACTTAAAGCCATATCATCTAAATAAAGAGGACGAGAAGAGGAACAACATCAGCAGACTTGACATCTCCATCAACAACAAGAAGAAAGAGGAAGTTGAAGAAATTCTTGTCGAACGAAGCGTCAGAACAAGCCGCCGCCTACGTACTGAATACCTGGTCAAGTGGAGAGAACTTGGAGACGATGAAGTAACTTGAGAGAAGGAGGAAGATTTGGAGGACTCTACGCAGAAGATTGAAAATTTCAAGACGAAGACAAGTTGACGAGGATGTCAACAGCTCAAGTGGGGGAGAATGTAAGAATTCAGACTTATCCAGGACGTGTTGTCCATGGCCGCCCATATTGTTAGGGTAGATTTCTTTCCATTATGGCAAATCCTTTGTATTTATTTTCTTTTTATTTTGGGCAAGTGACTCCTCGCCACCATAGCATGTATACTACTGCCATGGTGGGGATGATGCAGATTGCTCTTTAGGGGGAGAGGCTTGACTGCACGTTGACCCCCCTACCCAATGTAATTTGCTGTCAATCAATGAACAAACTTTTTACATACAAACTATGCTTACTATGTTCAATGACGCTCTTTTTGATTAATCTTGCTTCGTTAGTGTTCGCTCGTTAGACACAAATCTCGCTCTAATGTCGTGGGCAATTGATGTCGTTGGCACACTTCGTAGGTTGACTTGTTGTTTCCCCTAACAACAGGTGCCGCACGACCCATTTTAAGTCTCCTGAAAGTAGGACTGTGACACCCACATAACAATGCGTGTATGTATAGTATGATGATTTGCACGTATATTGTAGAACAACACGTATGTTTGCGCACTAGTGTGTCTCTCTATATATATATCATGGCCAATAATGGAATAGAAAGTGAACAACTTTTGAAAAAAACAGGGATAATGTACAAATTAAATTGAACTTTGAAAAGCTATTCAAGTTAAACTCTGAATGAACCTCAAATTTGTATCCATTCAATTAAAAATTTTTCTTTAATAAAATGAATATGGAGTTTACTTCGTAAAAAAAAAAAAAAAACTTGAATCAATTTTTTGAGTTTTGTTTGGTTTAGTTCTAGTTCGATTTCAATTTTAGATTATTTGGTTTTGGACTTAGTTTTGAATTGGTTTTAATCAGTTTGAACTCATTGGTATTGATTTAGTTTTTTTTTATGTAATTTTTCAAAATTAAAATTTAAAATTATATAAATATTATAATATTAGTTTTGCTCGATTCCAATCAAAGTAAAACCGAACAAGGTTTAATTTATTTAGAGTGAAAATTTCGAGATTCATTTTGTCAAAAAAAAAAAAGAGTTTAAGTTAATTTGACTCTAAAATTGAAAGTTCATTTTATTTAAAAAAAGTTAAAAAATTAAGTTTAACGAATTCTCGAATTTAAAAATATAATTTATATGTACTTTATAAACAAAAAAAGATCGTGTGAAGATATGATGTAATTGTTGAAAAATCTCGGCATAAATGAGAAAAATATATCTTTTGAGTTTTGGACGGTAATAATTTCAAGGGTTTTATATTTTTGCTTAATTTTTTTGAGTAAATTTTAGAACAAGAATCAAATTTAAAGATTTATTTGATTGAAAAAAATTATATTTCAATTTTATATCTTAATATTTACGTGTGATTTATGTATTTATAAAATTATTATTATTATAATAAATTAATGAATAAATAAAAATGTAATATTAATTTTGAAAATATAAAGTGGGGATATTGAAAGAATTATTCTTTGTATAGAAAGTCCAATAGGCTGGCTAATAATTAGTTATCCAATAGGGTCGTGTCACGACTCTGCAGGTTGTACGTACCTTTACTTTCCAGCACTAAAGGGCAACAAGTAAAATCTAAAATTGTGTCTCTAAGCCAATCACATTGTGCCATATATGAAATTCACGCATTGGGATGTACGGACCCGGCCTTGACGCGTGGCAAATGTCTGTTGGATGGCATTTTCGTCATTTCCATATCCAGAATGGGGATTATGGAGATTTTCATAATTTCATACGTTCCATTAGAGTTTTCTACTTTTCTTCTTCGTTGTCCAGGGTCCGGAGCCTGACCACAAATATTTTGCGTAGAAAAATTTAGAGGAAACTGAAACTCTGAGAGAGAGAGAGAGAGGTCAGTATACTTGGAGTGTATGGCGGTTAGGGTTCTATGTTAATCCCCTTCTGAATTGTTAATCTTCTTCGTGTACCTTCTATAGCTCTCCGTTTTCTCGGTTTTAAACCTAGCTCGTCGAATTCGAATCTCGATTTGGTTTCATATTCGACTCCTTTCTTCATATTCGAATCAGTTTGTTGGAGGTGCGATGGGCGCGCAAGAGAAATCACTTGTCAACGCCAATTCTATGCAAGTAAGTTTTGCTTTACTGAATTAGGAACTTATTAATTTGCTCTTTAGGCTATTGTAGGATGGTTTCGTTGACGTTGGTTTTTTCAATTGACGTTAATTTTTCATCTGCTTTTTAGAAGTTAATTTATCTTGTGCCTGCCCGTACTACTTGTTTTCATATATTTTGTGACTTGGCTGGAGGGAGAAATGACGATGGCTAGAACTGACTACTACGCGATGTGATTGGATTTTAGTACAATCGTTGGTTATTGCCTCTTTCACTGTTATGTTATGGTGTTGAGTTGTAAGTAGTAATAATGAAGTTTAGATGGTTAGAACTATAAATCATGCTGTTGTTTTTAATTTTCTTTAATGAGGGCTTATCTTTTCTTTAAATTTTAAATAGCTTCTGATAGATTCTTCCATTCACTGGAAAGAATTTTGTAATAAGTTCCTACTTCTTACTGTCAAGTATTTTTATAGTTGGTTGAGTGTCATTACACCAAGATGAAGAATAAGAAGGTGCTTTTTTTGCTATTCGCTATCTGGTCAGCGCAGAATATGGAAAAAAGAGACTATTTACTTGTTAGAATTATTTGCTGAAATGTGAACGTCTTGACAATGTGGCCCTGCTCATATTCTTTATTTTCTTTTTCCTTGTTTCATAATCAACGCATTTAAGCATATCTAGGACAATGTTGATGTGATGAACAATAGAAGAGTTCAATTGGTTTAATTTGAAATGAACTTAAAAAATCGAACCGTTGAATGAATTGTACAAAACAAATTAATTTGGTTTGATTTTACAGGGTTTTAATGCATTTTGGTTAGGTTGTGCATTTAATTTACTTTAGTGATTTAAGTCAGTTCACGTGTTCCATTAAGTCATCATCAATAGGATTTGACCACCCACAAAGTCAATGATGATTTTCATCTCATGCCGTTCTCCAGAATCTAAATTGACCTCCCTATGCCCATAATTGCTATATTTTGTACATTTATGAGATCTGATCCTCCCTCTAGATTCTTTAAAATGTTCTGTTTGTTGGCAATTTTTTTCTATTGGTATAGAATTTTGTTCTTAAAATTGTAGTCCAAATCTTTGTTTACATGCTTGTTGTGACTGTGGTGATGATCCTGAATATCTGGTTATTTCATTCTAATGCAGCGTGTTAAGGTGTACCGTTTGAATGATGATGGAAAGTGGGATGACCAAGGAACAGGACATGTCACTGTTGACTATCTAGATGTTTGTATTCATTACATATAATTTTTTGTTTTTTATAACTAAATTGAGTAATCAAAATATTGGAGATAATTTTTTAAGAACAAAATAATGATTGGTGAATGAGTGTGATGTCTTTTCTTTAATGCAAATGTGCCTGATACAGGGATCCGAGGAGCTTGGGTTGTTTGTAATTGACGAGGAAGATAATGACACTTTACTTATGCATCGTATCAGCTCTGATGATATTTATAGAAAACAGGAAGGTATTTTTTTTATCAAATTAATTAATGGAAATTCTTCTTGAAATATAGTCAATTCCATCTCTTTGAAGGGTTTACTTGTACAACATCAACTTTAATCAAGGTATATGTAAACTAATGTCTAGATACCATAATCTCATGGAGAGATCCAGAGTATTCAACAGAATTAGCTCTTAGCTTTCAAGAGACCACTGGATGCTCCTATATATGGTAGAAACTAAATTTTTAACCTCCAATTTAATTTTTTTCCTCCATCACACTGTTGTTAAATTTTGCTTGTTTTATTCAGGGATCAGATCTTCAGTATGCAAAGGAATTTGCAATTCAGTACTATTAGTAGTAAGTATCTGATGATAATATGATGTGATCTACTATTGAAATCCTATGATATCATTGAATTACATCTTGAATAATCAAGCTCTTTATGGGTAGGTTTGGCTTTAGCCAATTCATAACTATATTATATTTTGTATTATTTTGCAGAGGCTTTAGCCAAATCAATGGCTGGGTTTTTGTTAATGTGATGGCTATTTGATTGAGTTACTTTATTATTTTGATTTTTTGTGTCTACCTTTTCTTACTAGTTTTACTTGAATCAAAGTTGGACTTATTTATTTGAATGGCTCAGTGTAGACTGGAAATTATAGGTTTTGAGCATTGTCAAATGTAGGGTACTTTTTGTCATTAAATTTTAATACCAGTTCTAGAAATGCGAAACTATCACTGCTGTCATAAAACTCAATATTCGCTTAAAAGTTAGAGGTATCACCTATGGTCAGTCCCAATGTAATTTTTTTTTGAAGTTCGGAGCTAAAAATATTGTACAAAAATGATTTGATTTTGAATAAAAATTTGAATCCATGTGGTCTGTGGCAGATGTTGTAGAATTAGAAGCAAAAACATAAGTGATCTTTGTAATTCATCTATGAAGTAATAAGATACACTGGTTAGGGTTAGGAAGCATTTTAATATATTTATAATGGTGTTAGTCAATGGTGAATGGATGATTATATTTCTCTGTTTATGGTCATTGGAACTCTGTGTCTTATCTGTTTTAAGTTATTTTGCAACGCCAAAATTTACTTCCTTTAGAAATATGCATAATGAGAACATGCCGAAATGGTAGGATCGTAACTGTAAGTGCTTTTGAAACTCTCTTCTTCTTTCTATCTAAATTTCTGTTACCCCTCTTTTGTTCTTGTTTTAGACCAAGCTAAATCATATCATATATCTTTTCATAACCTCTAATCTTTTATAACAATGTTTTTAATATTGGTAAAATATAAGGTATATGATAAATCTTAACAAGTGTATGGTGTGAATTTGGTACAGTTGGCACTCAAGTTGAACCTTGAGTAGAGAGAGCACATGACAGCTAAGATTGAGATAAATGAAAATTTTTGTAATCTATCAGTATTAACTGATGTTGAATTGATGATCATAGACTATGCCTCCCATCAATTAGGTTTAGATTTCAGATTATGTAATTTAATTTGCCACATGGAGAGATAAAATAGTATTTTGGTTCATAGTACTTTTCGGTAATGTGTTGACTGCAAGACTTACCATATTGTTCAATACTATGTCAGAGTTGTTCAAAGTTTCAATTTTTATTATCACTTCTTCGTAATTGAGATTCTATGTTTAATATTATTTTGAATAGTTATTCAGGATCTAATTCCCTAATACCAAGTAAAGTTAAATCCAAAAAAAAACTTGGGTCATTGGATTTAAGTAATTTACTAGTAAAAAAATATTTAGAACAATTATTGTAAATTTGGACTTGGTTCAATCTTTCACATGCTAAGGATATGATGCTCTACTATAAATGGTGTATATTTCAGTTATGAAAGTACTCAGAAATTTTATCCAAGCTTCACTAGGAGCGAAACTTTATTTTAGATATAATGTCTTGAAAGTATCCTGAAATTTTATCCAAGGCTCCCTACGGGCAGAACTTTATTCCAGTTTTCCCTGTCAATTAATGTTTTCATGGCGGATCTCCGCAATTTATGCCTTATGGATTATGCCTCATCTCAATGCATAGTGGGTTTTTTTATTTATTATTTTTTGTACGGAGAATTCTTTGTGAATTTTTATCACTTCCGTCTATTTGCAGATGACACATTCCATTCTGTGAATGGTGATATTAAAGAATGGCCTGCAGTTGAACTATCTTCACTTCCATCGATACTCAAGGTTCTCAAAACATGCTATTTATTTGTTTTTGATTTTTTACCTCTTTCAATTGTTTTATTTTGTCTATGTTTTTCTACTTAAAAAAGGTTTTAACTTATTTATTAGTTTATCTTTTATTTTCTGACCTAGTGGGCGAGAAAGAAAATTTTAGTTGACAAGCTTCTACTTGAATTAATACTTTTTTCACTCTATAATGTTTGGGAGCTATGCTCTTTTTTGGGTCTTATATGAGCAAGAAGCAATGAAGCACCTTGCCTGAGTTAATTGTGTTATTTTTTGAAATTTGATGAAATGGTGATTATCAATGTTCTTTGTTCAAATATATAAGAAGAAGAAATTCATTTGGAGAATCAGCATTCTAATTATCTATTAGGCTACCTGAATTCGTCGCAATGAGTTTTTTTTTTTTTAAGATAAATATCCGAAAATTGAGTTATGAGATAACATTAAGTTTTTTTATTGTCAAGTGGACTTACAGCTCTAATAAATTTAGAAATTATTCTTTTAGTGTAATTCTCTTTAATTGTAGAAAAATTATGTTTTACTAATTTCTTTGGGATCTTTGTAAGAGAGGGATTTCTCTTTCTCTCGACATTTTGTGTATTCTTTTCTTAATAAATTTCATTATTAGGGAAATATATTTGACTAGTTCAAATAGCTTGTGTGTGGGGCTTATGCTTATAGAAGCGTAATGTAGGCCATAGTCTATCAAGAGGTAGTCATAAGCGAGTTGGAAAGTGCATTTTGAAATTTTATTCTTTTAAGGCCAAAATCATAGACATCTTGGATCCTAAGGTTGATGAGATTGGATGAAATCTTGTCTTTGTTAGGCCTTTGGATGGAAGATAGAAAGGTAAATGGATGTTGTTTTGTGAGATTTAGTGTTCTAGGTTAGAGGCAATCATTACTTCATTTTTGGAAACCTAACACGGATGATATTGCTTGGTACAATCTTCTTGGCAATATATGTTTGGAAGCTGATATCTGTCGTTGTGGAAAAGTTTTGTAAATCTGAGGCATCTCCTGGTGCAATTTTCTTTACTTGCATGGGGTTTTGGGATTCAGAATAGTTATATTATGTGTTGAAAAGAATAGGAATGATGACAATCACCTTCTTCATTGGGCAACTGGCCATGTTCTTTGGGTATAGGTGTGGGATTGCCAAGTCCGTACTGGCCAATGGCTAAGTCAGTGAATAACTTGATGGAGTGGGGAACATATGAGGTTTTTTTGGTTAGAAAGCAAGAATTTATTAATTAAAAAACCACATATTTGTTCAGGGGGCATATGCAGGAGTATAGGTTATATTGAAGAAAAAACTGTACACCTAAGAAAAAGAATAAGAAAAGAACATCAGACACCAACCCCACAGAGGTAGGAAAATAGCACAAAATACTTTAGGTCAATTCCAAGTCGTGCTTTACCATGAATTATGAATGGTGGCTTTGAATCTTTTAGAAAGAACGAGGTAATCAAGTATAACAAGATTCACCACCCTATGAACGGTTAGGTTAGCTGAAGAGTGGAAAATGGTAAAACTCCTTTCTTTTATTTCTTTCTCCCATAATTACACTATAGACTATTCACTTCTACACTATTCTCATACCAATTTCTCCGCACCAAAACAATTAACCCTTCCCCTATTTATTAACTCTCTATACAACAATTATTGAAGAGTTAGTTATTTATCTAATTACTCTCGTTTTCTCTTAGCATATGTAAACCTTACAAAATGTTTATCATTACTCCCAGCCTAACAATGAACTTTGTCCTCAAGGTTGAAAAGGGGAAATTGAACTCGGATAAAATCAAACTCTTCCCACGTAGCTTTCGTAGGAGATAAATGCTTCCACTTGATTAGCACCATTAGCTTTTGAGAATCACCACACTTCTGTTGAACGTCCAACAACAATTTTGGCTCAATTTTGAAACTATTAGTAAACAAAATATCTTCCGGCAAGGGTGTAACGATTGGGACCGCACCGTTGACTTTGTGCAATGACGACACATGAAAAACATGATGTAAACATGCTATATTCGATAATTGTAATTTGTAAGCCACCTTGCCAATCTTTTGTACAATAAAAAATGGGCCATAAAACTTTGGAGATAACTTGAGATTCAAAGGCTTAGCTAAAGAACGCTGCCTATACGGATGAAGCTTTAGCAAAACAAAATCGCCCACAGAAAATTCCACATGTCTCCGCCTCCTATTGGCCGCCAAAACCATTGCTGCTTATGCCTTTTGTGAATTGGACTTCAATAAGTCAGGACATGATCTCTCTCTTGTAGATGAATATCCACAGCTTCTAAAGAAGAAACAGGTTGATTATCAAACTTCAAAACAGCTGGTGGATCATGCTTCTAAACCGCCTTAAATGGGGACATTTGTATGGCGGAATGAAAAGAAGAATTATACCAAAACTCTGCCCAAGACATCCATTCAAACCATGTTGTCGGTTTTTCACCCGAAAAACAACGCAAATATGCTTTAAGTGTTCTATTAACCACCTCAGATTGGCCAGCTGTTTGTGGATGGTAAGCGAAACTGAATTTCAAAGTCGTCCCATGTAAATGGAAAAGTTCATTCCAAAAATTACTTAAAAAAATCTTGTCTCGATTCGAAACAATAGACTTGGGCCTTCCATGTAATCGGAAAATATTATCAAAGAAACCACAACAACTGATCGGGTAGAAAAAGGGTGACTCAAACCCATAAAATAAGCATACTTGCTCAGCCGGTCTACGACAACAAAAATAATATCCTTGCCACTCGATCTTGGAAACTTTTCAATGAAATCCATTGAGATATCTTCCCAAATATCACCAGGAATAGGCAAGGGTTGAAGAATGCCAGCCGGAGATAAAACTACATATTTATTCTTTTGACAAACACTACAGTTATTAACAAACTGTTTAATATCTTTCCGCATACCCTTCCAAAATATTTCTGCTGCTAATCTCCTGAAAGTTTTTGCAAATCCCCTATGTCCCCCCACTGGGCTAAAGTGAAACAGAGATAGAATTTGTGGAATAAATTTAGATCTCTGAGAAATTACCTTCTTATCCTTGTAAAATAGTTGATCATTGACCAAGGAATAACTAGGTATGGCAGAGTTCAACAGGAGTAGCTATTGTTTAATCGCAGTTAATTGCTCATTCTGCTGTATTTCCAATTCCAACTCTATAGGATCAATTTTATAGTGATTTGTAGTCGTAGTAATAGTCATCAGACTCTCCCGAGAATAAAAAATTCTGGATAATGCGTCAGTAGCAGAATTTTCACAACTTGGCTTATACTGAACCTCAAAATCATGACCCAAAAGTTTCGTTAACCATTTTTGGTGCTCGACAGCCACCATACGTTGTTCGAGCAGAAATTTAAGGCTTTTATCGTATGTTTTGATTATGAAATGCGTACCCAGTAAATAGGATCGCCATATTTGGACGGCCAGAACAATAACCATGAGCTCTCTTTTCTATATAGACTTTAATTGTTTCTTTTGGAAAGTTGTTGATTGAAATAGGCGATGGGTCGTTGATTTTGCATGAGATCAGCGCTAACCCCTATTCCCGAAGCGTCTATCTTGACAACGAACGCCTCCTTAAAGTTTGGCAATGCTAAAACTGGCAAGGAGCTCATAGCTGATTTTAAATTTTGGAAGGTAGTTTCGGTCTCTTTTGTCCAACTAAACTTGTCTTTTTTGAGCTGTTCTGTCAATGGCAGTGCAATACTTCCATAACCAGAAACGAATTTCCTGTAGTAACCTGTTAGACCCAGAAACCCACGCAGTTATTTAATGGACTTTGGTGATTTCCATTCCGAAATTGCTGAAATTTTAGATGGGTTTGCTGAAACTCCCGAATTTGATATTATATACCCGAGATACTCAAATTCTTGTTGAGCAAAAATACATTTTTTTCTGTTAAGAAATAATTGATGTGTTGACAGAATCTGGAAGGCTATTCGAATGTGTTCAAAATGTTCAGCCATTGACGAGTTAAACATCATAATGTCATAAAAAAATACTAAGATAAAATACCTTATTCATTAGAGCCTGAAACGTCGAAGGAACATTAGTGAGACCGAAGGACATTACTAAAAATTCATAGTGTCCCTCATGTATGCGAAACGCTGTCTTATGAATGTCGTCTTTTTAACCCGAATTTGATGGTAACCTAATTTTAAATCCAACTTAGTGAAGATTTTAGCTTCATAAAGTTCATCCACCAATTCATCGATTATCGGAATCGGATACCTGTTCTTAACAGTTTCATTATTCAAGGCTCTATATAGTCAACACAAAAACGCCAACTGTTATCCTTTTTCTTAACCAAAATAATTGGGCTAGAAAAAGGACTAAAGCTGGGCTGTATAATCTCGGCTTCCAATATTTCTTTAATCATCTTTTCAATTTCATCCTTCTGTGCAATAGGATATCTAAAGGGTCTTATGTTGATGGGGGAAACCCCTTCTTTCAAGACAATGGCATGATCACAGTCTCTAACAGGAGGAAGACCACTTGGAAGGCAGAAAATATGATCAAACTGCTGCAACAATTCATTTAAATCGCTGTTTATCTCAATCTGTTTGGTTACTGTACTCCCTTGTAAACAACAGAATTCTTCCAACAGAGCATGTTTCTCTTTCCTTTTCGTTGTGATCATAGCTTTTAGTGAAATTCTGGATTTACACAGACTTAGATCACCTTTAATGTGTACCACCCTATCTCCCTACTTACATTTCATGGTAAGCATCTTCTAGTTCACATTTATTTCCTCGAGCGATTCTAACCACTGCATACCCAAAATTATTTATGAATTTCCCTGATCAATGGGTAAAAAGTCTTCCAAAACCTCTAATTCTGGAAGGACAATCAGCACATTTTTACAGATACCAGTATCATGAATAGCTTCTCCATTACCAAGCTGTATACTAAAAATTGTTGTTGGAGTAATAGGCAACTGTAATTCCGCTACCAATTGCTTTGCAATGAAATTATGTGTTGCTCCACAATCTATCAAAACTATAACTTTTCTCTTCTTTACGCTTCCCCAAAAACGCATTTGTCTTGGATTGGTTATACCAATGACAATATTTAAGGAAATTCCAACCTGGTTAGGAAAAAACTCACATTCTCCTGACATGCGATCCTGTAAGCCTTCATTATTGCAATCATTTTCTTCCACATCTTGTAACATTAATACTTGCATAGTTTTTTTCTTACATTGATGACCCACAGAATATCTTTTATCACATTTAAAGCAAAGCCCCTTTTCTCTCCTTGTTTTGATTTCAGCTTCAGTCAACCTTCGTCCACTTGGTTCTGCATTTTTGACAAAAGGATGCGGTACATAACTTTCTCTTGGAACAATCTTACCATTGTTGGAAGGATTCCGCCTGTTTCTATCTGTATTCAACTTGTCAACCAATTTATTTCTTCTTTGCCAATCTAGTTTAAACAATTCATTCTTGTCTTCCACTACTTGAGATGAATGCATTAAATCAGATAATCCACTCGGCCTCATCAAACGTACATCAACTTTGATTTCATTCTTCAAGCCATTATAGAAAGCACTAAACAAAACTTCATCAGAAAGTCTAAACAAATTTGAAGCAATAGATTCAAATTCTGTTCTATATTCTTCTACCGCGCCTTCTTGTTTTAGGGACAATAATTTTTCACAGCCATATCCCATTCTGGAATGAGTGAATCGTTCCATAAGCCTTTGCTTTAAAAGCAACCAATTCAGAAACGGACGCTTACTGTTTTTCCACTGAAACCATGCAAGGGCTGAGCCTTCAAAGCAGACCAACGCTGACTCGATCTTTTCTTCTTCTGAGAGTCGATTGACACTGAAATAACGTTCTGCCCTAGATAACCACCCTTCATGATCCATTTCGCTAAAAATCGGCAACTCCAATCTCCGTAGAAAGAATTCTTGGTTCTGAAACGGTCTTTGTTCATCCTCCCTGGAGTTGCGCTCTGCCGAAGCGTTTCTTGGCACCTCGAGAGAACCCGCCGAAACTCGCTGTTTGTCTACCTAGGTAAGAATTCGAGTCATTTCTTCCTTTTGCCGTTCCGTTGCGTTTTCTTTCTGAGCTTCTGAGCACGTCAACATCTTTTCTCTTCGACGGAATGGTTCTTTAGAAAAGAAAAATGCTCTGATACCCAAAAATTGGTAAAACTCCTTTCTTTTATTTCTTTCTCACAAAATTACATGGTAGACTATTCACTTCTACACTATTCTCATACCAATTTCTCCACACCGAAACAATTAACCCTTCCCTTAATTATTAACTCCCCATACAACAGTTATTGAAGAGTTAGTTATTTATCAAATTACTCCCTTTTTATCCTAGCATAGGTAAACCTCACAAGAGGTTTATTAGAAAAATTTGGAGCATTGCACACCAACCAAATATAGAGGCTCCAAAAGCTACATTGGCTGGAAGGCTCTATGGATGCTGATGAGAAAGTGATTGATGTTATTAGCATCTAGATTACAGAAAATGCAAAAGGATTGTCAACTATGCCCATTTATGCAGATGAGATCTGGTGCGAAAATGATCTCCAATGAAGAGCCAAAGGATAAGGGCACAGTGAGGAATGACAAAAATATGCCGCACAAGACAATGCCAAAGAATAATAGAACCAGAAGTCAACAAAGTGTTGTAAGAAGAAGTAACGCTAAAGGAGCTTTTACAGTCCAAGATCTAGGTCTATCTGTCTTGCAAGGTACCGATGGGAGAGGAAAAAAATTACAAAGCCTTGATCAACCATTGAGCCATGAAATTGGTGAGAGGTGGTGTCCTGATGGGAATTTCTATGATTTCAGAGACTTTGGCATTAAGGTCTCTGAACTAAGAGTAATTGAGAAAAAAGCTCATAAATTGTATTCATTTGAGATAAATATACAAACTCGTACTTACCAATAGTAGGAACCTATCCTACTAATATTTGGAAAGTATAAATTATCCTTTTTTTGCGTTACAATCTTCCATATATGTCTATAGACTATTTCCTTTTGTGGTTTCACAATAATTGCATTTTCTTAAGTTTTCTCCTCAAGCTAGTGCATATATCTTCTTCATTCCCGGCTTGCCAATGATTTTTCCAAATAAAGGATTAAGTGTTCCTTTTGGTGAAGATGTCAGCAATTTGTTCTTTAGATGAGATATGTGGTATACATATTAGTATGATGTTAATCTTTTCCGTTATGAACTGTCCATCAATCTCCACGCGATTGCTGATTTGTTGTCACATAATATTTTCATTGGTTTATCTACTTTGATTTCCATTTCATACCTTCACACATACCCAGTGCCAAAGTAAGATATTCTGCTCGAGCGTTTGATTTAGAGACTATGAGTCCCTTTAGGTTTGCTTTTAGAAGGTCTAAAAATGCTTATTTGCTAATTTTAGCATAAATTAGTGTTTAGTAATTAAAAAATAAACTATTTTTTTAAAAGTTACATAAATTTTAATAAAATAGAAAATGTAACTTCTTCATTTGTTTCTTTAATTAGCTGATATTTGCTTACTAATAATTTTTATTCTTTAAGTTTTTAGATAATTACACAAATTTAAATTTTTAAAATGATCAAATCTCCCTCTTTTTATCTCTCTAATCATCAAATCTCCCTCTTATTATCTCTCTAACATTCTCTTTCCTTTTCAAAATTTTTTTATTAATTTTTAATTTCTCAGATAAATTCTTTTATTTATGATTTTCATCATGAATAGTGAATTTAACAAACATGATTATATACTTGTATGTAATTTAATGTTATAAAGCCATTAAATATGATAATTTGTCTAATAGGATTTAGGTCTTCAAATTCTAATGGTGACTAGTATTTGGATCAACAACTAATTTATTCATTTAAATGTTTGGCAATATTGTATAATTTTATACATTCAGTCTTACCTTCAGCCGGATCACAAGAGGATTGAGTTTGTTGCTGAAAGGAGGGGTTTAATTTGTTATTTTTTTTCTTGTATGGACTTCTAAAGATTGATGATTAATTCTTTTTTTACATTATTGACTTTAGAAAATGGTATTGAAGTTGAGTTGTTTAGAGCTGTTGCAATCTCCCACTGAACACTAGCTGTGTTGCGGGTTCCTACCCAACTAGTTTTGTGGATAATTTCTTGACTATGAAAAATATCTTGTAGAGAATTTTTGACAAATTCCCTCCCATTGTTGGATCTAAAGATTTTGGTAGATATATTGTATTGAGTTCTATTCATAGTAAAAGAGTTCTTAGTAGTTTGGGCTCAAATTTTTGTTTTGGGGGATATATCCAAGTAATTTTTCTATAATCATGTATAAACCCAATAAACTAGGGAGAACTGGAAAGAGATGACACGGGCAGAACCCAATATGTGGAAATGTATAATTTGAAATAGATTAGAACTCCCGATATAAGAAATAACATAAGTTGTTCGGCTAAATTTTGCAAGTTCACAAACTTCACGTTTCATTTCTTCAACATTAAGAGTAGTACATTACATAAAGAAGTATGTAATTTTTGTAGTCGAAAAGAGCTAGGATGTCCATGGTAAGTACAATAGTGTTCTTGTATGAACCTTTTATTGCCCAAGCTATGGTTCATATGAAATAAAATTGTGAGAATCTTTAAGATTTGTGGCACCTGAATCCACGATTGAACTATGATATTTTATTTGTGAGATCAAAGCCATATATGCCTGCCAACTATTCATTAGCTGACATATATCTTCTAGCATAGATAAAACAAATTGGTGGAAGACTTGAAATACAATTGGCTTTGTTGAGAAAGCTAACAATATCTTAATGCACCTCGAACCTTCTGTTTAAGAAGGAGAAGAAATGCTGTCATATGCCTATAACAAGCTCATCTGGGATCATGATATGGTTGTAAGGAAAGAATGCGGCGATAAAGACATGGAGGAGTTTCTCTTTTGAATTTGGTTGTTGGTGTACAACTTTCCTTTCATAAGAATCCTAGTAAACACTTGATTTTTTTTGTGGCACTACCTTCTTCTAAATAAATTTGTAAAATAGGAAATTCGTTGAAACTTTAGTTGTGTTTTTAAGTTCTACGTTTTGCATTTTTTTTTTGTCTCTTAATACAATTTATTATTATTATTAATAATAAAACATTATGGGAATTCAAATTATATACTGACTACTGGTCAAATAAATATTCTTAGTTAAAGTTGTTTTTTGGGACTGAGTGCAAGTAATAATTATTTGTGTAAATGGTCAAATAAATATTCTTAGTTAAAGTTGTTATTTGGCACTGAATGCAAGTAACAATTAAAATGCCATGGGATTGAGATAACCAGGTGATCAGTTCCTATTTTGCAGCACATTGGTTTTTTATTTGAATCTTTGTATTTTGTCTTCTTTGATTGAATGTTTTCCTATATGGAAAAAAAACTTACATCCATGATGCTTGTCTTAAATTACTATTGGTCATTGTGTAGAATGTGGTTGAAAGTGGCATTGCAGATCAGATGCGGTTGACAGAACTCATATTAAATGATGTAAGATTTGGCTCAACTTTATGATGTCGGGCAACTATGGATATTTTTATTTCCCAAAATTTTGATTTTGGTGTAATTCAAATTTGAATGGAATTGATGGCCTTTTGTTGACAACAATCATTTTCATTGTGTTTTAGCATTAAATCTTTTGAAAATTTTAAATATGTTCAGCAACCTTTTTAAGAAAGTTTTAGTTGGCAACTTAGTCTAAAAGTAACTTAATCTAAATTTTGAATGGATTTCAAAATAAGAAGTTTTGTCATTTGAAACGGCTGATTCAATTTAAATAAAGCTGATAAATAAAAAGAAAATATGGGCATGATTTGTTAGTAAACGTAATTGGTCACTCGTTGGCTGCTTTTAAATTCGCTGGGTTTGATTTAATGTCTGTAGAATAATACTTATGAGGTTTCTGCCTAATTAGATTTCATTTGGTGTTGCATTTAAAAAGTCAAATACTCCTCTTTTTGTGGTTTCATTCTCAAAGAAAATGGTTTTTGGTGTTGGATAATTAGCCATAGCTTGCTCCTTCAAATCCAACTGCTTTCATTCTTTGTTCTTTTCGATATTTAGATATATTTCACCTTCCTTTCTCCAGTTTCATTGTCCTCTCATCTTAGTCGCAAACTTCTTTCAACATATTTTCTAAATGCAGCAAGACTTCTTCACAAAGCTTATGGACCTCTTTCGAATTTGTGAAGATCTGGAAAATGTTGATGCCCTTCATATGATTTTCAAAATAGTCCGGGGGATCAGTAAGTTGTTTTCTTTGATGTTTCCTTTTTTGCTTTGTGAAGCGTGCTGGTTTTGATAATATGTTGATACTTGCATTTTAAGATTTTTCTATTTTTATGTGCAGTCCTTCTCAATAGTCCACAGATCTTTGAGAAAATATGCAGCGATGAATTGTTCATGGATATTATTGGTTGCCTGGAATGTAAGTTTGATCATTGATTTAGAAAATCTTTAGTTACCTTTTTACTGTAGTTCATAATTGAACATTTTGCTTTGTGCTTTGATAATGAATTCGGTTGTTAAATAGCTAGTACCTGTCTTGTTTAGGTTTTTGTTTTGATTTATTCTTTGTAATTTGGTTGCACATATAGGTTAAGTATTCAATACTTTTCAGTGACTTCCTAAATATTCCTTTTGTTTTTTTAGGTTTGTGATAATAATTTGTATTAACTCAAGCACTTGCGAAGAGATATGCCAAGGAAAACGCTCTAACACTGCATTTCTGTTCATACCCAGTTAAAAAAGACTTGGACAAAAAAGAATTGTCAAGAATATTCATGACTGAAATATGGTCATCAAATTAAATTGCATTCTACCATCACCTAGTACCAAAAAGACAATGAGACACCATTGTGCAAGGAACTCATTTGCCTGTTAACCTGTTATGAACCGAACTTGAATTATCAAATAGAAACAGCGAAATTACACGAGTAACACGATAGCGCAGACATTCGAAAGGTCTGCTAGTTCTCCCACTAGACAATTCTCAATTTTTCCGATGCCTTCTTCTCTTACAACTCCTTTTTTAAATAAAAACAACACCTGAATACTAAGAGGTTGTTTTAAAAACCCAAAAAAGACCTTAGAGACTATTTAAAAACCCTAAAATTCATTAGATTAATTAGCCCATTTTGTCTGTCTAGCATAAGTAAATTTGAGCGGTGGAGATGTGTCATAACCGTACGACCCTCATTCCTTGAACTCTTGGACAAAAAAATCTCAAGCCCTTCCCCAACCCTCTTCTATAAAACATGCATGATTTAGAAGTGTAAACAAACAAACAAACTAAAACACACCTCCCCAAGGTTATCCATCGACAAAATTGCACATCCTCGTAAAGATGATTTTGGGAAAGAAAAACCACTTCTTTTTAGGTGATTTGTTGCTAAAACAAACCTAAATAAGCTTTCGAGAAAAAAACACAACCCTCTAAAAGGAGCATTTGTAATCTTGCTTCCAAAATTAAAACGTTAAAACGTAGATAAAGAATGATAACATGATAAACGTAATTACAAACAAAAAAAATAGTAAAATAAACACAAATATTTGTCTCTGGATATCAGCGTGTTAAAGATACGTGTATGTTGATCTCTTTATCCGGTGTTAAAAATCTTTGAATAAATTGTGTTTCGGTCTTTCCAAAGGCTGTGAAAAGGTCCATTTTTGTCTGAAATCCCCCCTTTATTTATAGAACATTAAAAACCCTAAAAGTATCCACGGCCACACAAAATCTCATTATTTGGGCAAGTAAATCTCCTATAGGTGCCACAACTGCAAAGATGTTTGACCTTGGCTCGAATAAGTCAATGCCAATGTCAAGTTTGGTTCCAGATTGGCACTGCAGCTCAAACTTTCCTTGGCTTCGGCTCAAGCAACATTGTTTTTATTATCTTTATTTTGTTGTGGAGCTCGTAGCTCAGGTTCTGTGGCTGCTTCTCTGGTGGTGTTTTAGTTAATTTTTGTTCCATTTTAATTAAAGTATTCTAATTACATGCTCAAAGAAGAAATAGACTAAAATTGATAAAACCTCGGGAATGTGCATCAAACTTTGCTTGGAATGACGATGATAACTCTATTTTCATTGAGTTGTCATAATCCCATTTGGCAATAAGGAAATTAATTTTTTGTCAAAAATCATTGTTTGACATTTTGTCCAGAGAGAGTATATCATTACAAGGAAGCCAAATATTTCAAGAATTACCAAAATATCTAGTTTCCACATGAAAGATGTATTGCAAATACACTATGACCATATTATCCAATTTTATTTGTAATAAACACTAATTGTATAAATAATGAACCAGTGACCACTACATTATGTAGATAATACATATTATCTTTTATTCATCTTTGTAAATGTTGTATTCATATGTTTTACTACTGATGGATTATTTACAATGAAGCTTACTAAAAACCATTTTTGAAGAGTACATTTTTTCTTTACTGGGATGCTTAGGACATGTTCTAAACAAAATTAAAATTAATTTGATCCTGGCCAATTATTACAATGTTTGACAACCAATTTTGAATCTGATTCCAGATGACCCTGAAGTTCCTAACACCCAACATCATCGCAATTTCTTGAAAGAGCATGTCATCTTTAAGGAGGTATGTATTAATTAGTTGAAAGAAAAGAATGGGGATGAAGAAAGGATGGATTTAATATTTGCTTGTCAAAATGCATATATTAACTTTTTGCTTGATATATTTTTCATATATTTCTTTGTAGGCCATTCCAATTAAGGATACGCTTGTCCTTTCAAAGATTCATCAGACATACAAGATTGGTTATTTAAAGGTTTGGGGCTTAAAAACCAAACGTTTTTCTAATTTTGTAGCATGTTAGTCAAATTGAAATTTACTATGCTGCTTGTTACTTTTTGTAGGATGTTGTTTTGGCTGGAGTTTTAGATGAGTCCATCGTTGCCAACCTCAGTTCTATAATTAATACAAACAACGCATTAGTGAGCATTTAAAATTATTTTGTTCAGCTTGTGGAGCCATATATGCTGTAAATTTTTAATATATTTCTAATAGTATCTTCTGCTATCATAGGTTGTTTCTTTGTTGAAGGAAGATAATAATTTTATTCAGGAATTGTTTGCTAGACTGAGAACACCTACCTCAGTGGAATCTAAAAAAAATTTGGTATTAGTTTGAATTTGTTCCTGTTATGAAAAGATTTTCTCTTCATGTTCTCAGAATTTCATTTAATATCCAGCAATAACATCTTTGAATATCAGTTTGTATTCATGTTCTAGGTATATTTTTTGCATGAGTTTTGTGGTTTGAGCAAGAGCCTGCAAATGGTACATCAACTTCGGCTATTTCGGTACCATCCTGGACCTAATTCTGATGAGAGCTTTGGAATTATTATTGATGTTAATCTCTTCTTATATAAGTGTCAACCTCCAACATTTACCAGGGATCTCATGAATGAGGGCATATTTGAAGTTATTGCCGATGCCTTACAGAGTCAGGACAAAAAACTTGTCCTAACAGGGTAATGATGATTCTTCTATTGAAATTTGGTCTTCTGTTTGTTTTGTAATTGTTCCATTGTCTTACAGTTTGTTCTAATGGTATGTTATTAAATTGGTTGCAGGACGGATGTCCTCATTCTTTTCTTAAATCAAGATCCAAACCTTTTGCGATCTTATGTTGTTCGGCAGGAAGGGATTCACCTTTTTGGACTACTGGTGTGCATATTAACTGTTTTCAGCATGTTATGCGTTTGAATTATAAGATAGCATGTTTTTTAAGCTGTGTATCTTCAGTACTCAACATGGTGAGTGTGAAGATGACATGATTAGAAAAGGATTAATTGCCATCTTGTTGAGAGGTTAGAGAACGGGGCAAGCCCGTTTAATCAAATTGGAGCACTTGGAATTGCAAGAACTGGGGAAGTGAGGCATTTAGCAATGTTTACTCACTGCTTGAGCAATTTGTTCTGCTTTCTTTGTTTTGAAGCACACGGTCCAAGTTCTTTTTCTTACTGGAACCTTACTGTGACTTGTATAGAGCTGATACAAACATAGGAACTTTTCTTAGAAAATTGGCTAATTTGCTTAGCTGTTGCGCCTTACCCACTTGGATAAGTTCCTCCCTTCCCAGGTTCACCTTTAACTGTCAAACTGCCTCAAAAAGAGAAGGCTCCACCAAAGATTCCTTGCAGAAGCCTCCTTGGCATCAGAAAAATGGTCCGTGTCATCCGTAAAGAGAAGGTAGGGAACCTTCTCTTAGGCCCAACCTTTTCTTTCTTTGATCCATTTCTTCGTATCATATTAAGAATATCCCTTAAAAAGAGAGTTTTCAAGTATTTTCGTCTGTGCCAAGTGTAGATGTATAAAAACATTTCCCGGAGCAAGCTTTAAGAGCTAAAGTAATCTGTCATTCTCCAAAAAAAAAATGATGGGTGGCCTTTATATCATATCATTTATTTCAATTTTTTGCCACTCATTGTTAGGGATATTGCAAAATAAACAACCTCCAATTCATGTTTGTTTGCCAAGTTCTGAATTCTCTCCTATTGATTTTGAATTTGTTTTTGAGTTACTTCTAACCATCACTGTTCAAAATATTTATCAATTCTATGACGGGGAATTTGCACCTACTAGATGTGGTTCGTTGTGTTTTTTATTAATTGATGATGCAAAAAAATGTTAGAAAATAAAACACAAAATGGGTTAGATCATATTTCACCATGAATATAAATTTGAAATTTCTAGATTTATGATCACATGTCCATGATCTAGAATCTCTACTTTGTCTAATCAGATAAGATGATTTTGATTCGAATCAAGTCTTAAATCAACTATAAATGTTATCTTTAGATTATATGATATTTTATGTGTATTTAAATTATTCGATAGGATACATATATGTATTTAGTTAATTAAGTGGATGAGAAAAATATCTATATTGCTGTTGTACATTTTGAATCTTTCTAATAAAATCTCAGTTTCTTATAATAAACAGTGAATACAAAATAAGGTTTTCTTGTTTTACAACATTTCTTTTAGAAAATTGTACCAAGGAGAAGGTGAATGTGTGGGGAGATAAAAAAACAGTGAAACAACTAAAGTTCATCGACTCTAACAATACCTGTAAAACCCATATGTTTACCCCAATTGGACAAAACATGACAAAACAAATGCTCAAGAATAGCAACATCGTGCTTATTATCAAAAAAAATAATCATATTCCTAGTGTTTGATTATCAATCTCTATCTAGATGTGTTCTTTTTTTTTTGTCCATTTAAAAAAAATTATGGGTTATACAATGTTTAAACATGAGATGGATCTATTTGTATCTGGTGTTTATGTGCTAGCGAAGGCTGGCTTTTCTTTGAATTTTTCAAAGTCCCTTCTGAGAAATAAGTTGCCCATTAATGAAGTTTAAATGTGGTAGTCAGCCTGAAAAGAACTTGGCCTATATGATGCCATTGGACATTTTTAATAATGCAGGTGAAAGGAATGATGACAGATTTTGGGGATGACATGCATTGTCAATTTCTTGAAATCCTTCGCAGTTTGCTGGATTCCTACACATTGTCTGGTCAACAGGTGCTGAATTTGACTATACCTTTATAGCAAATTTTTTATTTTTTGACAAAATTTGAAAATCTATCAGTCGATCTATCTACTTCCTCGTGATGGAGATGCATAGTTTTAAATATATATTTGTTGCTGACTTCTTATAACGGAGTTTTAATCTTCTGTTATATTTGTTTGGGATCCGGGAAGTTGAAACTTTTATACCTGCTGAAAGAAGATCCGTCCACCTTACTTTATGTGATTTTATCTACTTTTTCTGGACCTTTGCTTGGAAACAGGATTGTTGATGCATTGAATTAGCTTCATAATTCTTATAGAAATATTTAGTTTTTTCCCTTCACATGTCATAAGAGGCATCCTCACAATAAATAAAAGAATTCTTGAATTTCTGTTACTTGTCTTATCAAAAAATTGTTACTTTTCAATTTCAGTCGGTGTTATTTATTTTTTTTGAAGTCCATTCTACTATCAGTGTTTTTCTACTTTGTTTAAAACATTCTATTCAATTGTATGTAGAGTTTGCGACACATTTTATTTTATTTACGCAGGTATAACATTTTGATTGCTGATTTTTGATTTCTTATAATACTACTGCTGAATTCTTGGAAATTCTTGTCAATAAATTTGTCATGTAAGATTAAATCTCTTCTGTTCTTCTATTTGAAAAGCTTCTTCTGGGTCCATTGTTTTTCCTCATGTCTCATCTGTTACTCACTTCTTTTTGCAGAGAGATTCTATAATTGAGGTATTTTATGAGAACCATTTGGCCCAACTAATTGATGCAATAACAAGATCATGCCCTTCAGAAGGCACTTCTCATTCCATAAAAGAAGTTGAGAACTCTGTTAGAAAGGTTGAAAATCTGCACAACATGAAGCCTGAAATACTATCAAACATATGTGAATTGCTCTGCTTCTGTGTTCTACATCATTCTTTCAGAATAAAGTATTTTTCTGATCTCTTTTACAATGGCTCAAAAATGAATCCTGGCTTCATTCAACTCAAATGCTAGTGTCATTTTTTTTATGATGTATGTAGGTGTAACTTTCTCGTTAGTAATGTTGTGGATAAAGTTTTATTACTGACACAAAGAAAGGAAAAATACCTGGTTGTTGCTGCTGTTCGCTTTGTGCGCACTATTCTTTCCCGCCATGTAAGTAAACTAGACCTAATAACAAAAATTATTTGATGAAGAAATTTTTTGTTATAAATGTTTAGATATATGGATGTGTAACTGTTGCTAAAATTGATCATGTCTCGTAGAAAAGTGAACGGTTAACATGTCTATATTGGATAATTTGTCCCACACGTAAGGTTAGATGATGGTTCCAATTGATTTTTTTTTCTGCTGCAAAGAATGTAAATCTAGTTATTGTAGTTTGTGATAGTGAAGTTTTAGGTTGGTTGAACTGGTGACATAAACCTATGCATAAGATTGCATGAATTTCGTGTTTGTGAAATGGGAAAATTTAAAGTCTTGCTTATAATTTTTGTGAAATTATACATATTACTTATGTTTGTCTAGATTCTAGTGTGATAAAAATAGAATTGCTGCATGTTTTGAGGAAGTATGAATATCTTTTGTTACAATGTCATTTGAGATACATGTACTTGTGGTAAATTTCAAAGTTACCAGGCAATATCTACTTTCACTTAATGTGTTTTCTATTTGGTTAACCATCTCCGGTCTTTCACATGTAGCTTTTACCTCATTTTATTGAGGATCAGCATTGTTTGCACTTAGCATTTCTTTTTTGTCAATGTACAGGATGACCATCTCGTTAATCATTTTGTGAAGAACAACCTTCTCAAACCAGTTGTAGGTGCCTTTGTTGCTAATGGGAATCGCTACAACCTGCTTAATTCTGCCGTTTTAGAGCTTTTTGAGTATATCCGCAAGGTTCCCAACTTTTCTATGTCTCTTTTTGCATATCATAGTAGTATGTTCTCTTGATGATTTTTTTTTCTTCATCCAGGAGAACCTGAAAGCTCTAGTCATATACATAATTGATTCATTCTGGAGTGAGTTAGTGCCTTTTGAGTATTTGTCTCCCATTCGGTCTCTTAAAGTTAAATACGAGCAGGTACTCACCGGTTTAGTTTTTTATTATTGAGTTTCTTCTTTCTCTCATATGTATTTCTATGCAGTGCTTAGAAGATTGGGGGCCAAAAGGTACTGTTAATGTGTCAGAATCAAGGAAAAGAATTGATGAGCGTGCACTGGAAAAAGAAGAGGAAGAATATTTCAATGAAGACAGGTTTTCATTAATACTCGTGACTTCTACGCCCATAATCATTTTCTGGTTTCTAGCTAATCTTTGTCTGGGCTTATTGGTACATAGTGATGAAGATGACACCACATCTCATTCTGTTACTCGTCCACAAAGATTACATTCGCAACCTCCTTTATCCAATGGAAGTGATGCAAGCTCTCAGTCGTTCAGGTATTATGGTTGCTTTAAAATGGGAAATGAATAGCGAAGTTAGTCTATGTTCGTTTGCCATGTTCTCCATTTTGCTAAATACAATATTTTCAGTTCAAGATCTGGCAGACTGGTTGATTATGAAGACGACGAAGATGATTTTGAATACAGACCACCACCAAAAAAACAAACTAGCGTAACTGATGAAGATGATGGAACAATGGATACTCTCAGATTAAAGCGGAAAATTGGTCCTAAACAGATGGAACAAGAGAAAGTGAAGAAGCAACAATTGGGTAAAAATTCCAGGTCAAAAGACAGCATATTTACTTCCTTGTCTACGACAATGAGCCGGGCAACTCTCCCCAATAAGAAAAGTGTTAGCTCCACGCAATCTAATCCATGTACAACTGACGGGAAATGTGAACAAAGTAATCAAGAGAAGAGTCCAGCTATTTGTAGAAGTTCCTCTGATAACAGTGCCATTGCAGAGGAAAACCATAGGGAAAAGGAACCTCCCGCTTCTAGAAACTGTTCTAATGTTCTTAACAACAATTCGGATAATGGGCAGTTGAGTGGTGATGACCATCCATTGATACCGCCACAATCTTCACCTGAAATGACTGTAAATGGATCATGACTTCTTCAGTTTCGCTTTACCTTCATGACGTAGTTCAGCAGAAAATTGTCCTGAGCTCTGCAAGAAACAAATACACTTCCAAAGAGTTTGAGCAACAGAAGAGAGTACATTTGGTTTGGAGGTCTCCATGAAAAACAGAGGGACCTTGTATAGTAATGTGCCAGTGAGATAGAACGGTATCGTAACTGATGTGGTCGAATCTATTATCTCACCTGAATCTCCAACCATTCTGATGGCCCGATCAGTTAACTGTGCTCCTGTTGAACATTTGTTATCATCCGTCATTTTCTTGTTGTCTTTCTTCTTTTCGTTGGTGTTTTCCTAATTTCTCTTATTACCTGTATGAGCCTTTGTCATAGAGAAGGGAGGGCACCACATGCCCTACATAATGGCACCGCCATTGTCTGTTTTTTTTTTGGGTTTCGAACGATTTTGTTTTAGGAGAAAGGAAAGTGTAGTCTATTTGAGACCAAAGTTTTCTTCTAATGTAGTGGTGCGTCCTCATTTGTAGCGAGTGAAAATTAGATTTTGATTGGCCTTCTGAAACAGAAACCCTTTTTCTTTTCCTTTCATATTCATTCCTCAGCTATAAAAGCTTTTGGACAGATTCAGACGCAAAACCTGTTTCTTTTGTTTAATTTACTTCGTTGATGAAAAATAACACTTTCTGATTATGCTGTTGCTGCTGCTGATTTTTCATGTTTCATATTTGTCTTTGGCTTTATAGAGCGATAGGTTTTGGTCAGAGCCTTGAACTTGAAGATTGGGAAATTGACATTCCGGCATAAGCTAAGCAGCAACGGCCGGAAATATAAAAGGTCAGTCTGATAGCTTTCTCTTGGGATTTGCACGATTACTTTGAACCAAGAACTGCATCTTTTTTAGTTATATCTACTTGGATGGTCTTCACTCCAGCATTTTTAAGTGAAATAGTTCTCCTTTCAATGGTTGGAGTTGTAGTGAATAGAAGTCGGCCTTTTATGCTCTCTGATACCAAACTTCATTCTTTTTCTTTTTGGGATTGAGTCAGGGGAATCAGGATGGATTGTCTTCTTAGCTAAGGAGGGTTGACATTTACCATCCACTCCTACTCAGTTTTGGGTGGGCATGGATTGGTTCGGTCCAGTTTCGATTTGATTAAGAACAAAAACAAAAATTAATTTTATTAAAATTTTTGTAGGGTTTTGTCCGGGTTGGGTTGGGTTGGGTCGAGCTGGGCAAAAATTGAATCTAGGGTTTGGTTCGGTTTTGTCAGCATTTTACGTTCAAAATTGAGAATCGAACTGTGATAATGATCCTCACTCATTGCAAACTGATGTCTGTTTACACAATGGTTCGGTTTTACTAGTTCAATCTGGTTCTGCCCACCCCCATTTAGTAGTAATAATAGATTTTGATAGATTTTGATTTGTTTTATTCATCTTCAGCGGTAGTAGTATAGTATAGATCTCTATGAATATAAATGAATGAGGATCTCTCGGCCTCAATCTCATTATGTTTAGTTCGAACATGATAAACCAATTTGTTGGGGTTGAAACTGTGATCAATTTCATTTTCGACTCATAGACTCGATCTTCCAAGTTTAGAACTGAAAAATCTTGTTTGTTCGGGAGTCTATCGAACATCATAACGGCTGTCGATGGATCGTTTGAGTTAAAACTTATAGTTTATGACCCGGAACAAAGTTTAGAAATTGGGATTGATTGGAATCATTCCTTCCGCTGTATTTGGTCATTGAAAAGCATTTCCCCCAATTGAGTGTTGGAAGTTCATAACATTATTGAAGTTGATTCCAATAAAAAAAATCCTTGTACCCTCTCTTCCAATTCAACAACATTCCCTTCCCATGCAACCCTACAAGCACCCCGGAGAACAAAACTCTTTCCCCTAGCCTAGTAGAATGGGAGTGTGATTCCCAGACAAAAGAGTTGGATGCACATGGCGATAAAAAAGGATTAGGTCATGGGACTTTAATGTGGTTCATCATTAACACTGAATTTGACGTTGTTGTAATTTTTTAAATAATAAATTGTACGAGAAATGCACCAACTGTTGTGGTAAATCAAATAATTAAAAATGATTTATCAATTTTAATAATTTAATAGATTATAATATTTAATTATTAAGTTACATGGAAGTATGTTAGAACTAAAAAAGATAATGGAAGTTAAATTCTAATTTATGAAAATTGCTGTAGTTTAAAAAAAAAAACAATATTTAATTTTTTTTATTATTAAATAATTAATGGGGTTAAAATTGGGAAATAAGTATTTTTAATTTGCCAAAAACAATATCAAATAGATGCTTAATGAGAAGATTTTAACTTTGTCACTCACAATCAAATCAATTGTAATTGATAACTTAATCATTTCTAGTACACATTGATTAATGGTTAATTATTTATAATTTTATGTAATTGACATAACGTGGGGCAAGAATGAGGCAACAGGTATGTTTTTGATGACGTGATTAGGAAATAAGATCGGGTTTTATATTTGATTAGAAGCTTTTAATCCAAATTGGAATCTTTGCCAGATAATTAAGATTACCGAGGCTGATCCAAACACAGTCATAAACTCGTTTATGTTTTAATTAAGATTAAGATTGGGATTGGGATTGGGAAGAAGATCCTGCGAAGCGCCCAATCTGTTACCTGAAAAGAGACACAAATGGGTATTTCGACACGTGTCCTCTCTGACTTAGCATCCTCTCCTCCTCCTCCTCAGCATCCCTCACTTGATCATTCTACTCTCTCTCTCTCTCTCTCTCTCTCTCTCTCTCTCTCCCTCCATCTCAAGTGTCTGAAAAAAAACCACAAAGATGATCTGCAGTGACTTAGAGACTCGGACATTGCTGGATGAATTTCGGAGCATAGACGAGGCGTTCTTCTTCGACCTCGGCCATCCTCTCCTCAACCGCATGGCCGACTGCTTCGTCAAGGCTTCTGGGGTCATCCATCTTTCTCTCCTCTCTTTCTCTTTGTATCATTTCATGTGGAATCACTCTTTCTTGAAATTGAAGGAAATGTATATTACAGGAAAAATAATATTTCGATTTTTTTAGAGAGAGAGAGAAAGAAGAGAGGGAGAGAGAGAGAGATTATATAAGTGTGTTGATTTCCTCTTAATTACTGGGTGTGATTCACACAGATAGGAGCCATTCAAGCTCTATCACGAGAGGCTTATTTTGCTACTGTGGAAGGTAAAATCAGCTTCCAATTTTTTATTTTTTAAATATTAATATGAAGAATATCAGACAAAGAAATAACTTTTCAGGCTCAGGACTTGATTCCAATGGAGCTGGTGGCATGCCTGCTGATATAACTGGGAAGAAGAGGCATCATTTTCCTCGTCTCGAAGGTGTACTAAGATTAAAACATGTTTCTGTTGTTCAAACTGGTGTTGAAATAATGGTAATAGTAGCTGGTAAGTGTCTGCTTAGATTTTGATGAGGTTACTGGTTTTATGTGGATTGCAGGAGAAACCAATAAGAGATCTCTTGAAGCCATGGTGAGTTGTTGAAACCCTCATCATTTTATGATTGAAAATATCCAGTTCAAAGCTGCTAATAAACTGGGTTAGCTTTAATCTGCAAAATAATTGACTAAATATGAATTCCATTTAAAACCCGTGCTCGATGCCTCAAATTCTATTTGATTGAGACCAAGAGTCTCGTGAAATCTCATTTGTAATTTGATTTCTACGCAATCAATTTATCTGATTTTGTTTATCCATTTGAGTAGAAATTGCGTTTGATTATAACTAATTTACGATGTGTTCCAGGTCAAAAATACTGGAAAGGAATCACTTCAATGGGGTAAGTACTAGTTTGATCTTCATAAAACTCCATCCTTGGAGTGAGCTTTGAAAATTCCATTGTAGGAGTGGCTGCTGGAATGTATTCTGGCCTTACTTATGCTCTCAAGGAGGCTCGTGGATCACACGACTGGGTAATTAGGGTTTACGTTTTTTTGGATCTGGGTTTTCACGTACAGTTTGTGTTATTTCTATTACCGTTTTCGTTTGACTCTACTAATATCGAAAGATCTATTTTCATTGTTATGGAGCAGAAAAATAGCGCAGTAGCAGGAGCAATCACGGGCGTGGCAATAGCGATAACGTCGGATTTCTCGTCCCGTGAACAAATTGTGCAGTGTGCCATCACCGGAGCGGCAATTTCCACCGCTGCAAATCTTCTGGCCGGAATCTTCTAGTTTGATTAATGAAACTAGCTCCTTCATTTTGTGTTTTTCAAACCAACAATCTCTGTGTTTCCTTTTTCATCTGAACTAGTTCGCCGGACACAATTTGTTTCTCGGGATTTGATGTTTTATTTATTTTTCCTCTCGACTTTTCCAATTTCTTTGATTTATTCGGAACTACAATCTCATCTATACTCACAAGGAATCACCTTGAACAGAACCTTAAATCATCATGGCTCGACCAGAGCGGACGATGGTTAGGGCTCAACTCCCCTCCGTTGTTACCTTAGTTAACTAGTGTTCATGGATAATTTAGTCCTCTTGTCGTCCGAAACTGAAATCGGCAGTTCGGTCACAGCAAGGAACCATAATCGGTTCTTTCACGTAGAAGAACCGTGGACCCAAGTTTGGTTTGTTGGCACCAAAACCAACTGTGGATTATTATAAAATATGGTTCGATCCAAATTCAACCCAAAACCATCCGTCCGGTCTAAGTTCAAGCTCAAAAATCAGATGGAACCAAATTGTGTCCACCGGTCCACCCCACCGTAGGCCAGCGGCCGGAGGCCTGGCTGGCTGGCCATGATGATAGAAACCGGAAAAAACCGGTCTGTGGTCCGTTCAGAGTAAGTGAACCCAACCACCCCTCTATTTAACCTAGAAGTTAAAGCCTATCTCACCATATTCCTCTTCTTCGATCTCGATCTCACTCCTCTCTCAGCCTCTCAGTATCGCCCCCCGCAAGAGATTGAAATTGAGCAAGAAACGTTGTAGGTCTTCAGGAAAAGCTTGTCGCCTATCGATGATTCTATTGGCTGCACAGATCTGCAGAGAATAAAAGGAACGATAACAGGAGAGGCATAGCAATTGGGGACAACTAACTTCTGTTCGATTGGTAGGTAATCTTTTGTCCTCTCTTATTTAAAATTGCGCTTCTTATGATATGTAATTTGAAATCTGCACTGTTTTCGGCAGTTTGATGATTCATTTTTGGCTCCGTATCTGTTTGGGTTTTTGGGGTTTTGCGTAAGTGCTCTTTATGATGTGTAATTTTTGACTCATCGACCTCGTTGCTCTGTAGAAAAGAAAATTTAATATCCCCCTATGGATTGTGTTTCATTAATAAACGTTTATCGACTGATCTGATTTAGCAAGCTGCAGCATTTTATATGCATATTCTTTATCAAAACAGGATAATCGTTCTGTGCTAGGTGTTGTTTTCGTTGCGTGTTCACGATTGGTTTTATAATTTTTTGTTTGTGCATTCAGACTGAGATACTGAGTATGTCGAGTAAGAAGGAAGAGAAAGCCCAGGCTGCTGCAGAAAGAATTAAGGCGGCTGCACTTAGTGCTGCGAAAGGTCTCAGTCGAGCTCAGGCTGAACGAGCAGCCACTGCTGCTGCTCGAAATGTAAATGCTTATGGGCAGAAAGAAGAAGGACCTAGTAGATGGCAGGAGAAAAGGGAAGCAAAGAGGCAGATGTATCTGATGAGTACAGAAAAGGCTGTACGATTGGGTGAAAGGAAGGACCTTAAAGCCACTGTTTCTAACACGAGCGGGGCAGCTTCACAATGTCAAAAGTGTTATCAGGCGGGGCACTGGACATACGAATGCAAAAATGAACGGGTTTATATCTCACGACCCTCTCGCACTCAGATACTTAAAAATCCTAAATTGAAAATGAAGTTGTCAATCTCATATGATTTGGACAATCCTGATGCTAACAAGGAGGAGAAAGATGAAAAGCCTTCCAGGCATAGCAAAAGAAAGCACCGGTCAGGTTCACATTCTGGAAGTGATAGTGAAGCTTCTGTTTTTGATACAGATAGTGGGTCATCTGTAACAGCATCTGATTACTCTTCAGAGGAGGAGAGTAGTTCTGATTCCAGCACCTCATCTGATTCCGAAACAGAAAGGAGGCGCGGGAGGAAGAGGAAGAAGCAGAGGAAGGTTAGGAGGAGGAGGACAAGGTACAGCTCATCTTCTGATTCCGGTGACACTGAATCAGAATCTGATTCTGAAGATCAGAAAAACAAGAGGAAAAGCAAGAGACACGGCAGAAGGCGTTGAGAAATGACAACTCTTCCATGGTTAGGTCCAACATGTAAGATAACGCTTCACTAGAGACATGCTTATTGCAGATTTGGGTTTGTTTCATTCATCTACATTTTGCTCATTTCCAGTGGTTTATCTAAGGCTCTTTAATGCATGGCAAACTTGATTGATCGTCACTTTGTATCTTTGATGATGGAGCTAGTGTAGACATTTATCAAATTTAAATTAGTGGTAAAGATAATATTTTGTCACGATTTGATCATGAAAGATAGTTTTAAAGAGTCTTGGCAATGAAGTGTTAGTATAGTTTTACTAAAACTGATGCAAACCACTATTGGATTGTGTCAATTGATATTTACCAGTAAGTGATAGTGTAAGATTAGTAGATGCATTGTCTTGTTCCTCAGCTCTGTGTCATATGTTATCAAATAGTTTGTGTTATCAACTGTCAATGACTTAGTTTTGTTAGCTCTCCGAACCAATACATTATGTAATCTTGTTGCAAATTCCATTTTGTCGGGATTGATTCGCCCGATATTGTAGGAAAACAATGTCGATACGCCCGCATGGTTATGGAGAAGAAGGTAATTTTAAATTTGTATTTATGCAAGCAAGTAGAAAGTTGAAATGGGAACATGGAATTTTGGTTATTATCTTCTTATATTTGCTTGAAAATGGGGAATTTGAATGTCCCAAACTTGCTACATTAAATGATTTTGAAAGTGGGTATAAAAAAATCAATCAATGAACTTACATTTTAATTTTGTACTTTAATCTAATAACTTAGATTCATTGCTAAATAATTGTGTGTAAAATTGGATTGTACAATAAAATAATATTAAATGTACATTTTAATCTTTAATATGATGTTTTGGTATGTTATCTTATTAATTTTTTATTTTATTTAAAATTTTAATAGATTTTTTGTTAATTAGTTAATTAATTTATTACTTTCCTATCATATTATTTTTACAAATTAAACGAATTTTAAGGATCTATTTAATTTAAATCATAAATTTTATTTTTTAGAAGAAAATGCATCTCAAACTTTGATATTCATTCAACTTAAATTTTGAATTTCTTTTAAAGATAAGAAATCTCAAAATTTCTACCGCTAATAAGTTAAACTCTGCTTGGTTTTGTTTTGATTGTAACAAAATTGAATAGATATTTTAATAGTTATATATTTTTTAAATTTTAATTTTAAAAACTACAAAAAGAGAACTAAATTGACTAAAATTAGTCAATACCGAGTCTAAATTTAACGACCCAAAAATTTGAAGACTTAAAATAAAAACCTTTTCTTTTTTTAAAAACCCCAAAACAAATATAGCGGAAGACCTTCCTTTTTAAAACTTTATTTTCAAAAAGCTATTAAACATACTAGTGCTTATTACAAATTCTTTTCCATAGAAAATATACAATTTTGCAACCCTTGGTCGTTAACTATTCCTGCTTTGTTTGGCGAACACAATCTCACGAAAAATTCATCATCAACTGCTGCTCTCATTGATAGGTGTGTACCTACATCATGAGATAGCCATGAGCCTAACGTTCAGCAAGAAATAAAATGAAATATGATGCATGCACATATATGATTATGTCATAAAGGAATTCACTCAATTTGTCTTTTTCTCATAGTATCATATATTAAACTCATACATTGAGCTGAGACATTGGGAATATTTCCCACAAGGAGAATAGTTCCTGACCAGAAACTAACTCACAGGAGACAGACTCTGGCATCTCGATGAGGGAATAGTTTAATCTTGAGTCTCTTGGTTAGAATCCGAACTAACTCTCCAACCCTCAATTCTCATTACATTTATTTAGTCCAATTTCTTCTGTGCAATGTTTCTTCCGTGCAATGTGAATATCAATCCAAATATGATATCACCCTTATGTCTATCGTCATGAAGCATGTTCATACAATGCTTTAACATTCAAGAATATATGCATTTAAACTTACTATATGAAAACAAGAAAATATGCTAACTTACAACAGAGTAGAGAACCATTTAAGTAAGTGTGTATAGAATCTTCAAAGTTCATTATTCCATCAATATATCATTTAAAGTACACAAAGAATACCTCAAGACAAGACCATCAATGAATTCACAAAGAATAGTAACGCAATATCATCATCACAGGGATCTAACAACCTAGCACATACTCAAAATCCAAAATACGTAAATTAAACACAATAATTTCTAATCTCATGATATAAGCCTCCACTGGCCACACACATGCACTATTTCTTACCTAACGTCCGTAGAAAATTAAACACATAAATTTTTTCTCTTCAATACCTTCAAAACTAATTAAATAACCTATCAGTTAACAATCACAAATTATTAACATTATCTCAACAATTCATTAATCTTAAAAGCTTCCCAACTAAAATTCCTTATTCATTTACTTAACAGAACATCATAGTCCAATTTCTCCCAATCACTTTTTCCTTCACCACTTAATCATTTAATACAATACCAACATAATAACATATCCATCCAACAATCCATAAATAGACAGAGGGCATTTTAAAACCAACAACAAGCATAAATCGGCATACAACCTATAACCATACCCCATGGTAGAAACCAACTAACCACTTAACAGCTCCCAAAACCCATTAAACATTCCCACTTTTATTTTCATCTTTTACCTTTATCATAGCTTCATCCATAAATCACAGCAAGTATATGAGAGTAAACCCAAATCAATCGGCATAGAATTTAAAGGAAAATAAAATGTTGAATTTGGTAACGATTTAGAATTGGGAAATTGGACGGTTAAGGGAAAGTTCTATGTGAGTCGAGAGAGGCCAGAAAAGTTTGATAAAAGAGGTTAAAACTTTTATACCCATCATTGGCGATTTGGAAACTATTGCATGTGCAAAGTAGATTTTTGGGAGCTACTTAGGCGCGTAGTTAGATTTTTGGTTAGGGCTCTATCAAAAGATAACATCAATTGGATGGTGTGATTGACCGCTGTCTTATTTTGTCGAGGAGTATTATTGACGAATTTCTGCCTTAAGGTTTAGAGTTATGATACCCATACAATGAGTTGTAGTTTATAATTTAGGAAATGTTGAAGTTGTTGGTGGGTATGCGAACCTTAAGGTTTAGAGTTATGATAAAATCGACTGGATGGTGTGATTGACCGCTGTCTTATTTTGTCGGGGAGTATTATTGATGAATTTGTGCCTTAAGGTTTAGAGTTATGATACCCATACAATGAGTTGTAGTTTATAATTTAGGAAATGTTGAAGTTTTTGGTGGGTATGCGAACCTTAAGTTGTTTGATAATAATGAAAATTATTGGTATAAGTGTGAGATGTTGGGTTCTCAGAAGTTAAGCGAATTAAAAGCATTATGTAAGCTTGATCTTGAAGTTTTGAGTGTTGTTATACCATGAAGGTCAATGGTCATTGTGGAATCTTGAATCATGGGAGTGATTACATTAGTCTAAATTTTGAGGACGAAATTTCATTAAGGAGGGGAGAGTGTAATACCCCGATTTTCCATAACAGAATTTAGTAAGAATAATTGAAAAACTAATTGGGTTAATAGGATTATTTGGATAATTAAAATTATTAGAATTGGTTAAGTGGGAATATTGGTTAAGGGTTAATTGAGAATGGATTAAATAAAGAAAGAATGAATTAAATTGATTTAAAATAGAAAGGAGAGGAAACAATGCATTTTGGAGAAGAGAAGGAAAGAAATGGAGAAACGCCGATGTTTTGACTGTAAATGAAAGAAACGGTTTTGCGTGGGATCGGGGACAGTAATTGTAGACCGGAATTTTGGTCGAACCGGTGCCACGTAGTTTTGCGAGAAAACAAAATTTTTGTTGGACTCGTCGGGTTGGCAGACTGAAGAGATGTCGTCCACTCCCATTGTGAAAAAGCTATTTTCTTCAGTGGATTCTTTTCCCAAAGAGACAAACTTACTAGCATTCCACTTACTCCACTTACTCCGCAATTATGCATTCCCCTTACTCCGCAATTGATGAAGGCTGTGTTAAGTGGAGGTCCCTCCTCTGTTGATTAATGAAGGAAAGCATAAGAGAAATAAGGAGTGAGTGATGGATGTTCTGCGAGAAAAAGAAAAGAGGCAAAGTGAGAGTTTCTTTCAGGAGAAAATGACAGATAGCTTTTGGTAAGGGAGAAACGGTCGTGAGAGTTCTAGAAATAAAGAGAAAAGAGGAAATGAAAAAGAAGATGGAGGAGCTTATTTCTTCTCTCGGGTCTTACGTGAGTGCTTCAGGTATGAAGAATCTCCTTCGGTTCATCTTTCTTGTAATCAAATCCTTAATTGAATGGAGTATCCAACATCCTTGCGATATAGGGCTATCGTTCCTCCCAATGATTACATGTTCTTACTCTGCTTCACCACTGAACCTAACACTCTAAAGCCTTTGCTTGCCCTTTGATCATTTAATCGAGATAGATAATCTATTTGTCTACTAACTGATATAAGCAAAATTGCTTTCTTTTTTTAATCCATTTTCTAATTTATTGAAAATTTGGGTAGAGTTTTCCCTGTGTCTTCACTCCATCAAAGCTAATTCATACATCTTGCAAATCAAATCCGAGCATTCTAGTAACTTCTATCCCCTAACATACATACATATATATATATATATATATATATATATATATCCTACAACTAAATTTAGAAGCAGTAAGGTAATTACATCCCACCAAAACAACACAAATTGTACTTGTTTTTCCAAAAATTCCAAACTGCTAAAATTAAATTACATAAAGTTTAAATATCATCCAACAAGTCATCACTGCGGGGAATGAGGCACATGAGAAGGGGACATATCTTCGTCGTCATCACCCCGCGGAAGGCCATGAGATGCGTCAGACCTAGTGATATAGTCCATTATTCTCTGCATTCCCTCGTTTGCATTCTTCATTTTCTCCCTCACCTCTGCCTTCATTCCTCGTATTTCCTCTTTCATATCAGCATTCATTCCTCGCACCTCCGAAGCTAGGTTTATCATTCCCCACATCAGGGAACAAAAATTTTCTCTCGGTATCATGACGTAACTACTTTAGGAGTCTTCCGTAGGAGGTTAAGATGGAGTAGCCCTGTCGGTATCCATGGTGTAATGCTCTGGAATTTAATCGGGCTTAAAAACATGTTATCTAGGAATTTTGGAATGATTTTCTCATGGAATGTAATATCCCGAAATATTATCGGGATTTAAAATAATAATATTTATGAATTTTGGGATAATTTTCTCATGAGATAAAATACCTGATTTCCCGTAAATAGAATTAAGTAAAGAAAATGAAAAATTATTTGGGCGTAAATTTGGATAATGGAATGTTTAGTCATTTATTGGGAATTTATGAAAATTATTAAGTGGAAAATTGATTAAGATTTATGAGGATTTATTAATTAAGAAAAATTATTGAAATATATATAAATGAAAAGAGTGAAGTAAAGGACGATAAGGGTGGACGACAGTTCGGCAACATGAATTCGCATTGGTCCAGTCGCATGCTGTGTTCTGTGGGTATGGTCGCTTGTCCAGTTTCCGTCGATATAGAGTATTGACCGGACTCACATGATTCAGCGTAAATTGGATTTTTTTTTTGTGGGTGCGGACATCATGGTTTTACATTGATTCGGTCAACATCTCGCAATCGATCGCATGGATGTCAATTGGACTCACTGAATGCCGACAGATTTTGTTGTACTAAATGCTCGCCTAATTTTTGCCTAATTTTCTCCTTGCGTGGCAGCTGTTGAAGAAATGAAGAATGTTTATAAATAGGCATTGAATTGATGAGGAAAAATCACAAGAGAGGAGAGAAGAGAAAGAGAGAAGAAGAGTGGGTTGTGAGGAAAATTGTGAGTGAAGTTGGGTGAAACTTTTGAGTGAGAAATTTGTGTGAAAACAGAGTTACTCTAGAGAATTCGAGATCTATGACGGGAGGCAAATTACGGGAATGTCTCTTGGATTTTATTAGTAACGATCCCGTCCCTTTTAAGTATATTGATGGAATTTAGTTGATAAGTATTAGTTCATATTATCGTTATTATCATACTATTATTATTTTAGAATATATTAGTTCATATTAATTTGGAAATATTATTAGTATTGTAATTGTACTGTGTAAGTAAGTTTTGTCTAGGAGACTGGTGTTTAAGTGAACTATTGTGACTCTCCAGTCTTTCCTAGGAACCTACTTGGAAATGATATTATATCTGAGGAGATTGATAAGGCCATTCTTTCCTGAGAATATTCTTGATCGGTACTATCCATGTTTAACAAAAGAGATAAAATCAAAAATGAGAAATAACGGTATCAAAGTTAAGATTATAATTAATAAATAAATGATAATTATTTTGAAGGTATTAACGAGGAAATTGATAAAAAGATACACGCGCTAAGGACAGAGGAAAAATTCTTCAAAGGTAAGAAATAAGATGTGGTATTACGAGACTATTTTTATGCTTTAATTATTGTATATTGTATACTTTGAGAACTGTTATGATATGAAATATCATTCGTGCATCATTATAGGGCTTATAAAAATGTGACATATGCATGACATGATAAATGAAATGAATGAATAAAGGAAAAAGGGGCGTGTGAGAGTTCGGGAGAGAGTGTGACAGTCGTAGATGGGAACACCCCAGATGGAAATCTCCACTCATGTAGAGATGAAGTTGGTTAGTCCACACCGACCAACAGATGTATCCCTACTTTTAGTCCTCAAACTTCAGACATAGATTGGTGACGGTCCTAAATGAGAACACCCCTGATGGAATCCTCCACCCATATAGGGATGGAATCGGTCAGTCCACACCGACCAACAAATGTAAATGTAAAGAAAATGATGAAATGAAAAGGAAGAAAAGATAGGTTCTTTTTTGAAAAACGACTGCATAAGCATAAACATTATTCTATTTCTTGTTGAGCGTGAGGCTCACTGTATTACCCGTGATGCAGATGACATCCCTGTGGAGGAGGCATTACCAGAGGAGATTATCAACCAGATTCGACCTGAAGGGTTATGGCTCAAGAAAAATAAAATTGGTGTTTTAATTAATTATGATTTTATTCCAGTAAAGTTTTGTAAAATAATGAACTGCTAAATGACACTAAATGTTTTGTGTGGACTTTTACTAAAATGTGTTTTGAAGTGATTTCTTCTTATTTACTCTGATACCTTTTTATTAATCACGTTTTAAGAATAAAGAAAATGAAAAATTTTTATGACTAAAAATATATAAAGAATAAAAAGGATTTTATAACGCAGGGCGTTACACATGGGATCTGAAAATGTTGGAGCCGGGGTACATCATCAAACGGAGGTGTCAGCAGTAGTCTCAGTAGCTCGTCTCCGACGACTGAAGCGCCATGATCCTCCTGACATTCTGATCCCCATTCTCATAAGGATGCTTTGATCGTATATGTCGGGCCTTTCCCCTCTTTCACTTCATCATCGGGGATCAGAACTTAGAAGTATCCAAGGATAGCCGTGATCAAAGTATTGTAGGGTCTTTGTTATCCCCGTATAGACTTCCATCAACACGTTCAAAATAATGAAACTGGGATCCAAATACCCATTCCCGTGAGCTTTTCCATCATGTATAGATCCATGCAGCTTATGAGATCCCAATGCCCATCCTTGGGTAGTAGCATATATGTTAGAATGTGATGAAGTACTCGTCCCATCACCCCAAGGTCCTTCGCACTTGACTTGTAATATTCCGCAATACGGGGATCCTTATGGATTTGCCTCAAAAATATTGTTGCTCGTCCAGTTCGAACAAAGGCCGGGCTAGAGGAGGTAAAATAATACCATTCTACATTCGTCGAGACATTGAAGCCAATTATCTCATTAATAATTTCAGGAGTCAACTCAATTTCCGTCCTTAACACATTGGTCCTTCCTGCTAGTGGTTGAGACCTGAATGTCATATTGGCATAAAACAATTGGACCAATTTCTCATATGAAGTCCTTTGCATAGAGCACAGTCCCATTAGCCCAACATGCTCAAAGAGCTCTTCTAGCCCCAACAACTGAAAACTCTGAAATTGGACCCTCCGGGAATACACAAGTGACATATTCTTAAGGTCATTGTTGAATAGATCTTCCTCCCTCCTAGATCAGAATTTTTTGGAGAGATAAGTAGCCCCCGGTCGTGAGGAACCATCCCATCTAGAAACCCCCTTTCCTTTGATTGCTTTTCTGCTTAATCTCAAAGCCATTAGAAATTTACTGCGAAAGGTGCTACTGAATTCAAAAAAATCTCCCCACTAGATAACAGTAAATCAATCCAATGATGGAGTAGAAATCCACCAACAATGCTTACTGGTCTTTAACCAATATATTCAGCTCACAGATCACTCCTCTCCTCAAGTACTTTCGGTCAATTTCAATTAATGTGCAGAGTCCTAAGATATCTCCACGACACCTCCAATTCAAATACCAAACAAAATTTAACTCAACCTAATTATCCCAACAACTTAGTTGTAGAATTTGTCCAAGCTCATTTAACAAGCAAGAGTTTGGTAACATTCACAAAACAATAAAATTTTCAAATTTCCTCCCTTGGTGACCGAATTCTAGGGTTCACAGTGGCAGAGAACTAATCAGGGAAAATCCAAAATTTCTCACTCAATCATTAAAATGACAGAATTCCAAATTCCCAGCTAATAACTTCACAACAATTTGCAACTTACCAATGAACACAAGGAGTCCAGGTTCTAACCAAACCAAACCTACCTAAAACCCAAAATCCGGAAGGTGGTGAAATCCAATATCGGCAGAAGAGAATTGAAGCTTGAAATTGGGAGGTGCTTACTGTGAAGATTCGACTTTATGTGCACAAGTTTGAAGTCTTGTCACAATTTGCCTCACATCTGGTGAGCAGAAATGGACATGAGGTACACCAGCTTGTATAGGGACTTAAGGCAGTGATTTATAGAGGCGTTAAGATATCTGGTTACGTTTTAATAGATATTGTTGAGGGTTCAGAGTTGTGTTCCCTGACGGGGAATGATGAAACTTGAATTTTGTAGTGAACGATGATATGTTGAAGTGAGTCTTAGCATATGTCTAGTGTACTACTTTGACAAGTAGTGGAGGGGACTTCCATTTTGAGGATTGAGTTTAAGTTTGGTTTTGTCAATGGATGAAGTTTTAATAAACTTTGTTGGTTGAATGGGAACAAAATGGTAAGGTATTGAAGAGGTAGAATTTATGTGCTGAATTTTCTACGAACGTCAGGTAAGAAATAGTGCATGTGTGTAGCCAGTGGAGACCTACATCATAAGATTAGAAATTGTTGTGTTTAATTTATGTATTTTGGATTTTGAGTATGTGCTAGGTTGTTAGATCCTTGTGATGATATTGCGTTACTATTCTCTGTGACTTCATTGATGGTCTTTTCTTGAGGTATTCTCTATTTACTTTAATTGATATACTGATGGAATAATGAACTTTGGAGATTCTATGCACACTTAAATGGTTCTCTACTCTGATGTAAGTTAGCATGTTTTCTTGTTTTCATATAGTAAGTTCAAATGCATATATTCTTGATTGTTAAAGCATTGTATGAACATGCATCATGATGATAGACATAAGGGTGATGCCATATTTGGATTGGTATTCACATTGCACGGGAAAGACATTGCACAGGTGAAAGCAAACTAAATAAATGTAATGAGAATTGGGGGTTGGGGAGGTAGTTCGGATTCTAATCAAGAGACATGAGATTAAACCCTTCCCTCATTGGGATGCGAGAGTCTGTCTCCTGTAAGTTAGTTTTCGACCAAGAATTATTCTCCATGTGAAAAATATTTTCAATGTCCCAGCTCAATGTATGAGTTTAATATATGAGACTATGAGAAAAAGACAGATTAGGTGGATTTCTTTCTGACATAATCAGACATGTGCATACATTATTTTTCATTATATTTCTTGTTAAATGTTAGGTTCATGGTTATCTCATGATGTAGGTATATACACCTATCGAGGAAAGCAGTAGTTAATGATGGATTTGACGTGAGATTATGTTGGCTAAACGAAGCAGGAATAGTTAATGACCAAGGGTTGCAAAATTGTATATTTCCCATGGAAAAGATTTTGTGATAAGCACTAGTATGTTTTATTGTTTTTGAAAATAAAGTTTTAAAAAGGAAGATCTTTCGCTGCATTTGTTTTGGGGTTTTTAAGAAAAGAAAAAGTTTTTATTTTTAAGTGTTTAAATTTATGGGTTGTTACAATAATCGCATGAAATTTAAAACTTTTCTTTCAAAAAATCATTTTTACTAATGGCAGGGGAAATAAATAAAATCATTTTATTTTACAGTTAAATAACTTTACAAAATCTTTTACGAACCATTTCTCATTCTTAAATCCATTAACCTTGCTAGCCACAAGATCTGCTCGTTCAAATCCTTCATTAACTGCTCCTAGCCTTGATACCCCGTATACCTGCATCACAAGACTTAACTAATGAGTCTAAGACTCAGTGGCTCAGCAAGCGAGAAAAAGTAAATATACAATACACGTGTTATGCTTCTTTTAAAAATCATATGCAGTTTTTTGTTTACCAAAAAGCTAGGATATATCATTTGGTCCATGGCTTAACTGTTACTCCGACGAGGAGATACATCTATCAAGGGTGTCACCACGACCATCACCTACCATTCCAAACCCTCATACGCCTATTTACATTTATTCACATTTGATTCTGATTTCGTTTCCTTTTCAAAACCGTGCTTAAAATCATTTTTGTAATATTTTCAAAAATTATGACGCATGTGTTCGTGAATGCATATAGTAAAATTCTTGAAACATAATCATTATAAACATCTTATAATTCTCAAGCATGATCATTATCAATATCATTTAAAATCTAATAAACATGTCATTAAAAAAATCTATTTATAATAAACATAGCATCTTATAGCAATATATCCTCAATCAACCGTAATATCCTCGAACAATGACATAATCATAACTGAACCTAATCTAGTAAAAACAATCATCTAACAATCCTAACTCTTGCGATGTAGATCTTTTGGCAAAACACAGACAATATCACTTACCTGACGTCCGTAGAAAATTCAACATATAAATTCATCCTCTTCAATACCTTCAAAACTAATTAAATAACCCATCAGTTAACAATCACAAATTTTTAACCTTATCTCAACAACTTATTAATCTTATCATCTTCCTAACTAAAATTCCTTATTCATTTACTTAATAGAATATCATAGTCCAAATACTCTCAGTCACTTTTTCCTTCACCACTTAATCACTTATATCCATCCAACAATCCATAAATAGACAGAGGGCATTTTAAAACCAACAACCAACATAAATCATCATACAACCCATAACCATACCCCACATTTATCTTCTTCTTATTGTTTTCCATAGAAACCATAAGTAGAACCGAATGAGATTCTTCATGCATGAAGCACTCACGTAAGACCCGAGAGAAGAAATAAGCTCATCAATCTTCTTCTTCATTTCCTCTTTTCTCATTATTTCAAGAACTCTCAGGGCTGTTTCTCCCCTACCAAAAGCTCTCGGTTATTTTCTCCAGAAAGAAACTCTCACTCTAACTCTTTTCTTTTTCTTGCAGAGCATCCATCACTCACTCCTTATTTCTCTTCTACTTTCCTTCATTAATTAACAGAGGAGGGACCTCCACTTAACACAACCTTCATCAATTGCAAAGTAAGTGAAATGCATAATTGCGTAGTAAGTAGAGAAAGTGGAATGCCAGTAAGTTTGTCTCTTTGGGAAATGAATCCACTAAAGAAAATAGTTTTTTTTTGTAATGGGAGTGGACGACATCTCTTCAGTCTGCCAACCTAATCGATCCAATGGAAATCCTGTTTTCCCGCAAAACGCATGGCACCAGTCGACATGCACAGTCGAATGGAAATTTCCAATTGACCGATCCCATGTAGAATCGTTTTGTCATTTTCTCCCAAACGCTGACATTACACCATTTCTTTCCTTCCCTTCTCCACAAGGCAATGTTTCCTTTCCTTTTCTTTATCTTATTCTTTTTATTTTAATTCAATTTAATTCATTCCTTCTTTATTGAATCTATTCTCAATTAATCCCTAACCAATATTTTTACTTAACAAATTCTAATAATTTCTACTAAATGAATCCTCAATAGTAGTTATGCACATAGTTCTATTACACTCAATTAATTTCTCAATTAGTCTTACTAAATTCTATTACGAAAAATCAGGGTATTACACTAAACAATTAAAACTGACCCAAAATAAAGTCCAAACAAACTCAAATTGAGTAAAAAAAAAAAATCAAAATTCTAAACTAAACTGTAAATAAATCTAAAAAATCATTTCGATGTTCATTTTATTTGGGGTACAAAGTTCAAACTTCATTTTGTTAAAAAAAAAGATACAAGTTTTAAGTTGAATGAATCTCAAAATTTGAGGTTCATTTTGTTTAAAAAAAAAACTCAAGGTTTAAGTTGAATGAACTCTCACGTTCAAAGTTTAATTTGTAATTTACTCTTGTTTCTTTTATAGTATCATTGAAAACACGATTAAAAACTTTATTGTAATAATTGGAAAAAAAAGACTTTTAAAAAATAATACAATTAATAAAATTAAAATTTATTGTTATTTAACTTTTTTTTTTTATTTGTTGCGTGCATCATGTAATTTCATAACAAAAATTAAACTGAAATAGAAGATTGAGGTTTGTTTTACTTAAAATTTTTAAAATATATACATTTACGATCCATTTTTATCGAGTTTGTGACAAATCACGGGTTAAATTTAAGTCGGTTTTGGATCGAATTTAGGCTAAAATTTGGAGTTAGATATGAGGAAAGAAGTGGACAATTAAGTGCTATTCCACAAGGATGAATTATCTCATAAGAAAAGAAATCTATATATAAGGAGAGAAACTCGTGTGTTTGTTGAGACAGCTATGAAGCTTACGTGTCCGTTCCTGATTGGTTGAATCTTCGTCACTCCCCAACTTCTTCCCTATGATTGATATAAACACTCAGAGTCTCTCTCCTCTCATTTCTGTATTCTTCACGTTTCATTTTGAGTCTTCGATATTTGAGGACTTGATTGGGTCATCTGACCGGCTGATCAGACGCCGGTGCTGCGTCGGGCTTCATGGCGGAGGAAAAGTATAATCGCAAAAACCCCGCGGTGAAGCGGATTCTACAGGAGTTTAAAGAAATGCAGTCCAATCCTTCAGATGATTTCATGAGCCTTCCTCTTGAGGTTCGGTGTGGATCGCAATCTATTCTTCTTTTTTGTCGAGAAAAATATCGTGGTTTGCTATTGTTTGCGATGTGATATAGCTTGTTTTTCGAAATTTTGTTTCGCTTGTTGGGGTTTCAAGTTGATTCTGCTTGTTTCGAATTGGATTTGGGGCTATTTTTCGTTTTATCGGTTCGAAAGTTTGAATTATTTACATCGATCGGCAGTGTAGCTGAGGATTTTTTTAGTTCGATTTCAACGAGATCTGGATATAGGTCAAGGCGTTTTGATTATGATATGAAGCCGTAGGAATCCTTTTTAGTGATTAGATATCCATAAATGAAAAAAAAACTGACTTTTAAACATCTTAGTTTTGACTTCCTTTTCTGTCGTCGTTATTTCCTAAGTAACTTCGTTTGATTCCTAAATTTATTTCATTCTACTCAAGTTATTATTTTTTTTTTTCATTTTGTCGAATTACAGTATTGTTGTTTTTGAATGTTTTTGTAGGTATCATTTAACATTGACCCTTTTGTAAAAGAGTGGAAGATTTTAACTCAATTAATTTTGTTTTTGTAGAAATAGCAATGGGTTTTTAGTGTAATTTAATTCATTTTATGAAATACGTTTACCATATTATATTATAGTAACGATTTTTTTTTTTGTAATTCTAGGAAAATATATTTGAATGGCAATTCGCTATTAGGGGGCCTTCTGATACTGAATTTGAAGGTGGAATTTATCATGGGCGGATTCAACTTCCATCAGAATATCCATTGAAGCCTCCTTCATTTATGTTGTTGACTGTATGCTCTCTCTCTCTCTTCCCATTCTCCTTCCCCCATTCCCCCCCCCCCCCTCCCTTCCTTTTGGGTTGAACTATCTTTTATCTTTTTAATTCATTCCTACTTATGATGTGGTTACCAGTGCACTTTTTTTCTTTCAGCCAAATGGTCGTTTTGAAGTTCAAACCAAAATTTGCTTATCCATATCAAATTATCACCCTGAACATTGGCAGCCGTCGTGGAGTGGTATGTTTTCTCTGTAAAGATTATTGTGCCTCCAATATATGTTTAGTTCTCTTATTATTTATATACATATATAATCAAATCATATTGAATTGCTTGATGCTGTACTTTGAAAACATTGATTCATAACATGTATGCTGATCAAGTTTACCTCTTTAAATTGGTTTGTCTTTTTATAATATCTAATTCTAATTAGTGTTTCCTTTGTCATTTATACTTGGTTGCGACCCATGATGCTGGCTGTTAGTTCTTTTTTTTCCGATATTTGTTTCTCATGAGATGCTTGACATGACAGTGACCACTTCATCAAGGGGTTCATGCTGCTAATCGGCATCTCTCACTCTCTCACTCTCTCACTCCTCTACCTATATTTCACACTATGATGGCAGTAGCAATTACCTTGTTGTGTGTTTTTTGATGCGTGAAAAAAACAGAAATAACTATGGAATGGAAATTCAACAATAACAACCACAAATCCAAAGAAACTTCAGATTCAGAATGCACTAAGAAAACCAAAAAAAAATTTCATCATCCAAAATTTTTTCTCCCTTTTCCTCTCTTCACTCACAGATTATAAGCTCCTCTCTCACCACGCTTCCACTACTAACCAACTCTGCCACACCATATATTATTTCTTTCTTTACCCTTCCTCCTGCTATATGTTTTTCCACAGAAACTATCTTCCCCATTACCAAATGCATCATTACTTCTGCCTTCAAAAGATAACTTGTTCTCAAGGTTAAATTGTGGAAATTTGATCTGCAACTCCGCTATTGGCTCCCAAGTTGCATCTTCCTCTAGTTTGTCTTGCCCATTTACTAAAACTTCCTGTCGACCTTGTACCCAACGGTGTTTTAAAAAAATTTTCCAATAAAAAATTGGAAATTTAGAATCTAAACCTTCCCAAGCAATTGGATCTGAGGACTCTTGATGATGACCCACTAACATTTTTAGTTTTGACACATGAAAAATTGGGCGTATTTTTGACCCCTCAGGTAGTTGAAGTTTGTAAGCCACTTCACCAATATGAGCCAGCACTATAAACAACCCAAAAAACTTAGGAGCTAATTTTTTATTTGCAACCTGATTGGCTAAGCACTGCCCCAATACCTTCGCCAGATGCATCCACCTCCAACACATTGTTTTGTAAAATTTAGTAGTGCCAAAATCAAAATTTTTGACATTTGCTCTTTCAAAGACACAAAAGCTTGCTGGGCTTGATCATTCCACCCGCGGTGGGCAGAGTCCTTTCCATTGACGACGAGGACTCCTGCGCTCAGGTTGTTGGGGAGTACAATGATCCATTCCACGTTTGAACCCCAACGGTTCCTCGAACTCTTCTCTACAAAATTAGGGCGAAAGAAATTACTCGGACGACATTCTTCAGGTCACCGCCATCCGACTGTTGAGTCTAACCACAACTCTTGCAGTGCACTATCGAACCCCCTTTGATCCCTGTATCAAGGACCTCGGGCATCACCCCCTTGCCTTTGTAATGTGGAACTGCCACATTCGTGCCTTCGTTGGAAGAACCATCGATCACCACACGCAGGAACTTCAGCTCACTCAAAATCTCTAGTAAGACACTGATAGCCTCTTTCATCTTCGAATTCTTTGCCCCCCAATTGAATCACCTCTGCCTTTAGCACTCCTATATCTTGTTCCACTTCTTCCATTTTATCACCGCGAGTAATGGGCTTCTCCATTGGCTCTGATACCAAATTGATGCATGAAAAAATACAGAAATAACTATGGAATGGAAATTCAACAATAAAGACTACAAATCCAAAGAAACTTTAGATTCAGAATATACGAAGAAAACCAAAAGAGTATTTTTTTTCACCATCCAAAATTTTTTCTCCCTTTTCCTTTCTTCACTCACAGATATTAACCTCTCCTCTTACCACTTTTCCACTACTAACCAACTCTGCCATGTCATACATTATTTTCTTCTTTATCCTTTTGCTATATGTTTTTTCACATAAACTGTCTTTCCCATTACTGAATGCATCATTTTTTCACTCACCTTGTGGCATAATGTCTATACCTTCAATAGCAGTTAAGGTTTTTCATTGTCATAAAGTTGTAACATGGCGCATGGGGAATAATTTTGCTTGATTGAAGTTCAGATAATTGTGCTTATAGTTTGACTAGAAATTGACAAGGACCATAATTCTTAAGAAATATTGTTTTCATTCTGCAGTGCGTACTGCTTTAGTTGCTCTAATTGCATTCATGCCAACCAGCCCAAACGGGGCGTTGGGTTCATTAGAGTACAAGGCTGAAGAGAGACGGGCTCTAGCAATCAAATCTCGATTAGCGCCTCCCAAGTTCGGAACACCTGAAAGACAAAAGCTAATTAATGAGGTTCGTGTTGTGATGGTTGTGTGACACTTCAGTTGATCAAAATTTTAATTGAAACAATAATTCGATAATAAATCATAGGTCAAGTTTTTCCTTGTTGACTTCTTTTTATTTTATTCAACAATGAAAATGGATAGATCAATATGTTGGTTTTTTTGGTATTGGCTAACTAATACAATGCAAATCACAGATCCATGAATATATGCTTAGCAAGGCAGAAAGCAAGGGGCCTTCTGTTCCCCTTTTGCAGGGTTCAGAAGAGCATCATAAGATCAACAATAGTGAGCCTGAGGCAACATCTAGTGGAGATGGTGAGCTTGAGTCCAGCTCACAGATTCAAATTGATGGCCCTGCAGCTGATGATAATGGAGATACTGAAATTAACCCAGTTGTTGAAGAAGTGGAAGAGCTCAGTAATACACACTCGACAGCAGCGGATATTTCTTCCACTGATTCAAGGAATTCTCTGCAGCAGGGAGCAGTGGTGAGGACTCAAAAACCAGCTTCTGATTGGCTGTTCACGTGGGCGGCTGTGGGGCTCACCATTGCTATTGTGGTTCTCCTGCTGAAGAAATTTCTTCAATCAGGCCAACACGGTACTGTTTTCATGAACGGATCTTAGAATAGTTTCTGATGGGTTAGGCTAAACTGAGCAACCCCTATTCTGGTTACAGTTTGCAATGGAGTTTGTCAACAATGGATATTTATATTATATAATAATTTACTGTAATTACATATATATGTATAAATTCGCGAGTTACTGCCATGATTTATACTTGATAGTAATATATTTGACTCCATTTTGCCAACTGAAGTTGTACTCACTTCAGGTTGTGGTATGGTTTACCTTGAGTTTTACCTTAAATGCATATTTCTAGGATGACTAGGAGGAGATGGTTATGCTTCCTTGAAGATTCAATTGGATTAGTATTTCTAGATGTTAATCACAATGCTTTATATCTATTTATAAAACGAAGTTTTAGTGGGCTTCAATCTTCCTATTTTTGATTCCTTAAACTAAAATGGATCTCAATTTCCATGCATCCCAAAATCGAGTCGAACTCGACCAAACTCCACCGTTGTGCGTCTTACCGATCCAACATTTCTCGCATAAATGACATGCAACTCATCTGTGCATGTTGGCGGGAGAGTAATTCAATAAATTTCTTGCTATCCAATAAATTGCCCGTGGAATATTATCTGTGCATGTTGGCGGGAGAGTAGCTCAAAAATATATCTAAGGGAAATAATTCGTGCGCAAAACAAAACTACATTCTGCTTCATTTTGTGGGCAATACAGACATTTCTTCAAATGAATATCATCATGGCATTAACTTTTATACAAGTTGTACTTACCAAGAATACTGCACAGGTCTCAGTTTATGGCTCATCAGTAGGGGGGAGATCGCTCAAATCCAAACCCTCCACAGGCAAGTCTGATGTTAGTGGACCCAATATCCCATCAGAGCTAAGGGTCAATCCACTCTGCATTATCAAGTTTTTCAACGCCAAATTAGGACACCAGAATAGACTCTCTTACCACATCAATAGCCTATCGGGGAGGAGACGTAATAGGAAATACCTCGGGCTGGAATCTAAGCATGTCGGCCCTGGCCATTGCTTCAGCTTGAGCTATTCTTTGTCTGAATGTCTGCGCCATCTCCTCTGCCTGAAAAACAGAATGATGGACAAGAGTAAATAATAGTAAAGATAAATTGATTAGATATGAGGAGAAACTGGGTAGAGATGCGCTCTTACAGCATCATCTACTTTATCAAACAACAGGACTATACTAAAAGCTAGATAGCACTATGATAGATCTTCTGTCACTTGAGGGAAGCATGAGGAAGGCACTTTTCTTGGCAGTTGGCTGAGGTCAACAGAGTTCATATATAAGGGAAGTATTATTCTATTTTATTTTTCTCTTGAAATTGGGAGTATTCTGGAAGGAGGAGTTGGAGAGATGGAGCCTCTCAGACTGCTCCACATGTGATTTCCTTGTTCTTCAACACAATTCCACTATTGTGGTCTATTTGTCTAGTTTTGCTGCTGCTAGGCACTATCACACTAACAGCATTATCTAGTTCAGGACAGGAAGATTTATCGATCATCGTACAACATGAGGGTAAAGTGTGAAACTGTAACATGATTATGATTACCTTCTCGAAAACAAGTTTTGGGTTGCGAATCATGTCGCCAGGAGTAGGTTCTAACTTCTTGGTAGAAAGACTGACTCGACCTCTCTCACGATCATGACTCAGAATCATAACCTGTGCCATGAGGAAGAATTTTAACAAACTATTGCAATGAGGGTCATAAAAAAACTAGTCATTTCAAAAGAAAATTGCATACCTTGAGAATATCGCCCGGTTGAAAAACTGTACCAATATCAGAGACACGATCGTGACTGATCTGACTGACATGAAGAAGACCATTGATTCCACCAATGTCGATAAAGGCACCATAAGGTTTCAAGCTCTGAACAGTTCCAGTGACGACTGATCCAATTCCTAGCTGTGCCTGGCTATCAGCCATTGCTTTGCGGTTGCTGAGGACAAGTCTCGTCTGTTCTGCATCCACCTCCACAAATTTCAGAGGAAGTTCCTTCTCAAGAAGCTCCTCCGCAGCTGATTTCTGATTGCAGGAAAAAGGATATAATATCAATGTTACTGAGAATTAAGAAGACTAACAGCTTACTTTATCATATTTATGTTTCAGAAGCATGATTACTTAAATGAAATCTATCAATTACCAATGCAAAGAGTAAGTACAAGTCATTCACTTTTCAGATAATTATCAATATAAAACTAGAAAGAGCCTCAAAAATCAACCAGTCAGTCGGATGACTAACCGTGGATATCTGTGAGAAAGGAACAAATCCTCTCAGACCTTCCACAACCGCCACTACTCCACCCTTGTTTGCACCAACAACCTGCAATATATAAAAGAGGAAGAAAAATGTTAGTATTGTGAACCTAACTCTTTTGTGAGAGTGGGAATATCGTAAGAATTACAGAAATCAAATATTAAATATCCATGTCAGACTATTAAATTATTAAGATTCTGAGGAGTCTAAAGTAACTTCACTCAAAATTCATAAAAATGTAACATAAAAGAGCAGATTATTGGTGTGCAAATACCCACCTTACCCTTGACAACTATATCCTCAGCCTGAAGTTGCCTACATCGCTCCCAAGCAAGATCATACTGGATAGATCTCAAGCTAAGTACTAAACTATCATCAGATTCATTTTCACCAATGATTATAAATTCTTCTCTCAGACCAGGATATATGCCTGCTTCTTCTACGTGTCTTATTTTGTGAATGCAAGCCTCTTGAACAGGTAAGTATGCCGATGACTTGGCAGTGATGTCAACTAATGCCCCATTTGCCTCGGTACAGAACACCGTTCCTTTAATCTGATAAGATACACATAAAACTATGTTAGCTCATCTTGATAATTAGGTAAATGTATGTTGTGGTGCATTTGGAATAAGAAGAAAAGAGTGATATTTTTATGTCTTTTAGACTTTCTTTTTGTAGTACTATTCTTTGACGAGAAGACCAATCCAAACCCATGTACTGAAAAATATAGTGGTAGGCTCTATGCAAATAGTTACAATGCCGAGCCATAAAAACCAGCCACTCTGTCAGTAAGAATGAGAATGAAGCTTAAAAAATGAGAATTCCATAGATACCATCTAACGATTGTTGTATTTTCAACCATGATATCTAATGAGCATTCGTGTAGAACCATTTTAAAGACAAGCTGCCAAATAAATTGTAGTGCTTTTCAACAGAGAAATTGATCAGAGAATGAAACGTAACGTGCTCCAAACAGAGCAAGCTTCAATGTCTAGATCATGTTTTACGACAAACTGATTAATTATCGAGCATAAAATGAATTCCTCTCAACTATTGGTTCATTACAGAAATCAGCAGTAAAAAAGGGGGAAAAAAGAAGACGATAAAAAGATACGGAACTGACCTTCATCCCAATTTCAGATTCGAAGTCGTACTTATCAAGAGCGGCATTGAAGTCTTCGAAAGTGAAAGAGACACCTTCGGTGGGAGCAGTGCGACAGCGTTCGTATGCCTCCTCGAATAGCTCCTTGAGTTTGAGGCGCTCTCTGGTCTGGGCATTGGAAACGGGAGAAGGTGCAGCGGAGACAACAGAAAACCTGGACTTGTGGTGGGAGGTAGGCCTGGATAGAGGCTTGGACAAGCGAGGCAAAAATGGAGAAGCAAATCTAAGTCCAGTGAATTGGTGAGTGAAGGACGCCATTGTTCAGCTCTCTCTCTATCGCTAGAGCTCTGTTGTGTGTGTGTGGGGTGCGTGCGTGAGAGAGAGAGAGAGACGGAGACGCCCCTCTGGTTGGACGTGGATAAGGTTCCTAAAAACAATTCCTTTCTAGCTTTGGCATCTTACTTGCTATTTTATATAAATTGAAGAGAGAAGTCCATATCCCAACTTAGATGTCATTTGCTAACTTAGTCAATGAATGGTGCGTGTTACTCTCTCACTCTCAGTCTCAGTCTCAACAACGGTTCTGGCCGGGTCGGCCCAACGGACCTTGACACGGACCAAGGCCCCCAAGCCTGCTCGCCGACCAAAAACAATTCAAACCTGATTAAAAACATAAATTTGCGCCTACAGCAATTCGTTTGCCAAGCCTGATTACTCTCTCTCTATCTCTTTCGTCCACTCCAGTAGTGCAGTGCAGTCCTTTAACGTCTTGTCGAACCATAATTTTATGGAACCTTGTAGCGTCTACGGGCTATGGACGCATAAAGCGTCGCGACCATGCGAAACCCACCTTCGAAGATGTCTTGGGAAAAGTTTAGGTGTAAATGGCATAGATTGTCTAACTTCAAATTCAAACGACAATCGCACCAAACACAGCTCCAAAGATATCATGCTAAATTACGTACACAGACTTCCTTCAAGGCGATAATAAGCAGGGTTTTAAACATGTCTAGTGAAGATGTTATTATGCTAAACAACATACATCATCTAATTTGTCTCTAATGCATACGCATAAAACGACATCCTCACACAAAGCTTCAAAGATGTCGTGCTAAGAGGTTATGGTGAATAGCATAAATCATTTAACTTCGCTCCAATTCACGTGAATAAAATGACCCGACATAACTTCAAACAACCATGCCAAGCAGGGTTTCAAAGATGTCTCGAGGAAAAGTTATCGTAAAAATCATAGATCGACTAACTTTGTGCCGATTCACATGCATAAACCGACCACCACATCAGACAAAATCAAAGATTGTCTAGTGAAAAGGCTATGGTAAATATCATAAATATCTTCTAAACTTTCATACCATTAAACTCTGGTCATCATTTCTGTGAGAAGGTTGCTGTTTTCTCTAGTTTTGATCAAACTGCAAGCCTCTCTGTTTTAAGAGCTGAGTCTGTTTTCTCACCAAGGGGGCTGGGAAGAAAACGTCCCTCAAACAATTACTAAACTACTTAACATTGTAAACTTAGGCAGGGAAAAGAATACTATTAAAGAAAAAAAATTAAGCTCAATACAGCATGAGGTATAATTATAAGAAGAAGAGCTTCAAAACGCACTGTTTTTCTATACAATCTTCAAAAAAGTTGAGTATCATTCACAAAATTATGTGCAAGTGACCAAATTGGTGCTTTTTCGACTAAAACAAAATCTTTGCAAGAAGAATTGCGACAGATAATATGGGTAATGGGGATTGAGTAAAAAACTGAGAGATTCTAAAACTTTTCGAAGGTCATTGGGGAAAATTTTAGACTTCTAAAAAAGAACCTGAAAATGGAGGTCTCAGCTTTCTGCTTTGTTGATTTTCTTTCCTTTCTTCTGCTTCTGCTTCAGTTGTGTAAGACCCGCCGAAGTTATCTTCACATTCCCAATGATGGCCGAAACCAGCTCCGGATCCGTACACGCTTTCATCAATTCCTTCTCTCTACTTGTTGTTTCCGACATGTGGCTGAACAAATTCATGGCTGTTTTTGCAGCTATAGGAAATATAAACATGAACATTGAGTCAAAACTATTATCCAGATTTAAAAAATGAGGCTGATAACAAAAATAAGAGTGAAAGAATAGAGGTTACTCCAAGTGTGATACCTTTTATGAATTAAGTTCTGAAGAGCCACTTACTCATTGGTCTTGTATTTTTGTTAAATTTTATCACTAATCTTAAAAACTTAAGCTATTGAGTTGAAATCAATTCAATTATTGGTTTCTTAGCATTTCCCTCTCTCAATATGTGGGCCTAATATTTTACCATTCTTACACATAGATATTTTTAATGACTAAATGCAAAAAGTGAGGAGCCAAAAGATTGAATTCAAGATCTACTAGCTATTAGGATTTGTGGTATGTTGATGTAAATGTCATTTTAACCCATTATTTTACATAAGAAAAAATATGACACCGATGAGGGAAACAGCAAGATGTCACTAAAAAAGATGGCAGTTAGGGTATAGCTTAGAGTTGCGCAAAGAATAAAGTCCTAATTAGTTTTGCACCTTTTCCTCTCTTCGCTGTGCCTGGAATGATCTTCGCACGGTACTTATAAGATTGAACGGCACTGTAAGGACCACAAACTGGAACGGCATACAACAGAATATCGTTGGGCAATGGATTCCCAGTCAAGTAATCCACATCGTTCAATTTCTCTTTCTCCTCTTCACCTATCTCATGAATATCCTCCTCCTCCATGGGTACCCTGTCCATTTCAGTGGTATCATCCACCCTTGAGCGAAGATGGCCTTCAACTCCTTCATTGGAATGACTATTTAAATTTTCAGCAGGATGCTCTTGGCAATCCCGAGATAAGTGACCTGCCTTCTTACACTTGTAGCATATTTTTGGAGCATCATCAGAGCCTGCCATGTAAAGGTTCCACATAAACAATATATCACTGGAGATGTTACAGCATAAATCATAAGTCAACACATGTTTCCCCAAGAAAGGAAGTTTTTAATTGTTCATGTTGTTAAATGACAAAAAATTCATTTACTGAAGAGAAATAACTACAGTTATTAAGTCATCTTTCAATTTAAAGAAGTAAATAATGTATTATATTGTTAAAACTTTACGATCAAAGAAATACAAGATATACCTCTATCAGGTTTCTTCTCGATCTCTATCTCTGCTTTCACATTTGGTAACTCTCTGTTAGTCTTGTTTCCTATTCCGGCTGACTGCAATTAAAAATAATCCAAGTTTTAGAGCGACGACTACTAGAAGACAATTAAGGTATGATTCTTCCTTCATCCCAAAAGATATATTTCATGCATCCAAATCCCTTGGGGAACATCTAAGCACAAAATTTTAGTGTTCTACCTATGCATAAAGTGCATGACTATGAGATCAGGGTGTACATGTTTGAGAAGTGCTTCCAAAGAGAAACTTTGTACTTCCAAAGAGAAACTTTGTATCTCAAGGAAGTCATTCACAGTCAATGCATAAGATGAAATTTCTTAAAAACAAACTAAGGAGACTAAGAGACTCTCCAGATAAATAAAACAAGGATAGTGCAAATCATTATACTCACAGCCAGTAAAGCCATTCTAATGCTTCTTTCTTCCTCATCTTGATCCGCGTACTTCTCCTTCACTTTTCTAAGTTTGCCTCGTTGCCCACGACTAATTTTTCCAGAATTTGGTTTGGTATTATGAATATTTTGCTCAAACTGACTAACAACCGCATCATTTTCTTCTAGTTGTTCATTTTCCTGCTCAACACTTACACCCGCATCACTACCCTTTTGGCCTTTCTTGAGCTTTCTTCTTTCAGCTTTTGAAATGTAAGGTTTCTCTCTGGCAATAGCTTTTTTGTCTTCAGGATTATGTTCCTCTATCAAATCAACCTGAGAAGTCTGATGTCCATAAATTTTACTGCCTGTGGCAGCAGATCCAAGCTCAAGAGCTCTATCAATGAGATCCTCAAGTTGTGGGGAAGAAACATATTTAATATCAGGTCCATTACCCTTATCTGAAATATTCAAGGTCATATTGTTTCCAATGAATTTATCATTCAACACATTAGAAGCTTCGGTATCAGAAATAGGTCTGTTATTATTTCTGGAATCTGATGAATTATCTAGCGGTCTAGTTGTATGAGCATTTATGTCCTCACGTTCTTTCTCTGAGTCAGAATCAGATTCTTCAATTACAGTCCCACTTTCTTTAATTTCATCCATTCCTTCTTCCTCACCTCTCACTCTTCTTTCATTTAAATGTGATCCCAAGGAGCTCTCATCCAAGCGAAATAACAATGCAAAACCCATAATAAGAGGGTGTGGAGGAAGAAAATTCTTTTTCCCACGTATCATGAAACTACCGACTGTAAGGTATTCTCCTGTAGGGGCAGTTTTACTGACCTGATGAGGATAAACCCACCAAGCACTAGTGACCATTTTTGAATCCCATGCTTGGCTGTGGCAAACCTAAACGAAAAAACACTGTTAAAGGTTGAATTTTTCATTTATATACATTGAATATTTTCAATATGGTAATGATTAATTGCACCATGAATGACATCAAATTGATAATATTATCTCATTATAAGGAGATCACGAACTTACCGTAAAACATCCTGCTTGGTTTAAAGTAAGAGGAGGAACAGGTTGTTCCGGCCTGTGATTCTTTATTACTGTACTAGAAGCCCCATGCAGATCAGCATGGACATACCTGTTTCATAATTAATCAGCATCAGAAGCAATTATCTCATTTTATTCACCACAGGTCAAATGGCTATTGACGCACTGAAATTATTACCGTATACAACAACATAATTAATGCCCCACTCTCCACAGGTCAAATGGCTATTGATGCACTGAAATTATAACCGCATACAACGACATAATTAATGCCCCACTCTCCTCAATAAACACATCTCAAACTCAGAAAAATTTTTTTTGACAACTCATAAATAAAATGGACTAACTCCAAACTGCAGAAAATAAAAGTAGACAGAAGTTGAATTTGTACCCTAAAAACCAGATGGCATCATTTTTTTTCATATCGATGAAAACAACATTTTCATTCGCATGCATCTTATAATAATTTTGTAATCCATCTTGCTAATGTTTGAGAGTGATTAAAAGTTGCCTGAATGATGAGGTAAAACGGAGAGGCAAGAGGCCAGAACCATGAGGTAAAGAAAAAATTAAACTCTATTTCAGAAAGGACGAAAGTTGTCCTAACGATGCATATTGGGAGTAGGGATGAGACCCAAAGGCAGCCTGAATTAATAACCAATATAAAAAGAAGACAACTTTAGCTCCAAAATCAAGTGACAAAATCACTGTTTGAAAGAACAGGAAAAAAAAACTTTATGAAATAGTTTCTAGTTTGCACTAACAACATCAGTAATGGGCCAGAAATTCATAGCTCTGCTAGCATAATTTATCACGAATCTATGTTAAAAAATAAAATAAAACAGGTCTTAGAGTTGAATGTATCGTAATTCTACTTACAGATCTCCTTTCGACATGTATCGTTTCACTATCATCTCATTTTGTTGCGCATCACGTCCACTGATAACCAAATAGTTCTCGCTGCTAATGTACCAATTAAATTTTTCAAACCAATGAACTTTCCGCATGTGAGAAATTGTTGCTACAGTTTTTTCCTGCACATTAGTTCAGGAATATATACTTAAACAACACAAAATCATGTTATAATACCTCAAAGAGTAACTATATTACTCCATTGTAATTTGTATCTGCATTTGAATATTAAATCCACTCCAACCAGTATGCATGTCAATGGTAAAAGTACACAGCAAGATGGAGCGGCAGCAAATCAAAAACCAAGGAAAATTATACTGATTGAAAACCTACCTGGGAAAGCTGAAGCCGAGTTTTTCTTTCAGCAGCTTTAAATGCCTTGTCATGAGCTGTTACAGTCTTCTCTTGTTTGCTTTCCTGTTTTTTCTTCTGTTCATACCATCGTCGAGCATTGCTGTGTGCATTAAGTGACAGATCAACTTCAACCTGAAAAATTAGAGAACGAAGTAATAACAAGAATAACTACTGATGGTAGAAGTTTCATTTCTTCTTTCAATCAATTGACATATGACAAGTAATAAGCTGATATGTTAATACTTTTAAGTTGTAGATTTAATTAAGTGCAGCTCTAATTTTTTAAGCTATATCATGTTAGGTAAAAATAATTTTAGCAGCTTTATAATTCAAATTTTAAATTAAATAGAGTTCTCTTAAAATTTAAAATTGAAATTGTTCTCATTGTAAATAGTCAAACGAGCATGAAATTTCAACATCAGCTAACATAAGTGAATAAGCTATAAGTTGCAGCACATAAGCTAAGTTTATCAAGTACAATATAAGCTAAATAACAGCCACTTCAACTTTAGAAATTAGAAAATAACAAAGTAACAAAGAGGAGGTCGTTCATAATATGAAGCAGGGATAAAAATCATAATGCAGTATTAACACCTTGTCAACTGGAAGTGTCTTCTCGTCATCATCCATTTCATCAAGGTTGTTGCTCAACAGCAAAGTCATGCAATTCCTTTCTAGATAAAGTTTGTCGATAAGGCCAGCCACAGGATTCCCAGATTTCTTCTCTTCTTTCACCATACGAGTAAGATCATCCCAACTCATGCCCTTTGCAAGGGCAACACGAACAGCTAATATAGCAGCATCCACGTCATCTAAATTGTATTCAATCAATTCAGCCAGTTTAACACATCTATCAACTTCTTGTTTCAGAGTTTGCACACGATTTTCCTACATCATAGACAATGACATTTTTATATTTCATATCAGTAAGCATTGGAACATTAATAGCTTTTGTTGAATTACTAGTAATCCCATACGTTAACACAGGTTGATTTCAAAGTTAATTTTATGATTTAAATTGTTTCTTAGCATTGTCCCTCATGTGTATGCTTAATTTTTACATGAATATTTTAATTTTAAATGATGTAAAATAGTGAAAGAAAAATTTGAACTCACAATCTTCTACTCTGATATCATATTAAATTAATGAGTTGCGATTGATTTAATTATTCTAATTATTTCTTAACTGATGTCATCAGGGATCATCATAAATAGCACCAATTAAAAACTTACGTAAATTCTTAGACTTTAAAGAATGTTGCATACGTCAAAGGTAAAAGAAGCAAGGCAGGGCAGGGCAGAACAAGCAAAAAAAAAAAAGAATGTCATTATTTCCAAGGTATACTTGATCCAAGCGGATTTTATTGAGCTTCTGAAAGGCAGAGTTCTCCTTAGTCTTTTGTTGCTGTTCTGACCTTTGAGTCTCAATTTTACTGTAGAATTCATCCAAAGCCGCATCAAATACCTCAAACTTAACATACTTCCTGGACATGAATTGATTCAATAAAACAGGGCAAAATTCATCATAAATCTGCATCAAATGTCAAAACGAGCAGTGAGAATGGAGTCGAGTGAATTTATCAACTTAACGCGGAAAAAGACAACAGTGAAACAACCTCGCTAGTACTGTCAATGGCATTTGGGGGGCTAGCTTTGTTCTGCATTAAAATGAACCCTTCCGGAACTCTGTTACCAGATATAATATCCTCAAGCCAGTCTTCAAATTTTGCTATTGCTTGGATCAAAAGATGAAGCAGTTCATCGTTTATTTTGTAATCTTTGGGCAACTTCATGTTTGGTAGTAGACCAGCCTCTAATATAATATGCTCAGAAAGTGCAGGTCCATAACCTAACGCCTCTCCAAGAACAATCTTCAAAGTGGCTTGTTTGGCACGACCACCAGCAAACTGAGCTTTACCCAGCTTGGAAGGCTTTCCACCTTTGTGATTCCCCTGATTTTCATTTGCTGAAAGTAATATATCATTTCCATCTTCACTGTTTGGAACATCCACTTTATCATCAGGCTCCTGAGAAGACATGAGTGCTGTCTGTAATTTTGAAATACTTGTTCGTTCAAAAACTCGAGATATTTCTGTTGGATAACGATGTCGTGACATAATTGCAACCCCCTTATTATCATCCCTGTAGAAGATGATGTCTTTCTCAACCAATGGTATTCCACATTTAGTTACATAACAAGCAAGGAAAAAGAATTTATAGGATGGGAAAGACAAACTTCATGGGTCAGACAGATTCATTAGAGATACCTCAAGATTTATAGTAAAAACCTTATGGTTCAGACAAATCATTAGTTATGCCTGGAGATTTATAAGAAACTAAGGGACTTCATCTTCTGCTGGATAGCATTGAGAATTCCAAGTTTCAAACAGGCCAACAAGACAATAAGAAAATTTGCTAAGGGATATGGAGCCAGCATCGAGTATAGGTGTAGCAGCGAAATTATACTTAGTCTTATCGGGGTCACCACTCCCCATCCTACATCTGCAGTTGGGATCTCTTTGTGTGAAATATAAAAAATAATATGAATTTGTCCTGTGGTTATCATGACTAGTAAATTCCCCAAAAAAATGCCAATGGGAGATGATGCACCAACCTATGTGATCGCAGAAGAGTCAAGACCATGAAATCAGAATCAGTGAGGAGAATGTTTCCTTGGGCATACAGCTCCAATATAACATAGTGTGCACTAGCCCCAAGTCCAAATTGAAATAGAATAATCTGAAAAATGTCATAAAAATTAGGAGAAACTATAACGATAAGTAAGAAAAATTGTGTTACGCAAGTTTATACCCTATCATATCCGAGTTGCCGTACATCCTCAAGCCTTCTTGTACGTATATGTTTTCTCAGTTTTAGAGTGAATCCAGATGGAGTATTACTTTTGTCCCTATCCATAGTGACAAGAACCATATTCGGTCAATTCTGTATGACACCTTTGTAAATGAAGACAAGGGAAAAGCAGGTAATACTCAAAAGAGTTACAAATTTGATCAACAGAACTGGCAAAGGGAATGAAAGCACATGCTGAAAATATGTTTCGCAGATGAAAAAAAATTCCATTCCTTCTACCCGTTCACTCCATATGCAGAACGCTTACAATACTTTCCCCATCCCTCTTTCACTTGAAACTTGTCAAGAAATGTGCATTATTTTGCAAATACAACTCTTACATGCTTTACCCAGTTAATTCCCCACCAGCATTAGACTTTGATATACGGCTTTTGTACAGCCTAAACTCCTGGGCATACTCTTTATAATAATGTATAGTTTATAATCGTAGTATAATCTTGCTTGGCAACCAAAAGAAGAGGAAAGATAAGAAACTTACCGACTATAAGCAGTAGTATGCAATCTGACACCGCTTTCAATCAACAGTAACACCTTCTCACTCTCTCCCGATTCGGTAACGCCGCTACTATTCATAAGCTTGAACATATACGTCTACAAGACCATAAAAACTCGTGAAAAGTGTTGGATAATTCGTCAAACAAATGTTGAAATAATTATACTTTATATTCTTTGCAAAACGAAATCCAAGCGATTCCTTATCCACATTTTTTGACAGAGGAAAGATTTCATTAATCAGTAAAATGCAATTAAGTGAAATTCAATCTAAAGAAGGGGAAAATAAAACCTTAGGAGAGAGATCATAGACGTTAGAACAGCGCATGCCGATCAGTTTTCGCAAGCACTTCACCTCCGCGGCCACATCGGCCGTGTTCATCCGTACCTTCACCATATTCGTCTAGCTTTTCCTGCAGCTGAAGGTTTCTCTCGTGGATTTCGTCTGCAAAATTAGCGATTTCAGAGAGAGGAATTTTGAATGAAGGGTAAAAAAGTCCTATTAACTTTTTCAATTTGTTTTTTTTTTTATAAATTATGGGCACTTTATCATGCATAAATTACATGATTGCGAGTTAACGATTAAATAATTTTTGTTAATAAATAAAATATTTAACTATAAAAAATAAATAGAGTAAAAATAATTGATATATTTTTGTTAAAAATTTTAATTTATTTTCATTCCAGAAAGATCAAGGATTTACTTTTCGCAGCGGAAAGCTAATTTCCATTGCGGAAAGTATTTGTTCCACTACGAAACATTGTAGTTCCACTGTGAAAAGTGAATTCTTGAAATAGAAATCAGAAAAAATTATTTTCCGTAGCAGAAAAACTACTTTCCACATAGGAAAGATTACTTTTCGCTGCAGAAAATGAGTCTTTAGAATAAGATTAAAGAAATATTACTTTTCCCAGCGGAAAATATTTTTTTTGCTCCATTTGCTCAATTCTTTGTCATTCTTCAATATAGCAAACAACGAATTTTCAGGCGAGTTTGCTCAGTGGATCAAAAACATGTCTAATTTGAAGTACATTGATTTTTCAACAAACAATTAGCTGAAAATCTTTCATTTTGATACCAAAATCGATTTCGAACATGTTAACTAGAAATCTTCCATTTTGAAAAGTCTTCTTGTTTTTAACATTTTTTTTTTGACAAGTTAACGGCGATGTTTGCGTCATTCATTTTTCATAGTTGAGTGTTTTATTTGTTAGTAAAAATTATTTAATATTTGACTTTCCATTGATCTCATAATTCATTAGTTGTTTTGTTAATTTTCTTATAACTTATCATTTAATTTTTTTTTCAACAACTAAAATAGCCTATGAACTATGAACCATGATCCGAAGAGTATTATAACCACTAACTTGAAAAGAAATTAAGGTAAAATATTTATTAGTCGTTAAACTTAAGGGTGAATAGCAAATGGGACATTAAAATTTTTTTTAGGTAAATAGTTCCCCGCACATAGGGGTAAGAGCAATTAAATCTTAGTCAATAAAAAAATCATTAAAAAAATCACGATTTTGTCATATGATCTTCTCTTATGAATGATTTTCAAATAAAAACAACTCTCGCTAGAACAATTTTAACAATTCTAAGCTTCACTCATAAGTTTAATCACTAATATGCATTTTATAAAAAAAAAAAAAAAAAAGGAAAAATGACAAACCAACCATTGTACTTTGCGATCAATGACAAGTCAACCACTAAACTATTTTTGCGAACAAATTAACTGCTGAACTATAAAAAAAAAAGTCACCACTAACATCGCTGTCACATTTGCCGTTAATGACCACAATCTGCAGCAGCTTGATGACGATCCACAGCAGCTTCAGGACGATCCGCGGGTGATTGATAAGAAGGTAATTTTTTTCTTTCACCTAGTGCGACAATGAATCTTTGCAAATCAATAGTTATCTCAATTTTCAACAGTTTTGAACGCTTGAGGACTCGTTTTCCATTGTTTTTTCGCGATGTACAAGTAGGAGAGATATGTTTTGTCATTCAGTGTATATCAAAGTAGATTCGAGCAAAGAAAAAATGAAATCGTTTACTCGAAAACTTTGGAATGCCATAACTTTGTGCTCAGTCGACCGATTTGGAAGAATTTTTCTTTTATTTAGCATAAATTTTCAAAATCTATGAGCTGGCAAGATGCCAAAGGTAGCTTGTCCCATTTTCAAGGCTTAAAAACGCTTCTAAGTTCTCCAATTTCCCTTACACAATTCAAAACTGTGAAGCTTCGCATGTTTTCCTACCTGAATCTACTTTGATAAACACCGAATGACAAAACAGATGTTTCTTACCTATGCATCATGAAAAGACGATGGAAAACAAGTCTTCAATCGTCCAAAACCGTTGAAAATTGATAAAATTATCGATCTGCAAAGATTCATCGTCAAGCCACCACGGATCGTCATCAATCTGCCACAGATCAAAATCAAAGCGTTTAACGGCAAACGTGACAACGATATTAGCAGCGACTTTTGTTCATAGTTTAGTGGTTGATTTGTTAGCAAAAATAATTTTGTGATTGACTTGTCATTGGCATTTTTCCAAAAAAATATTTAAAAAAAAGCTTAGTGGAATCTGATTCAATCCCTCTTCGTATGTTTTTCTTCCCATGAACTCTGATTCAATCCCTTCTTCCCCACGTGATTTGAGCAGGAAATCTGTGTTTAACTGAAACTGAAACTCATTCTCTGGTTCATGGGAAACGAGATTGCAAGGATTAAGAGTTGTTTGGCTCAAGGAGGAAGAAAAAGAAGAAGTTTATCCACAATATCATGACATAGTAGCAATTGATAATATCCACATTTAACATTCAACATACTAGCAATTGATGTCAAATGTGTAATCATATAAAGCAATATCCACCTTGGATTGTGCTTGATACAGTCATGTTCTCCATGGTTGAACAATGTACCTACCTTTCTCCAATCAATTGACTGACATTCCCATTGTACAAATGTTAATAACTAGCTTCCATCTCTTCCTTTTATACACAACTCAAATATTTGAGAGAATGAATGTACTTGATGTATATAGACTCGAACCCAACAATTCAAATGTCCACAACATACTTCTGATGTATTGTTTTTCTCATTTTCTTGACTTATTTGGAAGTAGAATCCTCAGAATTTCTTGATATGCCATTGTCTCAATTTATCACTAACTCAACTCGAGACTATTAGAGTTTTGTTCAGAAAAATTTATTTCCAAAATTGTATAATTTCATCCTCTAAGAAACAAATTCCAAAAAACATAGTGCTAAAAGTTGATAAACCAAACATTTATCCCTCAACCTAAAGCCAAGGCTCGGCTCGGGACCCCACTACACATTGTATTTGATGTCACAATAATATTACTGAAGAACATCTCTATCATAATATTTTGCTTCTCATTTCGGACAAACACGAGATATCGAAAAAGAGTAGTACAACTCTCAGCTATTGCGACAACAATTTCGAAGATGTGATGCAAATCCCACACAGAAATATCATAAAACTTAAGAGTTGGCTACACTTAAAAGCTAAGTTAGGAGCAGAACATACTAACAAATAAGCATTCTACTGAACATGGCTGGCTTCAAACACAACAAAATGTACATCACTATCATTACCATATGACTTCCACTTATCATTCCCTAAAATACAAGGAATGCTTATCATTTCTAATTCATATAACAATTTGTACAAAAAAATACTTCAAAAAAAAATATTATACAACATGAAGATATCCCAAATTTTTTATTTTCGAGGTGACTCCAATGCATATGCGTACATGTAAACTCTAATATGCAAGACTTTAATCTCCAAAGCATATATGCCTCAAACGCCATTATGAGGTATTTTCATATCTCTAAAATTACATCTACTCAGCGCTCCTGGTCTCCCAACTCAGGTACTATTATTACGAACATTTAGGAATAGAATAATTGCAGACTTGATCGTTTAAGTTCAGAGTGAACTTACTTTATCAGCTTAAATCAAACCCAGCGTCTGCATTTATCGCATAAAGCAATTTTGTAGCCAGTTGCTCTTTGCTGTGCCACAAGCAAAATATATAAAGGATAAGCTACGAATCTCAGAACAAAAACATTGTAAAAAATATATATTTGATTTAAACTAGGCCTAAACATAAAAACATTCAGTTCTCGTTATTAGCATTTTTGGGATTAAGGACTTCTGCTCAACATCCAAACAACCATGATTCAGAAGCAATCCTACAGTTGCTAATATTTAAGAAGGGGAAAAATAGGTTCAAGACAGAGGGTAGACCTTCCATAAGGAGGCAACTTTAAAAGATTCATACAAGTAGCTGATGTAGGTAAACGGTCAAGAGCTTCTTCATTAGCACTACCAGCAGCCCTACAAAATGGACAGGTACTAAGATTCTCTCCTTTTATGAAGCAAAGTACCTCTCAAGTCTATAATTATTCAATTTAATAAAAAAAACTCAAACATAAAAGAGAGATATACATGCTTTTTAATTAGTAAAGAACATTTAATCATAAAACCCATCCACAACTAAGCAGCCACAGGCTCAACTGTTCACAGGCAAAGCCACTGCGTGACAGATGTTAGTTACAAAAGAACAATTTTGTTTTTTTAATCAAGGAAGATACTTTAACTACTGGTTATATAAAAGTAGAAGAAAAGGGGCACTTATGGTTGAATTTTTCAAATGATGTCCTTTTCAAGTTTTCATTTACTGCCAAAACTACATTCATCTGCATAATAAATTTCTGCCATCTAACAACAAACCTTTGTATGCAAAATAACGGCTCAAGATATTTGAATCCAAGCAATGGTCCTCGAGAGCACCCAGTAACAAACCTACACAGATTGCCACATTTATCACTGACTATTAGTGTTCACACATTTGTAACCAATTATCAGAATCAATGATATTTTGAAAAACTCACTTCAAAAATTTCTTTTGGTTTTCAACGGTAAAGCTTTTGAGTACTTCCCAAAACATCTCAATGACATAGTGCTCCTGTCATAAGAGAAGTAAAATTAATAACGTGTAACAACTACATCATTGATGAACACCACAAATTGGTTCCAAAATTTTCTTACTGTGGATCAATTAACAATATTTCCTGGTTGGTCAAGTTTTAACTTCATTATATCTTCAGTCTTCTAAAAACTAACAATTTGTTAAATTCAAAAGACAACTATTAAATCTCTTCATTGAAAATTTCAGAACACTGTAGCATGAGATCTCAAGACTGATCAATGCTTCTAATGTATAGTTCGAATTCCAATCACAGTTGGAACAATAACAAAAGCAGCGGGAGAGAGAACTATATTTTAACACCATGATAAATACATTCTTCTAAACAGAATGAAATGAACTTACATTAACCCATCTAACAAACCGCCACCAAAAGAAAAACAGAATAATGATATGCTTCTAGCAATTATTTTTTATCTAAAGCAATATGAACTTAAGAAAATATACAGTCATTTCATCAACTAATTACCATGAAACCGACCAAAGAAGAATGCAAAAGAACATACTTTATTATAGCCACCCGAGTAATTGGTATTTGATCTTAAATCAACAACATCCAAGCTCTCAAGTGAACCAGATATTAGAATCTGTTCATTGCCATTAAAACAGAAGCAAAGTTAATCAATAAATTGACCTTAAATAACACACATGTAGTCTCGGTAATTCCCAGGCCACACAACCAAGACTGTTGAATACATGGGCAAATATGAAAACCACAAAAGGGAGTCTAACATGCCAAAAATCTAATCTCCTCTCCTGTGGCTAACTTATGCTAGGAGAAGGGATAAAGAACATTAATAAGTAATAAATGAGAGGAACGGGTAATTTGGGGTAACCACATTATCAATATAATAGTTTGTCAGTAAGGGTATAGGCAAGAAGAGAAATCAGTTAGAATGGTGGGAACCATCTATAAATAGGAACAAGAAGGTTTGAGGTAGGGGTAGAGAAGACCAAGCCTCTCGAATTGCACAACATAGTGTAATTTGGTGTTTTTCACAATCAACAAACAGCCACTTTTAATCGGTTTTCTACCTATGTCTGTAGCTGTTCTTTACCTATTGTTTGGTTCCTAGCAATGGTATTAGAGGCAACCACGATTATGGAAAATACAACGGAAGTGGGGCACGGATTGATGGAGGAACTGCTGGGAAATGTTTGAAATGAGGAGCATCAGAAATTCAGAAAATTAAAACGGAATTCGGGTATATTAGAGGAGGGAATTACATAAATGTTATGGTTTGTGATGGTAACGAACCCAAACACTCACAAGTTACCATTCAGCAATGGAATCGGCAGATATAGAAATCAAATGAACTAAGGATTTATCAAGAAAACTATTGAAAACATGGCAGTTCAAGTTGATAGATTCAACTGAAATTATACTCCAAGTTTAAAAATAGCGATGCAAGTTGTCTTCCATCTATTTTAAGTTGTTTTTCACCGATTGCAAAATCCTGCGGAAGACACGCTATTTAAAAGAACAGTAGTAATTCTAATTGACAAATGGAAATTAGATAGAACTAAATTTCATTATAATAATTGATAGAAGATCATAACAATTCTTTCAATACAACCTTAGAAAATTTAGATTATAGGCCATAGTACCTGAAGTTCATGTTCATTAAACATATCGATCCATTCTTTCTGTATAAGCTGCTGAAAGCCTCTTAAGAAGTGAGAACTTTGTTGCCGTATCTGAAAGTGAGACACTTCCTCCAAATGTAAAAAAGAGCAATGATGCAACTAGATTAAACCACTAAACCGAAGATTGACAGTACCTGAAAATTTAAACGGTGATTTGAAACCAGATGAATAAATGTGATAACATTTTCATTGGTAACACGAAGATCTTTTCCTCCAGGAAGCAGCTCTTCTTCTTTTTGCTCTCCGTATTCATTATTCACAATGACGAAATACAGTTCTAAGTCTGAAATGTCACCGTCGAAATGCTGTAGATCATAGCGCAAAACAAGTAAAAAGTAATAATTGGAACATGAAATTGATTATGGTAAAGAAACTTATTACGCATGAATGTTCATGTGAGAGAAAAAATTTATTAGGCAACAATTTAGTATCAACAAAAATGAAAAACAGATGATAGAATGAAATTGATTATAGTAACGAAACTTATTTGCATAAATTTCTGTGAGAGAAAAAAAATATTAGGCAACAATTTAGTATCAATGGAAATGAAAAACAGATGATAAAACAATACCTTTAAGAAAATAAGGTGGCGATACAACTCTGGATCCAATGACGGTAAGTCATTTAAATAGTTGTACCTACATAGAAAATAATAGTCATTTACATATTTCAATCGTTTTTGCATTATGTAGGCCTTGAATCCCACAAAATCAAAGGTGATTAAAATTCATATAGATATAGAAAAAGAAACATTTCTAGAGACAACCTTGGATCTGAAAATTATTAAATCAACTGGATTTTATTCTACTTTTCTTAAGACCTTTATGTTGCAGACTAATGGGAAGGAATTTGTTGTTTTGATTAATGTCAGTTTGTTGGCATGACATGCCATCCACAAACTAATCAATGTCATTCATGACACAGACATATGAGAATGTAAAATCTATGGGTACAGGAAGCTTCCATACTGACAATTTAGGCATAGTGAATTATTGATCAAATATAAAATGAATAATGACAAAACAGTGAAAATTATAACACTTCCTCAAAGGACTTTGATGTGAGCACGGAATACTGACGCACGTGATGGATGAACGCAAAGCTTCTCACCTCCTTGGATAAGGACGCAGCTGTAAATTTTCGTAATATAACTCACACGAAAGGGACTTTAGATATAACTCACCAAATGGTTCTTTAGATATCACTCACCAAAGGAAGAAAATGATATCTCCAATTCCCGAAAAGCAAAAGCTTTCTTTTTTATTAATCTCCAACTGACTAAAACATAAGACTAGGTGGCTTTATATAGCCTTTTGCGAATATAAATTAAGAAAATAGGAAACTAAAAAAAAGATTAAAAAAATCTTCTAAAAATCTTCTAAGAAATCTTTTTAAATCTTTAGTTTATTTTATCTTCTAAGGCTGAGATATTTTCTCTTTCTTCAAGATCTTCTTGTTGTGATTCTCGGCTAATTTGGAATTTTTCTTTGATCTTTGATTTGATATTGCATCATTCCCTCCGGGTTTTTGAGGATTTGACCTCAAATATTCTTTCCTTGATGTGAATAAAATAGTCTTTAACTTTCCTTCTTTTATTTCTTTGCAATCTTTTGCTACTTGTTCGGGTGGAAGTGGGGTTAGCTTGACCATCTTTCCATGGAGCTTGAAAGAGTAACAATTGGTGAAGCCATTATGCTCAGTTTGTCGATCATATTGCCATGGTCTTCCCAAAAGTAGGTGACCAGCGCTCATAGGAACCACATCGCATAGTACCTTGTCCGAGAAACTCCCAATAGAGAACTCTATTGGAGCTTGCTTACTAACCTTGATGTTTTCGTTGTCGTTCAACTAACTTATCTTATAAGGTTTTGGATGCATGATCGTTGCTATGTCCAATTTGTTGACTAGATCCATAGAAACTATATTAGCGCAACTTCCTCCATCAATTATTAGGGAGCAAACTTTGTCTTTGACCTTGCAACGGCTATGAAAAATATTTTTCCTTTGACCATCATTGAGGCTTGCCTTAGTAGTGAGTATCTTTGGAATTATCATAAGGAGGGGACCCTCGTGAGGATACATTATTTCAACTTGTTCTTTCTTCTTGTGTGTTTCTTGTATCTCACCTTCATCTTCACTCTTAACCTCATTAGTGTCTTCTTTTAGTACCATCACTTTCATATTTGGACATTGGCGAGCATAGTGTCCAATTCCAAGACATTTGAAACATTTGATCTCTCTTGATTTTGGCTTTGCTTCAATAGATAATGGCTTGTTGTCGCTTACTTGAGTCGTAATACCTTTGATGTCATCTAGATTGAGTGGTGGCTCAGAGAAGTTTGTAGTTCTTTGAGAAAGTCGATTAGTCTTCTCCTTTTTCTTTCTTTCTCTTTGCCCCTCAACCTTTTGAGCTAGCTTGATCACATCCTCCAATTTGGTGTGAGGTTGTAATTCAACAATGTCACCAATGTCGTAGTGAAGTCCTTGGATAAATCGGGCAATTGTTTGTTCTGTCGGTTCTTGCCAATTGCATTGGATTTGTAAAGTTTCAAACTTTGCAACATATTCATCTACCATGGAGGTTCCTTGTTCGAGTCTTTGAAATTGTTGGTAGAGTTCTTGAATGTAATTGCCGGGAATGAACTTGTCGTCCATAAATTCTTTGAGTAAGGACCATGTTTGGATTGCTCTTCCTCCGAGTTGTCTTATGCTTGTCCACCAAATACTTGCATAACCGGTGAACTCAATCGTGAATAGCTGTAACTTTTTGTCTTCTTCGAGGTTATAACAACTGAATATTCGATCTATTTTGTCTCTCCATTCGATGTAGTCGTGACCGTTAGTGGATCCATTGAATGGTGGAATTGATACTTTGACAAGGCTTAAGTCATCTCGTTGTATTGGCCTTCTTTGTGGAAAGGCGTATGTCTCTTCAACCTCTTCGTTGGCGTTATGACGATTTTGATTCATCTTTAGTTGAGCAACTTCTTGTTGTAGTGAGAGAACGAGTTCCCTCAAATTTTCTTTGGAGTGAGATGTTGAAGTTTCGGCCATCGTGGAGGTTGTAGCCTCGTCTTTTTGCATTGCCTTGGATGTTCCTCGAGTCATCATATGTAAAAAGATGATTTTTTTTTTGTTAAGACGCTTTAGCTCTGATACCAGATGATGTGAGCACGAAATACTGACGCACGTGATGGATGAACGCAACGCTTCTCACCTCCTTAGATAAGGACGTAGCTGCAAATTTCTTTCGTGATATAACTCACACGAAAGGGACTTTGGATATAACTCACCAAATGGTTCTTTAGATATCACTCACCAAAGGAAGAAAATGATCTCTCCAATTCCCGAAAAGCAAAAGCTTTCTTTTTTATTAATCTCCAACTGACTAAAACATAAGACTAGGTGGCTTTATATAGCCTTTTGCGAATATAAATTAAGTAACTAAAAGAAAATAGGAAACCTATAAAAAATAGGAAACTAAAAAAAAGATTAAAAAAATCTTCTAAAGAAATCTTTTTAAATCTTTAGTTTGTTTTATCTTCTAAGGCTGAGATATTTTCTCTTTCTTCAAGATCTTCTTGTTGTGATTCTCGGCCAATTTAGAATTTTTCTTTGATCTTTGATTTGATATTGCATCAAACTTCATCTTCCAGCTTATACAACGTCATCACAAAAAATAATGCATGTTTAGAGAACACTTCTTATTTTCATCTTTCTTTTTTAGATTAAATAATTAGACAACACTCAAAACCAAAATGAAAAGGGCATTCGAATTTTTACATATCTAGGAAGGTAAAATTTTTTAGAAGCCTATTTCAACTTTCATAATAATGTGAATGCTTGAGTTTAACAATCAAAAACTGAGCTTTAACGGGATTTTACCAATGGTCTCTGATGTGTATGAATAAAGAGAGGGCTAACCGTATGTTGCTTTATTGTCCAATTGTGTATTCACTTCAGAAGTTGGAGTAGCGTGGCTTGAGATTAGCTGGGTTATGCTGATGTCATTGAAAAGTTTTGAGGGAATGAAAAATTTGCCGTTGCATGACAATTAAGGTATGGCCCTTTTTGGTGCTGTAAAATACTAAGAATATGACTCTTTTGAATTATGTTAAGCCAATGTGGCTGCTATCAAGCATTCGTTCTGGATGTTAGTCTTATTGGGTAGAGACATAGGCTAGACAAACTTTTCCTCGTAAAGGAATAGGGTTAATTAAGGTTGGTGAGCCTTTTTTAATGCATTTAAAATATTAGGATTGGGATTATTTTAAATAATATTAAGCCAGATTTGGCTGTTCTAGAGCATTATTTTTGTAATGCTGGTCTAACTGGATATATATAGGTTTAACAGACTTTTCCTTGTAAAGTTAGTTAGGATTGTTGAGCCTTTTGCTTAGCTCAAGGTTTAGTTCCTTCTTGTCCATTCTCCTTTTCTTTCCCATGATTTTTTGTTACTGATAAAAGAACTATTCTGCGACGGTTGTTGCAAATGCTTGGTTTTTATCTAATATACCCACCAAGCCCACACTTACCAGCCTCATTAAATAAAAAATTGCAGAAATTAGAATTTTTAACCTTACGTCTGTTTTAACTTGCTCAGGAAGAATGTTGCAAATGGAATATCAACAAGAATTCCTTCAAACATTGCCTGTCGATAGAAGAGTATATAACATTGTGAATGCAAAAAATCATTGCAAAATAAGGGACATTGAAAAAGAGAAGTAGCACTGATAATTAAAAAAAAAACAAGATTCAACCAAGAGGATATTCACATCTTCTGTATTTGAATTCTCTACTTGTGTGTTTTACAATCGTAATGCTGAAACATCAAATCATATTGCAGATGACTTAGCCAGATTTGATGTTGTAGAGAAATATTCGTTTTAGGAATTTGCTAGGCTCCCAAAAAATGTAAACTTATGCTAAGAGGCCCATTAAAGAGGTGGGGACCAAAATAGATATGCAAAAAAATGGAATTGTATATCTAACTAAATTGAGTAAATTATAAATTTCTAAAACCTAGATGATAGAGATTATCAATAGAATGTTTCATCCTTAATTAGATTTTCATAATCTGTAGCTATATATAAATTAATAAATCTTGACGTAAAATTAACAACGAGAAATAAGTCCTCATTCTATTTCTGCCATATCACCTGCTACAATTTTCCTTTTGTAGTGTTAATGTCGTAGAGATAGCGGTGGGTTCATTTCTTTGAGAAATTTGAAAGTCCTAGGCCACAATTTTATCACATCTGTTCTTTTATGGAAGACATAATTCGAAGATATGATTCTAATAAGAAAATAAGGATTTTGAAGAGGAATGGAATCATTGCCACTTTTGAATGTAGCTGACTTTTAAGGATAAATCTCATGAGTGTACTGTACTAATTTGCAGTACAATATTTAGCTTTCTGATAGGTAAGTGGAAATAGGATTTCAAATATTTTTTGATATATCCACTTCCATTCTCTCCAATTGGAAAGAGAGAGCCACTTCTTGTCTAATTGGGTGCTCCATCTCATAAAAGGCCCTCTCTATCATTTTTTTAATACTAATTTGACAATAAAAAGATACATTCTCCACCGGCCAATAATTTTTCTGGGTAAATCCAAGAGAAGTAAGACAAGGAAAAAGCATACCTTTGCTAGGAGAGAACCAAGGAAATGAAAAAATTGAAGGTGTTGCTCGTGTATCATTCCTGATCCAGGGTTGGGATAAAGCAAGTGATCAGCAGTTTCCTGAATATACCAAGGACAGTAGATGGGACTAAGTATCTGCTGATACATTACATTGTCTTAAATTACCATTGTTTTGATGATTATGATCATATCACATTCAGAGGGTAATAATTTTATCTGTTGAACAATTTATAGAACTGTAAACTAAATTTGACAATCTTATATTATTGAAGGAAGATAACACTAGATTTTCTATGAGAATGCAGAAAACAAAATGAATACTCATAAGAATTTAAAAGCAGATCAAACAACTAAAACATGGCGTTTCGAACCACTAAAGCATCATCTACAAACAAGAAATCAATAATGTCAGCCAGTGCACTTAGACAAACTATCAATGTTTTTCTTATTATTTCTTTACAACAAATAGCTTAGAGCTTTAGCCCCACACCAAGAGGTTTTGGCTCTTGGGAAACTTTAATATGTCTAAGTAATAAAGTGTAGGAGTTGCAACTATATTACTCGCAGCATTTCCTTGTCAGTTCAAGTAGTGCTGGATTGCTCTCTCAATTGTTAACAACTTTTAAATGCTTTCACGTAGAAGCAAACACAAATGTTACTATGAATTTAGAGTTTTCAAATACTAAATGCCTGGATTCAGCTTCCCGAACACTTCAGTTATCAGAATCAAGAAGAATAAAAAGCAAGAATAACCTTAAATAAACCATACTGGACGTCAAAAGCTGCACGAGTGATGTTCTCCATGAAATCTTTGAAAATACCTCCTCCATCAATGCCAGCCTCCTCAACTCCAAACTCATTAACAAACGTTACACGAATCTGTTCAAAATTAAGTTATAAGTGTTTGCTCACCCAAAGGACAAAAAAACATGATAACTTTTCTCTGAGTCAGTCTTAGAGGGTAATTAATGATTGGTAACACATAAGAAATAGTAATGTTCTAAGCTAAAACACCAAAACTACCAATCCACGTAGGTCATCTTCAGACAACGCACTCATCTGAGAATAAGCATCTTCCAATATTCGATTTCGTCGAATTCTGAAGCGATTTCTGGCAAAAACAGCATGAGAATCATGCCGTTGCTTAACTGCAGCTAATTGTGACTGATAAATTAAAAATTAAAAAATTAAGTTTAGCAATGATAATAAAATGTAAGGTACCATAAAGAATATGTACACTCTAATACTAATTCAAACAAAATAAAAATCGTGACAAATACTAATACCACTCAAGCTCATATTAACATTATAACAAATTGGAAAGTGAACCACAGCCACTTACAGTGAATATCTTAACTCTGCTCGTAAATGGAACCAAAAAAGGAGCTTGCTTCAGAATGTCATTTGCTCGGGTATTTTCAACCAGAGCCTGAAAATATTGATAGCACAAGCATCTTAAACTGCTATTCGGAATATCTAAAGATGCAAAAAAGTAATCATCACCTGTGAAATAAAAAATTCATTGCCACCATCAGCATGGAAATCGCTAGCGGGCGCAAATTGTCTTCTGCTGTTCCAATCTTGCAACTATATTGATATTTAACAACTTTTACCAGACAAAACATGAAACAGAAATGTCCCTTTGGACAACAGCCAACCATAATAAAAAAAGTTAAAAGCATGATTCTACCTGACATAAGAGCTCTGAAACTACAAGGCTGACCCTGTATTGGATATATTCCACTGGCTGCAACTTAGTAGCAGAGGTATTGTTAAGAGATTTACCAGAATAACCAGCAGCTGTAGGAATCACCCATAGAAGCTGCCATAAGGACTGCCAAAAAACAACATATCACATATTATCAATTTTATATATTGATGGCACTTCATCAGGTGCGGACAAAAAGAAAATAGCAAAGGACTAGGGATGCACAGTTACATACACTTATACAAAAGTACTTCAGCGACAATGATTGGAAATTAATGTACCACATATGTTATGTTATAGCCAAATTTTCTCCGATGAATATGATTACAACCAAAGGAGTGCTCCCATGAACATTGACACAAGAGATAGTACAATACAAACACGCTGACACTTTACATTGTAAAAGGATAAATTACAAACACGTGGAATAGACCCAGGATAAAAATCATAGTCTCCTTTTACTTTCTTCATGATTTTTATTTTTATATACTATTTCGTTGTTTTCCCATTTTAATCTTCATTTCCTTCTCAAAATAAAGGTGAATTTTCACTTCTGAAATTTTTTAAATAGTTCTATTGTATCATAAATGTGCTGGTGCTCATTACTCGTGTATTGAAGGTTGTCTGAGAATCGAGAGACTAAGAAATAGATGGTGTATGCAATTTTTGTGCAACAGATGTGCTAAAATGCACCAGAGTATTGATTTTCAATAGGTATCCAACACGGCATGCAAATTAAAATAGAGTGTTTGTGCTTCATATTACAACTAATGGAAATTTTCTCCGTATATATAACCAGAACCCAAAATGTTCTTGTATGAACAATTTTTAAATAAGAAAAATCTCCTATTTCTACTGTATGCATCAACATATATTAGCAAATGAAGTTACCTGTCTCAAAATAGTGATTAAATATCTAATATCCTTCAAAGATAACGGCTTTTCCTGCTCATAGAACTCCTCATTATCAATAATTGTAAGCATGTGCCTGGCAAATCAAAACAGAGAAAACAAGTTACATTTTCAACAGCTCTTTTTTTTGTGCCGGTAAAAAAAGTATGACTAAGCTAAACAAATTTACGTTTCAAACAGGAAGTAATAGATGTAGCACCAAACAATAAACATGAAGCAAGCGTTATAAGAACAAAAGTTCCAGAAGCAGTTAAGCACCCAATAGGTAAAAAATTGCTCTTACTTGTACACAGGACAGAAAACAGCCAAAGGTAGTAGCCAACCAGGTGCATCTCCTGGTGAATATTTTAATGTATCTGTCAAGTGTGGCCATTTTTTATTTTCTTGGCACCGCTTGATAAAATTCCAAAGAACTGGAACTAGCTCAGTTCTGTACGCCAAAACAGTCATGATACGCTCCAGAGGCAAAGTGTTGAAAGTGACATGGAGAAATGCGCAAGCTGCACCAACTGCTGCAACCTCTTTATCATAAAGAGCATCATAGGACCCACTAACATGTGAAATCCCTCCAAATAAAACATTTGTCTGTCAAAAATATGATTACAATATCAAGATGTCATTTGTTGTAAAGGTATGATTGCTTCGATTGATTTTAAAAAGTAAATTTAAAAGATGACTTCTTTGATCGTAGCATACCAATTGCAAAAGAAAACGGGAATCTATGGCATCATGTATCTGTTTTTCCACATCTTTATTCAACAACACTTCTTCATCAGCCACATTAATATCATCCTCATATGCCGAACCTATAATGCTAATGATGCATTCATCAATAACTATAAAAATAGGAGTAGGCATTTTCACCAAGTAAACCAAGTCAAATTCATACATAGTTTGAGAAACATAGACAAGCATCGGAAATACGAAGATGACACGAAGAAATGCTCTATGAAAAAAATCCATGTATATTATAATTAAGCCCTACTTTCTTTTGTTTCTCTATTCGGTGGTTTTATTGATGGAAATGCCTGCAACAAGAATGTTGCACCAGAAGCAAGGTCTACGGCCTGTTCACACAAATAACATTAAGATGGATTAAAAACCTCATTGACTTGTCTCATTAGAAGGTTTCGAAATGAACAATTAAATAAAAATATAGATTATCGCTATGAATAGAAAGAATATCTTATCAAACAGTATATAAAAAGTGCACACTGAGTATGGAAAAAATTAAAAATATTTATTATTTAAAGTAAAAATAAGAATGGAGGGAAGTTTCTTGTTTTACAAACCATTAATAACTAGATTTTACATTAATTTAACAAGTTTAATGAAAGAAAATCCAACTTATTTTCCTTGATGAAAAATATAGATATTTATACACAAACTATAGCAAAGGTATCTAGGTTTGAAATTCCTACCATGAAGATGGTTAATAATCCTATCATCACACTTATTTCCGTGTATGGTTGGCAAGATTCATGGGATAATTAGTGTAAGATATATCAAGAACTTGATTTTCCGACATTGGCGTCATAAAAGTAAAATTATCCTATAGTTCTGAAGTGATCATCATTCTGACCGCAGCCATTCAAACAGAATTTAAAATATTGCAGTTATTTTAACTTGTAAAATTAAAAAATTACTGTCACGTGGGGATATTTTTTCAAATAAGACAACTAAAGGATGATGAAACAAATTTTGAATCCCAAGTCACAGAAAGTGACCTCTATACATCATTAATTAGGGCTACCAAAAAAAGGCCACTCATTGTATTTGCAACTTGCATTTGACAACATGTAAATAGATTCAACAACCATTAAATTAAGATTTAACATTGACGTGAAAATCAGTTACACTGGTTAAAGTCATAGTTACAAAAGGAATGAACAACGCTATTTCTTCTCCTCTGTATTGATTCTTTTTTTTACAAAAGAAAAAGATTCTTATTGATATTCCACAAGAGAAGTGTTGTAGCTGAAGCCAGTGAAGGAATAATGTACGGAAAGATTTAGAGCATGAGGAGGAATATGGTCCATTGACTATGGGGCAGCTTGGGAATTTCAAGGTGTTGAGATGCCAGGGTCTGTTACAGTAGTTGGGGGAGTTCCATCAACTAATAGGAGGCTAAGAAGTGGGAAAAGGAATATAAGGGGGGAGGAGAGAGAAGACAGGGCCTGGATGTTTTATCTTACCAATAGAATTCTGTATTTTAAGAGTAGGAGTCCCGAGGCATGGGAGTTCCTTCCAGGCTTGTGGAAGTAGGGTTAGTAGTTTTTTTTTTTTTTTTGCTTGTGAAGAACAGAGTACACATTTGGGTTCGCTATGATCCAAGAAGTTATCCAAAATATGAAGAGGCAAGTCTGTTGTAGGAAGGAATTGAAATCAACCCAATTCTACATTAGCAATATTCATACCAAATTCAAACAGAGACGTTGTGACATATGATACGGTAACAAAAGTTAGTCAAATAGGGAAAAAATGTAAGAGAACTGAGTAGGGAATATTGGTTGGGTGCAATCAAAGAACACAGAATGCAGTGCTTTTAAATTCTATTTCTTTCTTCTTTCCATTGCTTATCTTAATTTATATACATCAAAGACCCTATGCTTCCACACAGATGCACAACCCTTTGATAAGCCTTAATAGCACAATATTATGGACATATACAATGCCAACAATTTCGGATAAGAAAATACACTTTTCTCCAAGATATAGAGATGGGTAAGTCAAAACTTAGACAGGTATACATATCGAGAAAGCAGCCATAATAACTGGCAGAATACATTTAAAAGTAAAGAAATGGTACATGCTAAAATTTAGAGAGTATGAATGACTTAAGTCTCACAAAACCACATAGCCCACATTAAGCTAACATGAATACAAAATGGTAAACTTATATGCAAATATTAATTTAATCATTTAGTTTTTTTTTTCTTTTAACATTCCCTTATGACTGGGTCTGAAGGGTATGTAAGTGTGGATTATTTAATTTTAATGGGATAAAGTTATAGGACAAAATTTTTTACTCAAGATTTTCTTTCTCTATTTTAATGTAAGTCAAAATTGGTTTTCTCTAATATATGCCCGACAAGGAAATAAACGAGTTAGTTACCATTTCAAATGTACAGTCAGGGTGTGATAAAGTGATCCCAGCAACTTCTAACATATTTCCAAGAAGACATGCATAACCAGGAAAATCGGTTGCCACATCCTTTGGGAGTAGTTTATCATAATTTCTAGCACATAATGCCATCTGATGAATGTAATGTTGGATCAACCCTCTCTTGACAAAAACCTAAGTAGTAAGACGTGGCTTTAGTTTTAGAAGTCCGGCATTGAATCTTTCAAGAAAATATAGAAAAAAACTGCATGAATAAGTTAGAAAGACAATTACTTCCTTCAAGTATGGGAATGTCTTCCATGATAAAGGAATGGTAAGAATCTGGGAAGAGAAATTCCAACGGGGGTCTGTATTATGGCAAGTACAAGGCTTCTCGCCAATGTGCATTATCATTAAACCAAGCACGCGCTCTATTGAAGATACTTGAACAATTGAGCTGTGAACCTTCATATTTCTCTGCAGCAACATATCCATCAACATGGTTTCAAAAACAGTTCAATCGTACTTAATGTAAACACACAGCCTTAGAACCAGATAAAATAACCATCATTAGGAGTTGATGAAACAAAATACATCCTTTTCTAGACAGACAGATTAAAATTCAACTTCTGCAGTATCTTAAATCTATTATTTGATTATTTATCACCATAGAAGCTACAGTTGAAAAATAGATTGATTGAAGATATTACTGCCTCGTAAAGATTATTTTAATAGAGAGAAAAAAGATATATTGAAAAAAAGAGACTGAGAAAGAACTAGAAGGACGAAGTTCACTGAAAATGACAAAAAGGATAAGAAGAACAAAGTAAAATGATGCTATTGTGGCCTTAATTTTAGAAATACATAAGTTGCAGCATGCGGCATTAAAATTATAATTCTTTGTAATGTAAATAAAGTGGCAAACTTTATAAAAGGAAAACTTAATGCCTCATCCTATCTTCATTGCGAAAAAGATTTGGCCATTCCATATCAAGGTTATAGAGTAATAAGTTCAAAACTATTAATAAGGCATACTCAATGTTTCACTGTGAAAAGAACTTGATGGTAGAAAGCACGCCTACATCTTATCAATCAAGAAAAGACTACGTTTAATGATACAACTAGGTTAAGGACCCAGAAATGTCTCTCAGATTTTTAACATGAGTGAAGATGCTAACTCATGAAAAATTGGTCTACGTAGGATAATTTTCATGAAAACCAATCATACGAAAAATACCTAATATGAAAAAGAGGAAGAAAGAGTTATATGAGTTCAAAATAAATATAAATAAAAATCAAAAAATAAAGATATAAAAAAAAATACCTTCTCAGCAAGAATGATTTCCCTAATAAGAGCGTACACATTTCTATCTAGGAAATAGCTAACTGTCTTACAAACCCAAGGAAGTTGGGGATTTAACAAGGAAGATACTGCTTCTAACAGCAGAGTTGTATTTGATGCCATGGAATCCTCTGGTGTTACAAAAATTTGACTCCTCAATTGGTTTCTGTCCAGTTAAACAATAAACAAATCAACACTAACTCGCACAAAACTAACCAGCAGCAATAATAAAGCATGTTTTAGAAATAAGGCACAACAAAAAACTCTGTATAAATGCTAATAGTTTTAAATATAATACAACATCAACACTAATCTGGCATCCTTGTTGTTGTTGACAAGTGACAAGTAAACCCCTAAGTCTCCTAATCAGCAGGTTTTAAATAATGAAACAATTGTGATAGACAGCATACCTAGTCTGATAGACAGCCTGAATACAAGCATATGCAAGTTTCTTTACTCTGAAGTTCACCAGAGCTTGCTTTGTCAAATAATCTGCACGTGCAAAGAGGCTCACAATATCCCCTGAGTCAAAAATATAAAATCTCGTAAATGCAAACAATCTTATATTGGTTCTCAGCACAAACAATTGAAAACGAACTTCTTATAAAATACAGATACTTACCATCATCTTGAAGATATTTCTGTAGCAATCGGCACATCTCTACAAGGATTGAAAAATCACCAGCATTATCCATGTTAAAGAAAAAAAGTAACTGACGAAGGAACTCTGAATCAGGACCAAAACAATGCCTGTATTAAAGTGACCAATTAAGAGAGAATTAATTTGATCAGGGGAAGAACTCTGGGCGAGAAACAAATCACATTCAATTGAATCAATATTGATTCAAAAAATTGGTAGTGCTATGTCCAATTATAAATCATAAAAAAGGATCTAAAATCACGTATCACTACCTGTCTACATATTGGCAATTCTTCCCATAGGACGCATAAAATTCCTCTCGCACCATAGAATGGGCAGCTTCCGAAGCCCTTCTCCCTCTGAAGCATTTCTGTAGCTAACAATTAGTCAAGACCTTGTGACATGCAAGAAGTGAATAGCAAGTGTTTAAATTTCAACTCGAACAACTAACTCACACATCCCAACCATAGTTTAACAAACAAATTTTTTACTCATTAAAAAAGGTATAAATCTACCAAATACCCAATCTGGATACGAGTGGAAAGACACATAATTCCATATCCGCCCACCAATTACAACATTGACTAATTTCAATGGTTCCGATGACATTAAAAATAAAGTTTAAAAAAAAACAGAGAGACAGAACCTGAATTATGAGTGCAGCAAAATTTTGCTGCCGCAACTGCCACCGGCGGTTTCGCTCAAACTTCATCTGATCCAAAAGCTTCTGCCTATCTCTTTCTTTTGAACTTCGACCTCCCAAATCCACCCGCTTCCGAGTGGATGGATCGCCAGAAAAGTCCATTATCGGAGGACGTAAGACTCAAAAAAATCGAAGTTTCCGAAATCGTAAAAATTGAAAGCATTTAACACCAAAAGATCAAGAGCGAGAAATCGCAGAACATCGGAGTCTGATTCAGAAATGCTCAGCAGAAATTAGACCTAGAATCAGCGTGCGGGATTGAGAATACTGGAGAAGTTTAGCAGAAGGGGGTAAGTTTTCTTGTCATAGAAGGGAGCTTAGTAAATTTAAATGCCCTAAAATCCACACACACGACATGGAATTGGGATTACTATTAGAAAGTCCAATATCAAGTTCCTTTCAAATAACCCCGCTCTCCTTGGCTCGGTTCGGTTCAATTTGATTTGGCTCGGTTCGGTCCGTGGGCTAATCAATAACCAGACCAAATTAGCTTTTTAAAAAATTTGAAATTCAAATTTTTTTTAAATCGAACCGAGCATATATCAAATATCGAATTGAAACCAAACTGGTTATTTTGGCTCTCTCGGTTCATTTGCTCAATTTTTTCCAAATTTTAAGTTCGTTTTTCTGTCTAGCTTTAAACTCAATTATGGTGGAAACGATAGCAGATAATATTATTTTTTTGAAAAAACGAAAACTCGGGAGAGAGAAAATTGGGTTTCGAATGCCAACTTTGTCTCTCCAAAGTCGAGATTGATGTCGAGGTCATAGGTTTGGAAGCCAATTAGACTTCAAATTCAATCTTATGTTCTCATCTCGTGTTTAGGACACGTTGTCGCTGTGTGTTGGACCAAGATCAAATAAAAGAGGAAAGGATAAGAAGATTTGAGCTTGTGTTTGGGCCCTATGATTTGGTTTGACTTGGTTTTTACCGATGTTAACGATTTTTTAACCAAAAAATGAACTAGTTCTTTGATTCAGCGCCTCTCTCTTCGCAAAATTCAAAACCTTTTGAATATTACCAAATGACTAATTAGGTGCAAATACTCTTACCAGGGATGTTTCAATTTGATATAAATTCTTTTGTGCTTGTCCCAAACTGTTATGGTAGTGTGACTTTGCTATTTAAAACAACGAACCAATATATCATTAAGACGTTAGGGATTCAAGTCCAATTATTGTGCCATCGTGATGAATACGAGTGGGAGCGGTTCAGTTTCATTTGGTTTTATTGTAGAATTGAAACTAAAATAGACCATTTTTTAAATTGAAATAAAGATTTAGTTTTGTTCTGTTTGCTTTAGATTTGGTTTTCGTTTTGAATTTTTCAGTTTGAGCTCAATTTTCAGTCAGTTAGAACGGGTTTAGTTGGTTTGGTTTGATTTTTGTAGTGTTGCTAAATTTATGTATGCAGAGTGATTTGGTTGTGAGGAATTTTTAGAAAATGAAATTGAGAACCGAACTCATAATTGCAATTTTACTTGATTCGATTCAAATTGGTTTTCAATAATTCGAACTAAAGTCAACCAAACATAAATTCTTGGTTTGGTTTGATTCAGTGCACCCCGAGTGACAATGCTAAGCATAGAAAGAGGTAGAAATTGAGAGAAAAGGAAAAGAGTGATGACCATTTCAAAATGAGGCAAAAAATGGAATTCATTTGCACTTTAATTTAGGGAATTATGGTCGAATCAAAATATTAAAAGACTGTTAAAATCAAGAATAGTCGCTCCATTTCTGTCCAATTTGCGATGAATGAGCTAGAGGGAGCCTTCTTAATCTTCGCATCGATTACACCTTTTCTTCTATAAGCTTCTTCGCTTGACCATGTGTAAATGATTTGTAATCGTTAAAACAAATTTAATGAGTTTTTACTAGAGCAATGGAAATGAATGTATTTGCTTCCAATTATGGAAGAGTGAGGGAGTGTGTGTGTTTCTAGAGACTAATATATAACTATTGGTCAAAATATTATGAGTAATGCCGTATATTCTAGTTTTATACTCTAATCTCAAGCACGATATTAGTGTCATTCACTAATTATTATAATATAATATAAATATTTAAAATAATAGATAATATTAATCATAATAAATAATATATTATTAAAATTTAAAATTAAAATATATACATGACAAAATTAATGATTATGCCGGTTTTTCTGTCTTCATTATATCTCCAACTTCATAGAAATAAAGGAAAATGACAAATCAACAATCGTTGTTTGTGATCAATGACAAGTCAATCACTATGGTATTTTTCTAACAATTTAACCACTGACATATGGAAAAATGACAAAACCAACATCGCGGTAACGTTTTCCGTTAACAAATTGACGAAACACTGTCTCAAGATACCGCGAATACGCAGTGTCTTGCGCAATCGAGGTGTCTCACCACCCCGATCACCACTGTCGTCGAGGAGACAACAAAGACGACAAACTTCGTCTTTCTTCTCAGATTATGGGGAGGAATGGGGATTTACCAAATGGAGATGGCATTGACGGCGACTACAGGATTGGACAAACGCTCAGTTATCACCACCAATATCATCAAGTTTCAAAATTGCAAGCTACCATTAATATCAAAGTTTTATAAATTGTTCGAACCAACCGAGTATACACACAGATCACCAAAAACCTTGCTATGAAATTGCGGTGTCTTCAGATTTGGACGTTTTTCTTTCCAGACGTCGCATCATCTTTTTTTTCAGACGCCGATAAACGGAAAACGTGATCACGATGTTGGGTTGTCATTTTTCTATACGTTAGTAGTTAACTTGTTAAAAAAAATACCATAATAGTTAACTTGTCATTGATCACAAACCACGATGGTTGATTTGTCACTTACCCTAGAATTAAAATTATTTTTACATCTTCCTCCGTATTTGATGTGTTTTAGAACCATTAAAGTAAGCAGATGTGGAGCCATTAACATAATCTCCAATTAAGGAAGAGCGATCAAGAGAGGGTTAGAAGAGGAGATTGGACTGAACCAGATAAAGATGTACAGATTAACAAGTGGATTAAGTAAATTAATTATGCTATTTTAAGAGCCAGTTTTGAAAAGTGAAAGCCTAGTGTCACCCAGCCTTAGTGAATAGGTAGTCTTCTTATATTCCTCCCAAGTGAACGGCCGGTACAGACAAGGCCTCTCAGCCTGCCTCTCCACCACCTCAGGCACTGCAATTATGCTCTGCTGCAGAGGTGGTGCCCCAAAATACCCTACCGACAGCCTCGCCTTGTGGTGGTTCGTCATGGCTCTATGTCTCACGCTCACAAATCTCCCGTTCGTCATCGCCTACCGATCATCATGTGCAAAAAGGGGTCATTTAGGCACATAAAAGAAGATCATAACCAAAAGCTTACAACTTTTATTGTATTTATATCATGTTTACTACAAAATTTTGAAAAGGGCACGAAGTTGGGGACCCGGTCTGACTAAAGATTGTAAGGGTTCTAAAACATAAACAAAGAACACGTCATTTCAGTAGATAAAATGAGATCATATCCAACACAGCCCACAACTTTGATCATATTTTTATCGTGTTTTTTGAGAAATTTTGAAAAGGGTACTAAGATAGAGTCATGATCTGACTAAAGATTATATAATGTTCTTTTTCTTTACAGATGCATTAAATTGATGGAACTTTTGGGAGTTCATTTACAGTTGGGCAACCGGCCATGGCCCCAGGAGGGTCATTTCAAACTGCAGTGGAGAATGAAATGAAGATATAAATATTCCCACTTTCAATCACCAAAACAATGGGATTGTAGAGAGAGAAATCAAACTGATCCCCATAGTTATGATTACCACGAAAATAGAGTACAGAAAGCGAGAAAAGAGGGATAAGCGAGAGAAGGGTCGTAGTCTAGAGAGAGAGAGAGATAGAGGAAGGAGAGAGTACCTGCAATGCATCGCCAACATTAACACAGAAGGCAGTGGGGTCAGGAGTGACAGGGAGCCACACCCCATCGAGAGTGGAGATCTGGAGGCCACCCACATCGTTGGATCGAAGTAGGGTCAAGATCTGAGGGTCAGAATGCTCTCCAAACCCAACTTCGGAGGATGACGTGTCCCTATCTCTGCAGCCTTTGATCACAGGCGGGTAGTGATTGAGCCTGAGAACTGAGTCACTGTCAACGTCTCTGATGAGTCTGCTGAAAACTTGAGTGTCTGGGACCCACAACCCTTCTGCAATCAAATCCAATATCTCACATGCTAAGCCCTCAACTGCCTCTATATATCCACTCAAAGCAGAGCTGTCGATGGAGAAATCACACCGTCAGTCAGAGGAGTAGAGTAACAGTCACAGCTACAGACTCAGATCACAGACCACTGTCACCCTCACACATCAGAAAAAGGGCTTCACTTTCTGTCTCCCCGACCTGACCAATCACCTCCTCACTGAAATCACTCACCCTATCTCTTTTCTGAGTAATCCACTCTCGCACCAGAAAAAGCTTTACTGCTTCTTCCATGGTTTTTATCCATCTTCATCACTTTCACTTTTCCTCCCCCACCCCTCAAAACTGCTAAAGTTTGCCTATATTCTAACAGTCGCCATTGAAGATTAGGGAGCTGACATAATCAGACAGCAACGCTTAACTGTATTCTCTACCCTAAATAATGCATTCTTCTTCAGAAAATAAGAAGTAAAACTCTTGTTTTAAAACCATTCAATGTTATAATCAGTTTCCTGGCTTCTAATTAAGACCATTTAGATCTGATCTTTTCATAAAAGCTTAGACATTATGATAATTATAATAACACGATCGCAGATGCTGCAATGAATTGAACCCACTTCCCACCCTACAGAGTTTCTGTTTCTCCTCAAAGCTGATTGAAATGGATAGATAGCGACAGTCTAAAGCAACCCAAAAGCAAAACCCACGCCACAAGCAATAAGCATAGAGAGAGAAAGAAGAACAGTTCCCAAACAGAACCTAGAAAGCGGCATGAATTTGGTAAACACTGCACTGACGTAGAACACTAAGAACCATAAAGGGAAGTTTTCACGTTTCTCAAAAGTAAAAAATGGGTTCTTGGTTTATGATCCATAATTACATCATTAACTAAGAAAAATGGGCGTAATTATCCATAAAAATGGAGTTTCACCCACTAGTATAATCTAAAACCTGCAGAAGACGACACTGTCTGCAACTTTTGTTAGTTAGGACTGCATTCATGGATATGTATGGGCGCAGATGACTACGACAACATAAAAACATTAATTGCAGAATAATTATAAAGATACCATCACTTTTTTTTTCATAATTCCATTGAACAATTGACGATCGTGAGCATGCATCGTTAACTGTCAAGGTATTAAGTGGGTGAAAACGAAGGGAATGACACCTGCAAAAGATCAGAACTTCCTAGAAATTTCCAGTAATAAAACCGTTGATTGTGAAGGAAAACGATAACTAGGTAATCTTCAGTTCTTAAAAAGTTCTGCAATTATGAATATTTCTAAGTAATAATCAATCAGTTCTTTCAAAACACTGTTCCAACTCTATCCGCCATTGTTATATCATTGTCAGGGTTCTTTCCGAACACTATTGCACTTCTATCCGCCATTACTATGACAAACTCTAAATCCTCCATTACTATTACAGAAAGAAAGGGTTCGCGTAAAGTTAAAACCTATGCAAAAGAATAGAAGGAGATATCAATACCTGAATTTCACTGGGTCGTTAGAGATAGTTTTGGACATCTGAGAAATGGAGAGAGGATTCTTATGGAAAAGAAGATATTCGACTTCTCCAACGTCGCCATTGAAGCCTATGGTTTTGCAGCCATAGCCAAAGGGATTTGCTGGCCCGGCTGCTTTTTTTTCCGATTGTGGTTTTGCAAAAAACTTGAAGCTTTCTTCCTCGAGATGGGCAATCAAGTCTTTAGAAACTCCATGGTTAATGACCTTGAAAAATCCGTAGTCCTCGCAGGCCTTCACCATCAGCTTCGCCACCTCTGATCTCTCTGCAGAAAGGTCGATTACCGGAAGCTCAACGACGTCTCGGCTTACCACTTCACCATAAACTGGATTTGGAGAAACTGCCACCATCTTCTCTCTCTTTAATGGAAACAACGACGAAGAAGGTAGGAAATCAGGAGGTTGATTATGGAGCTCAAACCAGTAGATTCTATATATATAGTGAATGGGTTTTTGTTGGAATTGATATATTATATATATAATATTATAAAAAAGGTGGTAGTACAGGTAGAGAGCAGCGCGGGAGGGGATGTTTGGAGACCACAAAGTAAAAATAGAGATGACGGATTTGAGAATATTAAATTTTATGGGCATCACTTCAGTAGACAATTGCCTTACAAATGTTGACTTGCTTTTCTCTATTCTATATTATATCACAATTATAATATACAAATATTAACGAAACAAGCTAGCCATTCATCAATTTTAAAGGAATTTCAAGAAAAACTATAATTTTGAAGATGAAAAATGAATTATTAATTTTTTTACATTGGGAATTGTCATTTTTTTGGCTGTAAATCTGTATATAAAGTAGTTGTTCGTCCCTACAAAAAAATACTATTTCTACATCAAAAACGTGTTTTCTGCTGTAAAAAATAAGTTATATTCTAAGAACTTGTTTTTCCTCGGTAGGTATTTTCTGTAGGGGATATGTATTTTCCGTTGCAAAAAGAATATTTTCCACTATATTAAAAAAAAATTTCGCAGTAGAAATAATATTTTCTTTAGCATGTCATTGTCTTCTACTGAGAAATTTTAGTTTTCTCAGCATGACTTCAACCTAAAGCACAACTTTATGTTAACGACTGTATCAAAATATACTTTTCTAAATACAATAATTGAATGTTTTTTAATATCAATTTTGTATCTATCGTTCGCTAACTCAGTCCTGAAGACCAGTGAGTAGAAACAATTTAATATAAGTTGGAAACAGATCAATTGAGATATTAATCGTGCTTGAGGTTGAGGTTGTGCTTCAAATTGTGTTTCGAGTTGAGGTCATATTTCACCCTCGAGTTTTCTGAGGATACTAAGATTCCGCAACCGAAGACACATTTCCGCCGCAGATACTTGGTAGATTATTAAAAAATATATAATTTTTTTACAAGAATATGACTATGAGATTTGCGTCATTTATTTTTCACAGTTCAAAATTTTAGTTGTTCGTTAAATTACTTTAAAATTTTGCTTATTACTAATCTAATAATTCAGGATTTATTTTGCAAATTCAATATTGAAAATGCTATGATTAGTGAAAAAAAAAACCTAATAATAAACCTTAATTACACATTGTTTCAAGTCTATTAACTTGATTCTTCAGTCATTGACTATATATGTTGTATGGTAGACTTTTTGGGTTTTGAGGCTCTCACTGAACTTTAATTATTTTGACACGAAAGCTTAAGCAAAATTTAATATGTCGATAAAGATTACAAGATAAGAATATGATATGATTGAAAAATATAATAATAAACCATAATTAATCATTGTGTCAATTTTTTTTTTTTTTTGACAAAGTTTTTTTCATGATTTACTAATGTTAATTTTTGTATAACTTATCGTTAGATTGTATCGAAAACGGGAACATATTTCTATTGAGAAAATTTGTAACATATTTCTATTGAGAAAATCTGTAATATATATCACATCAGGATTAAATTGTGGAATGAAATTTTTGAATTTAATTCTCTTCGTTATGACATCCACTTAATATTGTAACTGCTGCACAATTTTAGGAGAGACTTGATGCTTATATGACCTTTCATGTTGTCCAAAGGAGAATAAGTGCACAGCGTACGAAGAAAGATTCAGAGGTGGGGATACCCTTTGAACAAGAGAATCGTTATTGGCCTAATTGATGGGCTGAATGGTAAGAATGTTTATTCGTCACCATTAAGCTATTCCTCAAAATATTGATATCTAATGGAAGGTTTTGATTCTAGAGTTATAAAAGTCTAGTTTCAATCATAAACCTAAGTTTGTATTGTGGTGAATTTTGGATTTTAGAGGTATGATTTTTCTCAAGAATTTCGTCCATCATTTTGCCTATTAGTTTCAAGTTTTCAAATTTAAATGTTGGATTTTTTTTATTGAAATTATCGTTTTATGCACAAAATCGAATTAAATTATACTCTTGTCGTGCATTGATTGTTTTTAAATTTGAGATTTTGTCAAAAGTTATGATTCTTTTGAAGTGTCAGGACGTTTCTGTGACACAGCGATCGACCAAGGTCAGAAATCAGTCAATTGAATTTATGGCAAAGTGGACAACACTCAAAGAGCGGACGTCAGGACTAGAATCAGTTGACCGATGCGGTCATCCAGGGAAATTTCCTAGATGACCGACGTGGTCAACCAAACCCAATTCGCGATCGACTAGATCGAATTTTATAAGTTGGAAATTTTTTGGTATTGTTCCGTAAGTTCCCTAAGTTGATTCATATCTCAATTATGAATTTCAACGGACTTTTAAATGTTTAGAAAAGTGAATTTATTAGGATATATATGTTTTGATAGATCCAACGAATTGATGAGAGATTGACTTTTTAAATTTATATTTGCTTGGTCGTTTGTTTTGTTGGACCCGATTCGATATATATGTTTTGATAGATCCAAATTGTAAAACTCAGATTCACGTAGATAAGAATGAACATAAGTTTATTCTATGTTTTCCTCAAAGCAATTATATATTATAGTTTCAAACTATTATGTATGTAAATATAAAATGATGAAGGTTAAGAATTGCTTTTAATATTTAAATTTATTTTTTATTCTACAACTTATTTATTTCACTCACTTTTTATATTTAATTTATATCAATATTTTGATTTATTTCATGAAAGTTTTTTCTTTGAATAATTTACTTAAATCTCATTTCTTTTATTAAAAATCATATTTTTACAACAAATCTTATAATGTTCGGGGCATGTGCATAGTAAGAATGATGATGCACATTCATCGAATGCCCAACACATAAGTAACTCACATATTATCCGATGGTTATGGTATGTGGGCATGCATTAATAATATTAGTTTACTTTTTTAATGATAATATTTTATTTCATAGGAGTTTGAAAATATGATGTTGCTATAGATTAATTAATATTATTATATTATTTATACTATAAAGAATTGAAAATAAAGTAAAATTAAAAAATCATTTTAGTCACCTGGATTTGGTGATTATTTTCAACTTTTAAAGAATGAAATTAGATTTTAAAATAATAATTTATTAAAAATTGTATTTATTTATAATAAAAATAGTTTTAAATAAAAATTTTAGTCTCCCACGTGAATCTTCATCAACGGTCAACAAGCCCCTTTCTAATGTCTCCCGCTGGCCCCACCTTTGATATTTTGGGAAAAAAGTAAAATTGCTGAATTATAAAGAATAATAGATTAATAAATATTTTATTTTTTAATAAAATATAATTTAAATCTTAATATTTTCATTAATTTATAAATTATATTATTATTTTTTTGACAGACGAGACCATCACGTTTTGACTGCCAAAAATTTAGATATGTGTTTGTCATTTAATTTGGTGTTTTGACATGATTTTTAATACTTTTGATAATTTCTAACTCGATTTCAAATTATGTCAATCTTCTCTATAATGATTTCAAATTCTATCAAGAGATTGACAGAATTCAAAATTGAAATAAAAATTTTAGAGGAGTTAAAAATTAGATTAAAATATCTGATTAAATGGAAACGCAGTATATATTTGTTAGATTTAAAAAAATAAATAAATTAACGATAATATCTTGATTGCTGGCAACTGGAAGATTATAATTGAAATTTTTATATTTTAAAAGAAATAGTATTGTCGAGAAGATGACCTAATTGTGCTTGATTCTTTATTCTCGCACAAAAAAAATAATTATTATATTTCATAGTTCTATGATGGAAATGGTTAGGATTGTTTAGATTAGGATTAGGCCGATTTACCATACTTTATGCTTGATGTAAATAGTTGGCCTAATGTCCACTTATATTAGTGAAGCTCATATAATTAATCTCATAGTTAAGAAGTGTTCCTTTTCATAAAAAAGAATTATAAATTAAGCACTATGAAAAACAACACTTTTGATATTTAGCTAAATAAATTATTCATTTGTTGTTACTCTTATACCTAATAATATTTCTTCTACTATACTTCACACTTTTTCTATCGGGAGATCGAACAAAAATGTAATTTGGGCACGACTAACACGTCTGTTTTTCGTGTCTTAGGCTAGCCTTAGTTAAATATCCTTTTATTTTAATTTCAAAAAATAGTAAAAATTATTTTTAAGGATAAAAATGTATGTTTATTTTATTATATAGTATATAAACATCTTAAAATGTACTTTACTTATAGTTGAAAATTGAGGTGTAAAATTACAAAAAATAAATAAAATTAAAATATAAAAAAGTATTAATTATTTCTTAACATAAAAAAATTAAAAAGTTCATCAAATGTGTGAACAAAATCATAACTAAAAGTGTTCCAAATCTTCATAATTTTTTTTCAAAGCATGCTTGCACTATCTTTTCACAAAGTCTTGCCTTGCCTTTTCTTCATGAGTTCTTTCCTCCTCTCTCCCCGTTTTCTTAATAATGTTTAAGTGTTCGATTTTCTTTTGATGAATCATATTTCAAAATTTGTTGACAGATCGTTTACTGTCACTAAATGCCGCATCTTACGACACATTTGGCACAAGAGTGCAAAAATAGATTTTACGGCATGGCAAAAATATAGAAAAATTCACCTTCTCCCGCTTACGCGACATAGCGTGAGTGGAAAACAAACAAAACTAATATTGTTGGATAAAAATCCAACGAAGCTAGTATTGAGGGTGCTTTTTGTCCTGTAAAACGACCAACTGCAATGTCACATATCGCGATTATCAATGTAAATATATGTATGTATGTATATGGAATGATAAATGTATTTTTCCAAAAAGAAAAAAGAATGATAGCCTCTAACTCAACTCCAATACCTTCAAAAAGTGTAAATATCCATATTAAAAATGATTGATCTTAGAACATATTATATCAACACTCCCTAGTCCTAAAATCTAGGGTTGTGAATGGTTTATTTCGATCCACCAACTATTTCTAGTTAGATAATTGAACCAAACAGGACTTTTTTTTCTTAATTTGGTCACGTTTCAGTAGCGTAAATGAAAAAGTATAATTGATTAAACTTTGTCCGAAAATAGGATTTGAGCTTAATTTCTTGGCATAATTGGGTTGGATCTAGAATCAAGTCACATATTTGAATTAGATTTAGTTTTCCACGATTTTCAGCTAGTTCTAGATGAATTGGGCTGGTTTTTTTATACGGATTAGAACTAAAACGTACGAAATCAAACTCAATGTGCGGTTGGGTTCAATGGGTTCATTCTGCCCACCACTAGATATAAGAATTAGAACAAATTGTGAAGGAATTTGTCAAGTATTTGGAAATGCAGATTTGGGTCTGCTTCTGTCTATTCAAACCTAGTTTCCAATTAAGCTGAAAAGCTCAATTGAACAATTTTTTACTTCATCAACATAGCAAACCAAACCATGCTTTCAATTATTTGGTCAGCCATTATTTTAGGAATTAAATTATACAATTCAAACTAATCAAAGTATTCAAGACAAACCAAGTCACGATAATTCATTGAGTAATGCTAGATGTACACTATATCATATAGTTTATGTGTCATTCTACTTTAGATATACTATTTAAACTATTTATAATTTATCAAATAAACAAGTGAAAGGTCAAGACAACCAAGCAAATGGAGGTAAATAGTAGTCAAAGACATCCTTATTCTTTACTCTTTTTTTTTTTTGCAAGAAGTGTTAAACTTCGATGTGAGCCATTTTTTTTTTGGGTCGTGACAGTTTGGCTTGTGTTGTGAATTTTATTTTAGAATTATAGTTAAATAATATAAATATATGCATGAGTCGCAAAAGTTTTTGTATTTTGATTTTGAAATAGTAAATTTTTCCTTTACTTATAGTTATTTTTGTCAGGGTTTTTATGTAAATCTCGGTATGCCGTTTTCACATTTTTTTTTTCTATTTCGTGTTCGATTTTTGATTGGAAGAGTGTCTACTACACGTGCTAATGAATATTGCAATATACTCAAATACAAAATACAAGAAAAGGTAACTTAAAAAAAAAACCCACAAAAATGTGATAGAAAAAACCTAAAAAAACAAATGATATAAAGATCTTATATTGCTAATCATTTCTTATTAGTTTTAACATCAATAAATATCATTGCTCATCACTATCCATTTCCCATCTCTAATTACATTGGATTGTTTCTGTTGTATCCGGAACCGTTAAGCCCAAAGAAAAAATAAAAAAATAAAATAAAAAGCAACTATTTTGAACATTTCATTGAGCAATAAAATATCACCAAAAGTTTTAGCAGAGAAGGTTCATTGTTTAGTTCATTGTTTCAGCAAAGAATTCATTGAGCAATTTACAACAAGAATGTCCGTTGTTTAGTTTCAGCAGAAAATGTTCATCCATCAAATACTCAAATTTGAGACCATAAAAATGTTATATGATACAAATATTGCAAAAAGGAACAATAGACATGTGAAAAATGCTAAAAGATTCTCACTTTATATTGCATTGAACTGACATTTATCACAGTGAACAAAATAATAAAAGATTCTCACTGTATTTTGTTTACTGCAATATATGTAGGGGTGAACAAGAACCGACAAGAACTGCGAACCGAACCAGAACCGCGCTCGGTTCTGGTTCTGGTCTGGTTCTTGGTCCAAACAATTTAGGTTCTGGTCGGTTCTGGTTTTTTGAGCTATAGTCGGTTCTGGTCTGGGTATTGGCAAGCAAACCCAACAGGAACCGCAAAACAAGTTACTTTACTTATTTATTATTTTGCAGCCGCAGGTTTGTATTCTCTATTCTGTGTGTAATACCCCAAAATTTATCGGGCTCAACTATTGAAAATATAATGGAATAAATTAAATTAGACGGGTAATTATTATCGAGAATAATTTAAAATGAACCGAGCGTACAAATTAGGTCGATTAATGTATGATAAGTATAGTATATCATAAATGAATAAAAGATAAATACAATAAATAGTTAAATTTAGATTAAAAATATAAAAAGGAAATTGAATAAATATTATAAATAAGAAAATTACTATTGTATCTAACTATTACCAAGTGGATGCATCTCAACCATCCATTCACTATTGTACCTAACTATTACCAAGTGGATGCATCTTAACCATCCATTTACTATTGTACAACTATTCATTTACTATTGTACAACCATCCATTTACTACTGCACCTAACTATTATCAAGTGAATGCATCTCAACCATCCATTTACTATTGCACCAAACTATTACCAATGGATGCATCTCAACCATCCATCAATTTCCATTCATGCCTATAAATAGGTTCCAAATCTTCATCCAATCTACACCAATTTGAAGAGAAGAGTTAGAGAGAAAGTGAGGGAGTGTTGAGAAGGAGAAAGGGTGAAGAAATAGTGAAATTTTGTGGGAATTTCGGAGTAGTATAGTTCAGGGGTAGATTTATCACTTTGGTCATAAGTGGAGTTTTTGAAGAAACGAAATTACGCGGTCGGTCTAGAAACTTCGGTAACGATTCCCGACCCCGCTTAAGTTAGTTATTTGTTAGTTATATTATTGGCATATTATTTTAGAAATATTGAATTAAATATATTACCGTTATTATCGCCAAAATTATATTGAAATGTTTAGTTCCATATATTACCGTTATTATCGCCAAAAATTATAGTGAAATGTTAAATTCAATATACCGTTATTATCGTCAAAAGTATATTGAAATGTTAAATTCAATATATTAGCGTTATTATCACCAAAATAAATTAGGAATGATCAATTAAAATATAATAGTGTTATTATCACCATGTTGCTTAGAAATAAATATACACTATTATTATCACAAATAATATTAGTGGTATAATTGTACTGTGCAAATAAGTTCTGTCTAAGGAGATTGGTATTTAAGAGGATCCGTTGTGACCCACCAATGTGTCCTGGGAATTTATTTGGAACGAATATTCTGTCTAAGGAGACTGGTTCTAAGTGATCTGTCAAGAATCGCCAGTCTTTCCTAGGAATATTCTGATCGGTACTATCCACGATTTATGAAATAAACAAATTAATATATAATGGATTCTAATTAATAAATGTTATTGTGAAGGTATTAACGAGGAAAAAGGTAACAATCTAAACACGCTAAGGAATCCAGGTAAGTTGATACTTACTGTGCTTTGGTCTTCGGACCCTACACCACAAGAATTAGGAGTTGTATGCTGATTGTTATTGCTTTTATAGAATATTTAGGTGGTTTACAGTTTTACCATAAATTGAGCATGTTCCATATATTATTATTTGATCGATGTTTACTAGATTTAGGTTCTTTTAATGATATGTTTTATAGATGAACATGTTTAAGATTATAATAGGACTATATGAACATCATGCATCATGGTTTTTTTTTTAATGATATGAAAATGGATTTTTATGAATGAATTTGAAAAGAGAATGAAAATGAATAATGGTAAAAGTTAACGTAAATAAAGAGTGAGCCCGAGGTTCTCTCCGGGGCACTCGATAAAGTAAAGGATGAGCCCGAGATTCTTTCCGGGGCATTCTGGTATTAATGTCTAGAATGAGTCCGAGGTTCTTTCCGGAGCATTATGAGACTAAGGCCTAGAGTAAGCCCGAGGTTCTTTCGGGGTACTCTGGGACCAATGCTATAAAGTTCAGGGTAAGCCCGAGGGTCTTGCCGGGGTATTCTGGATAGAAAAGAAAAGTGAAATATGGAAAAAGAAAAGAAATGGGAAAGAAATGAAAATGGAAAACGAAAAATGATTTTAAAATGCATTGCATGTTTATTTTATTTTCTATCACTTACTGAGCAATAGGCTCATTAGTTAAGTCTTGTTGGTGTAGGTGATACAAGTGTTGATATACCAGCAGAGGAGGAGATATTTCAGGAGGATCCCTTGGGTTATCAGCCGGGTTCGACCTGATTGGTTATGGCTCACAATATAATGAGTAATTTAAATAAATAATTTGTAATCTTAAAATTTTATTGGAAGACATGAAATATGTTCTAATATCTATTTCTGCTTGAATAACTCTGATTTATATTGTTATAAAAAAAAAGTAAATTAAGAGAAATAAAACGGGTCGTCACACTGTGACTGTAACATAAAAATTAAAAAAGAAAGGAAATTTCAAATTTTCAGTGTTCGGCTTCGGCGTTCGCTAAAAACTACTACTGTGTGCTTCGCTTCTTCTTCCGGAACGACGACTAGACTGAACGAGTGTCTGTTCGCTTCTGCTGGAACGGACTGAGCGAGGGCTAAATTAGCTTATTCGTTTGGGCTCTTCTTCGAAGTCTTCTGCCTTCTTGGACGCAGTCGCCAATTGCCTTGGTGGACGTCTCTGTTCTATTAAAGAAGCCTTGCCTCTGTTCTATTGTCAAGTAAAGAAGCCTCGCGTCACCTAACGTTAACTCTGTTTTGTTTTGAACTCATGAAGCTTTCGGTCTCTTGACTCTGTTCTGCGCGTGCCTGATATAAAGAAAACAGAGCCTGTGGGTGTAAGGTAAAGGTATAAAATTTCATATGCAGAAAATTTAGGTGCTTTAAGATATAAGAATTATTTTGATACATATTATGGAATAAATCTGTTGATAAAATAAAAGCTTTCAGCTTTAAGCTTTCAGCTTTAAGCTTTCTTGATAATGTTTTTAATGGCCATCTGTTGAAGTGTTGATAATGTTTTTAATGGCCATCTGTTGATAATGTTTGTAATGGGTAGAAGTAGAAGTTATCTAATATGTATCTTCAATTGTTTATGGGAGTTCTAAAGTTTTGATTTCTTTAATGGGTTATGTGTTCACTAAACTAAGAATGATTCCAGTAACAAAATCAGATAATTGAAGGCCTTCATAGTCAATTTCAACAAACAAATAAGCATGGGACAAAACCATTGTTACAGGTTCTTCACTTTCAATCACTTTCAACAAACAAAGAATGTTTCCAGTAACAAACTCAGATAATTGAAGGCCTTCATAGTCAATTTCAACAAACAATTCAGCATGGGATAGAATCAGGGGTACGGGTTCTTTTTCTTCACTTTTAATCAATTTCAACTAACAAATAATATTTCAAGTAATAAATGTAGATAATTGAAGGCATTCACAGTCAATTTCAACAAACAATTCAGCCTGGGATAGAATCAGGGGTACGGGTTCTTCTTCTTCACTTTCAATCAATTTCAACTATCAAATAATATTTCAAGTAACAAATGCAGATAATTGAAGGCGTCAGTCAATTTTAACAAACAATTAAGCATGAGACAAAATCAGGGGTACGGGTTCTTCTTCTTCACTTTCAATCAATTTCAACTATCAAATAATGTTTCAAGTAACAAATGCAGATAATTGAAGGCGTTCAGTCAATTTTAACAAACAATTAAGCATGGGACAAAATCATGGGTACGGGTTCTTCAGCAATTTTCAGCAAAACTAATGCCCAACTTAATAGATTTATAAAACAGATTGAAGACAAAATTATCTGCTATTTAGTAATTATCTGTAGTGAAGCCTTTGACGACCAAGGCCTAAAGCAGACTTCCTTGGAAAACCTCAGATGATACCAATTCCGGAATCTGCAAATTGAAATCATAGCAATGTAAGCAAAACTGAAGGGATGAATAACATAGTACAAAGATAAGGGTCGAGATTTCTAGGTCAGAACAACACATCCTCAGAAATTGAACTTGAAGGCTTGGATTTCTAGGTCAGAAACTCGCAACCTTCCACCAGCAAAATCAAATGGATTCGATCAGAGATATAATGGGCGAACAGAATAATAATAATAAGAAGAAGAGAAGAAGGCGAATAGAAGAAGAGAAGAAGAAGAAGGCGAGTTTGAATACTCCAACTCGTAAGCTTCAGAGCTGGAGAGAGAGAGACCGACAGTGAGTACTGACCGAGCAGCAAAAATGCCAAGAAAGAAAGACGAGTCTGAGAAATAAATTAACTTTACTATTAGTATTAGGGGACCAGAACCGGACCAGAACCGCGCACGGTTCTGGTTCTGGTTCCCAACCCTTGCGGTTCTGGTTCTGGGTCCAAAAATAAGGAACCGATACCCGAACGGTCTGGTACTAGACTTTTGGAACGGATACTAGGAACCGATTTGCCCAGTGCTAAATATATATGTCTACCGGTTGGTGCAGACAATGCAAAATCGGTTTAGGTTGATTTTGTTCACTCCAAATCCTCACTACAATTAGAATTAGATTTAGAATTGAGGGTAAAAATTATTAATTACTTAGCAATCTGCACCGGAGCCGAAGGGCAAATTGAGGGCGACTGGGCAAGAGGCTATTTGCGAGTGGAGGCCGAGAGGGCAGAGGCGACTCTCTGACTGGTGACCGAGACAGCGACGTGGTGATGTGGAGAGTGGCGAGTGGCGAAGTGAGTTTCCGAAGCAGAGTAGCAAGCGACTAGTGTCTACTTCTAGTGAGTTGTCTTCTGCAATCTGTAGTTGTAGATTTAAGTGCTGGAGAGTGGAGTGGGCACCGAAGATGAAACGATGAAGACGAACCATGAGGCGGAGACACGAACAAACAACCCTAAAGACTCAAATGCTGTTCAGTTTCAGTTTTGTCGGTTTTGAGAACCAAACCAAAACATCCAATTCTTACTAAAATGAACTGAAATTTGGTTTTTTGGTGTGCGAAACCTAACTGAACTGGACCGAATGAACCTATTCTAGTTCGGTTCTTCAGTTCCAATTTCGGTACGGTTTGCACACCCGAGTCCCCCGATAGATGGGGGAAGACCCCATATTTCCGAAGATGGTGGGGAAAATCTCCCCACTCTGCACTTCACCTCATATGATTCTTTCCTCCGGTGATCTGATAATGGGTTAAGGGCGGAAAATTCTCTAAACGTTCGTTCTTCGCAGTTCTTCTCCAAGGTAACCTTCAATTTCTCCTTGGTCGTTTTGTGCGGTCTTGCCACAAATCAGAATTTAAACGGGTAGATTGTTTTTGTTCAAGGTTTAGAAGTTGGATATCGGTGTTGCGTGAACGGTTCTGACTGACAATTTGGGCATAAGGCAAAGCATTTAGGTAATGGAAAAAAAAATTGGAATTTTTGTGGTTGAAACTTTTGTCTGTGTTATTGATTTTGGATTGTTTGATTGGTACTGAGATTTAGATATTATTGTTAGGGAATGCCACAGTAACAACCCAACTTTTTTAAATGGATAATTATTTAATTATTGGGGTATTATGAAGGACGTATTCATAAGAATTCCATTTATTGAGATTAAATGGAATTTATTGTAATTAAAATAAATATTTATTTAACGAGTTTAAATTATAATATTTGAGATTTATTATAATTGTTGTACATTAAATATTAATTTAATTGTTTTATATTAAGGAATTTATTTAGGGATTTAAAATGATGAAATGAGGTATTTTAAAGTTAATGAATAAATTGGATTTAATTTGATAAATTCAATTTAATTGTTGGAGTATAGGCTGAACCGGTTCAGCAAGAAACAGTCCAGTGCATTAAAAGAATGGTCTTTGGGCCGTTCTGGTGAGGATAGAAACGAGAGAAGGAGAGAGAACCAAGAAGAGAGGGAGAAGAGATCGGGGTGATAGAAGGCTCGGGATCGTGGGGTTGACGGCGACGGTGTCTGCTTGGGTGGTGATGTCCTAGTGTGTCCGGTGGTCTGTTGGTGGCAAGGCTCGGGTTGACAAACCATGTGGAGGCTAGGCCTCGCGATTCAGAGTTTCCGCGAATTTTCGGCGACCGATTGGAGACTGACAGCAAGGAACGGCGAGGCGAAGGCGTGCAACACGACAGATGGCTAGACAGGGGAGCTCTAGTTCTACTAGGCAGCTACTAGTCTGGGTTGCTCGTGGTTCAGTTCATCCGGTCTGCTGGTTTCTGGTGATGATCGACAGAGGAATGTGGTTCAGTTTCTAAGGATTGGGAGACGAAAATTGTGGTCGAAAAATCAGGTATGTGGCTAGAATCGTCGGATAGATTGTTTTACATTTCAAATTCATTTGTGTATAAGTACTGAGAAGGTTGATGGTCGAGAGGTTAGAGCTTCTGTCAACTGGGAATTTAGAAACTGTAGGCTGCCTATATTGAGGGAGAGAAGTCTGCAGGTAATGGATTTCTCTGTTCTTTGTGTCAGTCTCTATTGATGAAATCTGGTTGATGTTCTGTTGATATGGACTGGATAAATATTCTGTTTTGTTCATGATTGGGTTTCTGCTGAGGGACAATCTAAAGGAAAATGGCAGTGAAGAATTGGAGAAGGGAGTGGAAGCTGAAGCTGTTGTCCTCCTCGGATGTTAGAGCTGAACCGGAGAGCTCTCCCTATTGTGTGTTCTTCATTCTGTAAGGATTGGGTGTGTCTGGCCGTCTAAGCCCTATCCACAAGTAGTGTGCGTGCGTCGAGTTATGGTTGTTGATTTCTGTAGATGGCTGCCCTATTTTCCTTGGAGGCATTATTATTGTTATTTCACGTTGATTTTCTTGGCTGTTCGTTAGTATAGATTCTCGACTGCTTACATTAATATTAGGCTCTATAACATTACTGTTAATTCATTGGTTGTAGTTTTTAGATTTCCTTGCAGGTGGATATCTTCATTGTTGACAGTACGTATTTTGTTAGTATTCTATTGACTTTGGGTAGCTTTGCGATATTTGTTCCATGACTTGCTCTGTTCTTGCTATTTTAATTTCCTTACGTTGATGAAGAATAATGAATGCTAATGTTAAAGGAAATGGATGGTCAATGCGCGAAAGGGTGAAAGCTTCCTGTTTATTTACTTGCTGCAAATGCTTGAGTTATGTATTCCCTTATGATGAGTCCCAAACGGGGGTTTGGAACAATACAGAAGTGATAAAAGGAACAAGGGAGACCCGTGGGGGTGCTCGGACTTATTCTTGACGGAATGGACTTAGCTCGCCTTACTAAGTGTGGAGAGAGGATTAACTTGAGGGATCAAATTAATTGATGTACACTCACACTTCACTTGGATATGACTCACCAAGAAAAATGGAGGCTAGCTTGGATATGACTCACCAAGCTATGGTTTGGATATGACTCACCAAACCTACTAACACTCAATTTAGATATGACTCACCAAAATAAGGGATAGCAAAAAGAGAGTGAAATAATTTCACAAACTAAACACAAGAGTTTTTGATTCAAAATTGATTTTCAACTACAAAAGATGAGCAATTTATAGGCTCATTTGACTCAACAATGTATCTACGAAATTAAGGAATGCTTAGTGGAAATTTAAGGATCCACTAAGCATTTATTACAACTCAAAATTCACACATGAATTTAAAAGATACTTAGTAGATTTATTTAAGGATCCACTAAGCATTTAGTACAAACATTGAATAATACAGAAAGTAATAAAAAACATAATAATAACTTATTAAAGAGTTGTATTAAATGAAGTAACTTTAGCATGAGCTAAAGCTAACTTGCATTTAAGTAACCATGCATGCAATAAATGCATACATGCAAAAATCCTCCAAAAGCTGCATACTCCTCGGATTTAAGTTGAGGGTTCCTTGGTTTCTCTCCAAGTGAGGACATGGAAGGGTTTCTCCTTATCCTTTTGGTTTGCTTCTTCCTCGAGACTTAGGTTTCCTACAAAATGAGCAAACTTGTTAGAAAGCTTCTTGGCTATAGCTCGGGTGATTGGACCCCATATCACATCACCTTAACTATTCTGTTTGTGTCATTTACATTCTGTTCCTTGTTTGTTTTAGTTATTTAGATTGTATTTTTATTGTTAACCCTTTCCTTACTAAGTCGTTTTAGGCTTATAGTTTACTTGTGGTGTAAGTACTCGCAGACAAAGATAGATGAGAAATAGAGATGAAAGATTTGCACGCGCGAGCTTGTGGTTGGCCAGGCTATGAGAAGTGAGAGATAATCGGGTTGTAATTTAATTAAATTAAGTTTTCTAAAGTGTAATTAAGTTGTATTTATTTGTATTTCAATTTCTTAGTTCTTTCTCAAACGATTTAATTAACGCTTCAGTAAATGTTTTATTTCCACAATGATTTATTTTCGAAATGTTTTAAGAGTTTCTAATGGCCCAGTTTGCACTCTGATATGTTTTTCTCAAAAATTTAACGCATTTTTAAATGTACAAAAATTTGGGTCGTTACAGCCACGTCCTCTTCCTGAATTGTGTAGAAGGTTCTCTATGTGTGAACGTGTTTGAGTTAGTTGTAAATTTGTAATTACATTGTAACCTGCTTCAACTGGGTAATGGTAACTTCTTCGTCTTCTTCTTTCTTGCTTCTGCATTCTCTCTTTATAGAAAACTCTTATTGGTATCAAAGCCCAGGTATGACATCCTTAAGTAGTAATGTGCTTTCATCTTCTACCCCATTTTCTGCTTTAGTATTTCCTTCATTTTCAGCAATGAATCAAAATCTTACTGTGAAGCTTGATGCTCACAACTATCTGGTATGGAAAAATCAACTTCTTAATATTGTTATTGCAAATGGTTTGGAATCATTTCTTTACGGTTTCATTGTTATTCCTACTCCTATTCTACGCAATCTGGAACCAAATCCAGATTTCACTCTCTGGGAATGCTACAATCGTTTGCTCATGAGTTGGATATATGCATCTTTATCTGATTCTTACTTCCACAAATTGTTTCTTATTCTACTGCTACGGAGATTTGGGTCACCTTGGAGAAAATATACTCAGCGAGCTCTCTTATTCGGATTAAAGAACTTCAAACTCAGTTTTAAAATCTTTCCAAGGATGGTTTATCAGCAATCTCATATGTTCAAAAATTAACTAGAATTTGTAATCAACTAGCAGCGATTGGCGAGGAAGTCAGTCCAAAAGATTAGCTTATATACTTACTAAATGTGTTAGGTAGTGAATATAATCCATTGGTTGCTGCAATTACGAGACGTTCTGGTGATTCATCTGTTGAAGAAGTTCAGAGCCTCTTAATTAATTTTGAATATTGTTTGGAATGACAAAATTACACTTTAGTAGCCAATACTCTCTTACCTCAGGTTAATTTTCATTCTATTCGGCCTTCATATAATCCTCATCACCCACCTTCTACTCAAAGTATTCTTGGTCGACCATCTGGACAACAACAATTTTCTAAGTTCAATAAGAATAATGGTTTTAAGCCTCGTTGTTAGATTTGTTTCAAAGTTGGGTACACTACTGCAATGTGTTATCATCGCACAAATATGGCTTATAAGCCTCCACCAAAAAATCTAAACACTCAAACTAGGTCTCCTAGTTTTGTTCCTGTTTATTCACAATCTACTATAGAAATTGCAAATTCTTGGTTTATGGACACTGGAGCAACACATCACTTTACACCAATTGCTTCTCACCTTTCGGAGATTACTCCATATCTTGGTCATGATAAAATTGTGATGAACAATGGTAAGACAGTCCTTATTTCCAGCTTAGGTAATTCCATTGTATCCACATCTTCTCATCCTCTTCACTTAAACAATGTTTTGCACTCTCCATTTCTATCTCATTACTTAGTCAGTATGACACAATTGTGTCATGATAACAATGTTGTTGTTGAATTTAGTTCCTCTTCTTTTTTTGTCAAGGATCGGAGGTCCAAAGCTATTCTTCTCTAGGGACCACTCATTGTTGGTCTCTACAAGATATCTTTAGCACCAAGTCAAGCCCCTTTGATACTAAACACCACTGTTTGTTCTGCTCTTTCCTCTAATTCTGGCGTTTGGCATCGGCGTCTTGGTAATCCCTCTATAAAAGTTTTATCTACAGTTTTTTCCCATTTATCTTTACCCTTTTCTCGTTGTATTTCCTTTTGTAATACTTACCAGTTTGGTAAAAGGCATCAATTACCATTTATTGTTTTAAATTCTTGTGCTTCACATCCATTTGCACTTGTTCATTCAGATATTTGGGGGTCTGCACCTGTACTATCGATTACAAATACTCGTTACTTTTTATTGTTTATTGATGATTACACTTGTTTTTCTTGGATTTATTTTTTGTGTACAAAAAATGAAGTTCATGATTGTTTTCTACATTCCAATTCTTTTGTTCAAACTCAGTTTGGATGTCGTATTAAAGAATTATAGTCTAATTGGGGTGGTGAGTTCCATTCGCTATCCTCGGTGTTTTTATCTCTCAGTATTCATCATCGTATTTCGTGTCCTTACACACCTGCACAAAATGGGTGGGTCAAACGCAAAAATCGACATATTGTTGAAATGAGATTATGTCTTCTTTCACAAGCTAGTGTTCCACTTTGGTTTTGGCCATATGTTGTTCAAACTACTATGTTTCTCATTAATTCTCTTCCTACGCTAGTGCTTGATTATACCTCTCCATTTCAATGTCTATATAATAAATCATTTGCTTATGATCAGTTTCGTATTTTTGGTTGTGCATGTTTCCTTGCCTTACGCTGTTTTAACAAGCATAAATTAGAATATCACTCCCAAGAGTGTGTATTTCTTGGTTATAGTTCTAATCATAAGGGCTCTTTGTGTTATTCTCTCACTGATGATCGATTTTATGTATCCAGACATGTTATATTTAATGAAAATTTTTTTTCGTTTGCTGTTTCTCAGTCTTCCTCTTCTTCACCTTCTATGTCTCCTTCTCTCTCTTTACCAATCTTTCCTTTGGCTCCTCCTGTTTTCACTCCAGAGGCTCTATCCTCTTCTAACTCCTCCACACCCTTTTCGTGTTCCCCATCTTCTCCCTCACCAGCTCCTTGTCTTACTAATGCCCATCCAATGATCACTCATGCTAAATCTGGAATTCATACACCAAAATTATTTTTTCAACAGGTTTATCCAACTATTTCTGAACCAACTACATTCTCACAAGCTTCTACATCTATTGATTGGATTGCTGCTATGCACTCAAAAATGGATGCCCTTCATTGCAATAAAATGTGGGACCTTGTTGATCCTTTGCTTGGAGCAAATATAGTTAGCTGCAAGTGGGTTTATAAATTAAAACTTAATCTAGATGGCTCTATTGCTCGTTACAAAGCCCAACTTGTTGCCAAAGGGTTCTCTCAAACCGAAGGTGTGGATTATTTTGAAACTTTCAGTCCGGTGGTTAAACCAGTCACTATTCGTCTTGCCCTTGCTCATGCATTTTCACAGAATTGGTCAATACGTCAGTTAGATATTTCTAATGCTTTTTTTCATGGAGATTTGCGTGAAACTGTCTATATGTCTCAACCTCCGGGTTTTGTCGACGCTTCTTCATCCTCCAAAGTATGCCTTTTAGGCAAGGCTCTATATGGTCTCAAGCAATCACCACGTGCATGGTATTCAAAACTGCAGCTTGCTCTTTTTAATCGTGGGTTTGTTACTTCGCTATCCGATTCTTCCATGTTTATTTTTAAATCATGACAACTTACTGCTATTCTTCTTGTGTATGTGGATGACATTATTCTAACAGCAAGTCATTCCTACTTCATTACTGATATGATACAATACCTGACACCTCTGTTTACAGTAAAGGATTTGGGTCCTTTACATCATTTTCTTGGGATTTCAATTCAATATGATGATTCTACTCTTAATCTCTCTCAGCAACAGTATATTCATGATCTTCTTCTTCGCACATCAATGATGGATTCTAAACCTATATTGCATTCGAAGTCTAAACAAGTGGAGATAGATTTTCACTTTGTTCGTGATAAAGTTGCTCAACAATCTCTATTGGTCAAATTCATTTCTTCGGATCAACAACTTGATGACTGTCTTACAAAGCCACTTCCACCGACTAATTTTGAACTCCTTCATTCCAAGCTTAGTGTTCTTCGACCATCAGCTTGCGGGGGTATGTTAGGGAATGCCACGACCTCTTCCTGAATTGTGCAGAAGGTTCTCTACGTGTGAACGTGTATGAGTTAGTTGTAAATTTGTAATTACATTGTAACCTGCTTCAATTGGGTAATGGTAACTTCTCCGTCTTCTTCTTTTTAGCTTATGCATTCTCTCTTTATAGAAAACTCTTCTATTATCACACTTTTTGAATGATTCTATATTTGTTGTGGGATATGCCAGAGGTCGAGAAGGAAATTTCTAACTGTGAACTTCGACCCTTGGCTCAGAGCGATTCCACAAAAATCGCAAAAGGGTGTTGCTTGCTGCATGGTCGTCGATGCTCAGTCGTTGAGGAAGAGTTTCAACTGAAACTCTTGGCCATTGCTGGTGAATCTACGGAATCTTTGGGTGTGACTTAGTTTGGAAAGCTTGAGCTTTTCTGTTCAAGGATAGTGTCTTCTTGGAACAAGATGAGTCTGTCTGCTCTGCTCGCATCCCAGTTTGTTGGACTAGGCCAAAACTTTTGTTTTGGGCCAACCCAACCCTTGCTAGATCAAAATTTATGTGGCTTGGGCTAAATTTTAAAATGGGCTAAGATGCAGATTCTAAATTCTAATTGGGCTTTGGGCCACCACTTTGGAGATCCGACTCTAGGGTTATCCTTATTTAACCTAAAAATTTAAATAAACCAATTTCAGAATTTTGAATTCTAATCTCAGTAAAATTTTTATGATTCGGTTCCACTACTTAAAAATTATTGAATTTGTCTGCTGTTGGGGTTCATTGGACTTTGGTATTGATAGACCTAATTTTTGAGTTAGAGGTTATTTTATATTTAATGCACTTAAATTTCTAAAATATAAGTATTAAATTAAATTGACATTGTTAATTTTAATATTCAGTTTAGTTTCATTCATCTTTGCATTTATTTAATTTTAAATCTTAAAATTGGTAATAGGACAACTATATGTGTCGTGTCATTGGGTTTCAAATCCCTAAACTTGATTAGAGTTTGTTTGACTGTTTATGATTGTTTGAGTATCGCCTTTTTTGAAATTTCGTTATTTAATTTATTGTTCGTTATCATTTCTTTTATAAATTGACTTGTTAAAATAATTAACTAAAAAAGCCACGTTAAATCTATATAACATAAAAGTTAAATATAAAATTAAATCCCTATTGAGTTATTTGACTCACCAATTTATTTATTTTCGCTTTTCAGGAAATAATCAGATTAATCCCTAATTGCCACCTCAAGAGTAAAATTTAGAAGTTTTCCTATATAAATTATTTCATTTCATTTTTAGAGAGATTTAGAATATTTTAGCAAGTTTTGTTCCTTAGAATTATTTTAATTTTATTACTGCATACTTTGATTTTTTTTTTATATATACTATGTTAATATCACTTCTGGACCTTCTTTTGAGTTTGGTTTGTAATTAAATTTTTAAGTCTTCCGTTGCTAAAAATTAGATTTAAGAGGAGGGTCAAACGATTAGGTCTGTTTCGGGCTGGATTGTTCCTCGTTCTGTCTCGAGTTTCATTTGGGGCGTGACAATATCTAACTTTGAGAGTTAGAGTTTGGATTGTTGCATGAAATCGAAGAAATTATAATTAATCTATTAATAAATAAATTATACGTAAACGTCATGATATAATATAAATTAAAATATACATACAGTTATTGCTTTACCGCTCAACTTCTTGGAAGTCAAACAACTTGATTTGAAGACACGTTCTTTGAATGGTGAGCTTGAGAAACAAATTTTATTTGCATCGTCCAAAGATCATGTTTGCTCGTTGAAAGAGTCTTTATACACTTTGAAGCGAGCTCTTAGGTTGTGGTATTCCAGCAATTTTACGTTTAATCATGATTACTTTACAAGTGATTTAGACACTGTAAATTTTTTATTAAAGAAAAACAGATCACATAACATACCATAAGATAACATCTTACAATATCATGTCACGCCTTTTATCATCACTTGCTCATTTGCTTATTGTGTTTAGTCTTTTTGCACTATACTTGTAAAATCTGAGATTTTTATAATTGTAAAATATTCCTGTGTAAATTGTTTGCGTAATTTTTGGTCAAGTGTTGAATAGTTGATTCGTTTTGTCGCTTAAAGGCCACATGTAAGTTTTCGGTCAAACGGTCAAAGTAGGTATTTTCGAACAGTGATTTATTTGAGAAAATTAATTTAATAAATTATTTTGACTAAAGAAATATTTTTGGTTAGTGTTTTAAACGAGTCTGATTTTAAATCGGATTTTGAATTGGATTTAATTAATATATAAAATATATTTTAATATATATAAAATATTATTTTTAATTATAGTTTTTTTTTATAAAAGAAAGAAGAAGGAGAAAACTTCTCCTTCTTCAGTGAGCGGCCGAGAGAAATCGCAGAGAGGAGAGGAGAGGGGGAGAGCCGATCGAAGCATCGCCGATTTCCGACGATAGATTCGAGTTCCTACTGTCCAAACGAACAACTATTGTAAAGACGGTTTGCGTGAGTTTTTCATCTTCGTTTTTAGGGTTAAAGGTTTGGATTTTGATTATCTAATGACTTGAAGTTTTACATAATTAAGTATGACATATAAATTATGTGTAAAAATAAATTTAAGGAATTATGCATAATTAGTATTTGAGAATAAACTGTTTTTCTGAACAGTTTGGATATATTGATAAAATTAAATTATGCAAATGTTTATAGAATTGAATGAAATTTTGCGGTGATAAACTATACATCTCAAGGAAGAGAAGAACATTGGAGGAATGTAATTTGGATTTATATAGCAAAAGTTATAGTATTTAGAAGTCAGACTAAGTAAATGTGACATTATTGTACTATTTCTGTTGAGTACTTAATTTGGACAAATCAAGTGAGAATTTGAAGGTATTATCTAATGATGGAAATTTCCTAAGACATGTATCTATGATTTCATGTAACAAAATGTGGTCACCAATAGGGTCGTGCCACATGTCAAGTTGAAGCAAGTAGCTTAAACTATAAATAATGGATGTTTAAGGCTAAAATGGTTTTTTCACTTCAAAAATTGAGGACAAAATAGTAAATTTTCCCAATTATCTAGATAAACTCTTCTTATCACAAGAGTGTGGAAATCGTAAGGGACCGAGAGAGAGAGAGAGAGAGAGAGAGAGAGAGAGAGAGAGAGAGAGAGAGAGAAGAGAAGGAAATAGGATTTGAAGAATAAAAGTGAAAAGCTGGTAGGAAAAGAGTGAGATTTTAGTTTTGAATCTTAAGAGAAAGTTGTTATACACGTGAAGAGAATTCTAAAACATCAAAAATTGAAGAGAATGGTGAAACTTTGAAGTTGAATTCAAAGTTGAAAAGGGTGGAAATCAAGTAAGTCATTATAATCCTTAAAAATTTGTAATTTTATGTAATTGCATGATATAGGTGGAGAATTTAGCTTAGAATTTATTGAATTCTATGTATTGGATGTTGGGGTAAAATTATACTTTGAATAGATTGAGTTTTATTGGAAAGTTGAAAGAAGGAAGATCAAAATGTTGAAGAATTTCGACATTATGTCTTGAAGGTGGTCGACAAGTATTGAGGGATTGATCGACCACTTTTGTGAAAGGGTCGAATCTGTAATGTAAGTGATCGACCGGTGTTGAGGGTGGTCGACCAGTTTTGTAAGGAAAAATAGAATTTGTAGTGTGAGTGATCGACCAATGCTAAGGGTGATAGAATTTGTAATATAAGTGATTGACCGGTGCTGAGGGTGGTCAATCATTGCTATGTAAAAGTTAAATTTGTATGAGGAATGGTTGACCAATGTTGAGAGAGTGATCTACCAATGTATGTGCTTTGAATATTTTCCTTAGATTTTAAAACCAATTATTTACCCAATGCCTAAACCACTTTGGGAGATAATTTGAGACATAGATAAAATATGTCTAGATAAATGTATAAGACCAATCATTTATGTGTGTTTAATAAAAATATTTGCATGATTCATATCACATGCATTATTGGTATGTATTATATGCATTCAATGTATGCATAGTAAGGATGTCAAATCATGCATCATAATATATTTATATGTACAAAATATATTATCTAGATGGCATTGTTGGTCACATAGGAACCCAATATGTCTCGCCATGACTATGTATTGTGTGACGTATGTAAAGTGAAAAAATAGAAGATGAGTGACTGTGAGTTCCCCTTGAGCTGAAAGTCCCTAACCCTGTAGAAGTTTTATTATTCATGGATACACCTATTGGACACAGTGACCAATATAATAGAATTTCATGGTCATGTGTGATTTTCATACGATGATATATGATTTGCATATCGATATCAGGAATATATTAAAATGGTACTTTTTAAATAAATCTATTATATAAATTAAATGGATATTGCATTAGTTTATACCATCATTGCATTATTGAGAATAGAATAGGAATGATGTTAAATTCATATTGCATATCACTTGGTTTATAAAAATGGTCTAGATATAGATCTAAGTGGAGGGTGTTGGTCCTATACTTATGAATTGCATAGGATTGTAATTATTGAATATTAGATTTACTTGCTGAGCTTTATGGCTCATTCTATTGTGATTTATTCTTTTCAGATTTGGAGAGTAACCAGAAAGACAAGGCCAAGATAGATCAATGGTCAGAGGCTGGACACTTAGGGGAGGAATATAGTTGTAACGACCCGAATTTAAAAACCTTTTTTCTTTTTCTTTTACTATATAAAATTTAGCCATATAAATTTTTTTTCCTTAATTTATTTAAAGCATGCGAGAGAAAAGTAAATCAAAGTAAATATAGCGGAAACAAGTAGAAATCTGCTATATTCAAAATACAATTTTGAATACAATTTTGTGTGACGTATTTCAAAATACAACCTTAATTGTTCAAAATTCATATTTTACTTCCAATGAGCCATAACCTCTTAGGTCAAATCTGCTGGATAACCAAAGTGCTCAACATGCAATGCCTCCTCCTCCACATCAAGAACACTGATATCCTTACAATCACCTCCACCACAAGCAAATTGTGAGCCTTACGCTCAGCAAGAAGTAAGATGGAGTATGATGCATGCATATGTCTGATTATGTCAGAAATGAATCCACTTAATCTATCTTTTACTCATAGTTTCATATACATTAAACTCATATATTGAGTTGAGACATTGAGAATACTTCCCACAAGGAGAATAGTTTTTCGCCGAAAACTAAACCTCGGCAGACAGGCTCACACATTCCAAAGAAGGAAAAGTTTAATCTCGAGTCTACGGGTTAGAATCCAAACTACCTCTCCAACCCCCAATTCTCATTACATTCATTTAGTCTGGTTTTTCTCGTGCAATGCATGTGAATACCAACATCATGGTATCCCTATTTGTTTCTAACCATGATGCATGTCAATGCAATACAATACCAATAACAACAATATAATGCATGTCAAAGCAGGCAAGTCTACAACATGGAATAAGGCAAGTCAATATCAATAGCATGTAATAAACATAGGAAAAACATATTGGTTGTTTGTACGTGCAAAAGGGTGATAAGACATTGGTGACATGTCCTTGGGTTTCGAGCTCCGGAAGTCGAAATGGAGATGGGACGATGATGACGCGTCCTTGGGTTTCGAGTCCCATAACCTGGCTAGGGTATTTAGACACATGGATTGAAGGTTGTCATTCGCTGAGCGTTGCCTATCCTTGTACCGTTCCATTTGACGGATGGCATAACGGCTCAAAGTTTCCCTCGTCGGCAACCTTCATTGATTTGGAACCTATAGGTATTTTAGTTGAGAAGCAATCCGTCGCTAGCAACATTATCCATTTTCTGATCATACGAGTGGTGTTGGCGCTGAGCTTTGGCTTGTCGGCAGCTCAGATGGCTTGTTGGATGTCTAGATCGCCATCATGATTACTTCTTTTGTCTCATGAGGTGTTTCTATAGACGGATAGTCACCCATTCTATGATGAGTGCCGGATGGGTCTTTGTGTGACCATCCTTTTCATTGATGACGTTTTTGCACGGAAAATGATGTTAGTATATTTTGTGATATAGTTGTCTATATATACAACGAGTTTATATCAAAGGTAAATCATAACGTGATTTTATATGATTTAAAATCCATGTACGGTAAATGAAAAGCATGAAAATGGTTTTCAAAAGATGAGAAAAAAAAAGTTTTTGGCATGCATTGCATTTAGTGTAGATAATTAAGCGAATTACTTTCATTTATTTATTTGTTTATTTTAATTTTTAGTAAGTGTTGGATAATCCGGGATAAGGATAACCTTAGCCTCGTACGATGGTGAAATATGGTTAGTGTTACGCGTCGCCAAACACATCCTAATTCGACCCATAGATTAGGAAGGGGGGACCTTCGGCTCAGAAACGCTCTGTGTGAGTCCTGCTGTCATTCCTAAACCAAAATCCCGAACTGCTGCTCCATCAAATGCTCAGTTTCTGCTACAATCACACTCTCGTAGTTGCTGATTCGATGGTCACGCTTTGTATTTAAGATGCCCTCTTTTTAGGGCTTCTCTCTCTGAGCCTTGTGTTTCTCTTATTGGCGGTGTTTCTTCTCTGATTTGGCTCAGAACCTTCTCATTTTGGTTGTTAGAGGTATTTCTCGGTCTTCTTTGTTCTATTATTGACCGGCAAGATTTTTGATTGTATTGGAATTGTGTTTTCCGGTGGCGATGAAATCCAGAGCTTGATTGTTTTTTTTTTTTTTTGTGTATCCTTTGTCTGGACGTATTTATTTATCATGTGTTCGTTTGAAGAGCTTGAAATTTGGGAGTTCTGTTATGGGGATTTCTTTTTAATGGAAGGCTGATGGGAAATTGTATAGCTGGCGACCTTCTTTTCTTGACACGGATATGTTGCCTCTTCCGATTGTTTTCTGCATCCTGTACATGATTATGATGCTATAAGAATCTTTTTCTTGACGTCATTTAAAGTTGTTATGTTCCTTATATTCACTTTCAGCTTCATTTGTTCAGTTGAGCTATGAACATAACGCATATATGATATTCGGAAGCTGGTTTGGGGAAGAGCTTTTAGAGCGTTGAGCTATCTCAGTTAATCTACTTATTTTGGGCCTAGAAGGACCTGATTTTCTTAGTTACCGAATTCTATGTGAACTTTTCCTGCAGACACGTGATTATCTTTTGGATGATGTAATAATTACTTATCTGCAAATTGTACTTACTTGATGAGCAGGTTATTCTGTGCAAAGCTAGTTTTCTTGTCACGCCTTCATTCTTGCAATTAAAAGTATTTCAACTTCTTTTCTGGTTCTGACAGTACAAATAGTTATGTAGGTATGGCTCGAAAGAATAATCAACAGAAAAATGGCGTTGAGCGCCATTCATTAAATAATAAAAAAAGAGATTCTGATCTAGGATGCAAGAGGCCAGATACAAAGCAGAGAAATACAAGTGAGGTAAAAGTTTCGGTGGGAGAGGAACTTCCAAATGGTAAACAGCCTGGTAATGTCTTTGACGAGAGCATGAATGAGTTTGATAGTGGAGGACGTGAGATTAAAAATGAGCCAAAATCTGTCAACTTTACCAAAAAAAGTAAGGTAGAAAGAACACATACTCACGAGCAGTCAACAGACTGCCCTAGTGATTCTAGAAGCTGCAAAGACAGTGCGGAAGCTTCAAGTATGAGAGAAAGAATGGGGACACCATTTGAAGCAGATTGGTGGAAATCAAATAAAAGTAGTTGCTTCCTGATTGTATTGCATATTAAAACGCTGTTAGACAATCTAGAGTTTTCAGATAATGTGGTGGTAAGAAGTTTGAAAGTATCAGCAATGTCTGTCTTGAAGTCAGCTGGTGAGTTGTTGGAGCAACTACGGCCTATGTTTAATTCTGTAATCACCAAGTTACTATGTGCCCGTGATTATACTGAAAAGAAGATCAAGCAGACTTATCCTATTGTTCTGAAATGGCTGATGTACTTTGGGAATATACTGCTTCTCATTTCAATGGTTTGGTTGGACTGCTCCCTAAGGGGCATTGATTCTTTTCTACGCATGGGGACAACATCATTTTTCTCAGTTCTGTGGTGCAGCATTTTCTCAGTAATTGCGATGGTCGGAATGTTTAAGTTTCTTATGGTCTTGGTAAGTTCTTATCATGCCTATCTTATGTGTGATATCTTGTAGATTAGTAAAAAATTTGTCATGGCTGCTTAAAAAAAACCTTGGTGAAAGTCCCATGATATCATGGCTGCCTTGATTTGTGTTTTCTTTTTCCGTCTTACAATTATGAGTTGGGTTTGTCGAAATTCAGAAAATCTACCAAAATATTGTATGACCATATTAGTTGACGTTTTGTGCCATTTTAATTTTTTTTATTTTCAGTCCGTCCTGGCTTTCCTTGACCCGTTGTTCCCCTAGCCCATTAGGCCTTGGTCAGCTATTTAAATGCTTACTAATTCCTACAGCCAAGATAATTGCAAAAAACAAGATTGAATCAACTTGTACATTGAATATCACACCGAATGTTATGTTCTCATGGACATTGTGCTAATTAATCCAGGTTTTAGCTGCGTTTCTAGGAGTTTTTATTGGTTTCATTCTTGCAATTGCTGTTGTTGTCATCTTCGGAACAATTTTTCTGTGGCTCTATGGAAGCTTTTGGACTACCACACTTGTCATCATCCTTGGAGGTGATTGATTTTGGTATTGGATCTCGGCTTTTTTCTTTAATTGTTATCATCACTGGAATTTACTGAGATTCTGCATTATTCTTTCAGGATTGGCTTTCACACTAAGCCATGAACGAATGGCACTTTTAATCACCACTGTGTATTCTGTATACTGTGCTTGGGCGTACGCTGGATGGCTTGGTGTGCTTTTGGGTTTGAACTTGTCTTTTTTTTCAAGCGACATTATGATTTACTTGCTAAAGAACAACACAAATGAACATAGAAGACCAAATGGATTCCCTGAGCAGACAAATGGAATGCAAGGACGACATGACTTCTTTAATGTCGATCATGTGCATGATTCGCCTTCTGAGACTGGTCCAGGAATATCGACTGATCGCAACTCAGGAATACCCTCTACTAGTGGGGCTGACTCTGACATTACTTCTGAAGATGAAGTTATTCGTTTGCTGAACTGCACTGATCACTATTCAGCATTGGGGTTCTCACGATATGAGGACATAGATGTGTCCTTACTCAAGAAGGAATACAGGAAAAAGGTGTGTGCTGCAATCTTCCTTTGATCACAGGTTTTGTACTGAAAATGTACTGATTGGTTTCATTTTCTTTCATTAGTCCTCTAATCTATCTTTTTCTGAAAAAAAAAACACAGTCATTTCTCTTGTGTTTTTACAAACAACTGTTAATTCGTTTCTTTTGAAGTTTTTGGTGCATTGCGGCTGTATACACTATATTCTCTATCTTCTATCATGTGAAATATATGTTTTTTGGTGTTTCTTATTTTAATCACAGAACAGTTTTTTTTTTCACGTGTGGCTAGGAAAGGATATTAGTAGATATTCTCTGGTCCTAAATTTATATCGATCATCTCATATGAGGACATAATATGTCTTTGATTTTGTTCAATTGTATTCCGATATGATTAACAGGCAATGTTGGTCCATCCTGATAAAAATATGGGCAATGATAAAGCTGCAGAAGCATTTAAGAAGCTTCAAAATGCTTACGAGGTTAGGCATCCATTAATTTGGTGGTCCTAAGTAGGATATTATTTTTATTTTTATTTATTTTTTGCATGCGATTTTTATACTTTCTTTTTTTACTAGGTTTTGCTTGATTCATTGAAGCGAAAATCATACGATGATGAACTGAGAAGGGAAGAACTACTAAACATCTTTCGGAGGTTTCAAAGCAGCTCTCAGAAGGTTGAATTTTCTTTTTTACCGGAGGGCCATGGGAATCTGATAGAATTAAAAAGAGTAAATGTAGCGTACCTAGAGAAAACACAAATTTCACAAGAACTGGAGCAGGCCAGAAAAGAAATGCTGAAATCCTTGTTTTGATTTATTATTAATAAAATTAATGGATAATCCTTTTACAGTAAATGGGAGAATGCTCTACAAATACTTCTGCATACTAAAAGCTCATGGTGATTAGTGTGCGTAATACTAGTGAAGATAGTGAAACATTTCCTGTTCGGAATGACCAATAATGTCATCCTAGCATTTCTAAAAATGACATCTTACTATACATGCATCATTTACCTCGTGAACATTCCTTCATATGCAGTCAAGACACTAATCCTTTTGTCCTTGTCTTCTCTGTTTTTCTTGAATTTATATTCAATGCTATATGTTCAAACTGTTAATGCTGTTTATGGCTCAGAATGGAGCACGTGGTTTTTTTCCCTCGCGGTTTGGGGGCTCAGAAAATGATGGGGATGATCCATTTGGAGAATCAAGGCAAATAGCTTGCAAAAAGTGCAACAACTTTCATATGTGGGCATACACTGGCAAACAAAAATCTAGGGCTAGATGGTGCCAGGTTTACTTTAGTTTTTTGGATTTTAAACATATAATAGTTTATTCAGCAATTGGGCTGATTCTAAACTTCAGTCTCTTGCTGGTTTAGTTCTTTATAAGCATTAGCAAAAATCAATTTTATACGTGGCACTTATAATTTTGGTTTGGGAATCTATGTTTTTTGAAGGACTGCCAAGATTTCCATCAAGCGAAGGATGGTGATGGATGGGTTGAACAAACTTCTGAATCTTTCCTTTTTGGATTATTCCAGAAGGTAGGTGCGAGTTACAAATGTAGAAGACGATCTTTTTTGGGAAATATTAGTACAGTAGATTTATCTATATATTTGTTATTTTCCTCATAGAACTGGAAATTTACTATTTCGACTATGTTGTTAAATGAACGCTTTAGAATATTTGATGAAACATCATTTATAATTTAAAATTAACAGCGGTGTAGCTTTTTAAGAGTATGATGGTTTATATGGGCAGGTAGATACTCCCTCAGCATATATTTGTGCAGATAGCAAGATATATAATGCCACTGAATGGTATATTTGTCAGGTAAAAATTCTTTGAAATCTAAATTCTCTGTACAGGAACCCTACCTTCACCACAAATATTGTCTTGTCTTCATATTCTTGTTGGATTAAAGTATCTTGTCAATATAATTGAACGAATTGACTGTAAATTGCATGATTTTTGAATTTTTGCTTCTGCTAAGGAAGATACTAACTGTAGGAAAAATGGAATTTCCCGTTTTAAGGCTTAATAATGTTGAGTGTAGAATAGTAATTTGGAAGTGAGGAAAGTTTCTTGAATTTAAAAGGTCAACATATTTCTTCTAAGATTTCTGTTTGATGATAATTTATTAGGCATGAGGATTGCTAAGTTTGTTCTCAAATTTTTTATTCTAATTTTATCTCTTTTTGTGACGTTTAAATATCGCTGATTAATTGATATAATTAATGTTTTAATTTAATTGTTTATTTTAGTTAGTGTTAATTAGTGAGTGACATGTAAGCATCGCATTAGAGAATAAGATTAGAGTGTATAATTAGAAGATGAATCTATCGGTCACTCATTATGTTTGGCTTTGCTCGTATGAAAGTTAATCTTGTTATGAAGAAAACTGAGATCGGGAAACACTTGATAGTGAGTTTTGTTTTCTTTAATGATGCAGGGAATGAGATGCCCAGCAAATACTCACAAGCCAAGCTTCCATGTGAACACAAATGTGACATCCAAACATAGCATGGGAAAACGAACAAACTCCTGTCAGAGAAGTGGGCGAAATTCAGAAGAGGGTGTGACCGAAGAAGAGTTCTTCGAGTGGCTACAAAATGCTGCACAAGCCGGAATGTTTAGCGAATATGGCGGCAGTGCCTCGGCAGACAGCCCATCTGCAAAGGCCGAAAATACGAACAAGAATGGAGGAGGAATGGGAGGTGGAAGTGGAAACAAGAGGAAGAAAAAGGGCAAGAAGCAATGGTGATTTTTCCAGCTAACTTTGATTGGTTAAACACATTTTAGAGTTGTAAGCAAAGTCTGAGTCTGCATAAAGAAAGTTGGCCTTAAAAGAAGGTGCTATTTTGGCTTGCAAGTTAGCTTTTTTTAAGAAAAGAAATAAAGAAAAATTGAGAGGCCTCGAGGATGGGCTGTCTCTTCTAATTTTGTCCCATAAAAGATAACATTGCTTGCCTAATCCCATACCAATTTCCTTAACAAATTCCCTTCTTAATTTAGGTCGTTTATTTAATATTATCTTTTAATTTTACTTAATTATGTGTTACTTTTTAATTGATATTTAAACAATTAAATGAAAATATTAATTGTCTTAATTAATATGTTAATTGTGATTAGAAAAGTAGTTAGGAAAAATAACATATCCTAAACTAAACCTGTGTCTCAAGATTTGGGTAAGGCTTGTTCATGTGATTGGAGTGTTGTTTTGGGGTCCCAAAAGATGAAAATATTGAAAGAATAAAAAGAAACACAAAGAGTATTATTGCATGTGGGGGGAAGGGGAACTAAACTCAATCCTCCTGTGTCTCTTTAAATACGTTTTGACTCATGTACTGTCATGACAAGGTTCATTTAAGGAAGGCAGTTTCATTTTCCTGATTCTTCTCTTTGATCAGCAGCTCTTGAAATCAACAAAATCTTCGTGGCTCTCCACATTCGCCATCTGTTTCAATTTGAAATGACCAATCCCGCTTTAAATGAACGCTGACCGTTCGATCAATCGGAGGCGTAAAATTGATGGAAGAGTCGGTTTACGTTCTTGTTTTGCTGAGCCTGTTCTTGCTTCCATCTCATTGCCATGAAATCTTCATGAAGGATGAATCCTCAATCCCACAATCAGATGCAGATCTTTTGGAGTTTCCTCTCAACTTGGAGTTCTTGGAAGCTGAATTCTTTCTGTTTGGCTCCCTCGGTTATGGCTTGGACAAGGTTGCTCCGGGCTTGACAATGGGAGGGCCGCCTCCAATCGGGGCGAAAATGGCAAAACTCGATCGTTTAGCCAAAGATCTCATCACCCAATTCGCCTTCCAAGAAGTCGGACACTTGCGGTTCGGTTTTTTGACTTTGCTTTGAATTTGAACTTTCTTTCTTTTTAGCTCTGCTCTAAAAGCTATGGAGTCGTTGCAGAGCCATTACGAGCACGGTGAAAGGATTTCCTAGGCCGTTGTTGAACCTGAGCTCGGCAGCATTTGCCAAAGTAATGGACTCTGCATTTGGCCGCCCACTTCGACCGCCGTTTGACCCTTATGCCAACGGGCTCAACTTCCTCCTCGCATCCTATGTTGTTCCTTACGTTGGACTCACCGGATATGTTGGAGCCAACCCAAATCTTCAGTCTCCTGTTTCAAAGACGGTGTGCTCTAAAATTTGCAAGTCAATTTTAAAAACCCGACACAACAAATAAAGATTTGAATTTACCTGAGTCTAATCCGATGTATGGATGTATTAGCTCGTTGCAGGTCTTCTGGGGGTGGAATCCGGCCAAGATGCAGTGATTAGAGCACTGCTTTATGAATATTCTTATGTGAAGGTGAAACCATATGGAATATCTGTAGCAGAGTTTACAGCCCGAATTTCCAATCTGAGGAATAGACTTGGTCGTTCGGGTCTGAAAGACGAAGGTCTTGTGGTACCTCAAGTTGTGGGAGCCGAAACAAGAATGGTGGGGAATATCTTGGCTGGAGACCAGTTCTCTCTTTCATATGCACGAACTCCTGAGGAGATTCTGAGGATTGTTTATGGAAGTGGAGACGAGCATCTTCCAGGAGGTTTCTTCCCACGCGGAGCAAACGGGCGCATTGCTAGATCGCATTTGAGCAACGAAACTGTAGATTCATAAAATACTGGTTTTAGCTTTCTGCAATAAATAAGAATTTTCAATACTAGTCAGTCCATAGCATTCTGTTTTCCTAGTTCAAAGAATTATCCTACAGATATATGAGATAATCCCATCACACTCAACTACACATTTTATTCCCAAAGACATCCTATTTAATCGTATAAACTATGAAAAAAGAGTTTGAACAGAATAATTGGAAATAAAATTTAAACATGAATCAAAGGTGATTAATGGAGAATAGATTGACATGACCCACTGGCTGTCTGAAGCCGAATGTTCCTCAATTGTCCAATTTAACCCCACTTCGATCAACCTATACGGAAACATTGATCTTAGTCTACATCCACAAAATGATATTCAAGGCAATGTGTAGCAACCACTGAATGATGACTGTTATTTGGAAATGTCTCCTAGAAGAGCATATACCAAACCTTCAACCAAGGTATCAAGAAGACTTCCTTAAATTTTATAGGACTTCGACATATTTTTAAAAATAAAAACATTTTCTAGCCATAGTATAATCCATAACATAACCTGTTCAGTACTTACATTACTGGTAGATGACCGTAAAAAATGAGCAATCGGCTCTGAATTCAGCAGACCATAAAATAATTCGGATAAACAAGGATTCCACCATTGATCAGCTCGACGGCAATGTTAATAGTTGTTTCGATCCAAACTACTTATTTAAGGATTTCATCGACAATGTGAATCGGACCCATCTGATCAAAAGAGTCAAATAAACAACGAATCAACACGTTCCAAGTGGCAATGTTGGGGAAGATCCCCTGATTCATCATCTTATGAAGATATTTAGTAGCCTCTTCTATGCCGATCCAACTGCAACTTCCCCAAATAAGATTTGTATACGTTATAATATCCGGACACCAATTCTCCACATCACTGATTTGCTCCATAAACTGAGAAACAGTTTTTACCCTTCCCTTCTTGCAATACGCATATATCAGTGAATTATATGTTACTTGATCGGGTTTTATTCCTCTAACCAGCATCTTACCAAAAATTTTCAAAGTCTCATTAATTTCATAAGCACGGGAAAACCCATTTAATATCGTATTATATGTCACTAAATTTGGCTGAATACCTCTATCTTCTATTTCTCCAATGAGATCAAAAGCTTCTTTAAACTTGTTACCTTTGAAGAGACAATCCAACAGTTCATTATATGTCGTCACATTGGGAAAACAGCCATGTATTGGCATCCAATCTAGCAATTCGAATGCGAATTCTACCCTTCCATTTTCACATAAGCCTTTGATTATTGTGTTGAAGGTAACTACATTTGGAGGACAGCCATCAAGAGACATATTCTCTACGAGAGAGAGAGCTTTATCAAACATCAAACTTCTACAAAGGACATCAACCATACAAGTGTATGCCACCACATTTGGGCGGCATTCATTGAATATCATCTTATTCCACATATTGGACGCACCAATCAAGTTACCCGCTTTTGCAAATCCATCGATAAGAGTGGCATATGTTGTCACATTTGCAGCACACCCATTGATCTCCATTTCGTCATAAGCAGATACAGCTTCGACTAAATACCCATTGGAGCAAAAACCATGTATCAAAATGTTATAGGCAATCACATTGGGCTCGACCCCCTCTTCAATAATCTTTTTCCACAACCCAAGAGCTTCACGAGATCTTCCTCTCGAGAAATATCCTTTCATCAGTGGTGTGAAGGTTTGAATATTGGGGCTAAGGCCTCTTAGAAGCATTTGAGCTAAAACAGCAAGAGCCAGATCAACATTCCCCAAGCCAGAAAGAAAATTAATGAGTGTAGAATATGTGATGATGTCTGGTTCGATTCCCTTATCCATCATTTCTTCAAACAATTCAAATGCTATCTGAATTTTACCTTCTTTGCACATCCCACAAATCAAAGCATTATAAACTGGCACAATCGGATCAAAACCTCTGGCAATCTCTCTTGCATCTTCAGATTTACCAATCTTACACAAAGAAGATGCTATAGTCGTATAGCTCACAGAATCAGGAGAAACGCACTTCTTAGACATTTCCTCAAGCAGCTTATAAGCAGCATCGACTCTATCATTCATACACAACGCCTTGAGAAGTAAATTATAAGTGAAAACATTTGGTTCAAGTCCATCTACCTTCATATTTCTATAGATAGGGTTAATCATATTAAACCTATTTTCACTCAACAATGCATCCAAAAGGTGATTGTAAATCTTCACAGTGGGCTTACACCCGAATTCACTGATCCTATAGAACATCTGCAAAGCCTGCTCCGCAGAACCAGACCTCCGACAACAATTCAAAACAAAAACGAACAAATCCTCAGGACAATCGAGATCCTCTAGCTTCATTTGCTGGAGAAGATATTGCACGCCATCCATTTCGCATTGGCGCCCAAGCTTCTTGATCATCGCCTTGTACGTCAAATGGGTGTGTTTGAAAACGTTTGAGTTGGATATAGAAATGAAGAACCGCAACGCCGACGCAACGTCCTCCTCATTGTCCATCCTCTTTAGGACATCGATTTCCTTCACAAGAGCTCTGTTTATGGGTGGATCCGGTATTCGTTTCGTTTTGAAAGCAAATTCCATCAAGGGTTTGCGACGTTTGAGCAGTAAGGATCGTCCAACTTCCAAATACATTATCAAAGCACACAGCTTACAGCGTTGTACGAACCCTCCAAAAGCTTAAACCATCCGGGGTTTGATGAAACCAAGAAATTACCAAAAACAAGTGAAAAAAAACCCTCCAAACCGATCATAAACCAAGTCCAGATCGAGCCAAAACCAAAAAAAAACAGAAGATAAATTTGGTTTTGGTTCAAATCCAAATCTAACCCTTTTCAATTTCCAGAAATGAACAGACCAATTCAATTCCAACTGGTGATGACACACCCAACCCTTCCCTATCACATGAGATTGATGGAGCTGCAAATTGCAGAAGTAGGCATAAACATTAATCCACCCCAAGCCGAACCGATATACTCTGTTTGTTCGGCTCGGTTATCTTCCTAGGACTTGAAATAATTGTCCAAAAAATAGTAATAGAAGTAAGGAAATGGAAATTGATCTAAATTCATGACATACACATGTTTAAACCATCCCTTCCAATAGTTTATAAAAAACAAAAAAAGAGAAACAATTACCACAACTATCCCTTACCAGATCAATTCTAAGCTAACATCTCTAAAAACACTTCACCACCATAGAATACATGAAAATAAACTACAACCCATCAACCAAATTAGAGCCCAAAAGATCAATTCCTATCGCTTGGATGGTCTATCGTCGTCGGCTCCACCATCATCATCGTCATCGTCGTCAGAATCATCTTTCCTTGACCTTTTTCTCTTTGGCGGAGCTTCAACTTTGCCATGGGTAGAGTCGTCCTCATCGTCTTCATCGTCGTCGTCCTCGTCATCTCCGTTTTCTTCTGGTTCAAAGTCACTTGCATCTTCCTCCTCCTCTGCACGACCTACTGGTCTGACAAGGAATTCTGTTCCCACATCCTCCTACGACATTCGCAGATTTTGAACAAAGATCAGACAAGATAAGGAGGAAGAACTTCAAAGCTAAGAAAAGAAAAAGTACAACCACATAAAAACATATGAATATAAGAAACTAGAAACAAATGTTGGAACCAAATGAACATAATAAGAAAAAAGGCAGCAAAAAATCAATAAAGCTTCAAATTTAGGTATTAAAAATTGACCCTGATTATGCAATAATTAGAGGTAAAGTCTAAACAAATGCAAAATACTAATGGTAGTTGCCATTTATGTGACCAACATCGAGCAGAAAACTTACTGTATCGCTATTTACCACCCGAGTGTTGAACAAGACGCATAAAAAGAATAGAATATAGAGAAGAAAATGAGTCGAAATAGGAAAAATAGAATAAGTGGATCATTAAACATATAAAAGAATGAACATAAATTAGACTACTTTCACAAGCTCGAATCAACTTCTAATTCCACAGAGTTAACTGAGGAATCTTAGAAGTAAAAAGGGCAGGGCCAAGATTGTCAGATCTGTAACGCCTAACTTGTTAGTCGACTCTTTCCACATAAATAGAGAAAAGCTTGGTTTTTACGCTACAATATGCATAACCACGTCACATATGTCCGAACGAAACAACAGAAAATTCAGGGAAAACTCACCTGAATCTACAAAGACTGGAATAACAACGAAATTGCAAATGTTTTAGGGAAAATCAACTGGGAGAGATATTTTTCCATCATCAATCGCAATAGATCTAGACATAATTACTGTGGAGAAGATCAAACTAATGAAAATTCAAAGAAAATTCGAAGAAGCTTTAGATCCTTACCTCCTCTTCAACTGCGTCTTCTTCATCGTCGTCGTCGTCGTCGTCATCGTCGTCGTCGTCGTCGTCGTCGTCTCCTTCACCGTCTTCGTCGTCTTCATCGTCATCCTCCTCTTCGTCCTCTCCGTCATCTACAGCATGAACAGGAGGATCCCCTGAAGAGTGATGAACCTCTTGCACATCATCGTCTTCATCATCCTCATCGTCATCATCACCATCATCGTCCTCATCGTCATCATCGCCATCTTCTTCCTCCAAATCTTTCTCAGCAACGTCTCCACACTTGTCCCCGCTCAAAACCACAACCTCCTCTTCTCCTTCAAATTCTGCTTCAGGCTCCATTATACTCATCCCTCAAAGCTCAGTCTCAAAACAAGATTCAGAAACTAAAAATTTGAAAATTGAAAAAACCAGAGAAGACGAGAGAGAGGAGGAAGAAGAAAGAGAAGAACAAGGAGCATCTTCCTTCGTTCTACCACTAGCTCTGCAACCTTGATCTCAGCCGTCGAAAGATGACTCCACGCGGATCAGTGACGTGGGAGTGATCGAACGGCTGTAGAGAGAGGAGATGTACTTGTGCCGATGCAGCAAAGCGGCGCGCCCTTTTAGTTTTCCTGATCAGCTGCCAGTCACGTGCAAGATAAGGGTATCTAGGGTTAGGGCTTTCTTGGATAAAAAATTTAATTTAATATTTTAACAATTTTTAATTTCAATGATTTAATATAGAAAAATGAACAAAATAATCATTATATTAAAAAATTAATGACAACAATTACCAAATAATTTTTGTTAATAACTTAAACACTGAACTATAAAATTTAAATGAAGTAAATATCGTGATTACGTTTTTCATTAAAAAATGTTATATTTCTTCCCCTAAACAAATTTAAAAGATTATTTTCCGCTCGAGGAACAATTACTTTTTGCCGCAAAAAGATAATGTTATGCAGAGGAACGACAACATTCTGCTAGCGGAAAAATTACTTTCCGTTGTAGAAAGATGACTTTCCGCAAAGGAAATATTATTTTTTTCTGCAAAAAGTGAAACATTGGTGATGAATATTGGATGACGACGATGGAGCAGGAAGAAGAAAGAGAAGATGGTGATGAGAATTGAACGACGATGATGGACTAGAAAGAGTGATGCCAACGCTCGACAACGTTTTCGAAAAACAAAAAACGTGGGAATTGTTTTCGACGACAAGAAGACCGCAGGAGCTTCTTGACGTCGTCTTCGCAGTAATATTTATTCAATTATTGCAATTTTAGCATAAAACTGAAGTAGAATTAGAATTGTAAAGAATATGTTTTGGAATCGTCTTTGTGTACCTATTTCTTTAAACAGGTAACTGTGATTAGAGGTGGCTAACGGACGGGCGGGCTGGCTCGTCAGCCCGCCGGCTCAACCCATTACTGTAGCGGGCCGAGCCGAGCTCGGCTCTCACAGAGAGAGTCTCGACTCTCACAGAGAGAGTCGAGACTCTCACAGAGAGTCTCGAGACTCTGTGAGAGTCGAGACTCTCGGTGAGAGTCTCGACTCGCTATGTGAGAGTGGAGCTCTCTTTGCAATGATCCGAAGATCGTTGGTGTTGGGCTCGGTGAGAGTCTCGACTCGCTATGTGAGAGTGGAGCTCTCTTTGCAATGATCCGAAGATCGTTGGTGTTGGGCTCTTTAGGCTCGGCTCGTTAAGGCTCGCTCGGCTCGTTAGGCTCAGCTCGTTATGCTCGGCAGGCTCGTTAGGCTCGGCTCGTTAGGCTCGGCTCATTAAGCTCGGCTCGTTAGGCTCGTTAGGCTCGGCTCGTTAAGCTCGACGAGCCAGACTTTTTCAGGCTTGGCCGGCTCGTTAGCCACCTCTAACTGTGATGTTTGCGTTGTCTATTTTCTATAGTTTAGTATTTAAGTTGTTAGCGAAAATTGTTCAATGGTTGATTTATCATTGATTCTATAGTACACTGGTTGTTTTGTTAATTTCCCTTTAATATAATATTTTCATATATTTATATCTAATTTTTCTTTTTTATAAAATGAGTAATAAAATATTAAAACGAGTAATCTTATATTTAATTTCTAATTCTACACTTTAATCTTACTTTTTAACAGGACCCTTGTGTTTTATTCATTAATTTATATAATAATTATAATAAATTATAAATAATTAAGATCAAATATTAACAGTATCAATTAATAATTTTTAACTCTGTAAAATTAGAGTATAAAATTAAAGAGAAAACGTGAACATTAGTTATGCAAGTCTATAAGGTTAATGATTTTGTTCCTTTTTGTTCATTTTGGCTTTGTATGCTTTGTGAGAATAAATAAAGCAATTACTAAAGAATAATTATCAATTATGAAGATTAATTACAACAATAACAAAACCAGCTATGACGTTTCTCTAAAAAAAAAAACTAATTATTAATATCAAAATAAAATAAGATTGAAACTATGAGCATGTTAATTCAAAAAATATCACGTAACTAAATAAATTAAGCTTTGGAGTCACTTAATAGTTAAAAGAAAAAAGAAAATAAATAAACAAAATAGCATTATTTAAAATTATTATTTTAAAAGCGAAAATGCATTTTCCTATCACGAAACCGATCAAGTTTTCCCCACTCGTCTTTTTCGAATATTGTATTAGGTGTGAATCTTGTGAGTAGAGGTGTTTAAAACCGAACCGGAACCTGTGAACTAAACTAGAACCGATCAATCGGTTTGGATCAGGTTGGTTTTGAACACCTCTGTAACCAAACTTCAGTTTTATTTTGTAGGAACCGAACTTATCGGTTCGGTGTTTGATTTGACATATTTAGAAACAACACTAACCATACCGAACCGATAAATTATTAAATTTGAACCGATAATGCTTGAAGCCTTGCACTTGGTTCTAAATGGAATGCATATCTCCTTCGTCTGATCGAGAAGGGAGAAAGCCCGGGGAACTTGACTGTAACTCTTCTATTACATTACGGAGAAGTCAATTCTCATCATGATTGATCCATGTCCTGAAGTCGCTTTACTTAACTTAGGAGTCCACTCGGAGGACCATACTTGCTTAGCTTACTAAGGTGAAGGATTTGATCCGCTAATTGCATGAGCTAGCCAAAAAATCCAGTGGTTTTCTTGCTTTCGTGCCCCTGACTCATAAGTAGGTGTTTTCTTAGCTGCGAGAACAAAAGACTTAAAAATGGTAGACTACAAGGCAAAATAGGTCAAAATAAACATGGATAACAAGAGTTATTATCTTTAATAAATTGTCTTCCTTTTTTTTTAACTAATTTTTAGAAGAGTCATTCAAAAACCTTAGCCCTATGATAACAATAATCTATATGTTGTCTTTTGCGATGTTCTATCATGCTTTAAAATACTTACTAATTTTAGGGCTGCAAATACAAAATTCAATAAAATGATTTTAGCCCAAAGCGTCAAAGTCCATAATCAAAACAACAATATAATTTAAATTAGTCAAGACTCAAAATTGAAAAGAACTACTCATTCAAGTATTAGACTAACCTAAAACACCTTTGCATTGATGAAACGATTAGTTCTAGAATTCATGGTAGGAGTCTACCTAACGAACTTAAGAGAATATCTCAAGGTTCTAAGGGAAAATAACTTGTCTATGTTGTAAAGGGAGCTAAAGAGCCTACGTATTCAATGTGAAAGTAAAAGGATAAATGATCTATACATACAAATAAAAATGCAAAATAATTTCATTAAAACATACAAGTTTATGGTTGGATTTGGGCTGAGTTTTTACTAGTTTGGGTTGGGTTTAGGCCAATTCACATGTTAATTTCGGGTTTGAGACAAGTTTGGGTTGTCGGATTTGTGTTCAACATTGACTCCAAGATTCAATTCGATTCTATTTGTCTTTCCAAACGAAATCGAGAACCGAATGGAATGACAATTATCATTCATATTATGATGTGAATATTTGGTTCTGGTTTTTGTTTTGGTTTGGTTTATTCTTGATAGGTTTCGTTTTTTTATATCAGGTTACTATGCAAGATTTTGTTTCTTTTTTTTTTTTTTTTATGATTTTGCGGATATAGAAGTTAAAAGGGGCATCGTGTATAGGGGGATAAAACACAAGAAAAATGGGTTTCTGTTTGCTTGCAGATGCTAGGTGAAATCGACAGAGAGAAAGAGAAGTTCTTCTATATTGTTTGATTTTTCTTGGGTTGATTCTATACATATTATATATTCATTTTCTTCAATAGAGAGAGTATACATGTTGCGTCCATGGATGTAGGACACATTGTTCGAACCACGTTAACTCTGGTGTCAATTATTTATTTTTTGCTCTGTATACTTCCTTTTTAGATTTTCTTCTACAATTGGTGCGATGAGCGTAGATCGAACATGAAACCTTCAAATAACAGAAATCTAGGGCTTCAAGATTCAAGTTCAAGACTGTAAATTTTTCAAATTCGAACTTAGCCATTTAAGAAACAAAAGAAGAAAAAAGTGTTAGCCTTTTTTAGGGGTGTTCAAACCGAATCCAGTCCGACGAACCAACCCGGAACCGGTCAATTCGGCTTGAACCGGTACGGTTTGGTGAAAAAAACATTACAAGCCGGCTTATTTTTTGTCAAACCAGATGAGTGGTGGGTTGAAGCTCGATTTTGTTTTATCAAAAGCGTGGAAACCGAACCCGATGGCATTTAAGTTAAACTTTGCCAGGGTAGGGTTGTCGTCTCTCTCGCTCTCCTCGTCGAAGTCCAGTGCTCGCCTCTCACCAGTCGTGAGTCGCCCCTTAGCCCTGCTTCACACTTCACAGTTTCTTCAATCTTCAGGCTTCAGGTTAGTTTCGTCCGTGTTTTCAGGCTTCAGGTTAGTTTCCCTTTTCCTTCTTCGTTCATCTTTAAGCAGTCCAACGGCAGCTTAGATCTGGGATTCAGGGAGTGGATTAGCAGCGCCGACGGTCTTAGTTTGTCTCCAGGCTCCAGCAGTCCAGTCTGGGAGTGGATTATCGGTGGCTTAAATCTGGGAGTGGATCACCAGCGGCTTAGATCCGCTTCAGTGTAATATTCTCTTCTGTTCTTGGTAAGTAAAAATTTTTACCTTCAATTTGTTCTGAATTATGGAATTGTCTTGCAGTTGCACTTCAAATTTTCCCATGGAATTGATTTTTCGAAGATTGATCTTCAAATTGATTGTGTTGAAAAGTTTCTAATTGTCTTAAATTTGATTATCAAATTGATTGTGTTCTAACATAATTAAGAGAATGACAATTGACAATTTGACATGGGTCTGTCGTCTGTGTTAGTTGTTACCGTGTAGGTGTATCTCCTTGGTTTAAATGTTGAATGACATGGGTTCGGGTATTTCCTTAGTTGTAAGTAACATAATTTAGATGATTATTTTTAGGATATTTCAATGATATTTAGGATATATTGATGGATGTTTATATTTGATGGTTGTATTTGTTTATTTCTTAATGGATGGATCTTGCTAAAATTATTTATGAAATGGTTTAAACTTTGCCCTTTGCTGTATAAATTTTATACCATTAATGCAGTATAAATTTTTTATATATATATGAAAAAATAAATAAATATAGATTTAGATTCAACCGAAACCGAATTGAAACCGAAACCGAAAATCTGAACCGAAACCGATCCGATTCACTCAAACAAAAAACATGGTTTAGGTCTGAAAATTTTCAACCCGAAACCGATTGGTTCGATTCTTTTTTTTACTAAAACCGAACCGAACCCGAATTTGAACACCCCTAGCCTTTTTGTTAGGCTAAGTTTTATTTTGATGATGACTAAAATGGTGATTAATTTAATAAAATCAATAAGTTGTATTTTGCGTTATTCAGATATTATTCTTAATGTTTTATAATTAATATTTATATCCATATTTATTGGAAATACCCTCAAAATGGGTATTATTATTGTTCTAACAAGTTCATCTAAGTCCATGTAGGGAATACATATCGTTTCGGGATTTAGAAAAATCAAGAATGTGAAAAATGAGCAAAAGGTCGACGAACAGAACAAAAGGGTCGACCCTGTCATGCACTCACGAAGGAAAGGGTCGACCGCACGGTAGACTGTGAAATGGACAGATTGCTCCAAAATTTCTGCACGAAAGAAAGGGTCGACCGCACGGTCGACCGCGAAATGGATAGATTGCTCCAGAATTTCTGCACGAAGGAAAGGGTCGACCGCACGGTCGACCGCACCGAAGGTATATTTTAACAGTCAAATTTCAACGGGCAAAATTCCAATGGCTAGTTAAAAGGGTCGACCGTTATGGCATAAGGTCGACCGTTTGTGCAGTGTCTATAAAAGTGGGATCACTCCAAGCTCTCCACAACGATCGAATATTCGAGGCGAAGCCCTACTGAAATCAATACTCGGATATTACCCACTGTGAGCTATTATTGTACATCCAATTCTCCCCACACTTTAACTTGAGAGTTATATTTGGGAGAATTCGGATTAGATAGATTGCACTTTAATTTCCAATTCATTATTATTGTGCTTGATTGTAAAGGGTGATTCCCTAAGAATTCATCGAAACACTCAAAACGTTAATAGGTTCGATTGAACGCCCGTAAGTTCAATCATTGGGTGACGCCACGCAATAGTCAAACATTGGATGACGCCCCGCAATAGTCAAAGTCAAGGGTGACGCCCCATAAGAGTCAAATGTTGACAACCTTAGAATTAGTCAAGGGTGACACCCATCGTAAGAGTCAATTTGTAAACGGTTTTATTGGCACCCGTAAGCCAATTGCTTAGTGTATCTCCAAGTGAAACTTGGAGCGCGGACGTAGGTGAATTTGCCGAACCGCGTAAACAAATATCATGTGTACTTCTCTATCCCTTACTCTTTAATTTACGCATATATTGTGATTGCATATTTAATTATATTCAATAAATTACTTAGGGATTTAGAGAATTTAAATATCATACGAAAAGGTTAATACGCTATATTCGCCCCCCTCTATAAGCGTATATTGATCCTTCAATTGGTATCAGAGCGGGTATTTAAATTTTTGTGTGATATTTTGTTGATTGTGCACATTGCTATAATTTGTTGAATTTCATTGTTGAAATTTATTTGAATATCATTGATTTGAAATTATATATATATATACACACACTATGGACTCCAACATGTACGAATTAGGTCAATGCACATCTACACCTCTACATTTTAATGGTTGTAATTATTTGTATTGGAAGTGTAAAATGAAAATATTTATACAATCTATTGATATCTTTTTATGGAAAATCATTGAAAAGGGATTAACGCTTCCTAGACCAACTTGTGATTTCAATGATATAGATAAACAAAATTGAAATTTAAATGCCAAAGCAATGAATATTTTGTATAGTGCCTTGAGTAAAAAGGAATTTGATAGAGTTAAATCATGTGTTACTGCTTATGATATTTGGATATCTCTTGAGCTAACACATGTAGACACAATTCCAAAGATTGAAAGTGGAGAAAGTTCATCCTCCGAAAAAGAAGAGAAGTGGCCAATACATGCTTTATGGCCAATGAAGATAAAATTGAGGTAACAAACTACTATAGCGATTCCAATTCTAATAATGATGATGATTGTGACTTAGTAAGTGAATTGCTAGATAGTTTGAATGAGCTTAAAGATAAATACAAAGTATTGAACAAGGAGCATAACAATTTGATCAAAAAACATGTCAATTTAGAAAAATCTTTTGAGAATCAAATTGTTGAATTGAAGAGTAAGATTGATATTTCTAATGCCTCTTTTAAATCTCTTGAGCATGATAGTGGTAATTTGAATTTGTTGAATGATGAATTAAAATATACTATCAAATCACATAAAAATGAGATTGAATGTTAAGAATTGTGATTTAATTGTTATTATTAATTGTCATAAGCATGAAATTTATGATTTGAAAAATAGAAATGATGAATTGAATATTTATATCAAATCACGTGAAAATGAGATTCAATCATTGGATGCTAAATATAAATCTACTTTGGATGCTAATGCTAAAATTGAATCTCTTGAGATTGATATTTGTGAATTGAAAACAAGGAATGATGATTTGAACTCTATAGTGCTTAAATTCACAAATGGGAGCAAAAATTTAAATATGCTCTTAGGTTCGCAAAGGGTTACATTCGATAAAGCCGGAATTGGCTATGAACCCTTTGCAAAGAAAAAGAATTACACGAATCTATTTATTAGTTCATCCATTTGTAATTCATGTAATTGTGTTGGACACAAATCATTTTGTTGTCCATTAAAGTTGAATGCAAATGTTAATTCAAAATTTGCTTATTCCTTGGATGTAAATTCTAAATTTAAGTCTAGTTTAAAAACTAAATCAAATTTGAATTCTAAACTTGTGTGGGTTTCTAAAGGAACCAAACCTATAACCAATGGACCCAAAATGGTTTGGGTACCAAAGAAATCGAATTGATTTGTTTTGTAGCTTGGAGATTCTCCCAAGAAGCTTGAAAAGAGATTGGATACTTGAATATCCAATACAAAAAGGGAGAAGCTTCAAGAATGCCTCTAATGCTTTAAAAATGGAAATAAACTTGGTGGAGGTACACAATTTTCTTTAATTGATTTAATTTGATTATTGAATTATTGGGTTGGAATTGAGTTGAATCAATTCTATTTTTTTGGTTAGGTTTGAAAGATAATTTGATCTTGATTTTGGATTGAATTGATAGATATCATAGATTGTGTTTTTGATTATTTCTCCAATTGGTAGTTAGGATTTGAATTGTCTATTATCTCTTGAATTTGTTAGTTTATCTTAGATTAACTTCAATTGATAGGTTGCATATAAGTTGGATATTTGTTGTGATTTAAATGATAAGTTGTTGATTCATTCATAGCTTTGATTTGTGACATCAATATGATGAATTTATATTCTTGTCTCGGTTTAAAAGATCGTTGAATGCTATGAATCCTTTATTGAGTAGAGTAAATTGGTTGACTTGGATTAGTAGAATATTTTTTCTTAGGTTCATTGTTAGTCTAATCTTTTTGTATATATAGGTTGAAATATGCTTTACTCATTTAATTAGTATTTTGATGAATGGTTCCAACAATTAGTCTTCTAGTCTTATATATTGAATTGTTGGATATCAATTTTGAGTTGTTAATTTTCTCCTTTTTGGTTAGATTTTGCTATGGAAAGAAAATGGAGACATAAAATGCATAGACAATTGTTTTGCTCTTCCATTATCTTCCATCTCCTTTGGATTAAATATTGTACATGGATAAAAGAGGAGAACATTAAATTGATTGGAGAAAATTGATTTGCTTGACATTTTTTTTTTTTGGTTTGAAAGTTTAGAAGTCTCCCTTGAATTACTTTTAACTATTGATATAGGAGAAGAAGAGTAGAAAAGATGTCTTGAACTTTTTTGTCGATTTGGATATCTCCTTGGATTTTTGATATTTTAAAATTGGAATGGAAGATATTGAATTGTATATTGGTTGAACATATCTTGGAATCTTTGATAAATATTTCTTGGTTGAAATTTGTATCAACTCTTGCAATTAGTATCTCTAAGTTAAATTTTGCATAATTCTTGAATTGGCTAATTTTTGTTGCCTGAGATTTTGATTCCAACAATTGGTATTCTTGTTTGCATATGTCGAATTATTTGAATTGTTGGATGCTATTTGGATGATTACTTTTTGGATTAAATTTGCATAAAGTTTATTCATTAGCTTTTAAAAAAAAATGTTGAAGTCTTTAAGTTTTGACAAATTTGCTTCCACTATTGCTTAAACTTTGATATTTCTCCTTGAATTGAAATAAGATAAATGATTTAGGAGGAGAAAAATACAAATGTTTTAATCTTGATAAGTTTGCTTCTGCTATGACTAAAATTGTTTATCATCAAATGGAAAAAGAATTTGTATTTAACTTTCAAATTGGTTTTTCATAATTTTTTTTTAGTTTTAAGTTTTTATATAAATGTATTTATTGTTTTATTGGTATTCTTGATGGTCATTCTGGATTAGTTGCATATAGGTTGAAATTTTTGAGTTTAATTCATCCAATAGAAATTGTTGCTATTGAATTTGCTTGGTAAAATGCTTTTGGTTTCCCCAATTTCATTAGTGGATATTTTCTCTATACTTTCAGTTGGTTGTTTGAAATTGAAAATAGTTGTAATTCAACACATGGTGTTATTTGAATTAGTGAAGAATGAAAGTTCAATATAGTTTAAGGATATTCAATACCAATTAGGTAGAATTTAAATAAAATAAAATATAAAAAATCTGTTCAGATCAGAAACGGTCGACCGCAAAAATGACAGATTCGTTTCATCTGTCACTTAGAAGGAAAAGGTCGACCGTGCGGTCAACCACAAAAATGACAGATTCGTTTCACTTGTCACTTAGAAGGAAAAGGTCGATCGCATACTTACAAACGGTCGATCCTTTCATTGATTTTAAGTCAGATTTGTCGACCTAACCCTAACTTCGAACGACCTAATCGGCGATTTCTGGCAACCCTGCCATCCTCTCCCTCGATTTCCGGTGATTCTCTCCTGTTCTTCCTCGCTCCAGCTCCGTTTCATCATCTTCCTCCCTCAATCCACCTCCAGAATGTCTAGGTGAACCGAAAAAAGCATTAGGCGAGGTAAATCCTCTCAGTCCCATTCCGAAGATTTTTCTTCCCGTTTGTTTATCAATGCTGGATGCAAGGCTAGATTTGACGAAGATTATAAGTATAGACCACTAATTTTATCTCGGAAAATCTCTTGGAATCGTTTAGGAAATTTGAATTTAGAGAGACTTTACAAATTGATGGGGTTGTTTCAGCTTTTCAATTTTGACGGTCCCTATTCTGAAGATCCTATCCGATTGTTTTATTCTAACCTTGAATATAGTCCAATACCATTAAAAGTGACTAGCATGATGTATGGCAAGCCCATTTGTTTAACTCCCAACCATATCAATTCTCTATTGGATTTTGAGCAAGGTTCAGGATATGAGGAATTCTATACGAATTCGAGGGATCCGACTTTTATTCGCTCATATGCTGATATAGATTTCTTACGGTAGATTCTTAAAGATTCGGAGCAAGGTTTCTTGATCAAACCCAAGGCACGTGATTTAAATGTGAAGGCACGTGTGATTCATCACAGTTTATCATATAATTTGGTTCCGAGAGATGGTCACCATGACAATGTCAGTTGTATAGACCTTTATGCGCTGAAGCACATTTATGATCATCAGCTGTTCAATATTGGCTATATTATTCTTCAATTGATGATCGAAACCGCTGGGACCAATTCTCGTTCATTGCCCTACAATCTCTTGTTGATGAGAGTTTTTCAATCTCAAGGTGTGCAAATTCCTCATTCGGTGCCCGAACTTCCCCTCCGTTCGATGGATACTTATTCTGTGCATACATTGGCACGTATGGGTTTTACCATGGGTGATGATGGTGTGTGGGTCGCTAGAGCACCTAGGGCTGCCGTCCCAGCCCAAACATCGAGTTCTGATGATGATGACGACGCTCCAATGCCGGTCCATCTGCTTTAGCAGGCCCATCGGTTCCTCCCTCTTCTTCTGGACCTTCTCCGCATACCTCCTCCTCTTCTACCACCTATCCATCTTCCGTTGAAGAGAGACTTGATTTATTAACCGGTTATTTCTTATCTTTTCAAGACAAATGCCTTGCTTTTCACTCTGAGATTCGAGAACAAATTCACTCGCATCATGAAGAGAACCTCGCGTTCCAATCAGATGTCCACTCAAAATTGGAAATGCTTCAACGTGGAGTCACCAAAGTGTCGAATGCGATGTATGGCACCCAATTCTTCAGTGAGCATAACATTCCTCCTGAGTCCAATGATGTTCCTCCTGCCGCTAATGATGATCCTCCTGCAGACACTACTTAGCCTTAGTCTTTAAATTTTGTAAAAGTACATTAACTTCTGTTTTTCTTTTCTAGCTTACCTCTAATCTCAGTCATGTATTTTGTGAATGGTATGTCCTAGATACTGCATGACATTTTTTTATTGTGAATAATGTTTTGGGTATATTGTAAGTTTATGTAGGAACTTATGGCTTTGTTGAGGAGTGTATAAACAAAGGAAACCATGCCAAAATTTTTCAAAAATTTCTCTCTATTTCTATATTTATTTGCTATTGTCCAAAGAAGCGAAGAATATGGATTTGTGCATATAGGGGGCGAAACTTAATTTTAACCATGAATTCATCTATGGAGTTTTGTCAATTGATACTATTTGGTTTTTTAAAGTTGGATGACTCATAATTTTGGTTGATCTTCTCTCAATATATCCATATTGATAATCTTATAGGGAGAGAGCAATATTAAGTTATTAGAGTATATCCCCAATAGGTTGTTGTGAATCACATAAAGGGAGAGATAATTGAATTGATTTTGATTGTACACATTGGTATCTCTCTTAGAAATCTTTGTTGAATTTACAATTGGTATCAATACTTTGCAAAAATGATTTGATTTTAACTTTATATCTACAATTGGTATAAATCTATGAAAAACTTGTTTTGCATCTAATTGTGAATCATCAATTGATATTCTTAGTTAATTTCTTAACTCTTACATTGGTGTCACTTGTTAGAACTGGACAATTTGGTTACAATCCTTGGCTTAAGTGGATTCTATTTTCTACATTTGATATCTCTTTCTTGAATCCCATTTTGTTGTGGTATCTATTACTTGGCCCTAAATGCATAATTCTCTCACATGCATCTATATGCTTAATGGCAAAGAGGGATGATATTTTTGATTGAATTGTGATTGTGGTTGCTTAGATTGATATCTTATCTTTTACCACTTATTGAACTTTAATATTGGTATCTCTCCAATGAACCTTGTATGCTTAATTGAAAAAGGGGGAGAAGACTTTTTGTTAGAAATCTGTGTGATAGTGGTTCCTTACAATTTGATATCTTATTTTTAACCACAGCTTAAAATTGAATGTTAATGCCTGATTCCCACACTTGTTTGATTTTGTTGATAGATTCTTTGATTAAGGGGGAGAACTTTATTTTTGGTAGAATTAATTGTTGCAACTATTGTTGAGATTGTCTTTGGCTTCTAATACATATTCCCTAAATTTATTCTTGTTGTTCATGTTCAAAGGGAAGAATTTTTTAGATTGATATTTTGATAATCTTATTTTGATCATATTTCTTGACTGTGTTTGGACTCCGTTCCCCTAGAATTATTTTTTGATTATGACAAAAAGGGGGAGAATGATGTATAAGTTGTGATATATTTTAGGGGGAGTTTTGTAGCACGTTGCATGGATTAAATTGGTTGATAAATTGCATAACTTACTTGGAGAAATCTAATATGCAATGGTTTTATGCAAATGCTTAGTTTTAGGGTAAACAACTTATTAGATTTTGTCATCATCAAAAAGGGGGAGATTGTTAGCCTTTTTGTTAGGCTAAGTTTTATTTTGATGATGACTAAAATGGTGATTAATTTAATAAAATCAATAAGTTGTATTTTGCGTTATTCGGATATTATTCTTAATATTTTATAATTAATATTTATATCCATATTTATTGAAAATACCCACAAAATGGGTATTATTAATGTTCTAACAAGTTCATCTAAGTCCATGTAGGGAATACATATCGTTTTGAGATTTAGAAAAATCAAGAATGTGAAAAATGAGCAAAAGGTCGACGAACAGAACAAAAGAGTCGACCCTGTCATGCACTCACGAAGGAAAGGGTCGACCGCACGGTCGATCGCAAAATGGACAGATTGCTCCAAAATTTCTGCACGAAGGAAAGGGTCGACCGCATGGTCGATCGCACCGAAGGTATATTTTAACGATCAAATTTCAACGGGCAGAATTCCAACGGCTAGTTAAAATGGTCGACCGTTATGGCATAAGGTCGACCGTTTGTGTAGTGTCTATAAAAGTGGGATGACTCCAAGCTCTCCACAACGATCGAATATTCGAGGCGAAGCCCTACTGAAATCAATACTCGGATATTACCCACTATGAGCTATTATTGTACATCCAATTCTCCCCACACTTTAACTTGAGAGTTATATTTGGGAGAATTCAGATTAAATAGATTGCGCTTTAATTTTTGATTCATTATTATTGTGCTTGATTGTAAAGGGTGATTCCCTAAGAATTCATCGAAACACTCAAAACGTTAATAGGTTCGATTGAACGCCCGTAAGTTCAATCATTGGGTGATGTCCCGCAATAGTCAAACATTGGGTGACGCCCCGCAATAGTCAATGTCAATGGTGACGCCCCATAAGAGTCAAAGGTTGACAACCTTAGAATTAGTCAAGAGTGACACCCATAGTAAGAGTCAATTTGTAAATGGTTTTATTGGCACCCGCAAGCCAATTGCTTAGTGTATCTCCAAGTGAAACTTGGAGTGCGGACGTAGGCGAGTTTGCCGAATCGCGTAAACAAATATCGTGTGCACTTCTCTATCCCTTACTTTTTAATTTACGCATTTATTGTGATTGCATATTTAATTGTATTCAATAAATCACTTAGGGATTTAGAGAATTTAAATATCGTACGAAAAAGTTAATACGCTATATTCACCCCCCTCTATAGGCTTATATCGATCCTTCAAAAAGAAATCTTGAACCTTGGATTTTAGCCTATGGAATCCAAATCTTAATTAAGTAAGATTTTCTCCTGTTTCTTGGATGGCTAAGTTCGAGGTTGACCAATTTACTGGCGCGAACGATTTTAGCCTATGGTGAATAAAAATGAAAGCTCTCCTAGTTCATTAGGGGCTTGTCCGGCCATAGATAAGGATGTTATTGAGAGTCTGAAAGTCACATATAAAATTAAAGCGAATAAAGTCGAAGCAAAGACCCATAGTGGGATCTTGCTAAGCATGGGAGACGAACTTATGAGAGAGGTAACAAAAGAAAGGCTTGCATTATCTGTTTAGTTGAAATTAGAAGAAATTATATACTTGGAGGGTTCCAAGTAGATGGGGAAGCATTTAGATGATTTTAATAAAGTTATATTGGATTTAAACAATATAGGAGGTAAGATTGCTGAAGAGGATCAAACTATTGTTATCTTAAGCTCTTTGCTGAAGGTATATGAGCATTTTGTTGACACTATGCTATATGGAAAAGAGACTCTGACTATGGCTGAGGTAAAGGCAGCTCTGAATTCTAAAGAGCTATAGAAAAAAAAATGATCAAAATGATAGCTCTAATGGAGAAGGTCTGACCATAAGGGGAAGACCTCAAAATAGAGAAAATAAAAATCAGAAAGGAAAGTCAATGTCAAAATCAAAACATGGAAGAAAATGTTGTTTTTGCAATAAAGAGGGTCATCACCAAAATGTTTGCTATGAATGTAAGAGGAAGCAATTTGAAAAGAAGACTAAAAAAGAAGATGCCTTAGTTGCTTCAAATGTTTATGAATCATCGAATGTTTTGGTTGCATTTGAATTGGAATCAAGAGAGCAATGGGTACTTGATTCTGGATGCTCCTTCCACACGACACCTATGAAGGAATGACTATAAAACTATCATAAAACTGTTGGTGGAAAGATGTGAATGGGTGACAACAAATCTCGCCATATAGTAGGAGAATGTTCTATTCAGTTAAGGATGTTTGATGGCTGCATCCAGATTATTCAAGGGGTAAGATATGTATCCATCCCAATTGAAACGTAATTTGCTGTCAATTGGGATGTTTGATTCAAATGGTTGTTTTGTTAAGATTGAATATGGAATTCTAAAAATTTCAAAAGGCATTCTCACTGTGATCAAAGGTAAATTACATAATGGATGGTACATTTTAGAGGGAGTTACAGTTACTGGTAAAAAAAATGTAGTTTCTAAAAAACCTTAGGATAAAGCATAAACAAGGCAACTTGAACTCAAGCATGTAAATGAGAAGGGTCTGATTGAGTTATAGAAAAAAATGTGTATGGAAATGACCGAATTACAAGTCTGAAATTCTATGAAAATTGTATACTTGGTAAGAGTAGTTGGGTGAAGTTTACAAAATCTTCTCATACTTCTCAGAGTATGTTGGACTATATTCATTCAAACGTTTGGGCGCTGGAGAAAATTTCTTCTAAGGGAGGAGCTCACTATTTTGTAACTTTCATTGATGGTTTTTCAAAGTGTATTTGGGTTTACTTTATGAAAACTAAGGATCAAGCCTTCCATATCTTCAACGATTGGAAGAAGAAAGTAGAAATCAGACTAGTTGGCGAATTACAAAATTGATAACTAATAATGACATGCAAATGTTGCTATTCAAAATTCGATCAATACTACAAAGAAAAAGGGATCATTAGATATCATTTAGTGAGTTATACCCCCTCAATAGAATGGTCTTGCAGAAAGGATGAATGATACAATTCTGGATCATGTACACTGCATGATGATCTCGACAGGGCTTCCAAGAGTTTTTTGGGCAGGCTTGTTATTTGATTAATTTGGGTCTCTATGCTGCATTAGAATTCAAGACATCATTTGAGATGTGGCATGGGTATCAAACAAATTATTCAGACTTAAGAATTTTTAGTTGTGCTGCATATGCACATACTAAACAAGATATGCTGCTATCTTCGGCTAGAAAGTGCATATTTCTGGGGTATCCTAAAGGTGCTAAAGGATACAGACTTTTGACTATTAAAGGTAATCAACCAAAGATTATTTTAAGTTGTGATGTTTTGTTTAATGAGAAGATTAATCCTCTAAAAAGAAAAGACGAAGAATCTGAAATCGGAGTTGAAACAGTTGAGATTGAGGTAAAGGACGTCACCCTATTCTTTTTTACTATTCTTTGGGCATCACCCTTTAATCACCGTTTAAGTACAAGAAAATAGAAAACTAAAAATTCCTAAGTCTCTCAAATATAAAATCTCAAGTTTGGGGATTGGAAAGTTAAGATTTACACTATATGAATGATGAGAAATCGAGTATGAATTTTGGCAGAACTTCGCTTCGATTCGTGAGTTGTTTATTTGAGCTTCGGAGTGCATTCTATTTATAAAATCTCAAGTTTGGGGATTGGAGAGTTAAGATTTACACTATATGAATGATGAGAAATCGAGTATGAATTTTGGCAGAGCTTCGCTTCGTTTCTCGAGTTGTTTATTTGAGCTTCGGAGTGTATTCTATTTATAAACTCTGCTAATCCGGTCGACCACCTCCATTTCGGTCGACCGCCACTCAATCGTTGGAATGTTACTGTTGTGAATTCCAGTCAGGCGGTCGACCATTTTGTCTCTGGTCGATCTCTTTTAGGCATAGTAGAATTCAGCTCGAATCTGTCTTATTTTGCGGTCGACCATTTCTTCACCAGTCGATCGCTTCTTCAACAGGTTATCCACTTTGCGGTTGATCAACTCGTCCGCTTCCTCTACTGCAAGAAACCCGAGCCTACTGCCTTTATGACGGATCGACCATTTCAGAATTGGTCCACCGCCTCCTTCATTTTTTCAGAAATTTGGTCAACCACCACTTCTCCGAAGTCGACCTATACTCCGTGTTTTGCTCTTTTTCATTTTTCTAAGTCCCAATGATCAACACATAAGATACATGAACTTAGTCAAACACGTTAGTAAACATTAATACCCTTATTAATGGTATTTTCAATAAATATAAATAACGAATTTACCAACATCAACAATTACAAATTAAACAACTTAATTATATAAATAATATTGTCATCATCAAAACAAATAACCTAATGTCAATTAGGCCAACAAACCTAACTCTGCCATATATAAAATCTTAAGTTTGGGAGTTGGTGAGTTAAGATTGACACTCAATTATGGATGAGAGATCGTATACAAATTTTGGCAGAGCTTCGCTACAATTCTCTTTTAGTTAATTTGAGATTCAGAGTGTCTTCTATTTATAAAAACTATTTAGTATGTTGATCACCTCCATTTTGGTCGACCGGCATCCGATCGTTGGAATATAGCCGTTGCATTGTATAGTCGGATCAGTCGTCCACTTTATCACACCGTTCGACTGCCTCTTCACATTTCAGAATTCTATTCGAATCTGTTCATTTTGCGGTCGACCGCTTTTCTTCACTGGTCGACAGCTTTTTAACAGTCTTGAAATCTCGAGCAATCTATAATATTTGTGGTCGATCATCTATAGTGTCTTGGTCAATCACTTTTCTGTTTTGGCTCTTTCTTTAGCCAATTGCCGACCACTTCTCCATTGTAGTCGACTTATACTCCGTGTTTTGCTCTTTTTCAATATTCTAAGTCCCAATGATCAACATATAAACTACATAAACTTAGGCAAACACGTTGTTAGACATTAATACCCATATTAAAGGTATTTCCAAAGAATATTAATAACGTATTTTCTAACTTCAACAGTTATAAAATAAACAACTTATGAATCAAATAAATAATTATCATCAAAATAGATACCCTAATATCAATTAGGCTAACAGACCTCAAATATGAAGGTGTTAGATAAAAAAAAACTAAAGTTCAAGGTATCAGTTAAAAATATTTTTATACTGTAGGGTTAATATTGATAAATACCATAATATTTTAACTGCTAATAGCTAAAGAGTAGAAGTTCGTTTATAAAAAAAAAAAGAAAGATATATTTTATAAATGATACTTTTTTAAATGATAAATTAAATAAAGGAAAATTAACAAAACAACCATTGAACTATAGGATCAATGAAAAATTTTCACTAAATAATTTTCGCTAATAAATAAAACACTCAACTATTGGTAATGAAAGACGTAAACATCACCATTAACTTGAGGAAAATGATTCGACTATATCATTTTAGAGAACTCGCAGTGGAATAGAGTAATACCCATAGAAAAAACTGCAAGATCCTGTGGTTTTAGAGACTTGTAGTGGAAAAGAGATAATACCTATGGACAATGGATTTGAAAAAAATATTATATAAGTTGATTTTAATTTTTTTTAGTTTTATAATTTAGAAGATTTTGTAAAAGAATATATAATATTTTAGATGTTTGATGATTTAAAATTGTTTTACTGTCCATGAGAGAATCATAACATGTCTCTATTTTTTGACAAAGAAGACAATGAATTTGTTATTTATACCCATCCGTTTCCAATGTATGTTTGTCCAAAGGAAAAGAATTTCCTTTCCAGAATGTCATCTTTCTGCAACGGAAAGTCGCATTTCCAGAGTTCTATATCAAGAACTCACTTTTCGCAGCAGAAAGACAATGTTCCGCTGCTGAAAGACAATGTTTCACTACATAAATAAAACATTTTTCAACGAAAAACGTGACAACGATGTTTGCTTCGTTTATTTTTTATAGTTGAATGTTTTATTTATTAGCAAAAATTATTTAGTGGTTGAGTTTTCAATGCTATAGTTTAATGGTTGTTTTGTTAATTTTTCTTAAATAAATTATTAAGAAATACTTCGTAAGATTTCTAATGAATTATTATCACAAATATTTTTAACATTTTTATATCTCAATTCGATCCTTGCTGGCCACGTGCATATTAATATATAAATATATTAAAATTAAATTAAAAAATATATAAATAATAATAGAAAAAGAAATATCAATCAATTATTGCTAAAAAAAATCCAGCCCAAGGCATATGGTAGAGGAGCGATGCTTGTAGGGCTCCAATTTTCCCATCCAAGAGAAAAACTGGTATGAGTATGAGTTGGTACGCTCTCACTTTCCGGTGGCCGGATTTCAACTTTTCACTTCCTTCGTCCTTGTTCCGGTGGCCGGACTTCGATTTTTCTCAAATTGTGACGGCCTGGAACTCTCAGACGTTCGATTTCTCCTTGGTTGAGGATTTGTTTTGGGCGCTTGTTATGGTTCTAGAATCGGTTGCGTTGGTTGCTATGCTCTGCTATTTCTTTGTATGTTGCGGCTGTACTCTCTAATTTTTCAATACTATTACTGTATATTTCCAATCTACATTTCTGTTTCTTTATTTGTTCGATGATTTCTTTTCTCAATTGGTCTCGTCATCATCATCGTCGCCATCGTCTTCACCAAATCTTTCGATGCCAAAATCCTCAACCTCCTCTTCCACTTCAAATTCCGTTTCCGGTTCCGTTATACTCATACGCGTATTTTCATAAAGTGTTGCAGTTTGTTATGTTAAGAAACCAAATTCTGAAATTGAAAAGACCAGAGATGATGATGATCATGAGAGAAGGAGAGGTTCTACCATACCAGGAGCTCAGCAGACGGCGAGCAAACCTAGATCTCAGCCGTCGAACAATAATTTACGCGGGTTAGTGACGTGGTAAAGACGAACGGTTCTAATTGTTAGTTTTTAATTCTTAGTCCAACAACTTTGTCCTCATTTTGAAGCAACAAATAATGATAGAAAATTATTAGTTGTTGTTAAATTTATTTGGTTAATTAATAAAATAAAAAACAAACCTAAGCACTAAACTAAATCTTAAATTAATTTTACTAATAAATAAAATATTAAATTATAAAAAATAAACAAGTCAAATCTCGTAATTACGTTTTTTGTTAAAAAATGTCTTTTAGAAATCCCTTAACATTGGAAAACGTCCAACGCTGATCTTTCGATGTCCCTCGATGTTAGAGGACACCCAAAGTTGATCCTTACAGTTGAAATGACTTTCACTTTTAATGTGCGAATGTCCACACTTATACAAAAATACGTTAACTTATATTTTGAAAACGTAGACGTTCTTCCTATTAACGTTCACAGATTAATGGATGTCCTCCCTAAGAAGTGGACAGCCGCATCTATGTAAATGCGAAGACCTGGATGTTCGTTATATAAGTACGATCGTCCGCCTACATTTAAAGGAGTATATACAAATGTTTGTGGGTTGACATAGATGTCCAAAAAAACGTTTTTTAACGGTAAACGTGACTGCAAGATTTGTCTTATTTATTTTTCATAGTTCATAATTTTATTTGTTAACAAAATTTATTTAAGACTTGTTTTGTCACTAACCTCATATTTAGTTTTTTTTTTGTTAATTATTTTCTACTTTTTAAAATTATATTATGGGTTTCAATAATGAATAAACTGTGTATTAAAACATAAATTAAAATGTATAAACATTTAACACTTTTTAATTGAAGGGGAAATGACAAATCGACCATCGTACTTTATAATCAATGACAAGTCAATTATTAAAGTGTTTTCACTAATAACTTAACAACTGAACTATGAAAAATTAAAGGAGTAAACACCGCGGTTACATTTTTCGTTAAATAGCGTTGTCGTTCCTCTGCGGAATGTTGTCTTTCCTCTATGAAACGTTAACTTTCTGCAGCGGAACGTTGTCTTTCTACTGTGAAAAGTGAGTTCTTGAAATAAAACTCAAGAAAGTCGACATTTCGTAGAGGAATTCATCTTTCCGCAGAGGAATATCAACTTTACTCTGCAGAAAGAAGACTTTCCGCTATGGAAAGACGACAACGTTCCGCATAGGAAATTCTGCAAATAAAAAAAAAAATTCATTGTCTTCTTCATCGAAAAACACAGACAATCTGTGATTCTCCAATAGACAGTAAAACAATTGTAAATCATTTGAAATCTAAAGCATTAACATTCGTTTACAAAATCTTCTAAATTATAAAACTAAAAAAAAATTAAAATCAACTTATACGTATTTTCTCAAATCTATTCCCCATAGATATTAACTTTTTTCTACTAAAAGTCTCTAAAATCACGAGTTCTTTTCCTTTTTTTTTATGAGTATTTACTCTTTTCTACTGCGATTTTCTAAAAGTTAATGACAATATTTGCGACAGAGATTTTTTATAATTTAGTGATTAAATTATTAATAAAAATACATTAATAATTAATTTATCATGGATCACAAAATACGATAATTAATTTATTAATTTCTATTTATTTAAAGAACACAACCTATCAATATTAAGAATAATAATTGATGAAGACAAATTTAGTAATACTTTTTTTTTAGTACAAAATTTAATTATAATATTTACGTAATACATAATATTATTTTTATAATTTAATTTTATATTTTAATAACATATTTTCACATATTATTTATTTATTAATAGAATTATTATATTATAATATAAATATTAAAAATAATATATTATATATAACGTCATCATTTTTTGAAGACTTTTAAAAGCAAATCACGTGTTTTTAATCTTAAAAGCGTATTCTTATTTTTTGAAAAGTATTTGTACAGCATAGTTTTTCTCTTTAAACAGTAAATAAATAAAATATAAACTTTAAACTAATGTCCATAACATATATTACTGAAATAAATAAAATAAAATATAAATAAATAAAATATAAATGAAATCTCTTTTTTCTTTACATATTTTCTTACTGTAACAACGTTAAATCATTTTCATCATCATGGAAAATACTTCTTCAAGTGGTTCCTTCCTTTTATTCTTTGATTCAAAGTCATCATCTTTTTTGTTCCCTACACCACAAAATTTAACTATAAGCTTAATGTTTAGCAAGAAATATAAATATTTATGAATGATAAAATCATCTTGTATTAAATCATCATAAAAACCGTTTCTTTCTTTTCTTTTTTGTTCTGTTCTGACATTGGGACACGATACTAAAGTTGTTTGTTTGTCATTGGAAGACATCAACCAACCAAAGCTTCATTGGTACAGTATCACCAAATTGTTACGTATTTTCTTTATGTTCTTTATCTTTCTTTCATGAAAACTTCTGCATGAGAAAATACTTTCGTTCATTTTCTGAAAACATGATGCATGGACATGCAATGTTCAAACAACTTAGACCATTTTCATCTAACATGTCATAAAATCCTCAAGATCTATAACATGACTAACAGGTCATCAAATCCTCACTTACACATAACATCAATTAACAGGTCAATAAATCCACAAGGTCTAACAGATCATCAAATTCACACTTGCACATAACATCAATTAACAGGTCAATAAATCCTCAAAACATACTTTTCTTCATATAACAGAAACGTTAAAACATCATTATCTTAAACTTAGCATTCTGTGGTGCCGTCCCCAAATAGGCCAAACACATGCAACATTCCTTACCCGAATTCCTTTACCGATGATTGATTCTCTATATTTCTCACACACTCTATCCTCTCCTCTAAACCAAAGAGTAAGTTATTAAAAATGATAACTTTAACATTACTTGTTGCCAACATAACCTCAACATGGCAGAGGATAACTCACCTTGGCAAATTTCTAGAGAAAGGTCTTCCCGAGGGTTTTAGAGATGAATCATTGTCTCTCTCATGTGGCTTCTAGGTTTCGACTGAAGACTCGTCTATATAATCCGTTAGAAACTTCGTAAAGTATTTTTCTTAGATTTGTTGTTACCATTTAAATCTATGTCTATATTTCTTAGCATACAATTCATCTAGATTTATTCCTAACGGGTCCATAAATCTTTCTCCTAAATCGCCACATAGCATCATAATCGGCCGAAATAAATTTTTTTGTAACTTCCTCCATGATTACGTTATTTCCGCAGCTAAAACACGGCCTAACATCCTTGAGATTGATAGAATGAAGTTGCCCACTAGAATATGCATTTTCTTAATTGTCCAGAAGCTGCTGAAAAAACGATAATCAACAGTTGCAAAAGCCTATGCTTCCGCAGCTGCTATGTACACTCCCGCTAGGAATATTCCCAGAGAATATTCTATTGTCGACCAAACAATAGCAGCCACGTGATTTGCGGACGCGTTTGCTCTCACGGGCACAGACTAAACCGCACTAAATCCATGAAACGGTGTAGTTCAACTTAAAGACCTCCCGCGAAACAACAACGTCTAACTTAAGTTGTGGACACGTACCAATCTGCAGATGCATTTCCAATCCACGTCATCTGCATCTGACGGCTATCAACACTCCCAATCACTCAATCCAATGCCTCAACACTCTTTCGCAGTGAATCTTCCATCCCTCGCGGAAGCCTCCTAAATCAATGATCTAATTGAAGGATCGATATACTCCTATAGAGAGGGGGTGAATATAGTGTTCTAATATTTTCGTATGTTATTTAAATTCTCTAAATCCCTAAATAGTTTATCGAATACGATTAAATAAGCAATCACAATAAATGTGTAAATTAAAGAGTAAGGGATAGAGATTGTGCACACGATATGTTCGACTGTCAGATTAAGTGGAGGGATAGAGCGTGAGCCATTAGTGTTAGCCTTTTTGTTAGGCTTAGTTTTATTTTGATGATAACTAAATGATATTTAATTTAATGGAATCAATAAGTTGTTATTGTGTTTTTATGGATATTATTCTTATACTCGTATTTATCGAAAATACCTGTATTGAGGATATTAAAATGTGCTAACATGTCTGTCTAAGTCTATGTAGTGAATATGTATCGTTTCGGGACTTAGGAAAATCAAGAATAACGAATAGGAGCAAAGGGTCGACAAAACTGGACAAAGGGTCGATCTAGTGAAGTTGCTCAGTTAGAAAGGGTCGATTGCATGGTCGACCGCAAAATAGACAGATTACTTTGAAGGTCGACCGCACAGTCGACTGTAGAGAAGGCAAATTCTCAACGGCTTGTTTCCAATGGGCAGAACTCCAACGACTATGAAAAGGTCGACATGAGGGCAAAAGGTAGACCGTTCAAACAGTGTCTATATATTGAAGACACTCCAAAGCTCAACGCAATGGACGAGAGAAGTAGCAAAGCGCTAACAAAATTTCTACTCAACTTCTCGATCAATTTGTGAACAATTGTAATCTAACTCTCTCCACCCATAAACTTGTGAGTTATTATTGGGAGAGTTCAGATATAGTTTTTGAGCTTTACATTTCCAAATATTATTGTACGTTATTATAAAGGGTGACGCGCTAAGAATTCGTCATACTAGGGTGATGCCTCGAAATAGTTAATAGCTCAATTGAACGTCCAAAAATTCAATCAATGGGTGACTCCCCACAATAGTCAAATATAGGGTTACGCCCTTAGAATTAGTCTTTGTAAACAGTTTTATTGGCACTCGTAAGTCAATTGTTTAGTGAATCTCAAAGTGGAATCTTGAAGCGCAGATGTAGGCGGGTTTGCCAAACCGCGTAAACAATTTACGCTAAGGAATCTTGCACTATCCTAAACGATTTTAGTCATTCCTAAAACTCATCCCATATCTCCAAACACATCCAATCCTTCCAACATCTTTTCCTTAATCCTCATAGCACTTCACACCACAATGACAGTGTCTAACCTAACTTTCACGGTACCAAAACCTCTGTGGATGCCTAAGCTCTCGCGATCAGCACTATTCACTCAATTTTTCATCAAACGACGACGTTTCCTTCCTTAAATCCAATTATTGCGAATCCCAACACACCCATAGACACAATCCCATCCGCAAAACCACTGTTCACAATGTCTCTTTTCTCCAATTGTCATCGTTTAAACCAATCCAAAGTGCAATTATCCCACAATTTATCTCACTTAACCCTAAAATAGAAATCTTGGGTATTACATTATATGAATTCATGAACGTGAATGAATAATACGTGAGTATCACATCAAGACGTGATATTACAGTATATAACTGGAATATAAACATAACATTATTTTTAATTTAAATATAAAGTGTACCATATACTCTGAATTTAGCAAGTCACACAATTGCTACCTTTTTTTATTTTTGAGGCAATAATCTTTTAAACTTTTAACTTCATAGCAAATGATGCCGTATAAAACCTATTAAAATAATCAAATTCACCAATGTTGTGAGATTAAAAAGCAAAATGAAAAAGGACAAAAAGGTGTTGCCAAGTAAAGAATGTCTCATTTATGTACTGCAATGTTTTGTTTTTCTTTTAAGATATTTACTAGGGTAATTTCATCATGCATGTAATTCTACTATTATATTAATGAATTACATGCACTAAATGTTTAGTGCATAAAAGTATAAAAGGTAACAATAAATTTATCTTCTAATTTTACATTATAATTTATGACACTTATTAATCAGTGTAATCAATGTCTTATTTTAACTATTTTTAAATTATTTTAATTATTACATCAATTAATGAATGATACATAAATAAAATGTAAAATTATGATACAAAGTTGAAAGATAAACATAGCATTATTAAATTATAAATATTATAAATTAATTACTTAATTATATAACTAATTGTAGTCGAGAATAAATGAGTAACATGAAAAGATAATAAATATTAAACTTAACTCTATTATGAACCTATTATTGAGGATCAATACATATATAATCATTATATCAATATCAAAATTACTGTAAGCAAATAATTTTTATAATTACGAGAATTTAATTCTAAGTATTTAATAAAATTACTTTAAAATTTAAATTATGTAAATTAATATAAATAGTTTATATCAATTAAATTTATAGGTTCATCGATATGTTTGACACGTTCCATCATTGTTCAAATATTAAATATACCTACAAAGACAATAAATAATTAAATAGAAATTATTTATCTATGATATTCAAAATAAAAACACACGTGGAGAAACATTTCTAAATTTAGTAGACTAGGACAAAATTACCTTAGACAAACTATCCATTCAAATCCAATTTTGTCTACGTAAAGGATGTTCGACCCTTGATGAAAGAACCTTTTTTCCCGCTCTTTCCAAATACGAGTTCTTCAAATAAGAAAGTATAGCTAACATTACTCATAGATTAAACTAATAATAAAACACGATTGCTTAATTATATTGAGATATGAGAGACATATAGTGGATGGTTAGACACCTCATGTTGATATCAACAAATCTCACGATATTTTAAAGATAACGATCGAATAAGCATCATCTAGTAACTTTGAAGAGAAATAAAGTTGAGATGTTATTAAAAAAAATATATGTAATAGTCAAACATAAATACAAAAAAAAAACTATGTGAGAAAAGTTAATAGATAAAAACCTACCGATGAAGTGAGAAATTTCTTGCGTCAAAATCCAAGTACATAGGAGAAAAATTATATGAGAAAGAAATGTGTAAAACTTTGAAAATTTTAGCGTAAAAATATGAAACAAATACGATCTATACACAATAGAATCCATCCATTCTTAATCAACACAGAGTACTTGGAAAAACTTATAATTTTGTGCGAACATATTTGCCCCACCTCTAGTTTTTCAACTCAAGCCAAATGTCGCTAAGAACACCCAAATGGGTTGACTAGGTGAAAAAGATGCTAATTTTTCAGCTACTTCTCAAAGATTATCATAGAAATTTGAATTCCATATATATTCTATAATCATCGTTGAAATAACGAACGAGAATCGAAAAAAAGAAAGAGAAAATAATGGACACTTAATTTACATGGAAAACCCAAAACGGGTAAAAAACCACGAGCAGAGGAGAAATCACTAATAGAAATCGATACAATGAGCTTTGCGGCTCAAACATATATTTATAGCATACAGGAATCTCTAGTTATACTGAAATAGGAAACCCTAATCCTGCAGGAATTAGGAAACTCCTAATGTGGGCCAAACTGGCCTGACCCAATTAAAATCTGGGTCGTGCTGAACTCTAGCAATCTTCACCTTGACACAAATTTCACTCTATAAATATATCTTCAAAACTCTAGAAAACCTCCTCTTCCACAAGCCCTTGAGGGTGAAATCAGCAGGTAATACCAACCAAGCTCAAACAATGCTTGAACTTGGGTGTGGACAAAGTCTTGGTCATCATATCAACAAGATTATCATGAGTACTAATTTTACTTACAGCAAAATTACCATGAGCAATCACTTCACAAAAACAATGATAATGAATATCGATGTGCTTCGTCCTCTCATGAAACATCTGATCTTTAGTGAGAAAGATAGCACTTTGATTGTTGCAAAACACTGTGGCAATCTGCAAGTTTTCACTGAGTTCACCAAACAAATTTTTTTAACCATATAGCTTCTTTACAAGCCTCTATAATAGCCATACATTCTACCTCTGTAGTAGACAACGCAACGGTATCCTGTATGGTAGCTCTCCAACTAATAGCGCAACCCCCAGCTGTAAAAACATATCCGGTAAGAGATCTCCTCTTATCAATATCCCCTGAATAATCAGAATCAACCTATCTAATAATAGGATCTTTAGTTCTTCCAAATTGAAGACAAACATCACTAGTTCCACGCAAAAACCTAAGAATCCACTGAACAACTTTCCAATGTTCTTTTCGGATTTGCCATGTACCTACTAACTGCACTGATTGCGTAAGATAAATCTGTATGTGTGCAAACCATGACATACATGAGAGATCCCACTGCACTAAAATACGAAACTCGTGACATATAACTAATGTCATCATCTGATTGTGGACATAAGTCGGATGAAAGCCAAAAATGAGCTGCTAAAGGAGTACCAACTGGTTTATACTTATTCATGTTAAACCTGCAGATAAATTTCTGAATGTACCCCATTTGACTTAGGTACAATTTCTTAGCTTTTCTATCTTTCTGTATCTCCATACCAAGTATCTTTTTGGTTGCTCCCAAATCTTTCATCTCAAATTCTTTACTTAACTGTGCTTTGACCCTTTTAATTTCTTCTATATCTTTAGCTGCGATTAACATATCATTGACGTATAAAAGCAGATAAATCTCTGACTCATTGTTACTATTCTTTATGTAGACACAACTGTCATAATTGCTCCTTCTGAAATCTTGAGCAAGCATGAATGAATTGAACCTTTTATACCATTGTCTAGGCAACTGCTTCAGACCATAAAGAGACTTCTTTAAAGAACAAACATAGTCTTCTTTTCTAGAGACAATAAAACCTTCAGGTTACTGCATATAGATGTCCTCATCAAGTTCTCCATGTAAAAATGCAGTTTTCACATCCAACTGCTCAAGCTCAAAGTCGTGCATAGCCATAACACCCAGCAAAGCTCGAATTGAAATGTGTTTAACCATTGGAGAAAACACGTTAGTGAAGTCTACACCTGGAATCTGACTGTACCCCTTAGCAACCAAACGTACTTTGTACCTGTCTTCTTCAACATCTATTGTACCTTCCTTTTTCCTGAACACCCATTTGCAATGAACAACTTTCTTTTCTTTTGGCAATTTAACTAAATCTCATATGCCATTTTTCTGAAAAGATTTCATCTCCTCCTGCATGACGATCATCTGTGGAGGTTCTTCAGTGGAATCTATGCTTTCAGCTACACTCAAAACATAAACAACTAAATCTGCTTCACCATATTTCTGTGAAGGTTTAATCTATCTTCTTGGTCTATTTTTAACGATAGAATACTCTGGCGAAGTTAATACTGGTGATTGTGCATAAACAATATCACCATGATTATCTAAGTTGGTCTGACTCAAAGACTCTGATGTCAATCCTGATTCAACTTCAACCTCAACCTCGCTACTAGATAGATGATTAGTCTTATCTGTCAAGCCTTTAGAAGATGAATTAGCAAGCATAACAGCTTCATCAAATACCACATTTCTGCTAATTATGACTTTTTTGGATTCAAGACACCATAACTTATATTCCTTGACACCAAACTTGTATCCAAGGAATATATACTTCAATGATCTTGGTTCTAACTTGTCTTTATCAACATGGGCATATGCAGGGCAACCAAACACTCTCAAAACTGAATAATCAAAAGGAGTGTTAGACCAAATTTCTTCAGCAGCTTTCTTATCAAGAGCATTTGACGAAGAACGATTCACAATATAACAAGCATAAGCAGCAGCTTCAACCCAAAATGACTTAGGTAAACCATAATCTGAAAGCATACACGGAACATTTTCCATTATAGTTCTATTCATTCGCTCTGCCACTCCATTTTGTTGTGGAGTACCGAGACTGTCAGATGCTTCATAATTCCTTCTAACCTGCAGAAAGAGTTGAACTCTTCTAAATAAAAATATAACCCATTATCAATGCGTAGATGTTTTACTTGCTTTCCTATCTGCTTTTCAATTAAAATTTTTCACTCCTTGAACGTAACGCATACATCACTTTTCTTCTTTAAAAAGAATACCCAAACTTTTCTTGAAAAATCATCAATCATAGTCAGCATATAATGTGCCCCTCCCTTGGAAGGCATCGGTGTTGGACCCTAAAGATCTGAGTGGATATAATCTAGTATTTCTTTTGTACTATGAGTGGTTGTAGTGAATGTGACTCTATTCTGTTTCTCGAAAACACAATACTCACAAAACTGCAATTTACTCGTGCTCTGACCATTCAAAAATCCTCTTTTGCTCAACTCATTCATCATGTTTTCACTCATATGTCCCAGACGCATATGCTATAATCTAGTAAGATCTTTATCTGATAATGAAGTACTAACTGTAACATCCCCTAACTGTAGATCCCTGCAGAACATATAAATTTTCAAACTTTCTTTGTCCTTTCATCATAACAAGAGAACCACGACTGATCTTCAAAACTCCACCTTCGTCGGTGTACCTGTACCATTTCAAATCAAGAGTATTCAACGAGATCAAGTTTTTCTTCAAATTGGGAACATGTCGCACGTTACAAGTGTTCTGACAACTCTATCATACATTTTAATTCTGATCGAACCAATTCCTGCTATCTTACATGATGAATTATTTCTCATCAATACTGCAACTTTTAACACTGGCTCATATGTTGAAAACCAATCTTTATTGAGACACATGTGAAACGTACAGGCTAAATCCAGAATCCATTCCTCGGATGACTTTGAGTTTTCGTCAGACACTACTAGAAGATATCCTCCTGATTTATAATCATTTTCTTCAGCAATGACTGCTTCACCAGAATTCATTTGTTGTTTTCCCTTTTGATGTGCTTCCTCTTTTCTTTTGATCTACAATTTATAACACTCAGATTTAATATGCCACTTTTTCTGACAGAAAAAACAAACTTTGTTTTTGTTCCTAGACTTTGATCTTCCTTTTGAACCATTTTTGTTACTGTTCCCTTTATCGGACCTCTCTGATGTTCTACGCCTAGTAATCAATACATCTCCTTGAGTTCCATATCCAACTACAAGGTACTTCATCCTTTCTTTTGAAAGCAAAGCATCGTAGATTTCTTTCAGAGTCAAAGTGTCACGATTGTACAGACTAGTATCCCAAAAAAAATTGTACGACGTAGGCAAGGAACATAACAAAATCAAACCCAAATCTTCCTCATCATATTTGCATTTCATTGTTTCCAAATCTGAAACAATTTCTTTAAATGCAGCCAAGTGTTCTTCAATCAAAGTTCCTTCTCTCATATGATGAAAATATAGTCACTGCTTCAAATGCAGCTTACTCGTCAGAGTTTTATGCATGCACAATTCTTCCAACTTTAACTATATTTCAGCAGCAGATTTTGCATTCAACACATCCTCCAAAATTGCATTTGATAAATGAAGACGAATTAAAGATAACACTTTTCTGTCTCTCAAATATTTTTCCTCCTCTGTCCAAGACGCTAGCATTTTATCGAATACCAATAACGTATTGTCCAATTCCATCTAGCAAGAACATCCCACATCTTTACCTGCCATATCAGAAACCTCGTATTCCGATCCAACATCAAAATTTCATACTTCATCGAAGCTATCTTTCAAATTCAAAATTTGCCCCAAAAAAATTCGAGCTAAAATTTCAAACCAAATATTCCAGAATAATCTAATAAGCCAATAAAAATATTTTGAACCAATAATCAAACCAGAATTTCAGAAAAATCCAACCTGCAATACCAGATCAAACCAAAACAGAAATTTTTATCACCAAAATTCTGTCAACCTGTAATTCTCAAAAATTCACACAACTAATCGGTCGGAGGAGTAGGGCAGATCCACTCCGACAGGTTGTATACGATGACGGTTTGGGAAGCAGTGGACGGCAGATTGTGTGTGTTATGGTGGAGCCATTGCTACATACGTGGAACCCATCCCACCGTCCACGTGTCACCAATCAAATGAAGGCATTGCTGAAAAATAAAAAGGTAGAGGTTGGAAGATGAAGTGTCGAAGAATTGAAATCTGTTTTCAACATTTTCTGTTTTCCCTCTCTTTTCTTTACAATATTCTGCTTCTCATTTTTAGCTCTTATTCATCTGTTCTTCGTCTTCTTCCTGTTTTGCTTGAATATGAACACAATCTATAGCAGTTTACTCTTCTCCTGCAGTCCAGTTGTGCTTTAACCATAACAAACTGGTATCAGAGCCACTACGTTCCGATGGCAGAAACTCGAGCTAAACTGACTGAGGAATTTTTGCGCCGATACGATGGAGAGTTCAAAGAATTGAAGTCTGTAGTCGGATCACTTTGTTCTTGCCTGGAAGTAGTTGAACAGTGGGGCAAGCGCTTTCAGCTGTCCGAAGTTAAACATGAGGAAGCTTTTCTAGCTTTGAATAAGAAGCTCGACTTGCTGTTATCGCAGAAATCTAAAGGGAAGCAACCACAGCATCCACAGATGCATAGGGGCGAATCTTCGTCTTCACCTGTGATCATCAGTCAAAAGCATCAGGATACCCCTCGGTCAGAGGCCTCTCTAATTCATCGGCTCCCGCGATTGGATTTTCCCATGTTTTTAGGCTATGAACTTAGAGAACTGGAGATTGTTGCTCCAGATTTCACATCCACAGAAACCGAAGTTGAAGATCTGGAGATTGTTGCTCCAGATTTCATATCCACAGAATCGGTTGATGAAGAGCTGGAAATTGTTGCTCCAGATTTCATATCCACATAATCGGTTGATGAAGAGCTGGAAATTGTTGCTCCAGATTTTACATCCGTAATTGCAACAGGAAGTCTAATTTTGGAGAATGACTTGTATATGCAAGCTGTAAATTCAGAACTCATTGGCTTTCACATGGTTGCACTGACTAAGAAATATGATTCTGATATGGATGAACAACTCAAGGCTGTTTTGGATTTAATTTCTCCATATTACATTGGCGTCAATTTTAGTCCTCACTGCCTCCGTAAGTGCACTGAAACACTCCTTCACATTTTTAACCTATATATGTTCGATCCAGGTGGAGGTTTACCCTTGGATGGTACATTTGTTTGCAACAACATCAAGTATAGTGAAATGTTCATAGAGGCAAATGATAACCTACGACAGCTATTTGTTTTCAAAGTGAAAAATGACCTACGAGAGCTATGTGATTTCAAAGTGGAAAATGAGTATAAAATACCATGGATTTGGTGGGACTATATGTCACTGATTTATTTTCATATTAGAAGCTATATGAGAAAGGAAATAGGCAATCAGGAGGGCATTGATCATTATTTTTCAAGTGGATCAAGCTGGACTCAGCTCTTGGAAAATATTCCTCTTCCAACTACTTTTTCTAATTTTTTGATATTTTCAGCTTATTATTGTGCTATTTGCTGTAGAAAGCTCTCTAACATGTTGATGCAGTGCCCTAATATTTTTATATTTGATCCCGGTGGAGGCCACTTTCCCAGGAGAGCTACCATCTTGCTTTGCCACTTTAATTGGAATTTTCGTAAATTGCATAATGAGTGGTTCTCTGATGTAGTTAGCGTAATTCTTGATCAGAGAAAAGTTGACGATCATGTTGAATATGAGTTACGGACTAATAGTAATGATGAGTTGGTGGGAATTGAGCATGGGTCAGAGTTTTTACCTAGGTCCAGTTTTCTTCAACTGCTAAGTTCTATAATCATAAACACATCAATAGGTCCAATTATAAGATCAAGAGCTACAACGATTACAGAAAGGCTGTTGTCCAAAGAGAATATTTACTTGCTTGTTGATGAATCTTATGTTAAAATTGTTATATCAACTATTGATCAAACACTTAGTTCATCAGCAAGTCAAGATTCTAACGAGTGTGAATTTGATCTTGAAGCATTGGGTCAGATTGGGTATGCAAAACAAGGGGCTATCTTACTGCTGTGTAGTTCACCTCTGGCCGCAAGACTTGTAATTCAGGCTGAGTTTGATCGGCATGTGCACGTTAAACAGCTAGCAGTCTTGCATGCTCTTGGGAACATCACTGGGGAAACATGACCTGAGCCTAACATCTTATTGACTAATGATGCTGAAGAAAACATGCATGACTTAATCTATCCAACTGCAACAAGGAGTTCAAAGCTGACACCATCTGGTCTTCTTCTGTCAGTTCTTCAACAAGATTCAAAACTTCGTTTGGCTGGTTATCGGGTTATAGTGGGATTGGTTGTTCGGCCATGGTGCTTGATGGAAATCTGCTCCAAGCATGAGATAATAAACATTGTGACTGATCAAAGCACTGAAACCACCAAAATAGGGAAGGGAATTAGGAAGAACAGTGCAACATCTGACAATATGAATGAGATTTTAGCTATTTCCATGCCATGTCACCGAGTACTATGGACGTGGGGCAAGCAATCACTGGTCAAGACAAAAAGCTCTTGCGAAATTGCATCAAATGGAAATTGTACATATTCAGTAACTTCTTGGCAAGGTGCTGCAAGAGAAGCTCTGGCCAACTTTGATGAGATTGTGACAATGTGAATTGCAATTTATCTCTTACAAGACTTTCCTTCCTTGGAGACATAGAGAGCTCTACTCGAGTTGTTAAACATTTCCAATTGTTACACGATCGTGCACCATATCCTTGAGGACAAAGATATTGTGAAGGGGGAGGACTGTTATGGTGGAGCCATTGTTACATACGTGGAACCCATTCCACCGTGCACGTGTCACCAATAAGATGAAGGCATTGCTAAAGAATAAAAAGGGCAGAGGCTGGAAGATGAAGTGTCGAAGAATTGAAATCTGTTTTCAGCATTTTCTGTTTTCACTCTCTTTTCTTTACAATATTCTGCTTCTCATTTTTAGCTCTTATTCATCTGTTCTTCGTCTTCTTCCTGTTTTGCTTGAATATGAACACAATCTATAGCAGTTTACTCTTCTCCTGCAGTCACTGTGGTTGAAAAAGACGGTGACGTCGACTAAGCACTTCTTTGGACAAATCGGGCACAGAAACGCCGCACTCAAATAACGGCAGTAGACGGACGTCGGGGCGGGACAGCTGGTCGGTGACGTGCTTCCCTCCTCTCTCTGTTTTCGACGACCGACGACGACGCAGCAATCGATTCTTGCAGATTCTGATCTTTAGTCTTCGGCCGACTGAAGCGCGACTCGATTTCTTTCTCTCGCTTCGGATTGCGATTCCTTCGCTGGCTCTGTTCTTCGAAGACCGCCTGTTCTTCGCTTCGTGAGATAGCCGCGGTAGCTCTTTCTTCGTTGCTGGAGAAGAAGACGGGCAGGGATGGCGGGCAACACTCCTTAGCTCGGGTAGGGAGAAGAGAAACAAAATTCTCTTTTTTCTTTTACAATTTCTTTTTCCAAAACTAAAAACACAAAATTATTTCACCTCCAATAAATTGAAAACCTCAATATTTAGAAACCTTCAACTTCGCTTTGATACTAATGGTTGAAATAACGAACAATAATCAAGAAAGATAAAGAAAAAATAATAGACACTAAATTTACGTGAAAAACTTAAGACGAGTAAAAAACCAAGCAGATGAGAAATCACTAATAAAAATCGATACAATAAACTTTGTGATACAAACATATATTTATAACATACAGGAATCTCTAGTCATACTAAAATAAGAAACACTAATCTTGCAGGAATTAGAAAATTCTTAATGTGTGCCAAACTGACCTGACCCAATTAGAATTTGGGTCACACTAAACCCTAACAATCACTGTTTTTGACCTTTTTCATTGAGCTCTACTCTCATTTTAGTTTCTTCCCATCCTCTTGCTCTTTTTCAAAATCTTCCCTCGTGTTTTCCAAACATAATATAAATTAAAATAATAAAAAAACGTGACACTTTAATATATATATATATATATATATATGTAGGAGGAAGATATTTTTTGCATTTTCAAACACATTTTCACTTCAAAAACCAGTTGAAAGCATGAAGAATCCAGTCTCTCCCATGCCCATTTTCTTGGCTGTTCTCTCCCTCTCTCTCCTTCTACCACCAACCCAGTGTTCAGATTTGATAGATGAGGTCTGTAAACAAACACCTTACTGTGATCTCTGTGTGTCTTCTTTGCAGTCCGAACCAGAAAGCTCGAAAGCTGACCTGAAGGGGCTGGCAAGTATAATGGCAAGTGTGGTTCTCGACAGAGCGAGAGAGACTCTCCAATTTATCGAGGGGTTGATCAAAGCGGCGACTGATGAGCAGACGGAGAGATGCTTGGCTTATTGTGCAGAACTGTACATTCCGGCCGTGAAGTATAATATTCCCCAAGCAATTGATGGGTTGAAGAAGGATCAGTTCGGATTCGCCGTTGACGGGATCTCGGACGGAGCGAAGGAGGCTGATTCGTGTGAGAAGAAGGTGTCTGACTCTGGCTTTGCTTCTTCTGAATCTGAATTGCTTGTCAGGAATGATCTTGTTCATAAGCTCTGTGATGTTTCTGTCGCCATTGTTAAGATGTTGGAGGAGGATTGATTGATTGATTCTCTCTCTCTCTCTCTTTCTCTCTCCTCTTTTTGGAGAAGAAAAAAGAAACCTGTGAACCCAGATCAGATCAATTGAATGCAAAGTGCCGTGTTTTGGTCCCATACAAACCTTATTTTTTCAGCCACTTTCCTTTTGAGCTCGTCTAAAGTAAACTCTACTTTCTTTAAAACCTGTAGGAATACAATAATAGCCAAGCAAAAATCAATAAGTAAATTCAACTCTCAACCAACAATTAAAAACAAAGATTGAATGTCAAAATTGCTTGCTTTAAACTGTGAAAAAGGGTCTTCGATCCAAGAGTAGAGTGGAGAGTGATTGAAAACAATGGCTATCATCAAAAAGGCTTAGAAATTTTATAAACACAGGATTTCACGAGAGTACTCTTGCAGGAGAATCACTCATTGGTAGACAAAAATGTATAGAACATCACCCATGATTCATTAACATACTGGTAAGTGGACTCACTCCCCAAGTCTCATGAATTTACAAAACGGGGATAATTTACTCAGAAGCATTCACCTTCAAAAACATCACCTATACCCAGAAGGAAGTGACTTTCTAAACTTTGATTTGATTAACTAAAAGACATTTTCGACTTCTTCCCGCAGCTTTATTGAATTGTCCTCAGGATCTGAGCCAGCAACTTGCTCTACCAATCTGCAAGATTCCGATCAAACAAGGATTGTAAGACTCATTGATAAAATCCCACTTTTTTCATATTCTTAGACTTAGTGTGTGTTCCTATTTTAATGACATACTTAGGAGAAGCAAAGCCATGTCCATTCAGAGTCGTTGATGGAGAGCTTGGGTGGTAATGAACTGATATAGATCTACCATTTTCTAATCCAGTCGACATGGGTGATCCTTGGTAGCTTTTTGGAGAACTTCTAGACGACATTCCTGGAATGAAGAAGTACAAGATCCCTAATTAGCAAAATTTAATGACAATCAAAAAACTTCTTTTGTTGGATCACTTAATCAGTAACATATGATTAAAGACCACTTGTGAACTGAGACAACATATACCTGCATAAAGGATATCGTCTACGCTTAGAAATTATTACCTTGAAAAATTATCACAAAACAAAACAGCATGGTGAACACCATCGCAAATACATTGCTGTTCGAAGATAACGACTTTGCAGCTTTGGCTTTCTTCAAGGCTCTCATCCGCTCAATCCTTGCTCGTTTTAGCATTGCAAATTCAGAGATCTCCTTTATTAGCTTCTGATCAGCAGCGTCTAATGATGGACCTCTTGGAGGTCTTGGTGGTCTTGCAGACTTTTTCTTCCCGGGTATTTTCCTCTTCTCCTTCGCTATTGTCTTTTCTGACTGATCCAATGTTTCTCCTTCTTCAAACCCCACGTTTGTCACTATCTTTATCGTCACATTATCAGCAGACATGCTATGGACATTAGCACACAGACTTAGTCCTTCTTCACTCTTGGTTAACCCATCAACAAACCCCCCGCAAATATTACCAAACAACGTTTTTGCCTGTCCTTTTACATTGGATATTGGCACTTTGCTTGCACCTTCATTGCTACCAGTCTTGCCACTTTCAAGATCATGATCAAAATCTTTCCGTCTTGAATTGATAGAATCCATTTAACAATGACAATCTAATCGTTCCTTCTCTTTCAAACTCACACTCACTCTAGAATGTCAAAGCTACAATATTCCCTCCAGAAATTAGAAAGTTCAAGTCAACCCATAATCTATTTTCGCATAAATCCGGATAGAAAAAAAAAAAAGATGACTTTCAAACATAAATCGCTTGGTGAAGAATATAATATTTTGCTTCTCAGTTGCACTTTGATAGAAAGATATCAAAGATACAGTTAACAAATGCCATTCAACTTTCTTAACACAGGTCTGATGACACCCCCAATAATTAATCCTAGTACAGAAATCCTCCTCTACCTCTATCGATTCCGTCACATACTCTTTCCCACCCTTCTTGAAGCCATCCCAATTCACAAAAAAAACCTGGACATTCAGAGCAAAGCAGCTACCAATCAATAACAATCGCGACAACACCAAAAAAAAAAAGCAGCAAAATTATAATAAAAAAAAATAAACTACGTTTAAACTGATCGTTTCCAACAGACAAACGAGAATTTGAAGGAGGAAAAGTAAAATCAACAATGTAGCCTCAAAAATGTTTCAAAAAACTGATTCAACCATCAATCCAACAAAAGCAGAAAACAAAGCAGCAAGCAAAGGATGCGGCCATTCTGAAAACAGAAACGGAAGCACAACAGCTACCATCCAAAGCATCAGAGCCAGAAAACCACCAAAATGACACAAAATCAAACTACAAAAAACTTCAAAAAAGAGGAAGAAAAATCACCTGAAGAGAAAACCAGAAAAAAAAAATTCTCAGATCCGATTGAGACAGAAGCAAACAGCGAATGTAGCGTCGAAAATGGAAATCTCAAGTCTAGAGAGAGAGAGAGGTTGAGAGAGAATTAAGGGGAAAACAATGGCGTTCTAGCAAAATCCAGCAGCGGATTTATAAAAATAAAATAATAATTTAAATAATTAATTAATTAATTAAGAGAGTGGATATTTAAAGGAGGAGAGGACACGAGGAAAAGAAGGAAGGCCGCACCGACAATAGGGAAACTCACTTTTTATTCACTAATTAAATCACTTCTCTCTTAATTACTCTTCTAATTTTATTTACTTCTCTTAATTAATTATTCTTTCATTTTTATTTTTATTTTTTAATAATTGTGTTTAACGTGACAATCACTAACTCTAAAAAGCTAACAAACTTTGACTAATTGAGTATGTTGTCAACCACTTCCCTCTTTGACTAATCTTTCCTCCATGGGGTAATCTTTTGGGCAGTAAAAATACGACATTTTACAGTAAAATAAATATTTTTTGTAATAAAAATTAATTTTTTATTTAATAAAAAACGTGACAGTAATATTTATTTCGTTTATTTTTTATAATTGAGTGTTTTATTTGTTAGTAAAAATTATTTAATGATTGACTTATCATTGATTTTATAATTCGGTAATTATTTTGCTAATTTTCTTAAATTATAAATAGTTATAATAATATTTTAATTAATAATAAATAAATGATAAGCAAAAATGTGAAATTATAGTATAAGATGTAAATAAAATATTTAAATTTAATAAAGATGAAAATAACAATATTTAAATTCGATAATTAAAGTAAAATAAAATTAACGGTAAAATTTAATTAAGAAGCATGTTCTCGCCTCTCAAAAGAGAGGAGTTCATTCAATGCAGTCATGGGCCCCACGAGGAGGTAGGCCCCACGAGATTGTGGGTCCCACGTAAGAGATTATTGAAGAGGAAAAAAAATTGGGACTATAAATAGGAGGGATGACGAGAGATTTAATTTCGTTGCCTCGTAAGTAGGAAGCTTCGTGGGGTATTCGTCTTTTTGTACGTCTCTCATTTTGGGCGTATTCTCCCCCTTTATAACCCGAGTTAATATGTTTAATATTATTATCGAAATGACAAATTAACCCTAGTCTTTTTTATTATTTTTGGCAACCAAACCATCATCTTTTTTTATTAATAAATTAATTATTAAACTATAAAAAAAATAATGTCGCTAGCATCGCTATCACATTTATCGTTAAAAGCGAATAATGTCGCGCCGTAGTAGTTTGCTTACAAACCGTCACAGCTTCATAATTTTAAAAAAACCACACGACAAATTAGATGACCCACCGCAGTGTCATACTAAACCACCGCAGTGTGCCCATAAACCGTTATCGTGTGGCTTTTTTAAAACTATGGAGCTGCGACAGTTTGTAAGTGAACCACTGCGGCTCCATAGTTTTAAAAAAACCACAAGACAATTTGGATGCCCCGCTGCGGTATCTTACCAAACCGCAGCGGTTTACCTAGAAATTGTTGTTGTGTCATCTATAAACCGCGGTGGTTTCTTAAGAAGCCGCGGAGGTTTAGCGTGCCTCGTTACTTGATCCTCTGTCGAACTACATAAGACTTGATCGTGGGCTCTGGGCGTCTTAACCGTGTACAACCCTAGGCGAACCATCGAACTCTCAAACTCTCAGACCTTCGTTCCACTATAAGCGAAACCAATGGAATCCCGCGCAAAGAAAATGTTGATTAAGCGAAAGAGTGGTCCGTCGCAAACTCACTGGCAACCATAGGCAGAAACGATGAACTCTGGCAGTCAACGCTCTCGGCTTGCAACTGACATGGTCGGTAAAGTTCACAGACCTCAACTAGCCACGGTGCAAGAAGGAGCACCTGCAGCGCAAGGAAAAACCACTACGGTGCAAGCTGGAGAAACCACCGCGGGCACGATGGAGAAACCCCCGCGGTGCAATCTGGAGATACAGCCGTCGTGCAATACGGAAAAACCACGGCGTGCAATCTGGCCGAATTGTGCCACAATCTAAATAACGACTGGGCGGAGGTGCACTGGTCTGTTTCCAACCCGTTGCAGCGGGTTCCCCCTCTCCACTCTTCAGGACAGGTTATGCAGAGAAACGGTATGAAGTTGATGTTAAATGCCGTTCAATTATTGTGTTTAAAATAGTAAATTTAGTGTTCCACATTGTACTTTCTTTTTTTTATTATCGTTCGATCTCTAACAGAGTCTAAGCTTGCACGTTTTTATTGTATTTTTATTGGTGTTCATGATACGAAGAATGAGACATATTTATTTCACATTTTTTCACTTGTGAATTTTTATATTTGTGTTATATACGAACACTCATTATGTATTTCGATTTTGATATAGTGGATTTACTTCTTCTATTTGTGATTTTTTAAAAATCATTAAGGTTCTATGTAAGTCCAGATGTTCATTCTGTACTGTACCACGAAATGTTTTGTATTGGTGGAGATGAAAAAACTATTGCTTGTGAATTATCACATTCTATTTTGTCAAGCAATACGAGATTATATAATTTTATCTATGATAAAAACTTTAGTCTTTATCTCCATCTTCATTGTAAATTTCTGATCTTCTTTGACTTTGAACCTTTTTTCATTTGAAGTATGAAACTTATGTTTAGGACTACGTTCTACAAAATATTATGTTATAGATCTAATTTTATTGTTCATATTCATGCACGAGGTCTATGATGCCTAGATTCATACCGTAGAGTGAGGAGCAATCAGGGAATGATTGTGTTGAAGACAACACATGTGGTTGAATTGTTGTTCAAGAGAAGTTTATTAGAATGGGTTGACCCATTATTAATTGTTTGCATGACTTAATGTTGGCTTTTGGATAAAATAATTTAAGGTTATTTGATGATGACGTGAACTTGATATTTAGAGAAATGAGTTTGAATATAAAAAAAGTTTTTGTTTATTTCGAAATTGGAGAGATTCATTTTTTAAACTTTTTGGTGAGTTATATCCAAAGTTCCCCCCTCGTGTGCGTTATATCACGGGATTAAGGTTACTTGTAAGTTGGATAGTCTTTCTTATTGACACCCGCGTTATTCATCTTGGAAGGAGAGTGAGTGAAGTGGTGTCCAACTTTCCAAAAGAGCGTCATCAACAAATCAATCCATACGAGAGTATTCATCGCAATTATTTCTATTTCTGGCAACTTATTTTGTATCACACATATTTCTTAATCTATGGCTGATATTTATGTAATTCTTGAAGAGTTCTTTTCTTATCTTATTCAATAAGGTGTGGTTAAAGTTTCAAGTCAAAAGCTTCTAAAATGAAGGAGTTACAAGCTTCCAAAGTTGGACCTTCTATAATTGAAATTACAGAAAAATAAGGAAACTCAAGATTAGGTTGACCAACTCGACCAAATTCTAATGTTGAATCTATCCTACTTTTAGGTCGAGCAGCTCAACCGCGTCATCAACCGCTCTACCACCGCAAAGCCAGAAAACAACCTCCATTTGTTGTTCAACATACTTTAACAATTATCTTATTTCTTCAACCAATTATTCAACATTTCTTTCACATATTTTACAGGTATGGGTGGGCAAGAACAGAACCGAACCAAAAACCGACCCAGAATTGAGATTCAGTTCCGGTTCCCAAATGTATAAATGGGTAGGAACCAAGAATCGCTCTCGGTTTCGGGTCGGTTCTCAGTGGTTTAGGGAACCGAGGACCGCACTCAAACTAGCGAGGATGATGTTTTAAAATTTTCAGAAAGAAGTTTTTATGCAGATCTAAACTATACACTAACTTAATGAACATTCGTTTGGAAACACTTGTTTTGTTTACGGTTCGTGTACAAGGTATAGATTAGAACATTGAGAGGATCAAATATTCAAAATTTGAAAAAAAAAACCTAAGCTTTAAGGAGGTGTTCGATAAAAAACTAAAACTTTATTTCTTCAGAAATATAGAAAACAAAAGTAGATCCACCGACTTGGGAAGCAAGTGATGATGATAGAGAATGTTGTATACCAGGAAGCCATGGCTGCCGTAAAAGCATCAGCCGTGTAAAGACAGTGACTCAGCATTAGAAATCCATTTGTGTGGGTCACGTGCCTTCAAAGCTTTGCTCTCACGTGACTGGCTTAAACAATGCAACTGTGCATGGCGGGAGTTAAAAAGAAAACTTAGAGAAGAATTTGAAAATTATTCTGTTCGCGGGGTGCAAGAACATAGGTGATCAGAGCAAGGCGGCAATGGTGAGATTGTGAGTTGGAGCGATTTTTCTTCTCACTGTGAATCTTAGGTTAGTCGGAGAAAGTGATTTCATTCTGGATAGGAAGAGTTCTGTCTGTGTAAATCCTTGAATTAATTGATGATCTAATAGAAGCTGCTGTTACCCGTGGATGTAGGACGAATTTGTCCGAACCACGTATATGCTTGTGTTTGCTGTGTTGTTGTTCTTTTATTTCTTGGTTGTTGTTACGTTTCTTGTGCTGTGGTGTTCTGGGTTTTCGTTGAATCACATCAATTGGTGCGGTGAGCGTGGAATTGGGGATTCTGTGATTCAAGATTTTAGGTTTTCTTGCTGAGGGTTGTGTGAACGATAGTCATGGCTAAATTCGAAGTAGACAAGTTTACTGGTTGCAATGATTTCAGTCTTTGGAGAATAAAGATGAAAGCATTGCTTGTCCACCAAGGTTTAGCCTCGACAATTGATGAAGACGCAATGAAACTTCAACAAAAACTCGACAAGAACAAGGCAGATGACATTGAAGCGAAAGCACATAGTGCAATTTTGTTGAGCTTAGGGGACGAAGTCCTTCGGGAAGTTACAGAAGAAAAATTTGCCCTTACAGTTTGGTCAAAACTTGAAGCTTTATATATGAAGAGATCATTGGCAAATAGGTTATCTTTGAAGAAAAAATTGTATACCCTATCCATGGATGACTCTAAAGAAATGCAGAGGCATTTAGATGATTTCAACAAGATCATACTGGATCTCAACAGTATTGGAGTAAAGGTTGATGAAGAGGACCAGACAATTATTCTGTTAAGCTCATTGCCTAAGGTCTATGAACATTTTGTAGACACAATGTTGTATGGTAAACAAACCTTAACCATGTCTGAGGTTAAGGCTGCCTTAAATTCTAAGGAACTGCAGAAAAGAACGGATGCTAAAGAACACTCTGAAGGCGAAGGCTTGTCCATCCGTGGAAGATCTCAAACTAGAGAAAGTAAAAGCTCTAAGGGGAGGTCCAGATCCAAGTCCAAAACTGGAGGTAAAAAGTGTTACTTCTGTCACAAAGAAGGACACTTTAAAAGGGATTGTTATGATTGGAAGAGGAAGAAATCTGATAGAAAGCTTGATAAAGGTGAAGTTTCAGTAGCCACTGACGGATACGAGTCATCAGATGTGTTAGTAGTATCTGTTACAGATTCTAAGGAGCAGTGGATACTTGATTCAGGGTGCTCATTCCACATGACACCTAGGAAGGACTGGTTACAGGAGTTCTGTGCTAAATCTGATGGGAAAGTTCTCCTTGGCAACAATCAGTCTTGCCTAATTGAAGGAGAAGGGAAAGTTCAGATTAACATGCATGATGGCTGCACTAGAACCATCCAGAATGTGAGGTATGTCCCTAACTTGAAGAGGAACTTAATCTCCATTGGCATGCTAGACAAATCTGGCTGCACGGTCAAGATAGAACAAAATCTAATGAAAGTGCATAAGGGTATTATGACTATGATGAAAGGAGATCTTGTCAATGGCCTATATATTCTTCAAGGAAAGACCATTGTAGGTGAAGCCTCACAGGTTCAACCGGATCCAAGTAATGATACTGTCCTTTGGCACAGAAGACTAGGTCATGTTAGCCAGAAGGGGTTAATTGAGTTACAGAAGCAGAAGCTGCTAAATGAAGTTGAGATATCAGAAATACCATTCTGTGAGATTTGCACACTAGGGAAGAGTACCAGGCTGAATTTCAAAACATCACATCACAGATCAATGAGTGTATTAGAGTATATACACTCGGATGTTTGGGGTCCAGAAAAAACCCCATCAAAAGGTGGAGCACATTATTTTTAACACTAATAGATGATTACTCCCGAAAACTGTGGATATATTGCCTGAAGTCTAAAGACCAGGTCTTTGAAACATTCATAAAATGGAAGACAATGGTAGAAACTCAAACTGGTGTCAAAGTAAAAAAATTAAGGACGGACAATGGTATGGAATTTTGCTCAAACAAGTTTGATGATTTCTGCAAAAATGAAGGGATTGTTCGACATCATACAACCCCTTACACGCCTCAGCAGAATGGCCTTGCTGAGCGTATGAACAGAACTATGTTAGAAAGAGCAAGGTGTATGCTCATTGCAGCAGGTGCTCCAAGAACGTTCTGGGTAGAGGCAGTGACAACTGCAGCTTACTTAATAAACCTGTGTCCATCTTCAGCTCTTAATTTCAAAACTCCATTTGAATTATGGCATTCATACCCTGCAGATTACAGTGGTTTGAGGACTTTTGGATGTGCAGCTTATGCACATTGTAAGCAAGATAAACTACAACCTAGAGCTAAGAGGTGTGTGTTCTTGGGATATCAACCAGGAACAAAAGGATACAGATTATGGTGTGTTGAACCTGGGAAACAACAGGTCATCATAAGTCGAGATGTAACTTTCAATGAGCAAGATTTCCCTTTTAGGCAAACTTCTGATAAAACTTCAGAAGTTAAGCAGGGGAATAAAATAGAACCTCAAGTTGAGGTGGAGCTAGAGGAAGCTAACACAGACATCAATGGAGGATTTAATCATCCAGAAGAAGACATTCAACAATCTGGAGAATCTGACATGCCCACAGGTGATCAAATTGTTGATTACCAATTGACTCGAGATAGATCAAAGAGGGTGATAAAACTCGTTCAGAGACTAGGATATGCAGATATAATTGCATATGCATTACTAGTCTCTACTGATCTTGAATACTCTGAAGCAATAAGTTTTTCAGATGCCATGTCAAGGAGTGATAAAAATCACTGGATTAATGCAATGGAAGAGGAGATGCACTCCCTTGAGAAGAATCGAACCTGGACACTAGTGGAGAAACCCAAGGATCAGAGAATCATCGGGAGTAAGTGGATTTACAAGATTAAGGAAGGAAATACTCATGGAGAAAAGCCTAGATACAAAGCTAGGCTGGTTGCTAAGGGATTCTCTCAACGTGAGGGAATTGACTTTACAGAGATATACTCTCCAGTAGTGAAACAAACATCCATATGTATGTTCCTTTCCCTTGTTGCTGTACAGGACTTGGAGCTAGAACAGATGGATGTTAAGACAGCGTTCTTACATGGAGAAATCGATGAAAAAATTTACATAAACCAACCAGAGGGTTTTCAAGCTGGAGGTCCAAATTATGTATGTCTTTTACATAAATCCTTGTATGGGTTAAAACAATCTCCTCGGCTCTGGAATAACAGGTTTGACGAATTTATAACTAGCATTGGATTCTGTAAGAGTAGTTTTGATCACTGTGTATATAGCGGAAAAGGTACTGCTGAATGTCAGATCTTTATACTATTGTATGTCGATGACATACTCATTGCTAGCAGAAGCAAACTTCAGATAACAGAATTGAAGAACAAGCTTGGTACTGAATTTGAAATGAAGGATATGGGCAATGCCAAAAAGATCCTGGGCATTGAGATTATAAGAGACAGAAGTGAAAAAACTATCACTTTAACTCCTAGGTCTTACTTAAGGAAAGTGCTTAGTAGGTATGGCTTCAACGACTTGAAACCAGTAATGACACCTTTAGGTGCTCATTTTAAACTAAGTCACCAACAATGTCCAAAGTCCACTGAAGAGAAGAAGCTGATGGATCGGATTCCATATGCAAATGTGATCGGCAGTCTCATGTATGCCATGATATGCACAAGGCCTGATCTAGCCTATGCCATCAGTGTAACGAGTCGATTTACGGCAGACCCAGGGATGCCACACTGGCATGCTCTGAAATGGATACTCAGATATGTGTCTGGTTCGTTGGGGGTCTCCTTGGTACTTGGAAGATGGGAATCTAACGAAGACAGCATAGTGGGTTATGTGGACTCCGATTTTGCAGGTTGCAGCGACTCAAAAAAGTCTATTTCCGCTTATATCTTTACAGTGTTTGGGGGAACTATAAGTTGGAAAGCGTCTCTTCAGAAAGTAGTTGCACTGTCAACAACAGAGTCGGAATATTTGTCCGCTTGTGAAGGGGTGAAGGAGGCATTGTGACTCAAAGGTTTAGCAAATGATTTCGGTATTAACAGTGACAAAGTTACAATTTACTGTGATAATCAGAGCGCACTACATCTGATAAAAAACCCTGTCTTCCACGACAGAACAAAACACATTGAAGTTAAATATCACTTCATCTGAGATGTTGTCTCTCAAGGCTTGGTGATAGTGCAGAAAGTGCACACAGATGACAATCCTGCAGACATGCTAACTAAAGTACTCACAGTAGCTAAGTTTAAGCATTGCTTAAACTTAGTTAACGTCAAAGGATGATTGTTGTTTCTGGACAGGTAATAGCAGCGTTATGTTTTCTAATCCTGACTCAAGGTGGAGATTGTAAAGACAGTGACTCAGCATTAGAAATCCATTTGTGTGGGTCACGTGCCTTCAAAGCTTTGCTCTCACGTGACCGGCTTAAACAATGCAACTGTGCATGGCGGGAGTTAAAAAGAAAACTTAGAGAAGAATTTGAAAATTATTCTGTTCGCGGGGTGCAAGAACAGAGGCGATCAGAGCAAGGCGGCAATGGTGAGATTGTGAGTTGGAGCAATTTTTCTTCTCGCTGTGAATCTCAGGTTAGTCGGAGAAAGTGATTTCATTCTGGATAGGAAGAGTTCTGTCTGTGTAAATCCTTGAATTAATTGATGATCTAATAGAAGCTGCTGTTACCCGTGGATGTAGGACGAATTTGTCCGAACCACGTATATGCTTGTGTTTGCTGTGTTGTTGTTCTTTTATTTCTTGGTTGTTGTTACGTTTCTTGTGCTGTGGTGTTCTGGGTTTTCGTTGAATCACATCAAGCCGCTCGGGGAGAATCTGATCCCTCAGATGCTGCTCTCCAGCCTCCTTTGAAACCTTTCCAAGCAACGGCTAAATCCCCTGATGGGTTTCTACATAGATTCCATTTCTTGCTCTTACCACTTGGTTTTTCCTACAAAAAAGAAAGAGAGCCCTTCGTGAAATGACTTTTACAGGGAAGAAATACTGAAGACCAAAGGAGAAATTTTTAGCTTACATGGTCTTCCTTGTCGGGCTTTTTGAAACCTATAAGTGACGTCACCTTTTTTCCAGAAGCATCCATTGATGCAGAGGCTTCACTCGTTCGGCCATCAAATCAACAGTTCATGATTTTAGAATTAAAATTCAGTCTGGAACTAGAACCGAACCGGAACCGATACTTGGGTCTGGTTCTGGGTTCGGGTCTGGTTTCGGTTCCGGTTCTGGTTCCTCACTCTTGGAACTGAGAACTAACCATTGGAATTGAGAACCGAATAGTCGGTTCCAAGAGGTCCGAAATCGAAACCGAGAACCGGTTTGTCCACCCTTATTTACAGGTTAATTCTTTATCCATTCAACTAGTGCATTAAAATTAGTTATAACCTAATCGAATGACATCATATATATATAAGTAAAAACTGAATCAAATTGACAAAAATGGGTCAAAACCGACTCATAGAGACCAAAAATCCAAAACTGAAACTAAGCCTAACCGAGTCAAACAAAATAAAACAACAAACTAGTTTGATTTTGGTTCAGTTCGGAAACCTAGTAAAAGAAATTAGGGGCAAATAAAAGAAATTTTGTATGGAAAAGCTAAACTACAAAGAATAATTTACATGAGTCTATAGCCTATATGCATGATTCATTTCCTACTCTTATGAAAAGTTTATAATTTTTTTAAATCCCGTTAAGTCCAACTGCATCTTCTACGACCTCAATTATGGATACGAAAAACAAAGCGATCATATAAACCATAATTGCATCATTAAAAGTTTGATCCGTTAAAATAAAGAAACAACCAAAAAAAAGGGTCTCAATTTTGATTGAATTCGGCAAAAAAGCTTGTAATCCACAAAAACCCTAGAAAAATCCAAGGCTTAATAATTCCACATGCAAAGATTTTGTTTGTTTTTTTGATTTTGGTATTAGAAATTTGTTTGCAATACTTGTATCAAACAGATGTAGGACATGAGAATGTGATGGGACATAATACAAATTGGAGATCAAGCAGCAATCAACGGTGGCCCGGATGATTGTCCCCGGAATGATCCTGGTCCTACATCCCACCACACAAAGCAACCAAGCTTGGATCTCTCTCAATTTCTCCTACTAATTACAAATTGAAGATCTAAACTTCATCTATTAATAATGTATACATATTATTTATTTATTTTAATAAATGTACTTGAAAGGGTCAATAATCCTTCATCGTATTCAAAGAAATATCGCAATAATCATCCCGAGCTAAGAGAAAAAAAGGTAAGGTTAAATTTTCATTTATCGTTAATAATGTATACAACATGAGGTTAGAACTCGACGTTCGGCCGCTCAATTTTACTATTTAACCCTGTCTAGCCTTTTTACCGTTTTCATTGAGCTTGGAATTTGCATGTAGATGTAGATTTACTATGCCTTCTTTGAAAACCTAAAACAAGTGTTACACGCACATTATAATTTTACACTATTTTAATGTGTCATTCATTAAAGTTTATAATAAATATGATAAATTATAAATAGCTAAAATAAGATTTTGGTTGTACTGATTAATTGAGCGTCAGATTATAATGTAAATAAAACATTAATTTTTTTTATTAATTGAGATTCATGTCAAATTTAACAAATGTCTCATTTATTTTATTATATTTGTTAAGAAAAAAGTATAAATCATGAAAAATTTAATATTCTAAATTTATCGATAGAAAAATACGTAACTACAGTCGATAAACTTAAGAAATACAGATAGAAGACATGATAAATTATTTATTGAACAGAATAAATCTTGAACTTAATAAGCATAATCTTGCAAAAACACCGCACTTTGATTGAGATGTCATTCTTTCACTCTCTTCCCGTCTAAAAAACGAGTGGGGTAATTTTAAAGTTCCTCTAATAAGTACGTTTTTATTGAGATCGAACTTGCGTTTTCATTTGATATTGAACTCGTGTTTTTATTTGACATCGAACTTGTGTTTTTGCTTATAATCTTGCATAATGTCAAATTATTTCAGGTAGGGTCGGGTCGGATGAAATATTTTAGGGAAAATGACAAATTAACCATTGTGGTTTAAGGTCAATGACAAGTCAACCACTATCCTTTATTTTTTAACAAATTAACCACTTACGTATGAAAAAATGACAAAGCCAACATCGCTGTCACGTTCGCTGTTAACAAGCTGACAGGGGAGCCGCGACGGTTTGTAAACAAAACGCCGCGTGGTTAATTTGTTGAAAAATAAAAGATAATGGTTGACTTGTCATTGATCGTAAACTACAATGGTTAATTTGTCATTTTCCCAATATTTTAATTTTGAAGTCCACCGTCCGTTTTAATTTAAAGTTTTTTTTTTAAAAACGAATTTCTATTCTCACTTGTATGGAAGGAATATGTGGTGTTTACAACTTTCAAAATATGGGCCGGAAGCACTTGAGTCCATATTTAAGTCGGCTGTCCGTGGTTGATCTACGAGCTCATAGCCAATGGCTTTTTCAAGTTTCAATCTCTCCCTATCTCTACTAAGAGCAGAGTAAGAGTGGCATTTCTCTTCGAAAAGTTGAAGTTCTTCTCCTCTTTTCTGCACTCTTGTTGTAATTTCACGTTTCTGCAATTCTTCCACACTGATTCTGGTTGTCTGATTGGGGGTGCAGAAAGACTACAGTTTGGGATTAGGGTTTTTGTAGTTCGCAAAGCTGGATAGCTACAGGGGAGATCGTCATGGCCCTAAGCAAGAGTTTCATTCTTACCGTCTCAGAGGCCCCATGAATTACCATGAGAACCGCCGTAGCCCACGCGACTTCAGAGTTGGAGGCAACGGCGGCCACCACCGTTTTTTCGACGGTCCGCCTGGTCAATCTCCTGGAGGTGGCGGTGAGTTTTGGCCAATGGGTGGGGAAGGTGATGGATTTCGGCCGATTGGTGATGGTAGAGGATTTGGGTTTAATCACCAAGCTCCGCATATGGTGGGACAAAAACGAGGGTATCCTTTCCTGGGACGTGGAGAATCTCCTGGTAAGTTTGTGTTTTGTTCATTTTTTTGCTTATTAATTGTTGTATTTTTGTATTGAATATTTTTTTACGGGTTTACTTTGAGCTTTGAAACAATATTGATGACCCACTCTGCCTCAGAAATTGCTTGTCATGACGTTCAGTTCCTTGCATACAATTCTAAAAGTGCTATTGTTTTATGTCCCTGCTGGTTTATTTACTTGATTCCCTTTAAAAGTTATTTATTCTTTACCATTAGCATCTACTGGGTGTGATTTATTTTTGTTACTTACATCTTACGAGGGCTGCTTAGTTAAATTTAAATGTTAACAATATGCGGCTCCACACTCATTGTTCTTGGTGGGATTTTTTTTCTTCGCTACTGATATGTTTCTACATTCCTTTCAGATCATCTTAACAATAGTAATTTTGCAAAGCTTTTTGTTGGATCTGTTCCGCGGACAGCCACAGAAGAAGATGTGAGTGGTTGAGTTTATTGCATTATTGAACTGTAACTCCAACCTCTGAGATATTACAAAATTCAGTCTTTGCCCTTTTTCCGTCTCTGAACAAACAAGAAAATGTTGACACACCTTTCAGTTATGTATATATTTTATTGTATCTTAAATTATCTCAACTAACCCATTAAAACGCTCATTTACCTTTCAATTATGAAGTACTATACTTTTTTATGTCAGATTCGTCCGCTGTTTGAAAGACATGGGAATGTGATGGAGGTAGCATTGATTAAAGATAAGAGAACGGGGCAGCAACAAGGTGATTTCTGTCTTTTACAAACCATTTGCAGTCATAAAGAATTTATTTCAGGTTTTCCAAGTGGCTGATGGGAACAATCATTAGCTCATCTTCCGTCTCAGTTTTTTATCAACGAGTTTGGGGCTTGTTGATTTTGGTAGCGACCATAATTAATGTCCAAAGCAGGGGTGGCTAGAGACGTAAACCAGCTAAAAAGAATTTTTAAGTCTAGCAGTTGGATTGTGTGAAGACAGAAAGAGCCTGCCTTCCTATAATAGCTACAGCTGTGGGGGCATTACCCAATTTTTTCCTGCTGTAATAGGACTGTCCTTTGCTATTACTCTAGTGTGTTATGGAAGAATTCTTAGAAGCTCAACTGTTGTACACAGTGACTGAAAAAGTACATAAAATTTTGCTTTCAATGTCAATAACATTGTCACTCAAAAGATATGCATGGTTTCTCGTCATGATTAATTTTAGATATCTTGAGTTATTAAAGATTATGTCAATTGGACGTAACTAGTGAGCATGGGTTTGAGTTTGGATATTGGATTGGATATGGATGTTGGTTGGATTTATGAGTTTGGATATAGTTGATTAGTAGGAAATAATTTATTTAGTTTTTTTTTCAATTAAAGATTATATCAATGGGATGTAACTAGTGATCATGGGTTTGAGTTTGAATGATGGATTGGATGTGGATGTTGGTTGGATTGGCCGTGATAGATTAGTTGTTGTTGAACTTGAAATTTTCAGTTATGTTTTCTTTCATGGGAATAGAAAGTTTGTTCCTGTGTGAAGATTTTTTGGCAGCTCATATATTAGATATTTGTAAGGATGTTTCAGTTAGTTATTCTGCGTGGATAGGTCCTTGCCTTTTTGAGTACTGGTTTCAGACTTTGAGTTTGCTGTGAAATTCAATCTCAATGTGGTATGGAGGTTGTGTGTAGATATTGCTATCTCATTTAGTGTGGAATGAGTTCTATAATGAGGATATATATTCTTCCCTTTAATTAGTTTGATTTTGAGCTTGTGATTCTTCAATTTTGATGACAAGATGCTGGTGCATATGAATGGAGCTAGATTTGGTTCATGGCGTTTCATTTCATGTGTTTTGTCTGTTTGTTATGTCCACTTGTCAATATGATGCAGATTTTGGCATTATCTCTCACTTCTGTTTTTATTTTTTTCTTGGAATCCTTGTGTTTGTGACCTTGGACTTAAGTGGAAGTTTTTCTCATTTCTGCTGGTTGCTATGTGTGTTTCTTCTAGTTTCTTATGTATCAATGTGTTTGTGGAGCTAGACTTTTGTTTTGGGGCTGTTATTTCTTGTCTTTAGCCTGTTTGACACGAGCATGTGCAATTATGGATACAACACAGTCTGACATTATTTCTCATGCACTACTTTAGTTTTTCCTTAAAATCTCATTGTGTTCTAACTTGGCTGTCATTGGAAGTTTTCATGCTTCTGTTGGTTGATTGATATGTTTCTTCCAGTTCACTATATATCAATATGTAGCTATATTTTTTATGGTTGGTGATTGCTCTCTTATTGTCAAGATTTCTGGTTACGTAGGTGTGGGGAAATACTGTTCCTCATGGGGAATACTGTTGGTGAAAATGCCACAAAATCTTGTGGTATTGCTAGGTTTTTTGGTTGTTTGATGGAAGACGTGGCCCTTTCCATTTTTGTTATTGTTGAGTTATGTTGGGTTGGTAATTTGGTGATATTTGAGGGACCGGTGCCTAATGTATCATTATCGTAGCATGTCTGGTCTTCTGAGGTTACAAAGTAGTAACCGTAACACTCTTTAAGATATTTTTGGTGCTAATTTGTTTATTGAATTTTGGTTGAGGGTAAAATGGGTTTTCTGGTTCTTTTTATGAGTCTGCAATATCTGCCATCTGATTGTTATGGCGTCTTTAAGCTTGTTCAATCTTTTCCTCATCTGATGAGATTGGCTTACTTCCTTTAAAGTGTTGATCAACAATCAAACTTTGAGCTTCAAACACCAACAAAAACCTCATATGTAGGCTACCTATTGTTTTCTTAACTACTAATCTGGTTATAGTGAAGTGATTCACCCTACCAGTTTTGAAATTGTTGGGGGCCCCTAGGTGATTTGCTTCTCATGGCAACTTCTAAATATATTAAGCACATATAGATATACTATCATTCGTACTTTTAATATAACATTCTTTAGGAATCTTTATCATGACACTACTATGTTTATGGTAACAAACATCTTCACTGTTTGTGTTATGCTTTGTAATAGCTCATTTTGGGACCAATAGGTTAATGTCTGTCGTATTGCTTTATGTGGGTGGATCATAGGCTTGTTTGTTGTTTCTTAAAAATTACTTTAGCTTATTTTATATCTCTGTTCACATTCAATGGTGATGCATTGGATTGGAGTTCATGATGATTGCAGCCACAACTGATTCTTACTTATTTTTTGACGGATGTCTGCTTAAATGGTGGACTCAAATGGGATTTCATTCATTTGAGGAACATTTTTTTTAATTAGATTTAGAAGATTTGTTTCATTGCTTCCCCTGATAAAATAGTGTTTTTCTTGGTTTTTTTGGGCTTCTGAATACACTTCAAAAAGAGTTACTTGTACCAACAGGTCCTCTTCTCCCTCCCTTAATCTTCCCCTGGAGGGAACAAACTGTGACATATCTGTTCTTGTTCAAAATAGGCTTGCATTAACTTTTAATATTGTAATCTTGAATTGCTAGTTTTAAAATTTTGTACCACAATTTCATAATTTAACATGGATTTTAGGCTTCTTTTTTTTTGTAAAGCTCATGGTGTATGAGTGCCTATTTTTAGCTCTCATGGCAGTTCATATTTTTTTTACTTACAATTTTAATTACCAAATTTGATGTAGAGAGCGGAAGAGAATAGGTTAGAGATAAGAGAAGAGAAAGATTAGAAATAAAGAAGAGAAAGAAAAGAAGTTTGTAGAGGAAGCAAAGAAGAAGTCCGTAGGAAGAAGAAAGAGGTTGAAAATTAGAGATTCATCTCATCAAAATATTCTTCATTGTCTAACTTTTCAGGTTACAATGCTTGAATTTAAATAGAGAAACTTAACATCACTTCAAAAGCTGAACAGTTTATACTCCAGAAGCTGAAAGGGCTAAATTAAAATATTAAAGCTAACCCTAGAAGATGAAAAAACTTAAGTTGACATAAAACAAAATAGATTAAACTTAAAGTAAATAATGGAAATTAGCATAATAATTGATGTCCTCATCAAAATGTAAAAAAGTTTGCATGGAAAAATTACCTCTATGATTATTGGGTTTGTCATAAATTGTTTGCAAGGCTAACATCTACATGTACCTTTGTGTTGCTGTGATTGCCGAATTGGCCTTAGATTACTCTAGCGTGGTGTTTTTTATGGATGAAGAAATTTCTTTGCATATAAATGTGTCTTGTTGTATGTAAACAATGTGTTAAACTGATCGATAAAGGATAAGATTAAAATAGATTTATCTCAGTGGGTGGGAAAATGAAATATTTCAGTCCATTAATGCAGGCTGTTGTTTTATAAAATATGCAACCTCAGAGGAAGCCGATAGAGCAATCCGAGCTTTGAACAATCAACAAACGCTTCCTGGAGTGAGTATTTGTCTTATTTTTTTCACTTTTATTTCTACTGATGTTTTGCATTGTGGACTAATCCTCTATAATTGGCATGGTCTTACATGTTTTACAGGGAGTGGGCCCCATTCAAGTAAGATATGCAGATGGTGAAAGGGAGAGACTAGGTAATGAGCTTGTCTCTAATTTCTTCTTTAATATGTGTCGAGTTTCATTTCTGGGAATGCTGTATTCATTTTTTGCAAAACTATTAAATGAGATATGTTCTAATTTCCTAAAGGGGTGTAAGAGTTTCCTTTAGCCTGCCATCTTATGATATTTATTTTTATGGATTTTTGAAGTTAAGTTGGTGCAGTACTATTGGAAAGACATGAATGCTCTATTAAAGTTATTTAGAGAGCGCTCTGTTCTGATTCTATCCCAATGTTTTTCTGGGCTTTTTTTGGAGAGTGTGCACAATGGAGCTTAGAGGAGATAAGCTCCTAATTTCATGCACAAGTCTTTACAATCTAATAAATATAACACATAATTCTATCATAGAAAGAGAAGAAAATATAAATGTCAAAATATGTGAATACCCTTTAATCTAGTGATATCCTAATTTGAATAGAAAGTTTAAAAACTTTATGTTATCAAGGAGATATTAGCATTAAAAGCTTCCCTTTCTTTTCTTTTTCCAAGATTTATCCACACCCCTCAGAGGCTAGTTTGATGATATCCTTCCTATCGATGTTGTATATTAGATAGTTCAACTGTTTGGTTGTTAACCTTTTGGGGAAGATGCTCACCACTTGATCTTAGCAATAACACATGATATACAAATTAATCATGAATCCAACTTTTCTTTTATGAAATGTGTATCTGCTTCAACTTTTTTAGTTTTGTCATATTATACTGGATTATGAGAAATGGTGATGGTTGTCTTCTTTGTTGCAATATAATCTCTAGTTAGTATCGTAGAAACCCAAAGACTATCAAGTATCTTTTTTATCCACATAACCTCACTTGTAATGTGGAGAGCAGCTCAATGTCTGCTTCTGCACTACGAGAGAGACCACGGTTTGCTTTTTGCTTCTTGAAGTTACCAAGTAACTCTAAACATATGTACAATAGCCGGTTGTAAATTGTTGGTCAATAATAGAGCTTCCAGTTCAATTTATATGAGTGTACACCTCCATCCAAGAATGTCCATGACCTCTAAACCTTAGATCTCTTCTTAGTGTACCTTTTAAGTGCTTAAGATGCGATTCATAAAATCAAAGTAATCTTTACCTGGTGAGTGCATAAATTGACTTGCTGTGCTCATTGCAATGTCAATCTTGGGTCTACTGTGTGATAAGTAGATGAGCTTCCGAACCATTCTCTGAACCTTACTGTGTTTACTTCCTCCCGTGGTAGGCTAGGTTCCATTTTTTCTTGGGTAACTGTGTCATATGGCTTTCTTTGAGTTGTCCAGTCTCTTGAAATAAATCAAGGACAAACTTACATTGAGAGACAAAAATTTCCTCTTTTGACTAAGTAAACTCCTTTTGCAATAACATAACCAAATTCTCCTAGGACTTTATTTCAAGTCTCCAAATCATTGCTGTTATTTCACGTTAAGATGAATTCATACACAACAATTACTATAGCTACCTTACCAATATTGGAAATCTCTGCCTTAGAAGTTCTGTGAAGCGGTTAAGCCATGCTGATGGACAATGTGTCAGTCCATACAGAGTATTCTTTAAATCTACCCACCTTCCTGTCATTGTATCAATGCTCAAATCTACACACCTTCCTGTCATTGTCTTCAAGATCTTCATTGAGAAATGGGGAAGAAATGGTGGATTAACTACTATTTAATTGTGGTTGAAACAAAAAATAAAAGAGAGTTGATTAAAGGACATGGAGACGATGCAGACATAAACGACGATGAATGGTCGAGTATAGGAAGTGGTAAAAGATCTAGAAAATCTCTCTCTTTGTCTTCCATTATTAAATTCTCCCCCTAAAGATAAGAGATAGTGAAGTCAGATTCCTGTTCATTGAAAGTAGCATCGACAGAGAAAATTTTTTAGATGGTGGATGGAAGCATTTTTGAGTTGGAGGGTAACCTACAAAGACACATTTTTGAGCTTTTAGATCTAGTTTTCTCCTATTTTGATTTTGTATATGGATAAAGGAAATGCAACCGATTATACTAGGAGTAAGATTATTAGTAGTGTTTATGGTAGGATAGAAAGTGGAAAGCTTTTTATTGGACTTTTGAAGCCCAAAGCCACAGAGGATAAACAATCAATAATGTGAGTAGCTGTTATGATTGCTTCTTCTAAAAAGATTTAGGCACATGTTTATAAAATATAAGAGCCCAGGCCAACTGAAGTAGTGACTATTTTTATCTTCGGCAACTCCATTTTGCTGCGGGGTATAAAAACGAGATGAGTGGTGGACTATTCTTTCCTTTTGAAAGCTTGGAGGCTTGCCATGCGTGGAGTGGCTTTTTGAAGTAGATGCATCAAAGCACCTTACGGTAAGCATACGATTGAATCCTTCAATTGTAGTATCCTTCAATTGCACACAAACAGGTTCATTGAAGTAGTTTGGATTGAATTTGAGTTGGGTTTTACAGTCGGGTCAAGTTACCACAGTCAGGTTCAGTTGCAATTGGGTAGGGTTTGTCTTCTAGAATTGTATTTCTTCTTTCTGAGAATCATTCTTAGGGTCGCAGTTATTGATGCTGAAAATCTAACACAACCAAACGGAAGAATCGGTCCTCAGGCTTCTCCTTTATGCAGAATCGAGGCTATGGTTTTATTGATCAATTCCAGTTGAAAAATCTGATAGCAAACACAGAAGAATCTTGATAAAAAATGCTGACGGACAGATCTGAATGTTTTTGAGAGAGCAATGAAAATCTGTGTTAGTTCCAAACAGGAAAAAAAGAGCCTGAAGCTCTGAATAATCAAATTTCCCTAATAAATAAGATACTTATGTTATGGAAGTTGTGATATGGAAAATATTTTCCTTTAAATTTGAATTTGCTGGATGTGTCATCTTTTAAAAAAACAAATTGATAGAAATAGAGAGGAGATGGAGGGAGTTTTTTAGCAGCAATTTTATAGTATCCCCATGAGCTTTAATATAAGTCATAGAGCGCTTGTCCTATTTTAAAAAATTTATGCACTGATTTAACTTATTGGTGATTTAGGATTTACCTACGAACAAAGTAGTTCGTATTTTTTGGAGTTTAATTGCTAAATATGGCATGTTCATCGATGAAATTTCTGATTAATTACAATTTTATTTCAATAAATGTTAGGTGCTGTTGAGTTCAAATTGTTTGTTGGGTCCCTGAACAAACACGCTACAGAAAAGGAAGTTGAGGAAGTACGTTTTATGCTTAGTTTGAACTATCCTTTTCAGCCATTATTTGGTACAAAATTTTCTTATTAATTAAAGAAGAAAATAAAGTGCCTTCATACAATCCTCGTAGTTTGGCTCAAGTGTTGTTTTCGAATTCAATATTTCTTGGCAGTGGCTTCCTTTCGTATTGATGCCAATGATTGTTCTTGTCTTTTGATGTTATCATCTCTCAGATCTTTTCTCCATATGGCCGTGTAGAAGATGTTTATCTTATGCGTGATGAGTTCAAGCAGAGTCGAGGTATTTTGTGCAATCCATTTCGTTCCATCAATAATTTCCATAGTGAAGATTAACAATTAGATGCATCTCTTTCTTTTACAAAGAGAGTTTTACTTCTCCTTCCTTCTTTGTACATCTGTTACATCAGTACACTTTAAGCAATTGTATTCTTAACCGGTAGAAAGTTGATGATGGATTGAATTGGGAATGTTGTAAAAAATTAAGGAAATTTCTCTGTTTCATATAAGTATTTAACCAAATTTTGCATTCCGAGTATTTTTCGGAGATGATTACTGGCTTTGGGAATTGAAGAGGTATGATCCAGACTTCCATGTGTGGTAACTGAAATTTAAACTACAGAAGATTGAATCTGTATTCCGTGGTTGACAATTCTACTAGTGGTGTAATTATGAGAGTATTGAATATTGTTGTACGGTTTCATTGGTTTGTCAGTTGGTATTACCATGTTTTTCCTTGCCTACATCATTGTGGAAAGTTATAATTTTAATTACTTTTGCTTTATTAATTATGAAGGATGTGGATTTGTTAAGTATTCAAATAGAGATGTGGCATTGGCGGCTATAAAGGCCCTTCATGGAATTTATATGATGGGGGTATGATCTTGTATACCTTGTTGTTTTCAGACATTTTGCATAAAACTGTCCATTTTTTATCATTGTTTTTATCACAGGGTTGTGATCAGCCTTTAACTGTCCGGTTTGCTGATCCTAAGAGGCCTAGATCTGGAGATTCAAGGTTTGTCCCTTGTAAACATGCATTTTATTTGTGAAGATTCTTCCTCTTTTCATGTCATTGTCCTTTTTTCTTCACTATGTGTGTGTAACTTTTTTTTTTAAATATGAAAGGATTGCCTTATTCTTTCATTTGTGCTTGGATACTCTTTTGAAACAAAAATGTTGGAGAGGCTTATTTAATCGACAACAGTGGGGATGAAATTTGGACAGTGATTATTGGTTTGTTGAGGCCTTGTACTTAATCAATGATACTTGGACACTTTTGTTGTTTAATTGTACACGTGCCCTATTTTAATTTATCTGTTGAAGTTGCTTAGGAAATATCTTAAGAGTTTAAGATTTTAACTGTCTTCTTCAGAAGTACTTTCGCAATTGGAGGATCTGGTTTTGGTCCTCACTCACAAAGGGCATTGGCTGACGATGGTACTCGTGGCTTTGGAAGTCCAGTACCTCCAAGGTCGAATGACATGGCACTTCCTTTGATACCGGTAATTAGTATTTTATCAACCTCTGATGTGTTTCAGTGTTGATTAGTATCAGTTGTCTTATGATGATCAATTACTCTATAATGGTTCTATGAGGTCCATTAATGAACTACTTTCAACTAGGTACTTCCATAAATAATTATCAAGTGAGTTATTAAGATTCAAACTAATAAGAACAATAAAAATACTGGACCTCTGATTCGTGAAATTATGCTTCATTTTCTAGTCTCTCAAAACTAGCTGACATGTTCCAATTCTGGAGTCTTATTTTATGTTACTCATGAGAAGCTTTGACTTTGACATATTTCGTTTATGATTTACTGGAGAGGCGAGGATTTTGTTAAGAGTTATGAGAAAATGAAGTCGATTTGTTTACATGTTGAAGGGTTAATTCGAGTTGAATAATTGATGCTTATTACAAATATCACTTGCTGACTGTAGGGTGGTCCTGGAGGTTCCCGTGCAAGTTCCGCAAATTCATCTTCTTCAACATCAAAGGAGGTTGAGTCTTTGTTGATTTCCTTTAGTAACATTTCTTCCCGAGAATTTAGTTATTAAATCTTCTGTTAATTTTTTTAATTAAAATACAGTCTCCAGTACAAGCTCCTCCAGTTGGACAAGTGTCCTCGTTGCATAAGCCTGTTCAGTCATCACCTCACTTCCCACCATCCGTTCAATTATACCCTCAAACTTCAGCTTCCTACTCCCAAGCACAGGCATCTTTAGCATCAATACGGCCACGATATCCTCTTGCTTCTGGTCAGATAATGTACAACCAAGCTTCAACATCCCAACAGTCTATTGGAGCAGTAAGTGGGCAGTTGGGTTCTCAGAATTCAGTCCCTCAGCAGATCTCACTTGTCCCTGGGTTACAGACACCTTTGAGTACCAACTTGCAACCTCATGCTGGATCCACTCTAACCAATCAAAATCATCATCCTGCACCTGTTGAGCAATCTCCATCTGAATTGGCTCAGATGCTATCACAACAAACACAAACTTTGCAGGCTAGCTTTCAGTCTTCACAACAGGCATTCTCACAGCTGCAGCAGCAGCTGCACCTAATGCAACCTTCAAATCAAGCTTTATCTCAGCAGCAAATTTCCTACGCTTCTAAAATGCAGGTATCAGAATAATAGTGCATGCTCAAAGTGTTTTATGGCCACAAAAGGCCATTATTTTTATTTTTATTTTTTATGTTTTTGCTTCATTTAATGGGTTCTTTGTGCATCTTATTCTGTCTGTGCTGTGAATCCACGTTTTCAAAAGACTCAAGAACTTTCAGATAAAATAACTGGTCACTCTACTTTTACAAATTTTGTCAGGTTACTGGAAATGTGCGGCATACAGTTGGCAGTAGCACTCCTGCTGCTGCAGATGTATCTTCATCCACACCTGGTGCGTTTGCTGTTTCTTCAACTGCTCAGCCTCTAGCTCCTGCAAAATGTGATTGGACAGAACACATCTCCCCTGATGGTTACAAATACTATTATAATAGCGTGACTGGTGAAAGTAGGGTGAGTTTTTTTTTTCCCTCCGCCATATACATGTAGCTTTGTCTGTGTGTATAACTTTGTTAGTGGTTTTTAATTAATCTGTAGTGGGAGAAACCTGAGCAGTTTGCTCTACTTGAGCAACAACAACAAAAGCAATCAGTTCAGCAGTCTCAAACTCAGTCCTTTCCTCCAGCCTCCTCTCTATCAATCCCTCAAAATCAACAGATACAGTTTCAAGGTCAACAATCCCACATCCAGAACCATCTGCAGCTACATTTACAGCGGCCTTCTGTGTCATCATCGGTTTGTGCCCTCTCTCTCTCTCTCTCTATCTCTCTCTTAAGTGTTTGATAGCTAATTTAGAGGTGTTATATGAGCTTATGAAAATGCGTAAATTTGAGTTGAGTTGAGGCAGGCCAAACTAACAAACAGAATTGACATAGCTTGTTAGTCAACCGAATTGAGCCAAGCTTGGTTAAGTTTGAAAAAGCTTTAGCTTGGCTCATCTTGCAAGTCAGTTCCTCATGAGATGAGTTAGTTCAGTTGTGATGAGCAATAAACAATTTGATTGAAATAAGATGACCAAAATAACACAAACTGAAATAGAAAAGCCACAGTCCCAGCGAAACACCAGCTTGGAAAATACTACGAGTGACAAAATAAATATAACTTTTCTGTAGGCAATATTCAATATTCTTAACTCCATTTCCTTCTATGTATAATCAAGTAACATAACATTAATACTTAAATTACTCCCATAATATATTCCCAACAAGTTGACCTAGGCAAAGCTAGTTGGTAGAACTGATTGGACTCATTTGGTTAACCGAATGGAGCCGGGCCTGGTTAAGTTTGAAAAAGTTCTAACTCGGCTCCACATGAGCTGAGTAGAGCTGAGTAAGTCATCACATGCTTACCAAATATTTTCCATAGCCAATAGATACTTTCCATGGTAATTTATTAAGTAGTTAATTTTTTTTGGTTTACAATGTTGAATTTACTAGAAGGGAAACAATTGTCTTGTGTTGATTAAAGACAAAAATAGAGTCTAATACAAGTGAAATAATCTGACATTCCTCAGTTAATAAATAATATGAAATCTCTGTTATAAATGTGCGCATGTACTTCTCTTAAAAAAATATCAGAAAAATTTTCCTTTAAATGAAATATGTGAAGTATATTTTTAAAATCATTTAATACTAGTGCCTAACTAGTTGGCTTGTTGAGCTACATTGGCCCAATTTCTTAAATTCGAGTAAAGCCAAAGAGTCCAATTACTTTGGCTCAACTTAGCTCAGCTCATGAAGTTGAACATTGTTGAAATATGTGGCGAGCTTGAACCCCTTTTATATGAGCTGAATCAAATGCTTTGTTGAGCAGGACAGCTAATTTACAATTTCTGATTTTATGTATTTGATATTTCAGTATCAAGGGTATGGAGTTGCAAGTCTCCAAAATATTCAGGTGAATTTAGTTAATTAAAATTTGTTGATGCATCTGGGTATTTATGAACAATGAACCTTCTGCATTCAAGTACTGCATGAACTTTATTTTGGGTACTCGCTGATTGAATGGCATAAAACAGTTAATGAACCGAAGACTTAGGCAGCCAATAGTTATATCCTTGACCCCACACCTGCCCAATGGTAGATGGTATTTTTACATTCTTAAAGATCCTTATTCTGATTTATTATAAGCCTGGAGGTGTTAGTGATATGCGCTGATTGTACATTATTGTTACATTTGGTTGGAAGAGATTGCATTATTGGTGAGAGTTATTGTTATAATCTTTGTGTGTTTTCCCTCTCCCCGCCATTAGACAGGCAAGTATAATAGCCATATATATGTATCGAGCAGGTTGATATGATTAGTGACGGTTGTGATTGCTGCATTTTCTTTTAAATTTGGTTAGTGTGTTTAGAGTGATTTAAAAAAAAGCCCCATTTGATCTATTAAAAGTCGGTTTGACATGGGAATATGACTTAGTGCTGGAACCAAAATTATGGTACCATTTAATTTTGTAATAGTTGCACTTGGTTTAAATAAAAGGTAGATGGTGTTTAGATTAGATATTATGGTCTGCTTTTGCTTGTTATGTGTGACATGAATGATCTGCAGGAGCTTGATGTGGAAGGAGTAGAAAGTCAACTGGGCAGACAAACTCGCTAAATTTATGCACATCTTACGGAGGGCTAGAATCGGTCTCTCGGATTCAGTAGCCAAGTATTTAATGTTTAATGCCAAATAGAAAATGCAGGAGAAACACTTGGTGCCGGGGGCCCTCTTAGCGATCAGGCACGAAAATGTATCGACCCAGATGCAGGCATTTTAGTTGTAAGACTGGGATTAGGCTTTTGCTGGTTCGGAGCCTCTTTCTAACTAGAAAATGCTTATAGAAACATTTGTTGTTCTCTCTGTGGCTGTGGCAACTAGCTCTTACACCACTCCTATCTCGGAAAAGCTCTGTTCATCAAGGTGACGACTTGAGTATGGCTCGAAGTGATTAATAAATGGGTAGCCATTTGTAAAATAAATAAGTAAATAACCAAGCTGATTCTCGGGTTTCAAGTGGAGTGATGACGCCATTAATCAAGAAAAATGATTGGTCAGAGGATAAACATAATTGAGTAGGATAATATTCTTGATCATGTTCTAGATAATTTGTTAGAATAATGTTTAGTATATAATGGCTTAGATTTTATATATATATATATATGTATGTAATATTAAACGGAAGCGAGGGAAAGAGTGGCTTGGATTCTGTGCTTCCACGCGTTGTCGAGAAAAGAAGATCAAGGTAAGAAGGTTGTTGATATAATTGTGAAGGGTTTCGATCTGGCCATTTTCTTCTTTTTGAGAGAAGAAAGAATGAACCAAGAGGGGGAATTGCAGTTGTGTTTCGGTCTCCTCAAATTTTACATGATGCCTCTCTCTCCCTCCCTCCCTCTCCCTCTCCCTGTCCCTCTCTCCCTCGCTCTCTCTCTCTCTCTCCCTCCCTCCCTCTCTCTCCCT